>CM070788.1:41930349-42530349 GCA_036346955.1 Dipus sagitta
TTATGATACATAGTAATTTTTGTGCTAAATAGCTGGTGACATTTAATTTAAGATTTTATCATGGCTTTTATTATCAATTGTTATTCTCAGTTATTAACAGAAAACACAAAATGCCAGCTCAGGGTCCAGCAACAGATTCCAAGAGGTTTTCACCTCTTTGTACCTCAATGGTGGTGTGCCATCACCCACCAATCACTTTTTTATAAAAAACTTTTGAACTATTTTATATAAATTAAAAAAAAATCATTCAATAGCCTATGAAAGCAGTTCATGTCTGTAATCCCAGCAATATGGAGGTTGAAACAGAAGTTCTATGAATTCAAGGCCAACCTGAGTTATAGAATAAGACTTTGTATCACAAAAACAACCAAAAGTCACCCCATCATACCTCAAAAGAGCCCCGGCTGAAACTAAGAAAAATTGGTGAAACAAGCAAGGGTGCTGTTTTCCTGATGAACCGGATATCAGCACAAGGGTGAAGGAGATCAACACAGAGAAAAATCAACTCCTACCAAATCAGAGAGCCAGAGACCCAGAGGCCCCCAACACCTCATCACTGAAGCAGACCAAAAATGAACCCAACATGGCTCAGGGAAATTTTGTGGAAGAGGGGGCGGAAAGAATGTGAGAGCCACATGCTGGGTCACGATATGCAGACATTTATCCTACCCATAACTGTGGGCTAACTCCAGAATGCATGACCCATATACTTCAACAAGGAGGGGCCAAGGGGAGAGGGTAGGTAATGGATGAGCCTAATAATGGTACCAAATTGACTGTATTCGCTGAGTACAAAACTAATTAATAATAAAAAAAACCAAGCAAAAGAAAAAATAAAGTAAGAAAGAAAAAAAAGTCATTCATTCATTTTAAAAATGAGCCACACAGTGGTGAACACCTCTAATCCTAGCATGTGGGAGTTGGAGACAGACCAGAAGTTCAAGGTCAGCAAGGGCTACAGTGAGACCCTGCCTTAAAACTAAACAAAAATCAATGGTCCAGTGCTTTTAAATTTTGTTAGATGTTTGTTCTCTAGAACTTATTCTAACATACCAGCAAGTACAAACTTCTAAGGAAGGAGCTGTGGAGGCTGTGGTGGACACTCCAGGCATCCCTGACAAAGAGTACATTTTCTAAAATGCATATAGAACTTTTAAAAGTTTCCAAAATGTAACAAGGGATGAAAAACTTCACGATTAATTGCAGTAATGCACAGGAATGTCAGGAAGAGTTCAATGTCTTTGGCAAAGTTTTTCTTCTTAAAAAAAAAATTTCAGGGCTGGGGAGACGAATCAGCAGTAAAAGGTGCTGGCTTACAAAGCCTGTCAGCCAAGGTTTAATTTCCCAGTACTCACATAAAGTCACACAAAATGACACATGCATCTGGAGTTCTTTTGCAGCAGCAAGAGGCCCTAGTGGGCCATTCTCATTCTCATTCACATTCTCTTTCTCCTTGCAAATAAATATATATTTTTTTAAGCCTGGAAGGCCCAACTTTAATTTTCTTGAGGTTTTGAAGATGGTTTAGAGAAAAATTTCTACCCATCTTAATAAATGACAGAGGAAATAAATTTCATAGGTCTTAGGCCTATAGGGAAATAGCACAGCCTATAACTAAAGAGCCTGGGTTCTGGTATCAGACAGCCCCAAGTTTCTGAAAGGACAAAACTAACCTGCCAAGGGATGAGCTCTTACTCCTCATCTAAATATGCATGCTCAAATAAGGCCCTGCTTTCAATCCCCAGCACCCAGGGTATAAAGCAAGAACAGCCTCAAAGAGAGAAAACAGCTCCTCCAAAATTGCATCTGCCTTTGGTTAAGGTTAAGCGGGTAATCCTATGCAAAATGTGAACTCTCCACAATGATGCAACTTCCTTGTCCAATCCTCTCTTCTTCAGGCAGTACAAGGAACACCTAGTATTTAGATGCGAACACCCTCCCTCTTAAAGATCCTCACTTCCTCTTTCTGTATCTGCAACATTGCTATTACTAGTTTCCTCTACATAGACTTTGTGACATCTTAAAATTTTTTAAATTAAAAAAAAATTAAATGTGGTGCCGTAGACCTATAATCCCAGCACTGAGAGGCTAAGGAAGGAGGAGTCCAAATTTGAGGCAAGCCTGGGCTACATAGTGGGATCCTATCTCAAAAAGACAAACAGCAGGTATGGTGGCGCATGACTTTGATCCCAGCACTCAGGAGGCCGAGGTAGAAGGATCATCCTGAGTTTGAGGTCAGTCTGAGACTACACAGTGAATTCCAGGTCAGCCTGGGCTTGAGTGAGACCCTACTATGAAAAACAAAAACCAAAAATAAATAAAAATTCTTCCCTTCAGGGACACAATAACTGGATCTTACATGATGTTATTAATGCCTCTTCAAACCCAGGATTTGAAACACCCTAAATGTTCCTATTTGAGTCTGACAATGAATTCTTCCCTTACTCCATTACTCCTTGTAGCCTCAATCTCTACTTACATACCTCATACCAGTGCACTCCCAAAACGAACAAAAAATTACTACATTGCCCTTACTGCCTACTTCCCCCTTGGTTTTTCCTCCTCACTCCTCTAAAACATGCCCTACACTAGGTTAGCACTTGCCGTATTGATTTGTTAAGTCCAGTGGATTCTTTCTGAACCTTATCTTGTCCTTGCCTTCTCAGTAACAACTGTCCCTAGACTGTTACTGTGACTCCCTTAAAATTCTCCTCAGGTTTCCAGGATACTGTTTTCCAAATTCTATTTGCTTATTTACCAAATATTTATAAAGCGCCAACAATGGTGCCAAGCTCTAGGCTAGGAACTGGAAATACAGACTCTTTTCAGAGACTTTTAAATGGGCAGTTATAAGTTGACCAATACAGTAAAGGTTAGTGTGGGGGTAAGAACAGAGTGCTAGGGAACGAACATGAAGGTCAGGATATACCTCCAAATTAAGTTATCCTCTTTATAATCTCATCTATTATTGATCCACTAATGTTGCCCAGGATTCTTCCTTCTTCTCCTTCATTTTTTTTTTTAATTGGATTGAGATGGGTCTCACACAATCCAAGTTATCCTCAAATTGCTATGTAAAGGTGTAAAGGTTGCTCTTTTTCCTTAACTGCCCAAGTGATAGGATTACCTACCAACTTTCCTTTTAAACTCCATCTAAACTCAGCCACTTCAAGGTATCAAATACCTTCATGTAAATATGGCTGCTAAATACAAATCTACATATTCTGGACGTTTACTATGCTCCTAGTTTCTCTCCATTCTCTAAACCACAGCTTCTGTTTGATCGCTGGTCACTTTCCACCCAAACTATTCAATGTCAATGTTCTAGATTATTTTGTTTTTATTTATTTATTTATTTTTTGGAGGTAGGGTCTCACAGCGATCCTGCTACCTCACTCAGCCTCCCAAGTGCTGAGATTAAAAAGGCTTGGCACCACACCCAACCTGTCTTGGTTTTTGTCCAACAACTTGCTAAGACCAAACTCTTCAACACACCATCTTTCAGGATATACAAATTACTTTACAAAATGCCCCTTGCGAGAAGCCAGGCATGGTGGCACATGCCTTTAATCCCAGCACATGGGAGGCAGAGGTAGGAGGATCACCAGGAGTTCGAGGCCACCCTGAGGCTTCACAGTGAATTCCAGGTCAGCCTGAGCTAGATTGAAACCCTACCTTGAAAAAAAAAAAAAAAGAAAAAAGAAAAGAAAAGAAAAGCTCCTTGCTCATCTCACAAGACCCATCTCTTGCTACATCATCGACCCAATGTTATACTCTGACACTTAAAAAATTGCAATTCTTACCAGTCATGGTGGTAAGCACCAATGATCCCAACACTTGGGAGGCTGAAACAGAGACCAGCCTGTGCTATAGGGTGAGACTTGTGCCAAATATACAATTAAAGGGTTGTCCCCATCCTACCCTGGACACAAAGGAATGCCTTTGAAACATTTCTCTATGAGATGCTTCCCTTATCACTCTTTAGCCTAACTTCTATTTGTTCCTCAAGATCTAGTTGGGGCATTTCTTCCGCTAAGATGCCTTTCTGGCCACACTGGCCCTAAGTAACCTGCACATACATACTTGTACCTTCTTCTGTTAGCATAGTTTAACCAACATCCTGCGGTCAGGCAGAGCCAGCAGAAGGTTTTAGCATATTCCAAAGGCTCAATAACAAAATGATTGGATTAACTCCAGGGCCAGGGCCTCCCCATCCCAAATATCCGCACCCAGAATAAAAACAACAGCGACTTCAGCTCAAGTTAAAGCGGTATTTCCCCGCCCCCTCCCCTTGACCCCCCACCCACCCCGCAGAGGTTGCAGTAGACTCACCCGATCAACCCAACACCAAAGAAAGAATGATGGCATCTTTTTCAAGATGGAAAGAAGGCCGTTGCCCATGGAGCCTCCCATCTCAACCACCTTCTTGACACCCCTCCATCACAGAAAAACTAGGCATGAGAAGGAACAAGAGAGGGGAGGGGAACAGTCCACGGGGGAGTCACGAGCATGAAGTTGGCGAAGGCCTAAGGAAAGCCGTGCCTAGGCCTACGGCCCTGTGCCATGGCGCGGCGAGGGGAGGGTAAAATTGTTGTTCCCACCTGGGGAGAGGCCTGGAGGCGAGCCCAGGCCCAGGCCCGCTCTCGAAGCTGTCCTACCTCATTCAGAAGACCTTAAATGGGTCACCCTGGTCGGCTTGCACCAGATGAAGCAGTGCAGGCAGAGCAGACGCTTTCAGTCCTCCCCACGCCAGAGACCGCCGGCTCCCTAATGACTGCTGGCGAGCTGGCTGAGAATGGCGCTTTTATAGCCGCTGGCCGGGGAGCCGCGCGCTGATTGGTCAGAGCCCGTCATGTGACCCCGCCGGGGGAGACGTAAACTACTAGAGAGGCGTGAGTGTGAGGCCTGTACACGAGGCTTTGACGGGAGGCAGTGACGACGAAGGCCATCCCGCAGAGAGCTGTGGCTATGGGAGTCAAAGCCTCAAAGGATCTCCTGGACTTTTGTTTTGAGGTATATGCATATATATATATATACATTTTTTTTTTTTTACACAAGGCCCAAGCTGGCCTACGTAGTGCAGGAGGCTCTTGAACCTCCCAAGTTCCAGGTTGCACACAGGGGTTTAGTATTTTGAATCTTGACAACCTATCTCCTGATGGTGTGTGCATAGTGCAACTGTGCTAATAATCATAGAAATGTTCTTAGCACAGTTACCTTTCGGATCCAATTGCAAATAATGTTTGTAAATTCCTTGCTTCTTTTTTTTTTTTTTACTTTTGGACCTGTTTATTGTTCCAAATGTAGTAACTCCTATTTTAACAACCTTTTCAATTTCTCTGTACCTTAAAATTAACTGCATTCATGCAAACATATTACAAAATTTCACAATTGCTATTATTTCATTCACCTTAATGAAAGCTAATTTTTAGCTTAAGCTTGTTACAAATACTAAAGTCCTTTACTCCCCAAACAAATCTGAAAAATTATTGTTCATCTCTCTATAGAAACCCACAGCGGGTTCACTGAGTTCTGCCTGTGGTGGGTTCTTAAAAGTACTATAGTTAAATCATTAATTTGATTCAAAATTCCCTGATAGTTTTTAAACTTTACAACAGCTGCACTATAAGTGCAGAAACCACTTAAGTTAAACCTAATGATCAGCCTTCATGGTCAGGAGTTTTGAGAAAATTTCTACCATTCAATTTCTGATTCAATTTTTGGAGTTCAAATGCCAAACTCCAGTCTGCACACTTCACAATCTCGTGTTTGTTTGTTTGTTTCTGAGATAGGGTTGGCCCAGGCTGACCTGGAATTCGCTATGTAGTCTCAGGGTGGCCTCGAACTGATGGCAATCCTCCTCCTACTTCTGTCTCCCAAGTGCTGGGATTAAAGATATGTGCTGCCATGCCCAGCTACATTTTTTTAAACACTATTTTTCATTCAATCAAGACTTTATTAAGAACCTAAGTGCCAGGCTCTGTGCTAGGCCTAATTTGTTATTTTATTGAAGCACTGAAGACATAATGCCAGAATTATGGTCTTTTCTTTGTAGCTTTATTTAGTACTAAGTGAAAATCCCCATTTAAGATAAATGCAGACATCTAAGGAGTGGTGGGATTAGTAGAAGGGTTGACTAGATTGTATAGGGCAGTGATACTAACATTTATACATTAACTTCTGCCTGAATAATACTTCATTAAAGCTGGCCATTATTATTGCTGAACACTCCACATACTTGGGCTGCAAGGCCACTGAGAAATCCTGCTGGAACTGAGCTGATAACCTCCTCCATGTAGACCAGCTGAGAGAAAGCTGGAAGAAGCCATTCTGCATGCAGTTCAATGGGAGAAAGAGATAACACCAGTGAAGATAGTCAGCAGTGGACACTGCAAGCCTTATAATTGGCCAGCCAGGCCAAATGAGCCAACGGGTGCAATAGTGGCACGTCTATCATTGTGGAAACCAACTGCCCTCCAATTGGACTGGAGGCCCGCTCCATGGGGGGGGGGGAAATACATCCTGATACTGAAAGCTTAAAACAGGGGTAGTCATGAGCCCTAGGGGTGTAATATCTGCTGATGTCTGGGAAAATGTATATACTATGCTTATCAAACTGCCCAGTAAGCACTTCTGTTAATATTTATACCCTTATATTAATGCTACTCTCACTTTGGGTAGAGAATCTTCTCTTTTCAGATGGCAGTGACCTTGGGATGACTCAGAAGGTAGCACAGTGCTGGAAAGAAGTGACTGGAGTACTGAGTAACATCTCGACCACACCTTCCAAGGCTCAGGGTCTAATGCGGAAGAGGTGGCGGAAAGGATGTAAGAGCCAAAGGAAGGGTAGGACTCCTTACAATGTGCTTCCTGCAGACATAAAATGGCCTGGATATCCATAACCTCATAGTGCCTTGACACTACCTACATAAGACCATCATAAGAGGAGGAAAAGATCAGGACATCAAAATAAGAGAGAGAGTGATTGAGATGGGGAGGGGATATGATGGAGAATGGAATTTCAAAGGGGAAAGTGGGGGGAGGGAGGGTATTACCATGGGATATTTTTTATAATCATGGAAAATGTTAATAAAAAATTGAGAAAAAAAACTTGCCATTATTTTTAAACTTTAAGTTCAAAAGCAGGACACCAAGTGAAGTTCGCAAGGGAAATAGTGAAATAAATAGTTGCTAACTATGTATTTTAAGTCATTTCTGTTTCTAGTATCATGCAATTCAAGAGGACAATAGACCTGAATTAAGTATATAAACAACACTTCCACTAATGAAGGAACAACCAGGGTTTGGTAAGGACATGAAACAACAGAATCAAAGTCTATGCTTCTGATAGGTTCTTGTCTTCTTCTGCACTAAATTTACTTGAAAAGTAGATTAGAGATATTACAGAGAAAAATATCAAGTGAAGCATAAGAGTAAATACAGTGTCATATATTATGCAACTTGTACCAGACTGAACAAACACAGGACAAACTGTATGAAAGAAAGTCATGAAATGTAAAGAGACAACAATTTTAAGGAATCAGAATTCAACCAAAGTAATTTATGTCTTATTAATTTAGTCTAGTAAATCCTTTCAAAAAGGAGTCTCAGTGGGATTTTCATGAAAAATTCTAGAGATTATAAAAGAAATCCTAATAATACACATATATATGCTTAATTTGTATATATAATATCCACATAAATATTTATATGATCATATTTAATAAAGAGAGGGGTAGAACTATGTAAAAGCAAGGACTAGCATTAACTACTTAGAGTCAACATATGTTTAACATCTTTCTTTCTTTTGGTGTTTTGAGGTAGGGTCTCACTCTAGCCCAGGCTGACCTGGAATTCACTATATAGCCTCAGGCTGCCCTTGAACTCATGTCAATCCTCCTATCTCTGCCTCCCAAGTGCTAGGATTAAAGGCGTGTGCGACCATGCCTGGAAACATCTATTTTCTTAAAGTCAGTATGGTTTAAGATTTAAGGAGATAAGAAGTCTAGTGATGGAAGAGGAAGAAATGCTTTTTTTTTTTTTTTTTACCATTTTCTAAAACTGCCTCTTTCTCACAATGACAAACAGTTTACAGGTTAGCCCAGCCAGAATGGGTAAAACGATGTATTCCATAGATCGACACAGGATCCTAAGCCAAACACTTTCCGTATATCAGTGTTTCCCTGTCGCTGGGAATCATTTCGGGGACCCCATCATAACTTGGGTGAGCACCGCTCTAGGGAACCCGCAAGCCACCCTCCTGCCCCATCCCTAGCTAGAGCAGGCGGTTCGGTCCCCATTGCGCAGGGAGTGGGGAGGGCGTGAGGGGCTGGGCGGGTCGAGACGGGACGCGGGGCCCGTGGCTTCCCCGACAGGACCCTCCCCAAGTTTCCCTCGCCTGAGCCCAGATCTCCATTCTGAACCGACCTAAGAGCTGGTCCAGGGCTGGCAGCCCGGTAGATACCAGCAGTTGTCCATTCCGCACCGACGGTCGCGTGCCCGCAATGGACAGCAGTCGAGGGCTGCTGCCGTGGATCCCACAGGCTTTGGGACCCTTCCGCTGGAAGCTGGTGACGCTGCCCTTGCCCTCTGCGGCTGCCCCAGACCCGGGACTCGATGCGCCGGAGCCGCAAGTGGCTGCCGCCACCATGTTGGACCTTCCCGCGCTGACCCAATAGGCAATTCCTTCCTTCTTTGTGTCATTTTTAAAGAGCATTTTTATTTATTTATTTGCAAGCAGAGAAAGACAAACACAGAGAGAGAAACTGGGCACGGCAGGGTCTCCAGTCTTCACAGACTCCAGGCGCATGCACCACTTTGTGCATATGGCTCTACCTGGGTAATGGGGAGTCTAACGCAGGTTCATTGTACAGGCAAGTCCCTTATCTGGTGAGCTATCCATCTAGCCCTCGTATTTATTTATTTATTTATTTATTTATTTATTTGAGAGTGACAGACAGAGAGAGGAAGAGGCAGAGAGAGAGAGAGAGAGAGAGAGAGAGAGAATGGGAGCACCAGGGCTTCCAGCCACTGCAAACGAACTCCAGACGCGTGCGCCCCCTTGTGCATCTGGCTAACGTGGGTCCTGGGGAATCGAGCCTCGAACCAGGGTCCTTAGGCTTCACAGGCAAGCGCTTAACCGCTAAGCCATCTCTCCAGCCCTTGTTTTTTAATTTAATTTATTTATTTGCAAGGGGAGAGAGAGAGAAAGAATGAATGTGCCAGGGCCTCTAGCCACTGTAAATGAACTCCAGATATGTTGCCACTGTGCTCGTCTAGCTTTGCATGGGTACTGGGGGATAATAAAACCTGGGTCGTTAGGCTTTGCAGGCAAGCATCTTAATCACTGAGCCATCTCTCAAGGCCTTGATTAGTTTAAAAAAATCTGTTTATTTATTTTTTAAAGATAGATATTATGGGCATGACAGGGTCTCTTTTTGCTGTAAATGTACTCCAGATGCATATGCCTTGTGTTGTGCATCTGGTTTTACATGGATACTGGGGACTGGAACCTGGGTCAACAGGCTATGCAGGCAAGTGCCTTTAACTGCGGAGCCATCTCCCCAGTTGGGCTTTTGATTCGGTTTTCAGCACCAGGCAGGAATTCACTCCCATGGAGCAGGCTTCAAATTCAAAGAGCAGTCAAATTTCCCCAGAACAGACAGGCCAACATCATAGCAGTTGGCACACTTGGCCTGGCTGGCCAGGGGTAAAGGTTGTAGGGTCCACTGCTGACTAAGGCTATTGATGACTTTCCTCCCCCCATAGGCTACTTAGTTCTTTCCAACATACTGACAAATAGTCAATAGGGAGGAGACTTCCAGCTTAGCTTCAGCTTGATTTCTCAGTGGCCTGCAGCCCAAGCATGTAGTATCTTAGCAATAGGGTCTTACCATCTAGTTCTGGTGGGCAACTAATAGCCTTGACAATAGCTTGTAATTTTGGGGGGTGGGGCGTCAGGGATCTCCCTGACCAACAAACGTATCCCATCCCTGCCACTGAAATTTTCCTTTAACAATATATGGCTTCTAAGCAAAGGATTATCCACACACAGGGTACTCTTTTTCTTTCTTTTTTGAGGTAGGGTCTCTCTCTAGCCCAGGCTGACCTGAAATTCACTATGTAGTCTCAGGGTGGCCTCGAACTCACAGTGGTCCTCCTACCTCTGCCTCTCAAGTGCTGGGATGAAAAGTGTGCACCACCATGCCTGGCCAAAACTCTCTTTTAACATATATATTATTTAAATAGCAATGAAGTAGTTTTCCAAATGGCTTATTCATAACATACCTAGTTTTAAAAAAATTATTTATTTGAGAGAGAGAGAGAGAGAAAATGGGTGCACCAGGACCTCTAGCCACTGCAAACACACTCCGGACACATGTGCCACCATGTGGATCTGGCTTATATAGGTTCTGGAGAACTGAACCTGGGTCCTTGGGCTTCACAGGCAAGCACCTTAACTCCTAAGCCATCTCTCCAGTCCCAACATACCTAGTTGTTTGCTTGTTTGTTTGTTTTTCGAGGTAGGGTCTCACTCTGGTCCAGGCTGACCTGGAATTCACTATGTAGTCTCAGGGTGGCCTTGAAATCACAGCTGATCCTCTTACCTCTGCCTCCCAAGTGCTGGGATCAATAGCATGTGCCACCATGCCCAGTTAAAACACCATTTGATTTTGGGAGGGTGATAATTATCTTTACCAGCATGTATTCATTCAACATGAAAGTAACTACAGGGTGTTATTTGAAAAACCTAGATACAGCAAAGATCCTGCTCTCAATGAAGTTTATAGTGTTTATATTGATGAATTCAATGAAAAAAAAATCAAGAGGAAGGGTTGAAAATGACTAGTGTAGAAGTGTGTGTTCCAGTTCAGGTGGGCTTGTTGGGGGTGGTTTGTTCATAAGAAACCTTGAAGGGGTCCATGAGGGATGGGGAAAGTGGGGAGCCTTAGGTTCAGGTATAATAGATATGTAGGTAGAGGGCAGAATATTGGGGATGGAATGGTCTAAGTGGGGATAGGGAAAGGGATGGAGGACAGGAGGAGGTGAGAGGAGGGTTAATCAAAACTAGGTATGTTGGGAAGGCGGCCATGGTGGCACCCGCCTTTAATTCCAGCACTTGGGAGGCAGAGGTAGGAGGATCACCGTGAGTTCGAGGCCACCCTGAGACTACATAGTGAAGTCCAGGTCAGCCTGGACTAGAGTGAGACCCTATCTCGAAAAAGCAAAATAATAATAATAATAATGATAACGACGATGATGATGTTAGAGGGCACATGCGTTTGGAATTTGTTTGTAGTGTGGCTGGAGGTCCTGGTGCACCCATTCTCCCTCTTTCTCTCTCTCAAATAAATAAAAACTATATTAAAAAATAATGTCTTCTTGTGACCACTAGGTGGCAGAATATGCACACAGACGTCACAGTGGGGCCTTCCTTTCTCACCTTTTGGGGGCAGTAGTAACTTCACATTTGAAGAGTGCTTTATTACAGAGTAAGTACTTTAACAAACCCTGTCTCATGATGTCAGGTAGGAAAGGCAAGTATATTTATTCATTTGCTTTCTTAAACAGGCTCTGAAGTTACGAGACTTGCTCAAGAGAATGAACAGCAGTGCTAGAAGCAGAGTTTCTGTCCCCATGGCTCTTCTCCAAGGGAAAGGTAATTCTCTCAGAAACCTCGGGTCACTTCTAAATTTGCCCAAAAAAGTAATCTGAAAACACAAATCAGCTTTTAAAATGTGACCAAGCTGGGCGTGGCAGCATGCCTGTAATCCTAGCGATTGGGTGGCTGAAGTAGGAGGATCTTCATGAGTTCAAGGCCAGCCTGGAGCTACAGAGTGAGTTCCAGGTCAGTATGGGCTGAAGTGAGACTCTGCCTCAAATAATAATAATAATAAATTATTATTATAATTATAATAATACAACAAACCTAGCTGGGCGTGGTGGCACACGCCTTTAATCCCCGCACTCAGGAGGCAGAGGTAGGAGGATCGCAGTGATTTCAAGGCCACCCTGAAACTACATAGTGAATTCCAGGTCAGCCTGAGCTAGTGAGACTCTACCTCGAAAAACCAAAAAAACAAAAACAAAAACAAAAACAAAAACAAAAAAACAAAAAAACAAAAAAACAAAAACAAAAACAAACAAACAAAAAACAACAATAACAACAACAAAAAAATAATGTGACCAAACTGTAAATGCTTTGCAACTTTTTGATTTGTGATGGATCCTGGAATGCACCCCTTTTCAGGTTGGGCTGAACTTCCAAATGTGTTTAAGGAGGAAAACAATTGAAGTTATGGAGTGTCTACACTGTTCCAGAAGACAGTCCCTGGGAGTAGCAGGGTGCTTGGTCACATGACTTTGGGTACCTGGAAGTTTCTTCCCCTTCAGGGATTGGGTTTTGTTGTGTGTGTTTTCTCTGAAGAGCTGGGGTATAAAATTCACCTTAGCCTGAGTGGGACCTACACACATGCTGAGTCCAAGATAGATGTACCTGGAAGAATTCTAAGTAGATAGCAGAAAAATATCCTGTGTGTAAACTATCACTTACATTCATTAAATATTACTAGTAGCTTGTCTAAGTTTGTTTGATTATTTGGCTTTTTGTTGTTGTTGGTGGTGGTAGTAGTGGTGTTTTCTTTCTTTCTTTTTTGTTTTGTGGGTTTTTTTTTTTTTTTTTCCAGGTAAGGTCTCACTCTAGCCCAGGCTGACCTGGAATTCACTATGCAATCCCAGGCTGGCCTCAGATTCACAGAAATCCTCCTACCTCTGCCTCCCAAGTGCCCGGATCTAAGTTTATCATAAGCAACTAATTAGTGTCTTTTCTTTTTGTTTGTTTGCTTTTGTGTTTTTGTTTTTTTCGAGGTAGGGTCTCACTGTGGCCCAGGTTGACCTGGAATTCACTGTAGTCTTAGGGCAGCCTCGAACTCATTGTGATACTCCTACCTCTGCCTCCCTGAGTGCTGGGATTAAAGACGTGTGCCACCACGCCCGGCTTAGTTGGTGTCATTTTAACACAGGTTTCCAACCACACAAATGTGATTCCACAAAGTTCACATCATTTGCTGTGCTGTGCCGTGGTGCCTCGTGAAAAGCGAGAAGGAATTTAGGCTGCAGAGGCTAAATTCTCGGGTGTGGCCTTAGTTTAGCTACTTACTGGTAGTGGGACTTGCAGCAAGCAATTAAACCCTCCCAGCTTCACTTTCCCCACGTACGAAATAAGTGCAGTTGGCAGGCAGATAAAACGACGGATGGTCACGACGGAAGCTTGGAAACTAAAGTCTCTGCTGGCAAGGTGACTGTTACCGTCACAGAGACTGGGGGAAGAATAGGGCCGTCAGCCGCAGGTCCTGTGCTCATTGCTAGCTGTTCTCATTGGGTAGCTGGAGTCACATGCTAAACCTAGCTTCCTTTTCTTCTCATTTTTACTTGCATGCACATGCTTGCACTTGTGTGTGTGTGTGCATGTGTTGTAGTTACCTTCTCATGGCTGGGACAAACATCCAACCAGAAGCAGCTGATGGGAGGAAAGGGTTTATTTCAGGCTTACAGATTCCAGGGAAAGCGCCATCATACATCCATAGCAGACAACAGCCAGCACTGGCCAGCACAGGCTGACTCTGAACACACCCCTAGGGCTGAGCTCAGGATCCATCCCCAGTGACACACCTGCTCCAGCAGGGCTGTGCCCGCTGGAGACTAGGTTGGGAGCTTAATCCAAAAATACCTTATGCTAAGGGGCCATTTACATTCAAAGAACCTCAGTGTGTATAGACATGCCTCTGCAAACGAATGATAGATGCCTGCACCACTTTTTGCATCTGGCTTATGTAGGCAGTTTGGGAATTGAACCCTGGGCTGGCAGACTTTGCAAGCAAGTGCTATTAACTGCCAAGCCATTATCCCAGCCCTCAGTTTTCTTGCCGGGGAAAAAACAAATAAAGTAATCAACACAGCATTTATTGGACATTTGGCTTGTGTGGTTTGCTTTCTTTTTAATTTGTTTGTTTGTTTATTTATTTATTTATTTGAGAGCGACAGACAGAGTGAGAAAGAGGCAGAGAGGGAGAGAGAGAGAGAATGGGCACGCCAGGGCTTCCGGCCACTGCAAACAAACTCCAGACACGTGTGCCCCCTTGTGCATCTGGCTAACGTGGGTCCTGGGGAATCGAGCCTCGAACCGGGGTCCTTAGGCTTCACAGGCAAGTGCTTAACTGCTAAGCCATCTCTCCAGCCCTGGTTTGCTTTTTTTTTTTCTTGGTGCTACCAATTGAACCCAGGGCCTGGCACATGCACTGTACTACTGAGCTATACTGCCAGCCCCTACCAAATATTCTCTAAATAAACACCAGTGTTCTAATGTTCTCAGAATAACTAGCTGAACCTTTATAGTCATTTCTGAAGTGGGTTGTCAAAACTGATCATCCAAGCTTGCACCAGGGCTGGGGATGTAGCTCAGTTGGGAGAATGCTCGTCTAGCATGCATGAAGCTTTGAGTTCAATCTGTAGCACCGCATAAAATGAGCATGGTGGCACATGTCTAGAATGGCCCCCAAACGATATCTGTATGCTTTAGCTCCCTGGAGCCTGTGACTGTGACCTCATTTGGGAAAAAGCAATCTCCAAATTAGATGATCCTGGCTTATCTAGGTGAGCCCTAAATTCAAGGACAAGTTATCATTATAAGAGAGACATAGACAAAACAGAGACAAGAATGGATGCAATACAGCCACAAGTATACCTGGAGCCATCAGAAGCTGGAGGAGAGAGGACAGGGGGATATGGCTCAGTTGATAAAGTGCTTGCCTCCCAAGCATGAGGACCTGAGTTCAATTTCCAGTGTCTACATTAAAAAATATGATAAGTGTAATCCCAGTGAGAATTATAGAAGACAGGAGGATCCCCAGGGCTCTTTGGCCAGCTGGTTTAGCCTAGTTTAGCTCCAGGCCAATGAGAGACCCTGTATCAAAGGAAGTGGACAGCATTCCTGAGGAACAGCACCCAAGGTTGTCTTCTGGTCTCTCTCTCTGTCTCTCTCCACACACACACACACACACACAGAGAGATGGAAATGCACCCACACACATGTCTACCTGCATACACATGAACATACACGCACATACATACACATTAACAAAAAGAAAGAGATGTCTCTCTAAACTTTAAAAAAAGAGGAAGAGGCAAGAAGGGGTTTCCACTAGACTGGGTGCCATAGAGCCCAGGCTGGCCTTAGACTTGTTAGGTTGCTGAGAATGACTGAGCTTATGTTCCCCCTGCCTGTACCTCCTAAGAGCCGGGATTATGGACATAAGTCACCATATGTAGTCTATGTGGTGCTGGGGGTTAATCCCGGGCTTTGAACATGCTAGATAAGCCCTCTACTAACTGAGCTGCGTCACCAGCAGGAACTTCAACCTCTGATACCTCAGTTTCAAACTTCTGTCCTCCAGGATGGTAGGAAAAAAAATCTGCTTTTTTTTTTTTTTTTTGAGGTAGGGTCTCACTCTAGCCCAGGCTGACCTGGAATTCTGGAATTCACTATGGAGTCTCAGGGTGGCCTCGAACTCACGGCAATCCTCCTACCTCTGCCTCCCGAGTGCTCGGATTAAAGGCGTGCGCCACCACACTCGGCTAAAATCTGTCATTTTTAGCTACCATGTTTATGGTGATTTGTGAACACAGCCATAGAAAGCTAACAGAGGAAAGTTCCAGTTTGGACACATTAAGTTTGAGAGGTTTAGGAGACATCCAAGCAGAGAAGGGCAGGCGATTAATAGCTGGATGGAGGAGCTCTAAGGGGAGGGCTTAGGAGGGAAGAAGCATAGTGGCCATTGTTGATGAATAGATTACATTAAAAAATATTTTTACTCATTTATTTGCAAGAAGGGAGGGAGAGAGGAGGGAGAGAAAGGGAGAGAATGAATGTGTTAGGGCCCCTTGCTGCTGCAAACAAACTCCGGACACATGCTCCACTTTGTGCATCTGGCTTTAACATGGGTACTAGAGAATTGAGCCCAGGCTGTTAGGCTTTGCAAGAAAGCATTTTTAACCACTGAACAATCTCTTCAGCTCCTAGATTACAGTTAAGCCATAGAAACTGATGCACCCCCTTAGTATAGAGCCATTTTATGTCTGGAGGGAGCACGTTGTAAGGAGTCCTACCCTTCCTTTGGCTCTTACATTCTTTCCGCCACCTCTTCTGCAATGGACCCTCAGCGTTGGAAGGTGTGATTGAGACATTACTCAGTACTCCAGTCACTTCATTCCAGCACCATGATACCTTCTGAGTCGTCCCAAGGTCACTGCCATCTCAAAAGAGAAGATTCTCTACCCAAAGTGAGAGTAGCATTAATATAAGGATATGAATATTAAGAGAAGTGCTTACTGGGCAGTTTGATAAGCATAGTCTATACATTTATCCAGACATCAGCAGACGTTACACCCTTAGGGCTCATAACTACCCCTTTTTTAAGTTTTCAGTATCAGGGATGTATTCCCTCCATGGAGTGGGCCTCCATTCCAATTAGAGGGCAGTTGGTTTCCACCATGATAGACATACCACTATTGCACCTGTTGGCTTATTTTTAATATATATATTTTTAGATGTCTCCAACTATCCCAGGCTGGCCTCAAACTTGATATGTAGCCAAGTGTGGCCTTGATATCCTTATCCTCCTGCCACCATCTCCCAAAGTAAGTGTGCACCACCATGCCCAGCCCTTTCCCTTTAGATTTTGTTTATTTAGTGTTTTTATTTGTTTATGAGAGAAAGAGAGAGAGAGAGAGAAACTGTGTATGCATGAGCTAGGGCCTCTTGCCACTGCAAACAAACTCCAGACATATGCACCACTTTGTGCATCTGGCTTTATGTGTGTGCTGGGGAATTGACAGGCTTTGAAAGCAAGCACATTTAACTGCTGAGGCCATCTCCCCATCTCTCCCGTTACATTTTAAATAATTTTGTTAATTTATTTGCAAGCAGAGAGATACAGAAGAGACAGACAGAGAGAATGGGCACACCAGGGCCTTCAGCCACGGAAAACGGACTCCAGATGCATATGCCACTTTGTGCATCTGGCTTTATGTGGGTACTAGGGAATTGAACCTGGGTCATTAGGCTCTGCAGGAAAGCTCCTTAACCACTGAGCCATCTTTCCAGCCCCTCGCTTTACATTTTAAAGAATTTGTTTGTTTTGGTTTTGAGGTAAGGTCTCACTTTAGTCCCAACTGACCTGGAACTCACTCTATAACCTCAGGCTGGCTTTGAACTCACAGCGATCCTCCTACGGCAGCCTCCCTGGGTGCTGGGACTAAAAACACATGTCATCAGCCCTGACATAGTGAGGATGTTAAACATCCCATTCAGCGTCTTCTTCAGCTCAGGTTCTGATGCAATGTATGATAGGAGTATGAGAACAAAAGCATGAAACTTGGGACCTAAGCTGGGCAGGCCAAGTAGAAAAGAACAGTCAACTGACCCTGGGACCCTGAAGCTTAATCATTTCTGCTTGACAGCCTTCCATGAGAGGGCAAAAGCAGCCTAGAGGAAAACTCTTAACCACATAACCATACCCTCAGAGCTCACTTTATGAGAAGGTGAACTGAGGGATTATTTGATTTATGTCTGTTCCCTACTGGATTTCAGTTTCCATGAAGGCAGGCACCTTCGTTCTTGGTGGGGACCCTTGCATCCAGCATGGTCTCTGGCTGAACAGATGAGATGGCATATGTTACCACTAATTACTGAGTTACCAGATGACTTATAAGAATTCCCAAGGCAGGTCAATTTTGTGTAGCTATTTTTGTTTGCTTTGGTTTCTAAATATCTTTTTTCTTTTGGAGACAAGGACTTACTCTATAGCCCCAGCTAATCTAGAACTCACTGTGTAGCTCAGACTAGTTTCAAACTTGATCCTCCCACTTCAGCCTCCTAAATGCTGGGATTACAGGCATGAGTTTCCACACTTGGCTGTCCGTATGGTACTTTAGGTTTGAAAAGGTGTTAGTAATAATATTGATTCTGGGTTTTCCTCTCTTGTAGAAAGCTCATTTCTTTAACACAGGAAGAATATTATCTATTAGTTTTCACTTATGAGGATTAGTATCCAACCTCAAGAAATCAACAGAAATTGGGGCTGCTAAGATGGCTCAGCAGTTAAACTTGCAAAGCCTGCCAGCCTGGGTTCAATTCCCAAGCTACTCATGTAAGGTGAACAAAAAGTGGTGTCCACATCTGACATCTGCAGTGTCAGGAGGCCCCTGGGATGCTCACGTGCGCACATGAACATAAACAATTTTTTTTAAAAGAAATTGACAGAAGTTATTTCAGGCCTATGGAAAAATGGTGCTATACCCTTGTTAGAACCAGCATGAAGAATTTCTCTGTGACTGTTTATCCCAAAGATGACAACATGCAAGTATGCTTCTATAACGTATATAGAAGCACTATGTAGACACCTTCAAAATGTGTGCTGATTATTTGAAAATGCTTGGCTTCCTTGAAAGAGGAAAAAAAGATGAAAGCTAGCACCAGGTGACACGTGCCTGTAATCCCAGCGCTTGGGAGGTAGAAGCTGGAGAATCAGAAATTCAAAGAAGTACACAGAGTTCAAAGCCAGCCTGGGATCCGTGAGATCTCGTCTCAGGAAAACAAAACTGAACAGAACAGAACAAAACAAAAAAACTGTAGGAGCTTAGCTTGATCAAATTGCCAAAATTTAGGGGGAAAGTCAGTAATATGTCTCCAATGTAGTTCAAGTGTTTCTTCCAAGTAGGAAATCTCCAGTATATGGCTCTAGTCTTTGGAGTGACGACAATATGGTGTACATCTGTACATTTGTTTCCTCGTGGCTTGGGTTTAATTATCCACAAAGAAAAAAAATTCACAAAATGTTTTATGTTCTTCTCTTTTAACTGCCAAAACAGAAACTTCTAAGGCTTTGACAGAATTTGTTGCAATCCCTTTGAAAGTTTTATTAACACAGACAGAGTATGTTTTTAATCTGTTATATCATGATCATTGAAATTTATTTTCTGTGATTCATTCGTGCTTGATTCGACCATATTTTAAGTAAACAAAGTCAGCAGTTTTTACCTTATAAAATATATTGGGCTTTATTTCTTTAAACAGTGCAAGCATGATTAATGAACAAGCTAAGCATTAAATCAAGGATTCTTCTTTGTCTCAGAGAGAAAGGAAGTCTTGAGACCCTGTGAAGAGATTAGGATCTACATAGATTTAATGTAAACATCAGAGACATTCCACTGTGAACACATTTCTTTCCTCTAAAGAGTTTATGTGATATGCTGAATTTCTGTGTATTTGTGAATGTAGAAATACAAATAAATCAAACTGCTTACTTTTGTGTCTCAAATGATATTTTGAGTCAGCAGTTGAAATTTAGCAAGTTTTTTTTAGTAATCAGAGAGTTTTTAAAAATAAGTGTGCATGGAAAACATTGAATGCTTGCAACAGCTAATCCAGGGTTAGAATTGTATTGTTATTCATGTCTTTTCCAAGTTTTCATTCATGTCTAAGATCTCATTGCATGAGGTCTAGTAAAATTGTTTGGAGCATAAATAAGTGACTACTTATTAGAAGTTTTCTGACCAGAGAAACAAGGTGTCCACATTCTACATGGCTATATAAGAAGGATATATCTCAAACAAAATAGAATCTTAAGTCAAAAATCACAAACTGGTTAAAATTAAGGTAGTTTTAGCATAATGTCCAAGCAGAGGACACTTCAACAAAAGTAAAGTTCAAAAGATCTGAGCGAAGTAGGTGATATCTTTTTGTAAGCATACAAACTTGCTTTTGTCTTTCATAAATGGTAAAAATATGTGCATATCAAAAAATATTTTAAAATAAATTTCTTTATGATTTATTATTTATCGTATTTTTAAAAAATGAATCTTCTTTATTTATTTTATTTGCATGTGTGTGCATGTGCATGTGTGTACGTGTGCATGCTAGGGCCTCTTGCCATTGCAAACAAACACTGAGTGCAGGCCGACATGGTGGCTTGCGAATTGAACCTGGGCCATCAGGCTTTGCAAGCAAGTACCTTTAACTACTGAGTCATCTCTCCATCCCTGACTTTATTTTTAGTTAGTTAGTTTTATCCTGTATAATCCAAGCCTCAGATCCTTGTTTCTTATTGCTGTTGAAATTGCTCTTCTCCTATTTTTCCTTAGCACAAAATGGGAGTATGTGTGAGTGTGTGTGTGTGTGGGGGGGGGTTGACAGTAGTGTAAATGCTTGCTACAAACAGATGCCAGGATAGGATCTACTCTTTTGTGTAACTTTTCATGGCTTTAAATTTTTTTTGAGACAGGGTCTTATGTAGCCCAGGCTAGCTTCAAACTAGTTATATAGTAAGGATAACCTTGAATTCCTGATGCTGTTGCCTCTACCTCCCAAGTGCTAGAATTACAAGCGTGCACTAACATGCATGGTTTTATGTGCTGCTGTGGATAGAGCCCAGTGCTCCACAAATGCTAGGCAAGCACTCTATCAATCAAGCCACATCCTCAGACCATAGTCATTCACCTAGGGATACTTTCTAAACACCCAGTATGTAACGCTTAGTGCTAGCAAATTGAACAACATGTGGGCAGACTTTACAGGACACTGGAAGTAAAGAGAGAAGCTTGTAATCACTAAAGTAATATATATATATATATATATATATATATATATATATATATATGTGTGTGTGTGTGTGTGTGTGTGTGTGTATATATATATATATATATATACATATATACATATATATGTGTGTGTATATATATATATAATTAAATATGGATGACACCAGTAAGGCACTGAAAATCTCAGAATTTAGTAAAGTTTTGAGACTATTGAAGAAAGTATACTAGTCTCTTATGCTGACCTGGTAGTGCATACCTTTCATCCAGGCACTTGGAAGGTGGAGGCAGAAGGATGAGGAATTCAAGAACAGCCTTAGCTGCACAGTGAGTTCAAAGTCAGTCTTGACTACATGAGACCTTGTCTCAAAACAACACAAAATTTGATTGTCATGTAGTGATTCTACTTAATTACCAGGTATAATAGAACATATAAAATCCATTATTGGGCTAGAGAGATCGCACAGTGGTTAGTGCTCTTCCTGCACAAGCTTGCAGGACTGAGGGGCCCTGAGACTGCCCAGTTTAAATCTCCAGATCCCAAGTCAAGTCTGTTCTTCTTTGAACAGGCTCTAGAGAGTCACCAAAAGATGTTCATTTGTTGCAGAAACTCTCATCCCTGTAGTGTCTCCCTTCCAGTCATGTTAATTAACAAGTTAATGTTTGTATTTGAGGTCTTCTAGATGAGATTTCAACCTTGGGGTGCATCACTCTAGGGACAGTATCTACTGATGGCTCATCTGATTTGTGTGTATGTTTCCTTTGAAAAGGTTTTTGAAACCTTTGTTTTTTTTCTAACTTCTTTTCTTTTAAAAATTATTTTTGGAGCCGGGTATGGTGGTGCACGCCTTTAATCCCGGCACTTGGGAGGCAGAGGTAGAATTGCCATGAGTTTGAGGCCACCCTGAGATTACATAATGAATTCCAGGTCAGCCTGGACTAGAGTGAAACCCTACCTTAAAAAACCAAAACCAGGGCTGGAGAGATGGCTTAGCAGTTAAGCGCTTGCCTGTGAAGCCTGAGGACCCCGGTTCGAGGCTCGATTCCCCAGGACCCACGTTAGCCAGATGCACAAGGGGGCGCATGCGTCTGGAGTTCGTTTGCAGTGGCTGGAGGCCCTGGCGCGCCCATTCTCTCTCTCTCTCTGTCTGCCTCTTTCTCTCTCTGTCTGTCCCTCTCAAATAAATAAAAAATTTAAAAAAAAACACCAAAACCAAAAAAAAAAATTAGTTTTGGTCTGGAGAAATTGCTCAGTGGTTAAGGCACACGCCTGCAAAGCCGAAGGACCCAGGTTTGATTCCCCAAGACCCATGTAAGCCAGATGCACAAGCGGGTGCATGCATCTGGAGTTCATTTACAATGGCTGGAGGCCCTGGCACATCCATTCTCTCTCTCTCTTCCTGCCTATTTCTTTCTCTATCTCTCAAATAAACAAGTGATAAAATGTTTTTAAAAAACTTTTTATTATTTATTTATTTATTTATTATTTATTTGCAAGGAGAGAGAGAGAGAGAGAGACAGAGACAGAGAGAGGGAGAAAGACATGGGTACATCAGGGCCTCCTACCACTGCAACCAAACTCCAGATGCATGCGTTACTCTAGCTTTACGTGGGCACTGGGGAAATGAACCCAGGCCGTTTTACCTTACCAGCAAGCATCCTTAACCACTGAGCAATCTCTCCAACCCAAAATAAATGTGTTGCCCAGGCTGGCCTTGAACTCCTGATGCTTTTGTCTCCATCTCTTCCACAACTTCCTACCAGTATGCACCACCACAACCAGCAAGTATTCTGTCATTATGCCCTAATTGGGTTGTATATCCACATATACTAAGTGCAAAGAATATGTGTGTGTGTGGTGCATGTATATATTCAATGTATGTATACTCTAAAATTGTTCATCATGGAATTTTTTTTAAAGTTGTATTATGTAAATATTTATCCTTTTTCCCCTCCCAGATCCTAAACTTGCCCTCATTTCGGATTTGGAGCACAACCAAGCTGGAGAATGAGATCATGTTTGCAGAGCTCAGTGAGGTCTCCACAGAACCCTGGGGTTTGAGAGGCATTGGTTCATCTCTTCTGCCAAGAGCAAGAAGAATGGAATCAGTTTAAAAGTCATTTCAGCTTTGAGATGAAGCAAAGAGTTAGGATTTTCCTTTTTGTATTTTTTAAAAAATATTCCAAATAAGGTATTTTCTCTTGCAAATATGATGCTATTTCACTTAGAAAAACCGACCAAACCAACAATAGTTATTTGCTATTGCAAATAATGCAATGCTTTCCTTTCCTTTTATTTTATTTTTAGTACTATGGGAAGTTATTATGGTATTAACTCGTTTTTTTAAAAACTGGCAAAAGTTTTATCTTAGCTGGTTAGTTATTAATTACCAAACTTATTTTTAATATGGAGATTTTTTTACTTCTTCACGTACTTGTACATGACTAATATTATTCAATAATGGTCTCATTTACTTTTTCAATATGGAAATATCATTCCCTTTTTTCATGTAATTATACAGATACTATACTGCACTGCTTAGTATGCAGAACATCTGAGGGTCATTTTACTTTGGGGAAGCAGATGTTCACCACATGTGGAGCTCAGTTAGCATGGAGAATAATCATGAGTCAAGAATGGTCCACCCTAATTCCCTTTTGAAACATTTTTATGTGGTTTCATGAAATAGATGCATTTTTTAATGGATGTCATGATGACCAAGCTGGAGTCTTTGTTTTAGGCAACTCAACCCAAACTATCTGTTATGAATATCTATCATTTTACTTGTTCATTCTACCAACTCTCTGTCTGAAATCAGAACTCATGTTTATTAATTTTTTTTTTTGCAGGGGGGGAACTCAGTCTACCTTGGCCATGTGGTCCTACTGAGATAACTGTGGTGCCCCACCTAGTCTGAACTAAGGTGTGTCTGCTTTAAGATTGGTTTCTTCAAGTTTTGCAGCTATCAGGAAAGTAGAAGGATTCACTGGCTCTTCACGTTGGAGGGACTGCTAATTAGCCTGACTGTAAATGAGGCCAACACATATAGGAGCCAGGTTCTGGCAACATTTAGCTCTGCCTGAAGCTACATCCACCCTACAAGCTCCCAGTTACTGGAGTGTGTTCCCTTGGGCTTAAGCTCATCTGAGTTGGATTTCTATCACTTACCCACAAAAGAACTTTGATTTCTGCTTTTTATGTAGAGGTGAGAATGACTGGTTTGGTGTAAGGAAGAGTAATTGGTAAACAGGCCTAAGTAATAGAAAATCTTATTAGAATCTGTTTTGAATGAGTAGTAAGTTTTTATTGGTTTTGGAATCTTAAATTTAGAAAGCCTGAATGACTAACATTTTTCTGTGCCCTAGAGACAAGTGTCAAATAAATCAACTAATCCCTAGGATTATGCGAAGATGATTTTATGTTATGTCAGAGTATAAGTGGATAGTCAACTAAATTACCTTCATTTGCAATATTAATAGGCTTATTCTATAGGAACTAATGCCAAAAGAAATGACCCCAAGGCACTGAACTAATAATAGCTATAACATGTTGGCACAGTCGTTGGTGCTAGAAGTAGGCTAAGACTGTCATATTTTATATTTAATTCTCATAGAAACCCTGTGCTCAAACATAGGCCTGTGTGTGTGTGTGTGTGTGTGTGTGTGTGTGTGTGTTGCTGTTGTTGTTTTGAGGCAGGGTCTCATGTAGTCTAGTCTGGCCTGGAATTCCATATGTAGCAGAGCATGACTTTGAACCTCTGATCCTCCTGCCTCCATCTTCAAGCGCTATTATGACAGGTACAGGTGTTTATTACCATACTGAGAGACTTGTTTTAGGTTTTTTTTTTTTTTTTTTTTTTGACACAGAGTCTTTCTATGTTGCCTAGGCTGTTCTCAAACTCAAGGCCCTTCTGTCTCTCCATCCTGAATGCTGGGATTATAAGTATGTGCCACGGTGGGTAACTCACTTGTAGGTTTTGAAAGTTGAAAGTTATACAACTGATAATTTGTGGAATCCAAATCTAAGGCTAAAGTTAATATCAAAGCTAATGCTTTTAACCACCGGAATACTCTATAAATCTTCAAAATATGTTCCCAAGTTAGCAGGAGTTTCACTACATTTTAATATTCAAGGTTACACTGAGTCTTTACATTTGCCAAATGTATTTAATTGCCAGCTCAGAAAGTCATTCAGTTATTGTTTGTCTCCCAGTATAATTGAAAATGACATATTGTTTATACTTATTATGAGCCAGGCATAAGAACTTCTGTTTGCATGTAAGTTTTATTTCAAAACTCTTAATAAATCAGAATTTCCCATAGAAAATCATTATCTAAAACTTAAATTCTTTTCTTGCATGAATGTGGGGGGGGCATATATGGTATATGCACATGTGTGTGCTCATGCGGGTCCCTTTGCCCTTGCCTGGGTGGCTAGAGGATGTACCCCCTTACCACTGTTGGCCCATTCGTACTTGAACCTGACTCACTGATTCTGGAACTTGCTGTTGTTTTTTTTTTTTTTTCTGGGGGGTCTTTGTTCCCTCACAGACTGGGGTTACAGATATGAGTGGCCACACCCAGCTGTTTAATTTAATTTAATTTATTTATTTTCAAGTACACCAGGGTCTGTTTTGCCACTGCAAATAAACTCTAGATGCATGTACCACTTTGTGCATATGGCTATATGTGGGTACTGGGGAAGTGAAGCCAGGCCAACAAGCTTTTGCAAACAAGCACCTTTAATCTCTGAGCCATCTCCCCAGACCTTTCAACAAATATTTTATTTTGTTTATCACACCCAGCTGCTTATGTGGGTTCTGGGGATGGAACTTGAGCTGTTTCTCAGGCCTCCTCAGGCCCTCCTGCTTATGTAGGAAGTGCTCTTAATGGCTGAGCCATTTCTCCAGCTCTAAATTTTAAATTCTTAGAAAAAGAAGGAGGGGAGAGGGGGAGGGGGAGGGGAAGGAGGAGGGATGAGAAGTGATGTCCTTAGCTTATAGAATCTGGGATTGCAGTTTCTTTCAAAATACGCGCAGCTCCTGAGTGGTTTCACAGCCTTGGAAGGCATCTCTGTTCTGTAGTGAGAACTTAGGCATGTTGTGCAAGAAGAAACTCGGAACAGCCTGGCCCAGCCCCTGCCTGTGAGCTTCTCCTCTCTCAAGCTGGATCTCCTGTGTGGGAATGTTCTTCTGACCCCATCACCTGGGCGTGTGATAATACCTTGTTTTCATGTTTATTCTTTACAGCTGCACGAGGTATTGGCATTGCTTGTTTGCTTGAACTTTTCCCGCAGGGACCAAAGTCCAGAGAGAACTCTTATTTGAAAAAAAAATATATTTCATGTGCCTAGAGACCCTAAAAAGATGTGGAAAAATATTTTGAAAACATTATATCAAATAGAGCCATGTTCCCTAGTGCGGGAGTTTAAAGAGCTGGGATTTGGAGAGAATTTGCCTCACTTTGGATTTTAGTTAACCTCTTATTAGCTACAAGTCTTTGGGCAGTTTGTTTGCACTTCAGTTTTTCAGTAATCATATTTAATTTATAAGGATGTAGGGATGACTAAATAAAACTATGTGATTGCTAGTATAAGTATACTTGAAGGTGGTAAATATTATAAGATAATAGATCATATTAATATTGATGGGAAAAATTCTTTGAGTATCAGTGAGCAACATGCTATTTATTTTGACATATTTATTTCCATAAAATTTCAAGAATGGGGCTGGAAAGATGGCTCAGTGGCACTTGCTTGCAAAGCCTAATGACCCAGGTTCAATTCCCTAGCACCCATGAAAAGCCAGATGCACAGAGTGGTGCATGCATCTGGAGTTTGGAGTGGCTAGTGGTTTTGGTGCACCCATTCTATCTGCCTCTCTTCTATCTCTCTCTGCTTGCAAATAAATAAATATTTTTTTTAAAATTTCAAGAATGCTTGAAAAAGTCAGCTTACTATCTTGAAAAATATTATACTGTAAGATTTGTAATATACAATGCAAATAGTAGCTTCAATATTCAAATATATAATGATTATTTAAATAAATAGCTGAATCAAAACAGATGTAATTCTGTTTAATCTCATTTTTTTTTTAGAGAGAGAGAGAATTGGTATGCCAGGGCCTCAAAAACTGCAATGGAATGCCAGATGCTTGCGCCACCTAGTGGGCATGTGCAACCTTGCACTTGCCTCACCTTTGTTCATCTGGTTTACGGGTGGGATCTGGAAAGAGGTTGAACATGGGTCCTTAGACTTCCCATGCCAGCACCTTAACTGCTAAACCATCTCTCCAGCCCTGTCTAATCTTTTAAAAAATGTTTTAAATTTATTTTATTTTATTTATTTGAGAGAGAGAGAGAAAGAGAAAGAGGCAGATAAAGAGATAATGGATACACCAGGGCCTTTAGCCACTGCAAATGAACTCTAGACACATGTATCACCTTGTGCAACTGGCTTATGTGGGTTCTGGGGAATCAAACCTAGGTCCTTTGGCTTTGCAGGCAAGCACCTTAACTGCTAATCCATCTCTCCAGCTCCTAATCTTTTTAAATATAAATTTTATTCATTTATGTGTGTGTGTGTGTGTGTGTGTGTGTGTATCAGCATCTCTTACCATTGCAAATAAACACCAGATCCCTGCACCACTTAGTGTCTGGCATTATGTGCATGTGAGGAATTGAATCCTTGCTGGCAGGTTTTACAAGCAAGCATCTTTAATTGCTGAGCCATCTCTCCAGCCTCTTGATTGGGTTTTCTGAAACAGGGTCTCACTATGTAGCCTGTGTAGCCCTGGATGATCTGGAACTTGCTATATATACCAGGCTAACTTCCAGCTTACAACAATCCTTCTCCTGCCTCTGCCTGGTGTGCCCACCATGCCTGGCTAATCTGTGTAACGGTGACCCCATGAATGATTAAACAATTGCAGACAAGATTGTCTCATTTTACATTGATTGCCTATCATTGCCAATTTGCAGTTGTTGGTTGGATATGAGGACAATCAGGCTACAACATCTGTCTCTCTGCTCATCTCCAGGGTTGATCTGGCTGGCTACACAGCTGTCCCTTTCCTCCCCCCAGTGCTCCATGTCCCTCTTTCCCAAAGCCATGGGCTCAGACACGACTCTGCCTCAGTTGAGGGTCACCCGCCAAAGAAAGCCCTCACTGTGACTGCTTCCTTTTGTTCTATTTGACTTTTATACATATTTATTAAGTTTGATCATATGTACCTGACCTTGTTTCCCTTATTCCGTTCAGTCTTGCTGTACTTCTTCCTCTTGTCACTTACAGTGGTGATGGCACAGAAGAGAATGACTTCCCCTTTCTGTCATTGTTTCCTGAAGGAGGGGAGTGGTTGGCCTTTCAAGCCCTTCGCCTATCCATAACAGAATGTTGACTGGCCCCACCATTTAAAAACATATTTTACTTATTTATTTATTTGTGATAGAGAGAGAGAGAGGGAGAAAGGGGGGGGCAGAGAATGGGCATGCCAGGGCTTCTAGCCACTACAAACAAGCTCCAGATGCGTGTGCCACCTTGTGCATCTGGCTTATGTGGGTACTGGGAAATCAAACCTGGCTCTTAAGGCTTCGAAAGCAAGTGCCTTAACTGTTAAGCCATCTCTCTAACACCATCCCCAACACACACTTTTTTTTGAGACAGGGTCTCATATAGCCCAGCAGGCTGGTCTTGAACTGGCCATGTAGCCAAGGATAACCTTGAACTCTGCATGCTCCTGCCCCTACCTTCTGAATGCTGGGATTAGAGGTGTGTTCCACCATGCCCACTTTTATGCAGTGTGGAGGTTCAAACCCAGGGCTTCGTGGTTGCGAAGCAGGCACCCTTCCAATGGAGTCACACCCCCAGCCTTACTCTTATTTCTGGATATGGTTTCCCTTAATTCCAGTTTACAGATACTGGTTCCTCTTCACTGGAAAATAGGCTTACTTTTTTTTTTTTTTTTTGAGACTACTTGCATGTGTTCCAGATGTTCAAATATTTGGGTCAATGAAGTCTTACATATTTTTCAGAGGATGAGAAGCAGCAAGAATACACCTAGTGAAAACTACATATGATTCAGACATGGTGGCACATGACAGTTATCTCAGTGCTCAGGAGGTTGAAGCAAGAGGACTTTGAGTTTAAGGTCAGGCCTACGTAACAGGACTTACCTTAAAAATATACAGAAAGAGAAAAAAGGGACAGGGGAGATAGTTCCAGCAAGCATAAGGACTTAAATTTAATCCCCAGAATCCAGCTTAAAAAAAAAAAATAAAGGCCTGGTATGGAGGTACATGCCTGTAATCCCAGCTTTGGGGAGGTGGAGACAGGTGGCTCTCTGGCCAGCTAGTCTAGCTTAATTAGTTCAGCAAGAAGCCCTGTCTCAATGAAAAGGTGAATGGTCACTGAGTAACCACACCAGAGGTTGTCATGTGGTCCCCACATGCACCCACATACTTGCACCCACCCCACACCAACATGCACGCACAAAAAGAAAAAAAATATATATGACTGCCAACAAAACCCAGAAAGTAATGCATCCTGGCAAGAATGTGGAAGTAGTGGAAGTCTTGTACAGTGTCGACAAGAATACTACACGGTACAGTCTTTGTGAGAAATAGCATACAGGCTCCCCAGAAGACTGAACATTGAATCGCCACAGGATCCATTCATCCTGCCTCTAGGGCATATCCCTAAGAATTAAAAGCAGAACCTCAAACAGATAACCACCACCCATGTTCGCTGCAGCATTATTCAGGACAGCAACCCATTATGCTAAGTGGGAAAAAAAATCCAGTCCCACAAAATATTATGATTCCATTTGTGTGCATGATCTGATGTCAAACTCACAGAAGCAGAAAATGAATGGTAGTTGCTGGAGGAAAGGGGGAGACGGGAACCTGCTAATGGGTATAGTTTCTGTTTTGAAAGATGAAAATATCTGAAGGTTTGTTGTGTAACAACATGAATATATTTAACATGACTGAACATTGTACAAAAAAATAGTTTTTTAGTGGCTGGGGAGATGTCTCAGTGGTTAAAACACTTACCACACAACTCCAAGTACCTAGGTTTGGATCCCCAGGCCCCGTGTGAAAGCTGGCAGCTCTGGCAAGCTTCTGTCATCCCCGTGCAACTTCTGTAAGAAGGGAGGTGGAAACGGACCAATTTCCTGGGAGCTCATGAACGGAGCAGTGAACAGCAATGAGGGGTCCTGTCTCAAACAAGGCAGAAGGGTGAGTACCAACCCAGCGCTGTCCTCTGACCTCCACGTGTGTGCCATGCCATGCATGTGCCCAGACTCACACACACTAAATAACTAAATAAAAATAAGTAATGTTTTAAATTGTTATTATTGGGCCAAGTGTGGTGGAGCACGCCTTTAATCCCAGCACTCAGGAGGAAGAGGTAGGAGAATCGCTATGAGTTTGAGGCCAGCCTAGAGCTTCAGAGTAAGTTCCAGGTTCAGCCTGGGTTAAAATGAGACCCTACCTCAAAAAAAATAAAAAGGTTATTGTTAGCATTTTAAAAAAAAATCTCAAACTCACTAAGTAGCTGAGGCTAGCCTTTAGCTCCTTTTTATATATTGTTTTGATGCAAGCCCGATAGACTTGCCTTTTTATGAGGGTGAAGGAGAGAGAATTGGTGCACCAGAGCCTCCAGCCACTGTAATCAAACTCCAGACATGTGTGCTACCTTGTGTGCATGTGTGACCTTGCACATGTGTCTGGCTCATGTGGGATCTGAGGAGTCAAACATGGGTCCTTAGGCTTCACAGGCAAGCGCCTTAACCACTAAGCCTTTTTTTCTTTGTTTAAATATATATTTTTTTATTGGGAACTTTATTGTAAGGACAGCTTGCATTTGGGTCATATTCCCATCAGGTTATATGCTTATGTTCTTTCTCCTCTTGCCCCTGTTGCACCGAGAGCCCTCCTCAGTGGGGTTACTTGTATTCACTGTGGAGTTATGAATGCACCAGTCAGTCTCTGTGGGCTGGAGAGGAGGATAGTGCCTCAGAATACACCTTCCCGCCATTCTGTGGCTCTTACATTCTTTCTGTCCCCTCTTCTGCAAGCTTCCCTGAACCTTGCAAGACACGTTTCCTGAGCCCTGGCCGATGTGACAGAGGTGACTCATCTAGTGCTAAGCAGTTGGCTCTCTTTTCTTGTCCAACTGATTTGTTAGGGTTTCCCCCAATATTTGTTGTCACCTATAGAAAACAGATTTACTTTATTTATTTATTAGAGTGTGAGAGAAAGAGGCAGAGCCTATTTTTTATTTTTATTTATTTGTTTATTTTTGAGACAAGATCTTGCGATGTACCTCTGACTAGGCTGTAACTCCATATGTAGCCCAGGCTGATTTTGAATTTGCTATGATCTTCCTGCTTCTGCCTCCCCAGTGCTGGGGTTACAGGTGTGTGCTACCATACCCAATAACTTCTTCATTTTCTTTTTTATTTTTTAATTAGCATACAAAATGTTAGGTTCCATCATGATATTTTCAAATAAAAATTTGTAAAGCACTATTTCTTTTTTATATTTTATTTATTTATTTGCAAGCAGAGAGACACACAGAGAGAGTACCAGTGTGCCAGGGCCTCTAGCCACTGCAAATGAACTACAGATGCATGCGCCACTTTGTGCATCTGGCTGACGTGAGTACTAGAGAATCAAACACACATCATTAAGGTTAGCAGGCAAGTGCCTTAACTGCTGAACCATCTCTCCAGCCCACAAAGCACTATTTCTGAAATGTTCTTTTACAATCATCTCTTGTCTCACTCCTCTCATTTATTCATTCAAAACATATCTTTTGAACACTGGGTATTTGCTAAGTAGATTATTAGGTTGGCTCTGAGGATATTTGTTTTATCTAAGAACCATATTTTATTTGCATTAAGAAAAATTTAAGTTTGGAGTGGGCCTGTGGGAGGGCCATGAGGGAGGGGACTAAATGAGAAGACCAAGGTAGGAGGATTCCTGTGACCTCAAGGCCAGCCTGAGACTACATAGTGAGTTCCAGGTCAGCCTGGGATAGAGTGAGACCCTACCTCAAAAAACCAAATCATATTCATATGTATATATGCCATGATGAAATCTTTGTATGTTAACCTAAGAATATTAAATAATTTATTGTCTATAATGTCCCTAAATGAAAAGAGAAAAAATTTTGTTGTTGTTTGCTTGTTTTTTTCAAGGTAGAGTCTCATTCTCGCTCAGGCTGACCTGGAACTCACTCTGTAGTCCCAGGCTGGCATTGAACTCACAGTGATCCTCCTACCTCTGCCTCCTGAGTGCTGGGATTAAAGGCGTGTACCACCACTCCCAGCTGAAAAGAAAATTAAATACCAGTATAAACATTAACTAGCTGTATGTCAAATATTTTACTACTTGCATTTCTTGGGAAACTATGTTTGAAATTGCCTTTCTCTCTCTCTTTTTTAATGTATCTTTTTTTTAAACTTTACTTATTTATTTGAGAGTGACAGACAGAGAGAAAGAGGCAGATATATATATATATATATATAGAGAGAGAGAGAGAATGGGCGCGCCAGGGCCTCCAGCCACTGCAAACAAACTCCAGATGCGTGCGCCCCCTTGTGCATATGGCTAACGTGGGTCCTGGGGAATCGAGCCTTGAACCGGGGTCCTTAGGCTTCACAGGCAAGCGCTTAACCGCTAAGCCATCTCTCCAGCCCTCTCTCTCTTTATTTGAGGCCAGATCTTGCTCTGTATTCCTGGCTGCCCTTGAACTCACTATGCAGTTGAGGCTGGCCTTAAACTTTTGGCCAACTTTTGCCTCAACTTCCTGAATGTTAGGCTTAAACAATGGTGTGGTGGCACTCACCTGGGAGGTAGAGGCAGGATGATTAGTAGTATAAGGTCTTCCTCAGTTGCATAGTGAGGTAGAGGCCAGTGTGAGCTAAAAACAACACAAAACAAAACAAAACAAAAACCTTTCCAAATTCAATTGGTGCCTGGCGTGATGGTGCACTCCTTTAATCCAGCCTTCAGGAGGCAGAGGTAGGAGGATCACCATGAGTTTGAGGCCAGACTGGGACTATAGAATGAGTTCCAGGTCAGCCTGGGCTAGAGTGAGACCCTTACTTTAACCATAAATTTTAATTGGCAAATGGAAATTGTATGTATTTATAGGGCGTAATATGGTGCTTCAATATATGTGGACATTATGAATAATTAAAATTAGCTAATTAATATATTCATCTCTTCACATATGCTTTATTTTGTTTCGAGATAGGGTGTCCCTAGGTAGCTCAGATTGAATTTGAACTCAAGATGCTTCTGCCTCAGTCTCCCAAGTGCTTGGATTATAGGCATGTGCCATCATGCCTGGCTTTATCACACACTTATTTGTAGTGTTGGTGCATGTGTGGCAAGAGCATTTGAAATGTGGACTGTTAAGAATTTTGAAATCTAGAATAATTTCATAAGTTATGACTTTTAAAAATATTCTTATGATTTCAATAGCATATTGTGGTAGTTTGAATAGATTTTCCCCAATAAGTTCAGTTTTATTAAAGCTTCTTGGATTTCCAGCTGCCTGGCTGGAGGTGCCACAGTGGGCAGATCCTAGGATCCAGCCCTAAACTGTGTTGGGGGGTGGCTCTGATTTCCAGCCTAAGGTCTGCAGAGCAGTCTGAGCTTTGCTGGGTTCCTAAAGTGTGCTTGCTTGAGTTAGTGGTGGTGATTTCTCTTTCTCTCTGTGGACCTGTGAAAGAGGGCCAGCTTCTTCCACAATTATGGAACTTCCCCTGGATCTGTAAGCTTCAAATAAATTCATTCCTTCCACAACCTGTGCCTGATTTGGAAGTTCATTACAGCAATGTGAAGCTGACTGTGACACATGTCATTATTGGTAATGTATAATTATTATATATTACCTATATATAATACATATAATAATACATATAAGCCGGGCATGGTGGTGCGTGCCTTTAATCCCAGCACTTGGGAGGCAGAGGTAGGAGGATCGCCGTGAGTTTGAGGCCACCCTGAGACTACATAGTAAATTCCAGGTCAGCCTGGACTAGAGTGAAACCCTACCTCGAAAAACAAAACAAAACAAAACAAAACAAAAAAACATATAACATATAATTGTATATTGCCAATAATATAATTATTATTAGATATAGTCATGATGCAATAGATATCAAATATTGATTGTATCTAACTAAAATTTATATCTTTTGACCATTTTTTTCCACTTACATTTATTTATTTATTTATTTTTGGTTTTTAGAGGTAGGGTCTCACTCTAGCCCAGGCTGACCTGGAATTCACTATGGACTCTCAGGGTGGCCTCGAACTCTCGGCAATCCTCCTACCTCTGCCTCCCAAGCGCTGGGATTAAAGGTGTGCGCCACCACGCCTGCCTCACTAATTTATTTTTAAAAAATATTTTTATTTATTTACTTTTTGGCTTTTCATTGTAGGGTCTCACTCTAGCCCACAATGACCTGGAATTCACTATGTAGTCTCAGGCTGGCCTCGAACTCATGGCGATCCTTCTACTTCTGCCTCTCAAGTGCTGGGATTAAAGGCATGTGCTACCATGCCTGGCTCAAGTTTTATTTATTTATTTGCAAGGAGAGAGAGAAAAAATTCTTGGGCATGCCAGGGATCTTTCCAGCCCAGAGGATTTTTTTGAGATTTGGTCTGTCTTGGGGTAGGGATATAGGTCAATGGTTGAGTGCTTGCCTAGCATGTATGAGAGACCCTAGTTCAATCTCTAATACTGCAGAAAGAAAAAAAATTTCTCTGTCTAGACACAGTATCACAGTAAAGAAAACTGAATAGCTAACCAGCATGTAACTATATTCAACTATACTAGGAGTCCAAGAAAGGCAAATTAAAAGATTGTAAAGTTTGACAGTGTTGACAATATTCATGTTGTTTTATCAAGGGCTGTCTAACTTTTGACATTGTGACATGACATCTACAAACGTGCTAGGCCACATTCATAGCTATCCTGGGACACGTGTGGCCCATGTGCCTCAAGTAAGACATGTCTGGTTTATTTCTTTCAGCTCAACAATTCTAGTTATCTATGGTAGACCAGAGAAAGTATACATGTGCACTGGGAATCAGATACAAGGATCTTTTGTTCATTGAAAAACACTGTAATAACAGAAAGTAGGAACAATTCAAACAGTCATCTTTTTAATTAATTTTTAAAAATTTTTATTTATTTATTTATTTATTTGACAGAGAAAGAGGGAGAACGAGAGAGAGAGAGAGAGAGAGGGAGAGAGAGAGAATGGGCATGCCAGGGCCTCCAGCCACTGTAAATGAACTCCAGACATGTGTGCCCCCTTGTGCATCTGGCTAACGTGGGTCCTGGGGAATCGAACCTGGGTCCTTTGGCTTTGCAGGCAAATGTTGTAACCCCTAAGCCATCCCTCCAGCCCTCAAACAGCCATCTTTGAGGGAACTTCCAAATGAAAATTGATATATTAATGCTATGAATATTATGTGGCAGCTGAGAGAAATTGACTAGACATAGTCATCACTTACATTCTTTGGGGATTGGTTCCAGGACCCCAACATGTTTCAAAATCTGCAGAAATTCAAGTCACTTATATAAAATGGCTTACGATCTGCCCATATCCTATGTTCATTCTCCTTTGTGCTTTGTGTATTTGTTTGGGTTGATTTTGAGACAGCTGTCCTTTAACTCTTTTTAAAAAAATATCTTATTTTATTTATTACTATTTATTTGATAGAGAGGGAGGGAGGGAGGGAGGGAGAGAGAGAGAAAGAGAGGGAGAGAGGGAGAGAGGGAGAGAGAATGGGTATGCCAAGGTCCCTGGCTGCTGCAAGCCAACTCCAGACACGTACACCATCACGTGTGTCCTGGGGAATTGAACCTGGGTCCTTTAGCTTTGCAGGCAAGTGCTTTAACTGCTAAGCCATCTCTCTAGCCCTGTCCTTTAACTCTTTATATAGCTGACAATGACCCAAAATTCCTGATCCTCCTGTTGTCCCCACCTGAGTGTTGGGATTGTAGGCGTGTGTCGTCACACCAGCTTTATGTGGTCCTGGGGAAGGACCTCAGGGCTTTGTGTATACCAGGCAAACACCAAATGAACTATATCTCCGCTCCTAAGATATTTTCTGTATTTCTAGTTGGTTGAATTCACAGATGCAGAACTTGAGGTTATGGAGGGCTAATTCATTATAGATGGATTTAACAATCACAGTGTATCAAGGTGTGGTGGCACCTGCCTCTAATCCTAGCACTCAGGAGGCCAAGGTAGGAGGATTGCTGTGAGTTCAAGGCCAGCCTGAGACTACATAGTGAATTCCAGGTTAGCCTGAGTTAGAGCAAGATCCTACCTCTAAAGCAACAAAAACAGCAAACCATGATGTCAAAAGGAAAAACCATGATATCCATTATGTGTCACTTATGCAATATTTTCACGCTAATACTGTGCTCTTACTTGCCCTCCCTGTCTCACAATGCATGTAAACCTGTATAAAAGTATAGTATAATACTCTGCTCTTTTCTTGTGGTGATGAGGACCAAACTGAAGGCCTTGCAAGTGCTCTGTCACTGTGTCGTATCCCCAGCCATATTGAGTTATTTATATTTAGCAGTATTGGGGATTGAACCCAGGACCTCACACATAGTAAGCAAACACTCCCACTGACCTATGTTCTCAGCCTTATTTTTACTCCTGACTTTGAGACACAGTCTCACTGAGTTGTCCAGGCTGTCTTTGAGCTCACTCTGTAGCCCAGGCAGGCCTTGAAATTTTGGTTCTCTTGTCTCAGCCTCCCAAGTGCCTGGGATAACAGGTCTATACTACAAGAAGAAGAAAAAAAAACCTCCCAAAAAGGATACATAAAAAAATTGATCAAAGTGGTTTTGTTTGAAGAGATAAGGAGAGAAATTAGTTTGGATTGAGGTTGGGGAGAAGGCCAAGAGGGCTTCAATTTTCTCTGCAGTATTTTATGTCTTACAGAAAAGACAAAAAATTTGTCAAAATGTTAACAATGACCAATTCTAGATGTTGACACATGGGTGTTTATTACAATCTTTGAATTTTCTTATATTTTGAATAAGTTTTAATCAATAAAATCTGCTCTTTTGTTTGTTTTGTTTTGATTTTTGACACAGGATCTCATGCAGCCCAGGCTGACCTTGAACTCACTACGTAGCCCTGATAATCCTCTGGCCTCCATCTCTTAAGTGCTGGGATTCCAGGCTTGCACCATCATGCCAGGCAAGACCTGCTCTTCCTTTTGAAGATCAGTCCTGTACTTTGGGCCCAGGGTTGGAAAGTTGTACACATTTTATCCCACACAGGTGTCATAAACAAGTCTTGGAACAAAACACATGCAATCCTGCGCATGGCACATTCTCCCCAAGCCAGTCCAGAAGCAGCTGAGGGGGAAGAGCATTATTTAGCAGAGCCCCTCAGGTGACCTTCAGGACACTTGGATTGTTCATTTGGTTAATCTTGTCACAGTTATGTGACTCTAAGATGGGGTGAGTTTAATGCACCAATATAATGCTATCAAGAAAAAGAGCAGTCAGCGGAGTGGCCACATCAAATCTGTGAGACATGCTGCTTTTTCAGTGTTCTAACCTGTTTTTTTCTTAAAGATTAATAATAAAAAAAAAAAACAGGACTGGCAAGATGGCTTAGCAGTTAAGGCATTTGCCTGCAAAGCTAAAGGATCCAGGTTCTATTCCCCAGTACCCACATAAGGGCAAATGCACAAAGTGGTGCATGCATCTGGAGTTTGTTTGCAGTGGCTAGAGGTATTGGTATGCTCATTTTCCTCTCTCTCTCTCTCTCTCCACACACACACACACACACACACACACACACACACACACACACACATATACATACAATCTGTGTCTCTCTGCTTGTAAATAAATAAATATTAAAAAATGAGGGTGGAGGGGCTGGAGAGATGGCTTAGTGGTTAAGGTGCTTGCCTGCAAAGCCAAAGGACCTCGGTTTGATTCCCCAGAACCCATGTAAGCCAGATGCACAAGGGGCACATGCATCTGGAGTTCATTTATAGGGCTGGAGGCCCTGGTGTGCTCTCTACCTGCCTATGTCTGTATCTTTCTCTCTCTCTCTATCAAATAAATAAATTAAAATAAAATAAAATAAATGAGGATTGAGAGATGGTTTGGTGGTTAAAGGTGCTTGCATGCAAAGCCTGATGGCCCAGGTTCAATTCCCCAGTACTCATGTAAAGCCAGATGTACAAAGTGGCACATACATTTGGAGTTTGTTTGTAGTGACAAGAGGCCCTGGTGTGCCCATTCTCTCTCTCTCTCTCTCTGTCTCTCTCTCTGATTGCAAATAAATAATTTTTTTAAAATGATGCTTTTGAAGTCTTCAATCTTTCCAGCTCTTCTCCTAGCAAAGTTTACATTACCCAAAGTAAGCTGATGCTACACTTTGCTACATAACCCCAGAGGATATGTGATGTCCCAGCAGGCTGCATACAATGTCCACCAAAGTGCCAAGATGCAAAGATGAACTATAACTATATTCTCCCATTAAGAAGGCTTGGGGGTAGCTCAGTGCTAGGGCACTTCTGGTTTTGATCTTCACTACCATCAAACCTTCTTTCTTTCTTTCTTTCTTTCTTTCTTTCTTTCTTTCTTTCTTTCCCTTTCTCTCTCTCTCTCTCTCACACACACACAGAAAGCAACTATGTCACCGTATTAATACATTCAAATAACATGCAAAATTAGCCAAGTGGGGTAGCACACACTTTTAATCCCAGAGGCAGAGGTGGGAGGATCGCAGTGAGTTCGAGGCCAGTCTGGGACTACATAATGAGTCTAGGTCAGCCTAGGCTAGAGTGAGAACCTGCCTCAAAAACAAAACAAAACAAAACAAAACAAAAATTCAAAATTCCAGCTGAGCTGAACCTTAAGTTACTTAACAAAGGTTAAAATTTTAAAGAACAGTTTGGGGCCTCAGTGTGTGTGTGTGTGTGTGTGTGTGTGTGTGTGTGTTTATTTATTATTTACTTATTTAGAGACAGGGTCTCATGTATCCCAGGCTGGCCTTGAACTTGCTATATAGTCCAAGATGACTTTGAACTTCTGGTTCTCCTGTGTCTATTTCCCAAGTGCTAAGATTACAGGTGGTGCTGGGGATCGAGCACAGGGATATATAAATGCTAGGCAAGCACTCTACCATGTGAGCTACATCACCAGCCATACATAGCATTTTTTTTTGAAATGACAGAATTTTAGAAATGGTAAACAAATTAGGAATTTCTTAGCCTCTGAAATGGGAGGAAGCAAGAAGGGAGGGGTTTATAGTTATAAAATGGCAATAGGAAGGATTGTTGTTTGAAAGGAATAATTCAGTATATTGACTGTGTGACAGTTCATACATGCATCTACAAATGTGAAAAATAATTGTGTGTACCTAAGCTCGGGATTGTGCACACTCTCACACACACATGATTGTACATCAGGAAATCGGTACAAGTGAACCTGGGGAAATAAGATTAGATAAATGGTGGTTTGTGGGCCAGAACATCCTAAAAGCGAGTGGGCAAGGCTTCTGTGGGCTGGTACCTTGGGGTCTTCTAAACACACTGGTGGAAGAGGAGGAAAAGAGAAAATGACATTTGTTTGATGGGTCTTATCAATGTCAAAATCCTGACGTCATACTATACCATTGCTTTGTGAAATCTATCATTGGGTGAAAATAAGTAAAAGTACATCAAATTTCTCTGTATTTTTCCCATTTTTAAAAATTATGGCAAGATACAACATAAAATTTGCCATATTAATCATTGTTCAATGTACAGAAGTGTATTAAGTACTATATGCTCAGTTTTACATGAACTCTGCAAATATTTGTGCTCTATGTATTTAACAGAAACAAAACTACATTTAATGAAAAATAGGATGTTAGAGAGTAACATTCATGTCACTCTAACATTCAAGCATTGAAATCCTAAACTCTTATGCGAGGGGATTAGGACCTGGCATTTGGTCATGAGGTGGTCATAAGCTGGCTCATTGGGTCATGAATGAATGGAATTCACATCATTATGAAATCAACCTCAGAGAACATCCTCACTCCTGTCCTATGAGGAAGACACATTGAGAAAAATGGCTTTCTTTGAACCAGATTGCAAGCCCCCATCAAAGTTGGCATCTTTTATTTATTTTTTTAATTTTTAAATTTTTTTTGGCTTCTTCAAGGCAGGGTTTTACTCTAGCCCAGGCTGACTTGGAACTCACTGTATAGTCCTAGGCTGGCTTTGAACTCACAGCGATCCTTCCACCTCTGCCTCACAAGTGCTGAGATTAAAGGTGTGCACTACCGTGCCTCTGGCATCTTTTAAAAATATTATTTTTTTAAATTTATTTACAAGGGGAGACAGAGAGAATACGATGTGGACATACCAGAGCCTCTTGCCACCGCAAACAAATTTCAGATGCATGGCTTTAAGTGGGTACTGGGGAATCAAACCTGGGCCAGCTGGCTTTGCAAGCAAGAGATTTTTAACTATTGAGCCATCTCCCTGGCTTAAAGGTGACATCTTAACACTGGAATTTCCAGCCTGCGGAACTGTGAGAAATGAATGTTTGCTGTTTGAGCAGCCCAGGCAGGCCATCATCGTTTCTGTTACAGGAGTCAGGATGAAGACACAGGAAAAGTTTGGTGAAGAAAAAAAGAAGGAAGAGATAAATGCTACGAAGAAACACATAAGTATGGCTAGGGATTTAGCTCACTACTAAAGAGCCTTCCCAGCGCGGGCAAGGTCTGGGTTTGATCCCTAGTTCTATACGCATGTGCGCACGCACGCATATACACAAAACAGCAAATCCTATGAAACTTCTTTTGGTTTTAAAGTACAGAGCATGATCAGTTTAAAACACTATTGAAGATGTATGAACAGTTCATAGAGAAGACTCAAGACCATGTGCAGGGTAGGGAACCCAAGGCAGAGAGGAAGATAAGCCTTCCTCTCTCTGGGCAAGGGAAAGAGCTGAGAGGGAGGGAATGGAATCATGTTAATGAATACTTCCTTCCTTTCTCTAAGTTGGGGCATAGCCAAGGCTCCTTTAGGGCTTGTTTCTCCTATTCTAGTATCAGGGCCTTGGGTCTCTCAAGACAGCCAACATATTCCACAAACAATAACCGCAATGTAGAGACGCTTTTTGTCTCTACCAACACAATACGGTAATATCAATGCATTCCACGCTAGTTCCACCTTTATGGCTACCTGGTCCTTTCTATGCTTTCAGGCAATTTTAGTCAGTAGGTTCATTTTTTCCAGCTGCTTATCTACTCTATGTCAAAGTCTCCCTGTGGCCAGGAAGCCCTTTCTTCATCTTCGAACCTTTGGCTCCAGGTCAAGCTTTCCTCGTGTTATTTACACCTCTTACTTGCTTCCTGCCCAGACAAGCAGTCCCTGCTCCATCAGGTCAAATGTTATCTGCCACCTTCCAAGTCCTGGATTACTTTTCAGCCCAAATTGTTGGCCTGTGTCTTGCTGAGTCTTTAGAACGTCTTCTCTCTCAGTGGTTGTCATACTCCCACCGGCTCCCAACGTCTAGTTCTGGAATAAAGCCATCCATGCACATGCTAAGGTTTATTGGAAACCTGAAGGATGTGGACATGCGCCTGCCATTTCCTCCTCAACTAGATCCAACTGGGCCACATAGTGTTCAGGTTAGTTTGCAGATGCACTAGTGGCTCATCCTTAGTATTCATCTTCCTTCACTAGAAGTGAAGTTGAAGCTGGGAACTCAGCGCTAGGGACAGTCCCTGCCCTCATGGTGCTTACAGTCTCATATAGAACTTATGCAGGAAACGTGCTTTTAATTTTTTAATTTTAAATTTTTTTTTGGCTTTCTTGAGGTAGGGTCTTTTTTCTCTCAAGGCAGCCCAAGCTGGCCTTGAACTGGTGATCCTCCAACTTCAGCTTCTTGACTGCTGGGTTTTAGGCATGTGCTACCATGCCCAGCTAGGAGGCCTGTTTTAAGGATGTAGAAGGGTTATACTTCACTAATATCATCTGTGTACAAATGCAGTGTGTATGTGTGTGTGTGTGGGTGGGGGTGCTATGTGTGCCTTAGTGAGTGAGAAGAAAGACTGACTTCAGAGAGTCCATAACTTGGAAGGAAAAGCTTCCCTGCATGTGGTGAGGAGGAAATGGCAGTGGAGAAACATGGGTAACACATGTCTGAGTCTTTTGAGGAGTCATAACGAAGAAGTGGGGCTGATGGGTAGGTGGGATCAAGTCAGATTTTTAGACACGAGGAATCTTCGTGCCTGTTTGTAGGTTGATAAATGAGCCAGGGAAGAGAGAAATGGTAGATGCAGGTGAAGGAGGGAACTCCTCCTACAGGATGTAAGTTCTTGAGTGGTTGGGGGAGGGAGCATGGCCAGTTCATCCAGAGAGACATGGAGAGCAAGGAGAGGGGTGGAACCAGGCTGAGGATGTAACTCAGTGTAGAATGCTTGTCCAGTGTGCACAAGGTCCTGGGTTTGATTCTCACCATTGCAAAATAATAATAATAAAAAAATCAGAGCAGAGCCAGCTAATTTGGTAGATGTGATGATAAGAAAGAAGATATCATTTATTTATTTATGAGAGAGAGAGAGGGAGAGAGAGAGAGAGAAAGAGAGGGAGAGAATGGGTGAACCAGGGTCTCTAGCCACTGCAAATGAACTCCAGACACATGCACCACCTTGTGCATCTAGCTTTACATGGGTACTGGGATATTAAATGTGGATGCTTTGGCTTTACAGGCAAATGCCTTAGCCACTAAGCCATCTCTTCAGCCTGAGAAGATATTTTCTTCTGAGGGGTTTAATAGTCTCAGTAAAATAAGAAGCAAAATTATCAGCTGAGCTGAAAGAAAGGAAAGAAGGTATTGAGGTATTTTGTTTGCCTCCCCCTCCCTCCCACCCTCCCTCCCTCCCTTCCTTTCTTTCCTTTTTTTATTTTTATTTATTTATTTTTTTTGTTTTGTTTTCAGGTAGGGTCTCACTCTAGCCCAGGCTGACCTGGAATTCACTCTGTATTCTCAGGGTGGCCTCGAACTCATGGCAATCCTCCTACCTCTGCTTCCTGAGTGCTGGGATTAAAGGCATGTGCCACCATGCCCAGCTTCCTTCCTTTCTTTCTTTTCTTTTTTTTTTTTCTTCTCTCTCTCTCTCTCTTTTTTTTTTTTTTTTTTGTGAGACAAGGTCTTATGTATCCCAGGCTGTCTTCTAACTCTATATGTACTATCTGAGGATGACCTTGAATTCCTGATCTACCTGCCTCCACCTCCTAAGTACTGGGATCATAGGCATGCACCATCAACCTTGAGTTATGGGTGCTAGAGATCAATCCAGGGCTTCTTGCATGCTAGGCAAACGCTGTATCTTTTTACATATTACAACATCCCTTGACTCTGCTTTATAATTTAATTTAATTTTTAAAATTTTTACTTACATTTGAGAGAGAGACAGAGAGAGAGAGAGAGGGAGAGAGAGAGAGAATGGGTGCACCAGGGTCTTCAGCCGCTGCAAACGAACTCCAGAAGAATGCTCCACCTTGTGCATCTGGCTTACATGGGTTCTGGGGAATTGAACCTTGTTCCTTTAGCTTTGCAGGCTAGTGCTTTAACAAGTCATCCCTCTGGCCCTAATTTTGTTTTTATAAGGCTCAGGCTGGCCTCAAAATCTTATCTTCCTGCTTCAGCCTCCGGGGTGCCGGGGTGCTACATGAACCGCTACATCCAGCTGAAAGGTTTAAGGAGAGAGGGAAAGTCAAGCAGGCCTGCTGGAGAGTAGAAGAGGGAGCGGCAGTGAGTGCTGAGCAGCACTGAGGGCCCGAGGAGCTCATGGACACAAATTTAAAGTAAGATTCAGCATGGTTATAAGTGATCAAAACATAGGTCAATCGGAAAAAAAAAAAAATCCAAGAGTTGTTGGAATTTAGATACTAGAAGCAATGAGTTGGAAAGAGAAAGATTAGTGATTGAGTGGGGATACTGGACTGGGACTGCGTAGGTGGGGCACCTAGTATTTTGAGCTCTCCCTCTCTGGTATTTCCAACCTTCCAAAGCCTCCCAGGCTCAGGTTTCTCTGGGGACTGATGTAAACAGGATTGTGAGGTCCTAATGGTTTCTTGACTAAACTCAAGGCTCAGCTGGTAATCATCATATGATCTACACTTGGATCTACTACTAAGGATCCAGTGATTCTAAGATATTTGGATATTTAAAAAAAAGATATTTATTCATCTACGCACGCACGTGTGTGCACACGTGTGTGTGTGTGTGTGTGTGTGTGTGTGTGTGTGTACACGCTGCCAGATGCTTTTGCCACTTATTCTGCAACTGGCTTTATGTGAGTATTAGGGAATTGAACCCCAGTCAGCAGGCTTTGCAAATGAGTGCCTCCAACCATTGAGCTATCTCCCCAGCCCCTTGTCTGGGTGTTTTAATTGCACTTATATAAAAGGAAAAAGAAGATGCAAAAAGGAATAATCATCTCACAACTCTTGGTCGTGTAAGACAATGACACTTTGGGGTTGGGGGTTAGCTCAGTTTATGGCAGAGTGCTTGCTAAGCATGCGGAAAGCCCTGGGTTTGATCCCAAGCACCCTATAAATAATGTATAGTGGTACATACCTGTAGACAGGCAATTGGAGGCAGGCGGATCAGAAGCCAAACCTACACGGTGAGTTCAAGGCTAGCCTGGGATACATCAGACCTGATCCAGAGGATGGGTCTCTCACTTAGTTCTTGCTCTTTGAATGCAGTCATGAATTTCAATACCATACCTGAACAGAAGGCAAGAGGAGACCCTCAGCCGACCAAGGGTCCCACAGCGGCATTTCAGTTCAGTTTTAGAAAATACAAAGGCCTGTGCTTTTGGCATTTTTGAGTTATGGGCTAAGATTTATGACATTCCCAGATATTAATTTATGTCTTTAGGGTCAGGAAAATGACTCAGCAGGTAAGGGTGCTTGCTTCAAGTAATTAGGACCTGAAATTGAGCTCTAGCACCTATGTAAATGGCACAAGATGTGAATAGACTCTGCACATCTGTGCATACATGTGCCTACACCACACATTCACAGACCACACACGTAAACGTAAAACAAAAGTGACTTAAATTGAATACGTATTCTTTTATTTTTCTTGTTTCTATTATTCTCTTAGCTTTATATTTATATCACATATTTTTATATATCTGTATATAACATAGTTGTAATATATATAGGTAGCTGTTATCTTCTCATTGCTAGGACAACACACCTGGCCAGAGGCAGCATATGGATGCAAAGTGTTTATTTCCAGATTAAAGTTGTCGGGGGATCTTTTCTCATGGCAGGGACAGCATGGCGGGAGTGGACAGCCAAGTGTCACATTTCCATAATAGCAGGGAGGAAGTAGAGCAGGTGAGCTAAGGGTGGCAAGTGGGACTAGGCTGCAACATCCCAAAGCCTACCCCCGGCGACACCCCTTCTCCGGTAAGGCTCCACCTCCTAAAGGCTCCAGCAGCTGAGGCTTGAGCACACAAACACATGAGGCTTTGGGTGACATTCCACATTCAAACCACCACAATGTCTTGGGAGCCCCTGGATCATTTTTTGGTTCTTTGGAGGGCAAAATAACATTTCATAATCCACAATACTTCCTTTTCTCTTCTCTGGGCCCAAACCCTATCAAGGGCAAACAGAAGAAACAGAAGATATGAACCAGTTTCTTGTCATGGAGAAGAGGGTGGCATGGATTCCTCCTTCAGCCCCGGCTCTGAGAGCAAGGCCCCGTCAGTCCCTTAAGGAGTGAAGACCACAGAGATCCCAGGTGGTTTTGCTGTCACTTTGAAACCGTGTGAGTTTCTCTACTTCATTTAGACTCGCTGCTGAGGGGAGCTTGGAGATGTATTGTGAAAGCCTCCATCCAAGGTTCCTGCTCCTCAGGAAATGGCAAGTTGGCAGGAGGTCACAGTGAGCGAATTTGGTGCAGATTTTCATTTCCAAATTCTCCGAGGAATTTCCCAGGTCTGCATGAGGTGTGTGTTTGGAACTCTGCCCTGCGCACAGGTTCATCAGGGAGTGATTCCTCCTTGTTAATTTGAAATTTGCCAGCTGCATATTTCATCAGTGGAAACCAAGTTCTAATCTCTGAACCTGATATAGAAAATGTAGCTGTAAACTCTCGCCTTAGATTATGATGGCATATAAAACGCTCGCAAGTATGAATTGGAATCTCTGGCAGTGAATTGTAGAAATAAAGTAGTAAATCTGCCTATGATAGCAGAGCAGCTGGGAAGAAAATAAGAGTATACACTGTAGTTTGTAGAGCAAGATCCTGTCACAACCATTTTGAAACAACATTTGGTTCGTGTTCTGTCGCACATTCTCAAGAGTAGTTGTGTAATCGCTCTGTGTGAGACAAACTGTATGTTAATGCTCTGTACTGGATAAAGGAGGCCACTTTTATGTGTTGGTGGTAAGGCAGTGGTTCTGCTAAACAAACTTTTCTTTTATCTTCTGAAACTTTTTTCAGCATTGAAAGACGCTCTTTCCATGACAGGAAAGGGGTTCACTTCCATCGGCGGCACAAAGTACAGGTTCAGAACGGGGATTCTGGAGCCAGGCTGTGACCTGACCCTGCCACTTGCCATCACTGGTTGTGAGATCTGGGGCCAATTACCTAGCCTCTCTGGGTACCACTTTCTAATTGTGAAATGGGGACAATAAAACTGTTATAGGATGTGCACCACCGTGTGTCTGGCTTTATGTAGATGCTGGGGTCTGAACTTGAGCTGACAGGCTTGCGAAGCAAGTGTCTTTAACCATTGTGCCATTTCCCCAGCCCTTATTAATTTTTTTTAAATAAAATGTATTTTTATTTGGGGAGAGAGAGAGAGAGAGAGAATGGGTATACTAGAACCTCTTGCCTCTGTGAACCAACTCTAGATATATGTGCCACTTTGTGCATCTGGCTTTACATGGGTACCAGGGAATCAAACCCAGGCCTTCAGACTTTGCAAGCAAGGGCCTTTAACCTCTAAGCCATTTCTCTAGCCTCCTTATTTTTATTTTTATTTTTTGAGGTAGGGTCTTATTCTAGCCCAGGCTGACCTGGAATTCACTATGTAATCTCAGGTTGGCCTCCAACTCACTGCGATCCTCCTACCTCTGCCTCCCAAGTGCTGGAGTTAAAAGTGTGCACCAGGATGCCCGGCCTTATTTTTATTTATTTTTTAAATTTTTTATTGGCTTTTTGAGGTAGGGTGTCTGGTAGCCCAAACTTGCTATGTAGTTGAGGATAACCTTCAACTCTGAATCCTCCTGCCTCCACCTTCTGAGTGATAGGAATTCAAGTGTGTACCACCGTGATCAGTTTAGGTGGTATTGGAGGTCAAACCCAGGGTTTCATGCATGCTGGGCAAGCTCTTTGTCAACTGAGCCACATCCCCAACCCTGTCATAAGGTCTACTGAGCTAAATTTATAAAGTACAAAGCATGTGCTATGCTCTGTATTAGGACTTTTAAAAAAGAGACACATGATTTCTTTAATGTCTCTCAGTGAGGGACCAGGGCAGAGCTAATATAAGACATTAGTGACAAACAGGTTATCTTGAATGTGTTCAGTTATCTGTTTATCAATGGGATCTGGAGACATGCCACGAGGATGAGTCATTGTGTCAGAGTGGGTCCTTGTCTAGAGGAGGGGTGGTTCCTTGTGAGAGACACAGGCTCTGTCAATCAATCACTAGGACTCTGCTGTCAAACATTCCTTGTGCAATTAAGGTAAAGTACATGTTTTAATGTCAGCTCTCTGTTTACAATTAATTTTGGAAAAAAGAATTGACAATTTGGAACACTTACTAAAATTGTAATAAAAGAGCAAAAAAGAGTTGGCCAGATACCACCTCAGACCAAAAGGAAGCAGGTATCACAAGATAGTAAATACTGGAAACTGAGTATAGTCTTACATGACGAAAGATCATTGAAAATCTCTGGCCCCTTAGAAATCCAATAATATTTCCATTAGTGAAAAAGGAGCTGGGTGTGGTGGCCCACACCTTATGATCCCAATTCTCTGGAGGCAGAGGCCCAAGGATTAGAAGTTGAAGACCAGCTTGGTCTACATAGGGAGACCCTGTCTCACAAAAGTATAGCTTTCTGGTAGAGTACTTGCCTAGTATGCACAAGGTCCTCGGTTCTACCATAAGCACAGCAGAAGAAGGAGGAGGAGAAAAAAAAAAAAAAGAAGGAAAAAAGAAAGAAAAGGAGGAAGCGAAGGGAGAAAGAAACACTTTAGAGTTGATACCTTTGCAGTTATTGTTAGTTTTGTAAATACCAATACAATTCCTTGTGGTTTTTCTTCTTTTTCTTCATTTTTTTTTGTTACTTTTATTTATTCATTTGACAGCCACAGAGAAAGAGGCAGATAGAGGGAGAGAGAATGGGCGCGCCAGGGCCTCCAGCCACTGCCAATGAACTCCAGACGCGTGCACCCCCTTGTGCATCTGGCTAATGTGGGTCCTGGGGAGTCGAGCCTCGATCCCGGGTCCTTAGGTTTCACTGGCAAGCGCTTCACTGCTAAGCCATCTCTCCAGCCCCCTTGTGGTTTTTCTATGACATTTCCTGAATCTAATTAAATACACCTGAATTTTTATTTATTTACTTGCAAGCAAAGAGCGGGCTAGAGAGAGTAAGTATGGGTGTGCTAGGGCCACTGCAAACAAACTTCAGATGCATGCACCACTTTGTGCATGTGGCTTATGTGGGTACTGAGGAATCAAACTCAGGCCATCAGGCTTTGCAAGCAAGCACCTTTAACCGCTGAGGCAATTCTCAAGCCCCATATCTGAATTTTTTTAAGCCCACCACTGTGTAATATGTGAAGCTTTGGCAATGGGTAGTAAAGCCTGGTCACTGAGGACTTGAGTTCAAGGCAGGTGAATGTTTATTTGAATACTGGCAAGGTCTCAGTTTGCTCACAGGGCTTACGAGTTGTGTTCAAATGTACAGAATCTTTAGTGTCCTGCTTGGCAAAGAGTTACTGTTCAAAATGGTGGTTACTAATGTGGATCCTGCTGCCTGGAAACAGTCATATTTCACCAGTGTTTAAGGACAAGGCCAGCTGGGGATGTGGCTTAGTGGTAGTGCAATTGCCTCACATGTACAAGGCCCCTGGGTTCAATTCCCAGCACTGAAAAAAAGACAAGGCCTTCTACTATGTCTTTTCTCTTTAATTTTTAAAAAATTAATTATGGGCTGGAGAGATGGCTTAGCAGTTAAGGTGCTTGCCTGTGAAGTGTAAGGACCCAGGTTTGATTCCCTAGTACCTATGTAAGCCGGATACACATGGTGGTACATGCATCTGGAGTTTGTTTGCAGTGGCTAGAGACTCTGGAGTGCCTGTTGTCTCTCTCTCTCTCTCTTTCTCAAATAAATAAATAAATAAAAATAAAGTATTTTTTCAAAATTTTTAATTAATTAATTTTGAAACAGGGTGTCACCATGTAGCCCAGGCTGGTCTGTAACTCACGATTACCTCAGCTTCCTGAGTGCTGAGATGACAGGCATGCCACACCATGCTTGGCAAGCCATTTTATTTAGAAAACCTGATTATGGGTTGATACAGTTAAATGTGGGATTAAATATTCACACCCCGTTCAAGTGTTGATGTCTGCACTTGAAACGAACACTTGATAACCTGAGGCATGAATATTATATAATTTGGGTCTAGTGAAATCTGAAGGTCTTAAATTAGACTGTCCTTTAAACCTAGGCTAACTCTAGTTTCTCTGGATTCTGTTCTTTCAGGGTATAATGGCTGTCTGTCTTCCCAATGCCTAGCTCAGATCTCTCATACAATTGGTGTTCAGTACATGTTGGTAAGTCATCAGTGGGGAAGTTCACACAGCAATTCACTCATTCCATGACATTAGACTTTGTGAATGGCTCTCTATTTGGGTGGATTCTCTGTGTATAGAATGAGAGAAAGAGTTGAGAAGTAGTTTAGATTCTCTCAAAATGCAGGATTCTGGACTGGAGAGATATCTCAGTGGTTAGGGCACTTGCCTTCAAAACCTAAGGACTGGAGTTCATTTCTTCAGTACCCGCATTGAGCCAGATGCACAAGGTGGCACATGTGTCTGCAGTTCCTTTGCAGTGGCTAGAGCCCAGGGCACGCCCATTGTCATCCTTTCTATCTATCTGCCTTATTATCTCTCTCACTCACTCATTTATAAACAAATAAATAAAGTTAAAGTACAGGATTCCAATAGCTCTCCAAATAATATTAATTTAAATAATAATAATACATGCTTTGAGAAGCTTTTCCAGCTGGCTGTGGTGGCTGGCCCACACCTGTAATCCTTGCACTTGGGAGGTGGAGGGAGGCAGGAGGATCAGGAATTCAAGGCTAGACTCCATTTAGTGAATTTGAGACCAGCTTGAGCTACATGAAACCCTGCCTGAAAAAGAAAACAAAAACACCCTCCTCTTTTCCCTCTCCACTATATTATAGGCCAAGGATTGCTGCACTTTAGGAAGTAGTTTAGATGGAGAGACCTGCAAGGTCCCAAGCTGAGGCCAGCGGCTGTCAGGCCTGGCAACCTGGCTTTGAAACCCCAGTTATTTCATGGTCATTTCACCTGCTATTTAACCTATGAAAGAATTTCCTGTTATGCATACTGGTATTTATTTATTTATTTGTTTAAGGGTCTCATATATCTTCTGGAACTCAATCTGTAGACAAAGATGACCATGAACTCCTGAGCTTCCTGCTTCCAACCACGTCTGGTTTATGGTACTGGGGCGTGAACCGGGGGCTCCCCATTGCAGGCTAGGTTAGCATTCTACCAACCGAGCTACATCCCCAGTAAACTTCTTTTTTTTTTTTTTTCTTTTTCTTTTTCTTTTTTTTTTTTTTTGGTTTTTCGAGGTAGGGTCTCACTCTGGTCCAGGCTGACCTGGAATTAACTCTGTAGTCTCAGGGTGGCCTTGAACTCGTGGCGATCCTCCTACCTCTGCCTCCCGAGTGCTGGGATTAAAGGCGTGCGCCACCACGCCCGGCTTCCCAGTACACTTCTTGATGGGAGAACTGGGGTGTAAACAGGAGTCTCAAGGTTGTGTTCTCACGACTGCGTTCAACTCTTGCAAGGCACAGCTCACAAGCATGCATACCGGACGTCGCCCCGCTCACCTGTCCTTTACATTACTGGGACCTTGGCGGGCCTTACTGGAACGCTTAGCAATGCTGCCCCACCTCGTTATCCCTAGCAATTTATTTAGTTAGCTAGGGAAATGACAGCGCTGGGCTGTTGGAGGGAAAGAGGCAAGAGTCCGCTGGCGCTCACCTCATCAGGGTTTATCTTCAGATAACGGAGGGATTGGAGACGGTGGTGGTGGAGGGGCGCAGGGGCGTATGCTTGGGGTTGGCGTAGGCGGGTGGGGGGAGGCCGCGTGGTGGAGTGGGGCGTCTTTGAGGTTTTAGAATTCTATCAAGATCCAGGATAAAAATAAATAAATAAATAAACAAACGCACGCACACACACACACACACACACACACACACACACAAACAAACAACAGAAAACCAACCAACGAACCAACCAAACAAACAAACACAACCCCACAAAAGCTTCCTCTTCCACAGAGCCCTGGGAAGTTGCAAGGGACTAACTAGCAGAAGGCAGCCGTGTACCCGCTCATCTCCCTATCTACCGGGCACAGGGACTTCCAACCCGCCCTCCCCCAACCTGGACGCCCCGAGTTCGAGGCGCACCCGGAGCTCCTTCGCTCCAAAGGGAAACGCAGGCCAGAGGAGCCGGCTCTCGGGGCTCATCCATCCAGCCGGCGGGGGAGGCCAAGGGGAGGAGAGAGGAGGCTGGAGGCGGGAGGAGGAGGTGGAGGAGGAGTTTCTGGGCGGCCCCGAGCCCCCGGTGGGGACGCGGCCGAGGGACAGGCGCCCTTCCCCCCGCGCGCTGATTGCTGCGGCGTCCTGCCCGACCCCGCCCGCGCGCGCGTGTGCGAGGGAGGGAGAGCGCGAGCGAGCGAGCGAGAGGAGGGCGCGGGGCCGGCCCGATGGGGGGTCATCGAGGGGTTCGGGGACGCTGAGCGACACTTCTCCTCCGGCCCCCTGGCAGAGACCCGAGAACGCGATCGAGAGTACCGGGCAGAAGTTGGGCTTGCTCTCCACTTTCCCTGCGCGATCCCCGGCGCTCCCGGCAGGAGGTGAAAGTCCCCGGGGCCGCCGGGCTCCGGATGGCGTAGTTGCCGCCGCCGCGGCCCGAGCGCTGGGCGGGGACGCTTGCCTCCCTTCGCCGCCCTCCAGCCCGCGGAGCCCCGGGACCGTGTGCGTGGGACACGCCGCCTGCCAGGTACGTTGTGGGCTCGGCCCACGCTGCACATCCCCAGCCGGGGCGCCCGGGGCCGGGTGGTATGCGCTGCCACCTTCCCCGGCTCTGGCAGGGCGCGCGCGGCGTGGGTGTCCAGTGTCTGTCTCCCGGGGGAGGATGGTGGGTTAGCACCGGCCTCGGGGACCTCCGGGTTTAGGAGAGTGGCGTGGGTGCTCCCGGATGGGACGATGCACAAACACACACACACACACACACGCACACACACATTCTGCACGCTTCTTCTCCGCTGTCCCCTCTTGTCCCCAGCCTGGTCACTTCCCTCCCGGCGCGCGTGACAGCGACGGTGAGTGGGAAAGGCTGGCCGTGGGTTTGCACTCAACCGTGATGGCAGGCAGAGAGGCCCGGGACTCGAGCACCAATGCTGCCAGCCTCGGGTCCCCGGGGTGTCCCCGGTTCCTCACCGGCCGCCGCGCCCTCGCTGCAGCCCGGAGCCCCTGCGGAGAGCCCGCGTCCTCCCGCGCGCTCCAGGCTTCTTTGCAATACTCTCTCAGGATGTGCACTTGGTTGAGACAGACTTGGGAACCTCGGACTGTTTGCCAAAAGCATCTGCTTGCAGACTGGCTCTTATTATTAGCATCTGCCTCTGTTTCTAGCCTCCCACGGTGCAGGGGACCAGCGTGTCCATCCTGCATGCACTACGTTGGTTAGGTAGAGCCTGATGGATTTGGGGTCCGCCAGGACAGCCTGGGAGAAGAAACCAGCTCTGTTTCCTTAGCTGGGAAACGGGAGGAACCTTACCTGCCCGGAAGGTTCCTGCGAGGTTTGAAGGACCGAGTGTGTGCTGGGTACTAGGACAGAACCTGGCACCACACAGGTGTCAGTGGCACTTGCTGCAGCCCTGCCCTGGAGAGAGACGGAGGCCTGGAGGCAGGGATAGAAGGAGTCATAGACAGAGATGGAGAACTCGGCATTTCAAAGTTTTACCCTTCTAAGAAGTGAGGTGCTCGGGAGAAGTCTCCACACGCAGAAAATCACACCAAGACCTTGTATTCCCGGAGTGGTACTTTTGGCCATAGACAGTTTACTTCAGTCCATAGACAGTTTACTTCAGTGAGAAATCGGTTGCTTCTTTTTGGGAAATACAATAAGGTACGTGTCTTGAGCTCCTACTATGTGCGAGAGACTGTCTCTAAAACTACAGTCGTGCATGAGCGTCACACCAACTCTATGATTAGAAGCACTTTTATAAAACCCCATGTTACAGGTCAGGCACTAGAGGCCAAATTACTTGTCCAAGGGGCCACATACAACTTTCTGTTAGTTTTAACTCCAAAGTGACATTTAGGTCACTCGTGGGAAAGCGACAAGTGCAGTAAGATCTGTGCCATTTGGTTCTGATCTCCGGTTCTCTCTCCCCCCCCCTTCTCTCAGTGTTGCATTAATTAATTATGTGTGCGTATGTGTGTGTATGTGCACCTGTGGATGTCAGAGAAGTAGTTTGTGGTGCACCTTCTTTGAGGCCGGGTCTCTTTCCCCTGCAGACAAATGTGGCCCACAAACAGCTTTACATGGGTGCTGGGAAATTGAGCCCAAGTTGGCAAGCTTTGCAAGCAAGTGCCTCTAACTGCTGAGCCATCTCCCCAGCCCCCTGGTCCTCTCTTATCACCCAGCTTCCCAGTGATGTGAGCGCAGCATTTGAAACACAGATAAACTATCTGTGATTAACTTAGGTAATTATGCATATACTTTGGGGGTGTCAAGTTCCAGCTTCTCTGAGCCTAGCTCTAAGCAATTATAAATAGAATGCTGGTCTTCCTTCTCAATTCCTTTTATGATTTCTCCAGCCCGTGTTGATGGCCGTTACTGGGCTTCCTTAGGAAGCAGCTTGACGTTGGCACGGGAGGTAGGGAAATCATTCTTACCCCCTCCAGGGCTATTAAAACGGAATTGATTTCATGCCATTGTGTTAGTTAGAGGATGTTGCCGTTTCTTGATGTTCTCTGCTTTTGGCTTTCTTTCTGCATTGTTTAGTGTCTCAAAGTTTCAGCTTTTTTTTTTTTTTTTTGCCTTTCAGTTGGTGGACTTTAAATTTTTCTGTTGTGAGGGAATCTGACCATTACGTGGCAGCTTTGCTGAACAATTGTTGATTCAGCTCATAAAAAAAGTAAAAAATAAATCACTTGCTAAGTTTTGAACTCCAGCACTTCAAAGGCAATCTCCATGGAATTCATTTATTATTCTTAATATTCACCAACAGGGGGCGCACAACACACGATTGGCGTCTCCTAGGCACATACACCCGTTTGTAGGGTATTTAAGCATACATCTGAGAAGTCGAAAATATTGACTTTATCTAGAAAAACAACCAAGTTGCTTTTTGAGTTTTTAGTGGAGAACTGGATTTCATTTCAGCTGATTAAAGTACAAATGACCCTGAGGAGAGGGCCTGTACGTTAAATGTATAAGAACCCTAGGGTGGCTGTACAGATATTAAATTCAACATTAGGGTCTCTCCTTTCTTCTAATTGGCTTACCTCAAAAGGTAGTCATGTAAAATTACTTCGCTGTATCGTTTGGGTAGTTTTTCATGTTATTTAGGAGAAGTGGTATCTCAAAGAAATTAATCTGTGAGACCTTTTTGAATGACTCTCATTTGTCTCATATGGAAAAATAAAGGATAAAATGAACTTGTATCCAGGGAGGTTGGCACAGTCGGTCATAGCATTATAATCTACCATTAACATCTCCCCAAAGTGGTATTTCTAATGTATCTACATTTCTAGTGTATCTGCATTTTGGGCATCTGCTGGTCACATGAGGTCAGTGTGGAATTTTCCACTTGTGATGTCAACTGGTGCTGAAAAAGTTTTGGATTTTGGAGCCTTGTGGATTTTGGAGTTTGGGATTAGGAATGCTCAACCTGTGGTTGTAGTTTGAAGTATTATATTCCACACTAGTATACATATTTATCATGTGTCCATGGCTGTCACACTTGTGCACACATGCATAAACAATGTCTAGGAATTAACATACTTAGAAAGTCAGTCAAACTGACCTTTTCTCCCAAAAGATTTTCAGTGTATATTTTTCAGTCAGTTTCCTTTCGTGCTTCGTGCACATTGTGTAATATAGATTTAACTATACTTCCTTAACTAAATTAGAGTTGTCAAATGGACCCTTTCTTAAAATAACTGAAATTCAGCCACTTCTTTATAAATACCAGCATCGCACTTACAGAGCAGCATTTATTCTGGATCTCATTTAGTCTTCAATTCTCTGATGCACTTTATGTCATCCACAAATGTTTGTCAACCTCCTACTGCCTAATGGGCTTTAGAGTTTAGCAAATTAGCAGTCAGATCCCCAGCTAGCAGGGGGTCGCAATGGCTTAAGGATGCCTATGGCTTTGTCACAGAAAGTCTTTTAGGATTGGCAAAATTGGTTTGCTTGAAGAAAACTACTGTCCTATTCTTTTTAAGACTCAAAGGAAAATCATTTCTTTTTGCATGCCAACTTGGTTGCAGCTTGGGAAAGTCAGTTTCCTAAGAGCCTAGGGAATTCAGTGGTCTTTTTGAGTCGCTATTGACTTCTTTTGGCACCTAAGTGATCACCAATTGTCTGGCATCTAAAATCTGTGAAAAGTTCTGCATTTATGTTTTAAGACAGACAGAGCAGGTAGAATTTAGGGAATGGTGGGTAAGTGGTAACATTACTATGGCATTTTTCCTGGGTGATTTTCTTCTGTGGTCATTTTGAATTACTGTTTATAAGAAGTTGTTTTGAAATGTATCTTTTCATTGGTCTTATATGAAAACTTGTCATGGTCAGATTTATTAGTTAATAGAGAACAGTCATTTGCCCCAGTGTTTTATTTTTATTTTTATTTCTTGGGACAGGGTCTCACTCCAGCTGAGGCTGACCTGGCTCAGGTTGGCTTCAAACTCACGGTGATCATCCCACCTCAGCCTCCTGAGTGCTGGGATTATAAACATGAGCCACTACACCTGGCTCCAACAGTTATTTTTACAGTAAGTAAAAAACAAACATATTAATTTGCAAGGAGAGAGGGGGGATGAGAATGGGCACACCAGGGCCTCCAGCCACTGCAAATGAACTCCAGAAGCATGCACCACTTTGTGCATCTGGCTTTATGTGGGTACTGGGGAATCAAACCCAGGTCATTAGGCTTTGCAGGCAAGCCCCTTAACTGCTGAACTATCTCTCCAGCCCTAACAATAATTTTTATTACCATTTTAGTCAGCCCAGTGAAGGATTTTCCTTATACTTTCAAACATTAATTTTGGGCTGGAGAGATGGCTTAGCGGTTAAGCGCTTGCCTGTGAAGCCTAAGGACCCCGGTTCGAGGCTTGACTCCCCAGGACCCACGTTAGCCAGATGCACAAGGGGGCGCACGCGTCTGGAGTTCGTTTGCAGTGGCTGGAGGCCCTGGCGCGCCCATTCTCTCTCCCTCTCTCTATCTGCCTCTTTCTCTCTCTGTCTGTCGCTCTCAAATAAATAAATAAAAATAACAAAAAATTTAAAAAACATTAATTTTTTTAAGTTAAAAAAGGCTACTTTTTGAAATTTACATAACTTAATTGGTTTTGGAGATCTTTGATTTAAAAGCAGTCCTGCACTATCATGAGGAATGTGGGTGATTTAGGAATGTAAGAATGACCCCAGGTCATATGAATAGCTAGCCTTTATTTATTTATTTATTTATTTATTTATTTATTTATTTATTTGGTGCTGGGGATCAAAACCAGGGCCTGGTGTATGCTAGGCAAGCAGTCTGAGCTGCATTCCCAGACCTTGAAAACGAGCCCTTTAGGACCAACAGTGACAGGTTCAGTGAGGGTGTCTGTCGTTAGAAGAAATGTGTGCTGAGCTCCATGCAGTACTTGCTCTCCATGTCTTCACAGGAACACTGGGGGCGACGGCAGCATTTCACAGAACACAAGCCGTTGCTAATTTGTTCTGTTTCTACACCACTTGGAAAATCTGAATAGGGAAGATCTGGGTCCATTTCCTGGGCTACGTCCATTTCTAGATCTTCATGTTTTGTTTTGTTTTATATCTTTTGCAATCACACATTTGCTTCTTAATTGACACGGAGCTTATTTTTCCTGCCTGCAAAGTCCTTGCTTAAAATGAAACACAGATTTCCAAGCATTCTTTTCCACCTTAGACTCCAAGGACTTTATATATATATTTCCAAGCAGAAAGAGAGAGAAGAGAGACAGATAATGGGTGCAGCAGGGCCTCCAGCCACTGCAAAAGGACTCCAGATGCATGCGCCACTTTGTGCATCTGGCTTTTACATGGTTATTGGAGAATCAAACCCGGGTTATTAGGCTTTGCAGGCAAGCACTTTAACTGCTAAGTCATCTCTCCAGGCCTTTTCAAAGCTTAAAAAATATTTATTTTATTTTATTTTTATTTATGAGAGGGAGAGAGAGAATGGGTGTGACAGGTCTCTAGCCACTGCAAATGAATTCCAGATGCATGCGCCGCCATGTGCATCTGGGTTATGTGGGACCTGGGGAATCAAACCTGGGTCCTTAGGTTTTGCAGGCCAGTACCTTAACCACAAAGCCATCTCTCTCTCTAACCTTTTCAAAATTTCTTATTGACAAAAATATTTTTTATATTACTTAATTTTTGAGAGAAAGAGAAACAGAGAAAAAGGCAGAGAGGGGGGAGAGAGAGAGAGAGAATGGGCATGCCAGGGCCTTTCAACCACCGTGAATGAACTCCAGACGGGTGTGTCCCATGGTGGTACAAGTGCGACCTTGCATGCTTGCATCACTTTGCATCTGGCTTGACAATTTTTATGTATGTACAAAATGTATTTTGATCATAGTTCCCTCACCTCCCTCTGTCTTTTCCCCACTCCCACGCTTCTTCTACTACACCCTTCTTTCTTTCAACTGACTGCAATGATTTTGATCTCTTGTTATCCCAATTAATATTTTAGATTTGATACAATATGGAAATGGATTCTGCCTGAGACTAATGCTTGGACTTTTTTTTTGTTGTTGTTAATCTTGTTTTTTAGGCCAAAGTTGGACACCTAAATAGGCTGATGGCTACTTATCAGGAGTGGAGACCATATTAAAAAAAATTTTTTTTTGTTTATTTTATTTATTTATTTGAGAGCAACAGAGAGAAAGAGGCAGAGAGAGAGATAGAGAGAGAGAATGGGTGCACCAGGGCTTCCAGCCACTGCAGACAAACTCCATATGCGTGCGCCCCCTTGTGCATCTGGCTAATGTGGGTCCTGGGGAATCGAGCCTCGAACCGGGGTCCTTAGGCTTCATAGGCAAGTGCTGGAGAGATGGCTTAGCAGTTAAGGCGCTTGCCTGAGAAGCCTAAAAACGCATGCTTGAATCTACAGGTCCCACATAGCCAGTGTTGTAAGCATGCAATGTAACACATTTTCCACAAGGGGGCGCACACGCCTAGAACTCATTCACAGTGGCTGAAAGGCCCTGGAGCACCCATTCTCTCTCTCTCTCTGTCTCTCACTCAAAAATAAAATAATCTGGGCTGGAGGGATGGTTTAGTGGTTAAAGTGTTTGCCTGCAAAGCCAAAGGACCCAGGTTCGATTTCCTAGGACCCACATTAGCCAGATGCACAAGGGGCGCCTGCATCTGGAGTTCATTTGCAGTGGCTGGAGGCCCTGGTGTGCCCATTTGCTCTCTCTCCCTCCCTCTTTCTCTGTCAAATAAATAAAATTAAATATTAAAATAAAATAATAATAAAAGAGAGAGAGAGAAAGAGAACTCCAGACCATGCTTTTGGGTCATCCTGAAACATCCTACTGATGATATCTGGCTTAATATCTGGTGTATCTACCAGTGATTCCTTTATGTTGAAAGCTTTTTCCAGTCAGGCATGGTAGTGCATGCCAGCACTTGGGATGTGGAGGCAGGAGGATCAGGAGTTTAAGACTAGCCTGTAATACATAGCTAATTTGAAGCCAACCTGAGCTACATGACGCCATGTCTCAACAAGCAAATAAACAAACCCTTCTTCAAATCTGGGAAGAGGGCTTTAAGTGATAGGTAGAGGCAAGCCAGGTTTGTTTTCTAGGATTTAAAGTCAAGCAGTTGCCAGGATAATAATTTCGATTAAGTCTGAACTATTAGCTCTCTTGTTCACTTTAGGAAAAAGGACTGTGGTGGTTTGACTATGGAATGTCCCCCATGGCCTCATGTGTTTGTGGTGAAGTCTTATACTTAACCCCCAGCTGGTGGAGCCTTTGGGAGACGGGAGCCTTGCTGGAGGAGGTGTGTTGCTGGGGGAAGGCCTCAGGGTGTGATAGCCCAGCTCTGCTTGGCTCACCCAGCTCATCCTTTCTTGCTTTCCCTCTCTACTTCCTCCCTGCTGATGTAGCAATGTGATGCCTGTCTGCCTGTCTTCATTTGCCATTCTTTCCTCATCATGATGAAAGTTCCCCTTGAAACTGAGCTAGAAACAAAGTCTTCCCTTCCATAAACAGCTCCTGGTTGGCTGTTTTGTCCCTGCAATGAGAAGGTAACTGACACAGGGACTCTCACGAAGTCTCTGCTCTCCCTGTCTCTTGGGGCCTGGACTCAGTGAAAGGTGCCTTGTGCATTGGTGTTTTATCGCACCGGGAACACCTGATTTTCTGTCCATCCAAACACGTAACTTACTTCTCTGGTGTTCTGGAGATCAGGCTTTTGTTTAAAATTGCAGATAGACCACTTGTGCAAACATATTTCAGTTGATTGGTCTCTGAACAAGTGATCTTCAGAGAACAGCCATCATACAAAGCAGCTCTTGGGCTTTCCTTGCTCAGGTCACCTTGGGACAGTGGGCAGTTCCGTAGATCTCTCATGTGAGAACTCCAGACGGGCCATGTGGAGGGTCTAGCAGAACTTTGTATCTCTTCCTTTGCTGGTCTCTTAATGGAAACTCAATGAATACTTAACTCCACTTCTTGTGTGTGAAGAGTCCCCTTGGGCAGTTTCATCCTGTTAGCGTTTTTGGGGATTTATGTGTTTTGATGGAATGATGTTGGTCGTTGGATGTAAAAATGCACTGGTGGCAGTTTGCAGATTTCATTTCATAATTATCTAACTGTGTAATGATCGCTGGATCAGAACATTGCCTTCCCCCTTCACACTTGGGAGGTTATTTGAGGTGAGACACTGATCACAAAGGCTCGTGTTCACATGAGCACCCTCCATGTTTTTGTGTGATCCTCGCACTGTTCTGAGCTCTCTCCTCTGTGGCTTCTTTTCTTTAAAACAAGGCATAGTCATAAAACAAACAAGGCATAGTCATAAACACGACACTTTTCTTGGTGTCTGTAAAGGACAAGGGCCTCGTGTTGTTATATTTGACTGTGTACAGTTGGCTTGCAAGTGTATAGTCAACGTGGAGGGAAAGCACCATTGACTCATTCCATACAGTGTGCATTAGTTGTAAGGTCTTCCCTATGTGTGTGGGAGAAGTTTCTGATCTTCTAAATGGGCATGTTTACTATTTCTGGTCTGTCTCTTTCTGCCAAAGCATTTCTGAACAGGCATTATTTTTGTTTGTTTGTTTTATAACTTAGAGAGATTGTCACATGTCATGTAGCCAGACTATACCATATGAATCATGAAATACATATGTGCTATAACCATCCATTTGGTGAGGAGGCACCTGATACCCTGTCTTTCTTTGTTTGTCTTTTAGAGAGAAAGATTTTTAAAAATATATTTTATTTTATTTATTTACTTGAGGGAGAGAATGAATGGGTTTACCAGGGCCTCTAGCCATTGCAAATAAATTCCAGATGCATGTGCCACCTTGTGCATCTGGCTCACGTGGGTCCTGGGAAACTGAACCTGGGTCCTTAGGCTTCGCGGCAAGTGCTTTAATGGCTGTGCCCCATCTTTGCTTTTAATCCATCCTATCCATTATTAAGCACAATTGTACATGGTCAATTGATGCTTCACACATTTGACAGGAGCCTGGGGGAAAGATAACTTATGTGTTACATTTCACGCTTTGCTAAATTTATGCTTTTTTTTTTTCAGTTTGTGGTGACTTTATTTCATTGTGCAAGGTTTTAATTTTTTTTTCAGTGTGTGGGCTATAAAAAAGCAATTTCCTTTAGAATGAGTTTTACTAAATTCTTGAAACCAGAAAGGGTTTCAAGGAAGATATCATCAAGCTGCGTTAAGCTTGAATAGGGTTAATTGAACTCAAAGCAAAATTCCACTCAGTTTAAATGGGTAGGGATGCTGGAGAAGGAAAGCAGGTGTCTAATTTATTAAGAGAAAGCTCATCTTTGCATCATAATAAGGGACTTCAGTGTTTTCTTCAGAACTGCTTTACATCTCACATGACAGGTCAGGGCTTCTAGAAAGCCAGTTTTACTAAGGTAAAATTGGTTCTGTGGTTGGCAATTCTTATAACCCCTAAGATCCTGTTCTCTCAAAGCCAGGAAAAAGCAGTCTGTTTCCAATCATGTATCACAAAAGACATAGTGATACTAAACCAAGACAAATGATCATCTGGGAGCTGAGTGGCTTTCTTGAGGAGGGTAAAGGACACAAGACCATAGCTGTACATTTTTGAAAAATCCTCTAGCCTTTTTGCTGACTTTCAGGTTTTTCTCAAAACTTGCTTTGCATTGGAAATTAGGAAGGATTTTAGGGTGAAAGCATGCCACCTCCTCTGGCTCTTCTGAGAGTCCACAGAAGAGCAGCGAGGCAGCTTCTGCGCACGCTGAGGGCTCCGGGTGAAACCCTCTCCCGTGTGCGTGCATCACACGGGGAGCTTGTGCACTGGTGGTGTGCTTACACGCCCACCCTGCTCTCAAAGGAGAAAGTCTCCACAGCTCAGTTTTGTTCTAGAAGCTGCGGGGGTGGAGGGGGCACCCAAGGATGCAATGGTAAGAAGAAGGTGGAGGCACGAAGTGTAAGTACTTGGATGATGTGTGGGAGAATACTCCCTCTCTGTTTCAAACTCGCTATGTAGCCAAGGATATCTTACACGCCTCATCCTCCTGCCTCCACCTCCCGAGTGCTGGAATTACAGGCATTCACCACCATGCCTGGTTTATACCATACCGAGTGTCAAACCCAGGGCTTGGTACATGGCAGGCAAACACTCTGCCAACTAAACACAGCAGCTATTTTTTTTTTCTGAGTGCCTACTGCTGGTTTCAGGATTAGCAGAGGAGACCGAGAGAGTAACCCAAAAGCCTCCATTCCCAGCAAATCACCGCAGCATCTGGGAGTTCAGTTTCTCACCCTCACACCTCCACAGAGTGCCGAATGAGACTCCCCTCATGGTACCAGCTCTCCCACAACAGCCAGACCTGTAGGGCCTGGTGGTCTACTTTCTTCCTCCATCCCAGGCAGGTGGGCTCCCATGCCCTCCACACTGCGAGGAGCCAAAAGAAAAACAAAAGCCCACAGAAGTGCAAAGTGCAAAATTCCAAGCAGTCTTCATTATCCTCTCCCCGATGCTCCTGCTGTTTTCACACTCCTCTTTCCTGCACATTCTGTTTTGTGTGTGTGCACGCGTGCGTGTGCATGTGTGTGTGCGGTTTCCTCAAAACTGGTCTCCTGCTTTCTTCCTCGTGGTCCTGATCTCTCTGCAGTCTTCCTTTCCCGAGCACGTCTCTTATGTATCGGCATTTATGTTGGTCTGCTTTCTATTGCAATAATAAGCTACCCAAGACCAGATCATTTATACAGAATGAAGGTTTGTTGAGCTCATTATTCTGGAAGGCTGGGAAGTTCAAGATATTGTATCTGGTGAGGTATTTCTTGTTGGTGGGGGACCCTCTGCACAGTTCCCAGACAGCATGGCGGGTTGGGGAGACAGAGCACCCCAGCTCAAGTATATCTTCCTTATAAAGCTCCCATTCCATTGGATTAGGGACCCATCTTTGTGACCTCATGTACTCCCAACTACCATGGTTGGATTAAGTTCTGTCTTCTGGATACCTCACGATGGAGATTAAATTTCAACACGAATTTGGTGAATGGGTTTAGACATTCATACTGTCCACAGAATTTGTTTTCATTCCTTTTTTTTTTTTCAGTCTCTATTTACATTTCCAAAGCAAGGACCAGGACAGTCAGATGAGAGGAGAATGAAAGGCACCACGAAATTAGGCTCTTTTGGATGGGTCAGACATCCAATTAGGATGAGCCTTGTCTTCAGACTGAGGTGTGTAAGAGAGAGACCTGATGGGTTGGTGAACTCAAGAGGCTGACTCTGGAGGGGTCAGGTGTGCCAGGCCCGGGACATTTGAAGATGCAGGAAACCCTGCTGAATTGTTGCTGGCAGCCATCTTGGCTGAGACCGGATCAGATGCCGGTTCTCGTCCCTGCCAGGGCAGGCAAGGTGGCACTCATGTTCTTCTTGGGCACTGTCCCTGGCTGACTGCCTGTAAAACATTATCTTGCTCCTGTTCCTCCTTCAGTTTCAGAGCCATGGCTACACGCTAGGAATCTCAGGTCTATATCGCAAGTCCGTCTTCTCAGCAGCCCGTGAGTGGCATCACGTGGTGGCTCTGTGGGTCTTCCACTAAGGAGAAAAGGTTTGTATGAGCTCAGTTTTGGAGATCCTTATTCAGAAGCGATGGGGCCTGTGAGCACATCAAGGTGGGACTGTATGACAGAGCAGAGTCACTCCCCTCGTGGCTGGGTTGTGCCTGTCACCTCTCCTATGCTTGCAGCACCTGCTCCAGCAGCCCAGGTGCACTGTGCCCCGGGGCCTTCGCATGCACTGTTCCCCTTGTTTGGAATGCTCCCCCTTCCCACCCAGTAGCTCACTTCCAGCAGGTCCTTACTCAAGATAATGAAGCAAACCAAAGGCTTACCCGCGAGCTTCCTTCCCCCTTCTCTGCTTTCTTAGCATCTATCTCTGCCTAATATACAGTTATATATCATGTTTAGAATCTGTCTTCTCAGACTAGATTGGAAGCTTCATGAGGGCAGGACGTTTTATATTTTGTTCCCTGCTGAATCCCTGTATCTAGACGAGTATGGAGCAGGTATGTGAGAAATCTTTGCTGGGATAACAAAAATGTGAGAAGAATCACGGTTTGGCAGATTTCTGATAGTTGCAGCTAGACACACTCAGGTCTTTCCAAAGGGAAAGGGAAACCCATCAGGTCTGTCTGCGAGAAGGAGGACCTGACTTTTTTTTTTTTTTTTTTTTTTTTTTTTTTTGTGGAGGTAGGGTTTTGCTGTAGCCCAGGCTGACCTGGAATTCACCATGTAGTCTCAGGCTGGCCTTGAACTCACAGGATTCTCCTACCTCTGCCTCCCAAGGGCTGGGATTAAAGGCATGCACCACCAAACCCGGCTACTATCTGACTTTTAAAAGCCTCACTTAAGACTGGTTGGACGAGAACATTGATGTCTTTTTAATTGTCTCATTTGCAGAGGCGACCATGGTTCTCCCCAGCCTTACAAGTGGTTTGGGAGGATTCCCGCTTTACCTCCAACAGGCATGGGCTTGCTGTAGTCTCCCCCAGCCTGTGGTTTGCCCTTTAACCCATCCTGCTACATGCACAGATGAAAAGTAAACACAGCAGTAGAGGAAGGGGCTGGGGGAGCGAGTGTGTGGGGCAGAGCGACAGAGCTTCCTTGTGGCCCTGACATCCACGCCACCAGCAGCTCAGAGAACTCTATTCTAGATTCGTCCTGCTGGGGGCCTATGCTCCAAGGAACAGTGTCCAGACATCCAGGCCCCATGCCTCTCTTGAATTCTTTTTTGTTCTATTTTCTTCGAAATGTTCATTGTAAGACAGAAGAGAAATTGGAGAAAGGACTTTAAAAATTTAGCCAGGTGTGGTGGCACATGCTTTTAATCCCAGCACTTGGGAGGCCAAAGTAGGAGGATTGCTGTGAGTTCGAGGCCACCTTGAGACTACATAGTGAATTCGAGGTCAGCCTGAGCTAGAGTGTGACCCTACCTCGAAAAACCAAAAACCAACCAACCAACCAAACAAAAAATTAAATTGCCATCTTAATTTTTCTCCCATTTAGCTTTTTAAAATATTTATTTTATTTGCAAGGAGAGAGAGGGAGAGAGATAGAGAGAGAGTGAATGGGCATACCAAGGCCTCAAGCCACTGAAAACGAACTCCAGACACATGCATCACCTTGTGCATTTGGCTTACATGGGTACTGGGGAACTGAGCCTGGGTCCTTAGGCTTACATAGGCAAGTCCCCTAGCCACTAAGCCATTTCTCCAGCCCTTCCCATCTTGATTTTGTTTTGTTTTGAGGAGGGTCTCACTCTAGCCCAGGCTGACCTGGAATTCACTATGTACTCTCAAGGTGGCCTCGAACTCACCGCAATCCTCCTACCTCTGCCTCCCAAGTGCTCCAATCTTGATTTTGAAGTGATGTTTCACTCTTCTCAAGGTGGAGGACTGTGTTTGAAGTTACAACTTGCTTCTGTCGGTGGTGCTTGCCAGCAGTGAAGACTGTGGGGACTGGGGACATCAATGACTTCCATTGAGGGGGCCAAGAAATTTCCTTCTGAAGATGTGCCAGGATTTTTGTGGTTGGCGGGGGGTGGGGGGGGGACTGTGGAATGAGCAGTGTAATTTCTGTTAGTCCGCAGCAGGACTAGAGTAACTTACCTCCTTCCTGTTCCTGTGGAGATCACATCAGTATGGACCTCACAGGGCTCTTCTTCTCCTCCTCCTCCTCCTCCTCTGGATAGGAAGCCCAGCCAAGGAAGTCTAAGGCTTAGGAGGAAGTTACTGGCCATGGACAAAGCCAGCAGTGTAATTTAACCTTGGGATTCAAGACTAGCAGATTGGAAGTAAATTGTCCCGAGTGGAGCTGAGTTCTCAATGACTAGTTAACAATAATTATTGGTGTCATTTCCTGGACAGTATACTAGGCTTTAAGTGCTTAATATCTTGTTAATGTAGTTACTCGTCCTAACAACCCCAGGAGGGAGATCAAGTCATCTCTACTTACAGAGCAGGCTCTGCTCGGGTGTTTGAATCAGCTGCTGGTAATTACATTGCTTGGAAGACGTGCAGCAGAGACTTGAGACTTGAACCCATGTCATCAGTGTGCGTGTGTCCGGCAGTGGGGGCGGAGGAAGCACACTTCCTCCTGCACTGTGCTATGGTCTGCCTCTGGGATCCATGCGTGCTCTCACCTTGAGGCCTTTGTGCTTGCTGTTCCCCTGCCTGGGGTGCTTTGGCTTTAGATATTGTTTTATTTTTATTTACTTATAAGAGAGAGAGAATGGGTGCACCAGGACCTCCAGCCACTGCAAACGAACTCCAGATGCATGCACCACCTTGTGCATCTGGCTAACGTGGGTCCTGGGGAATCGAACCAAGGTCCTTAGGCTTCGCAGGCAAGCACCCCAACCGCTAAGCCATCTCTCCAGTCCTAGGTATTGTCCTATCCTTCTCTCAGCTTTCCCTAACCAGCAACTCAGGTGGGAAGCCTTCCCAGACCCCCTGTCTAGAGCAGCACCCCTCAGCCTGTCTTCAACTTGCTTCATTTTTTTCTGTCACAGGACGCACTACTCTTGACATACATATGGTTGTCTGTCCCCCCCTCCCCGAAGGTAAACTCCATGAAAACAGAGATGTGTTTATGTCGCTGCTCCGTAGGTGCTATTACTTGTTGAGTGAATACATACAATAAAACGGAATCAAACGCTGCCACTCTGATGTCAAAACCAAGTAACTTGGCCCTGTGTCAGATCTCATCAGATTACCGATCACTTGTTACTGCTGTGGTTGAAGGGCTTGGTTGGTGTCCAAAGCCATTTAGCACAGTCCCAGTTCCTCCCTCCCTCCCTCCCTCCCTCCCTCCCTCCCTTCCTTCCCGTCTCTTTCTCTCCCTCCCTCCCTCTCTTCCTTCCCTTCTCTCTTTCCTTCCCTCCTTCCTTCCCTTCTCTCTCCCTCCCTCCTTCCCTTCTCTTTCTATCCCTCCCTCCCTTCCTTTCCTCCTTCCCTTTCTCCTTTCCTCCCTCCCTCATTTCGTTCCTGTCTTCCTCCTTTTTGTGTGTGTGGACCCCTGTGTGCCGTGGCACACATGTGGAGGTCAGAGGACAACTTTTGGGTCTCTGTTCTCACCCTTTGCCTTCTTTGAGGCAAAGTCTTTTTTTGTTCACCGCTCTCTTTGTTGCGCTATCTGGCCCATGAGCTTCTGGCAGATCCTGCTGTCTTTACATCTGCCCTCCCGCTAGGCATGCTGGGATTACAGACACTTGCTATAGCATGTGGCTTTACATGGGGTGTGAGTATTCGAACGCAGATACTCAAGCATGTGTGGCAAGTGCTTTATTCACAGAGCCATCTCCACAGTATCTCCCCTCCCTCCTTTTTCTTTTCTTTTTCTTTTTCTTTTGGAAGTTCGCTGTTTTTGGTGGAACCCATGTTGGTAGTGGTTAAGAGTGTAGACTATGGAATTAGGCAGACCTGGGCACAAATTCTGGCCCAGGACTTCTTAGCTGGTGACCTAAAGTTGCTTAGCAACTTGAAGAAAACCTCATGCTTCTCCAAAATAGAGTAAAAGACATGGGTGGTTGAGAGACTTAAACGAGAAATTGTGAAGCATACAGTAGATGCTTAATGGTCACTGACAGGAGGGAAACAAGGCAGAAAAACAGGTGTGTTTGAAGTCTCGTTTTCTGGGAGGAATCCACGATTAGCTGTTCGTCCATACAGTGACAGCTATACAGAAGGCATAGAATAAAAGATTTTGTTTTTGTTTAATCTCTTCATGTTGGAGATAACCAAGGTAAGGCACAGAACATCTGAATTTGTTAAACACCTTGTTGGCAGGGTTTCGGCCTCGTCTCTTTGAGGATGCTGCAAGTTCCTCCTTGTATCTCCTCTTGTTTGTTGCTTCATCGCTTGTTATTGGAAATGTTCTTACAGTTTCTCAGCCTTCCATGCTGCTTTTACTGTAATGTACACAATAGTATTTTATCTTTGCTGTTTTTGAAGTAGGGTCTCATTCTAGCCCAGCTGACCTGGAACTCACTCTCTAGCCCAGGCTGGCCTCAAACTCATGGTAACCCCCCCATCTGTCTTCCCAGTACTGAGATTAAAGGTGTGAGCTACAACACCTGGCTGACAGTATTTTAGTTTATTTTCATGATATTGATGGTTTGGCCCAGGGTCTTGCATATAATTTCTCAGAGTATCCAAAGGGTGAATCTGAGTTACACATGGAGTTTCCCAACGTCATGAAGTGGATCCCTCGCCACATTCCCCAGGGTGATGTGTTTCTTGCTCGGGGGTGGGCCTGTCATGTTTGGGCTTGTAAGGACACACTAGGGTTTGGCCCTAAGGAAAGCAAGGGTGTTCTGGCTTGGTGTGTGATGCTCTTAGTCAGGAGAGAGTGGGCCAGGCAGAAGTGGTCACCTGGTGTGGGGAGGGGAAAGTGGGCCTAGCCTTTCTGTGCCCCCTGGACCCATGGTGCCCTTCACCTCCCTTCCTACTAGCTGTCACCTGAATGCCTGCCCACTAGTGCAGAGGGTCAGGAGTAATCTTTTCTTTGTGTTTCCTGATGCTGGCAACCATGGCATGTGGGACATTATCAACCCCAGGCCTCGGGATAACAAATATCTTTGGGCAAGATAGCCTGCTCATGACCAATAACGTCATGAGAGGTTTTATCCTGTTTGTGCAAAGTCACATTGGCTCTTGCAGCAAGCCCATGATGTAGGGAAGCTTAGTCACCTGTAACACAGCGAGGCTCCACCCCGAGGGGAGCTTCCTTCCTTTCGTGGTGTCTGATCTGCAGTGAGAGTCTGCTGGTCTTCCGCGAACTCAAACCTCCCTTCAGCCATGCAGCACCCCTTGAAAGTCCCAGTCTGATCACACTCTTACTGCTCACCCCCCTTTCTCCAACCTCTCTCCTCCTCCTCTTTGCTGTCGGCTCTGAAGCTTTCCCGTGTCCGTGTCCAGGGTCGGGGACCTGTATGGGCTTCTCCCACAGTCTTTCCTTGCCTGACTTTGAAAAGCTCTGTCTACCTTCAGCGTGTGGACACTTTCCCTTTAGAGCTCTGATTGTACTGTGGAATTACGTATTTGTGACTATTTGTCTCTTTCACCAAACTTGGGGCTGGGGAGATGGCTCGGCAGTTAAAGATGCTTGCTGGTAAAGGCTGCTGGCCTGGGTTTAGCCACCCTGCCCCCAGCACCCATGTAAAGCCAACTGGGCATTTGTTTGCAGTAGCAAGAGACCCTGGTGCACTCGTGAATACACACACACACACACACACACACACACACATGAAAATAAACCAATTTCCTATTTCACCAAACTTTAAGGCCATAAAGGCAAAAGATCACGTTTCTTGCTTGGCCGGCTATATTCCCATTGCCTGGTGCAGAGTAAGCAATAAATAAAGATTTGTTGAAAGAAGAAATTCTTGCCTAAACAGCAAACGATATTGTTTTTACTAGAACATAAGCTGCACGAGGACAGATTTTCTTTTTTGGCTTTTTTTTTTTTTTGGCATTGCTGCATCTTTGGCACCTTGACTAGCCTCTGGCACACAGTAGCAGCAAATATTTTCTGACCATCGATTATGCTTGGACCTGATTCCAGAGATTTCTCATCCAAATCCAGGGTGCTTCCTGTCTCCATTCCACATCTGTGTGGAAGTGGGAAACGGGAATGGTCGAGCTTCTCCGCGTGGAAGGAGATCTGGGGGTCACCGGTGGCTTTGCTGTGTCCGTGTACGGGTCCTGAAGGGTGTCCGCAGTCACCAGGCGAGTGGCAGCATCTGGTCTGCGTCCCACGCACCCTCCTTATGTTCAGGCTGCCAAGTTAGGTATTAATTGGATTGATATCCGTGCTGCCTCCTCTCTTTAAAATATTTTATTTTTATTTATTTATTTATTTGACAGAGAAAGAGGGAGAGAGAGAATGGGCACACCAGGGCCTCCAGCCACTGCAAACGAACTCCAGACGTGTGTGCCCCCTTGTGCATCTGGCTAACGTGGGTCCTGGGGAATCGAACCTGGGTCCTTTGGCTTTGCAGGCAAACGCCTTAACCGCTAAGCCATTTCTCCAGCCCCTGTGCTGCCTCCTTTTTGAATCCCCCAAATAACACGTGTAGCAGCCACAAGAACAATTCCCCTGTCAGCCTCAGCGTTACCATTTTTAGACCCAAATGGGTTTCTCAAAAAAAATTACTTAAATGGCTGACAAGAAACATTTCACTGCTCTCTGACCACTTTCTTTATTTATATTTATTTATGTGTGTGTGCAGATGTGCATGCCTCATGCTCACGGGGGTGGAGGCCAGAGAACATCCCATGGTTTCCTTGCTTGTTCTTCCACTTTATTTCCTTGAGACAGAGTCTCTCAGGAACCTGGAGTGGGCCAGGGTTTAAGCCGGGGGGATTGGACTCAGCCCCTCATGCTTGTGTAGTAAGTGCCCCTACCCACTGAGCCATCTTGTCTTCTTCTCACTTCATTTTTATATATTTTTTAAAATTTAATTTATTTATTTGCAAGCAGAGAGAGAGAGAGAGAGAGAGAGAGAGAGGAGAAAAGAGAGAGAGAATGGGTGTGCCAGGGCCTCTAGTCACTGCAAACAAACTCCAGATGCATGCGCCCCCCGCCTTGTGCATCTGGCTTACATGGGTACTGGGGAATTGAACCTGGGTCCTTTGGCTTCACAGGCAAATGCCCTTACCACTAAGCCAGCTCTCCAGCCCTTCTAATTTTATTTGTAAGCTACTAGTAGCTCGGGTGCTACTTACAATTTGAAATTGGGCAATGGTAATATTTTTTTTTATTTTTTATTTTTTTGGTTTTTCAAGGTAGGGTCTCCCTACTTGACCTGGAATCCACTCTGTAGTCTCAGGGTGGCCTCAGACTCTCAGTGATCCTCCTACCTCTGCCTCTTGAGTGCTGGGAGTAAAGGTGTACGCACCTCGCCCGGCTGATCATTTTTTTATTTTGTCATAAGGTCTCATGTAGTCCAGGTTGGCCTTGTGTTTTCCATGTGGCTTGTATGCTCAGGATGAGCCTGAACTTCAGACTCTCCTGACTGCATCTTCTGAGTGCTAGGACTACAGGCAAGCACCACCACACCTGGTTTATATGATGCTGGAGATTGAACGCAGGGATTTGAACAAGCTAGGCAAACACTCTTCCTACTGAGCTACATCCCCAGCCTCTTTTTAAATTCCACTCACTATCTATTTCTCCTTAAGCTCTTCAAGTCTACTGAATCCCCGTTTTCTTACCTACACTGGGGGCAAACCGACATCAGGGTTAGGACGAGGCACTGCACAGGTTTCCGTTTCATGCTCCACTTTGCATCTGTAAAGAACTTTCAGTAATGATTTGCATAGAATGCGTGTGTTTGACCTCAGCGGTGGCAGGCTTCCCTTAGAGACTGAATGTTAAAATGAGAATATCACCGAGTTTGTGGTGATAAGACTAACACTGGCAGCGAGGGTGGGGACTGTAGAAGGAGATTTCATTTCTTTCTTGTCTTTGCTTTTTTCATTTTTTTTTTTTTTTTTTGAGGTAGGGTCTTGCTGTAGCTCAGACTGACCTGGAATTCACTATGTAGTCTCAGGGTGGCTTTGAACTCACAGTGATCCTCCTACCTCTCTGCCCCCCTTCTACCTCAGCCCCCCAAGGGCTGGGATTAAAGATGTGCACCGCCATGCCTGCCTATTTCTTGCTTTGACTCTATTACTTTGGACAAGTGTTAGTCTTGGGGCTTAAGGCTCCTCTTCATTCATAATTATCATGTCTGATACTTCCAACTTTTTGAAAAAAAATATATTATTTTTATTTATTTAGAGAGAAAGAGGGAGAGAGAGAGAGGGAGAGAGAGAGAAAAAGAGAGAGAGGGAGAAAGAATATGGGTATGCCAGGGCCTCTAGCCACTGCAAATGAACTCCAGACACATGCACCACCTTGTGCATCTGGCTTATGTGGGCCCTAGGGAATTGAATCTGGGTCCTTTGGCTTTGCAGGCAAGTGCCTTAACTGCGAAGCCATCTCTCCAGCCCAGATGATGCTTCCAACTTTAAAAGCTATTTAAAAAGCTTGTATTTATTGTATAAAATAAGGGACTTCATTATGACATTTTCACATAAGGCATTTAACATTCTTTAATCATGATCACCCCCCTCCCCAACTCCTAGCAAGCTAATTTTTTAACTAGTAACTGGTCAGCTACAAGGCAATTATGATTTCTTTGTCTTTTTGCGTATGCATGTGTGCATGTGTGCATATGGTATATGTGTGTGGGTGAGAGGTGTATGCATATGTGTTTGCCCATGCATATGGAGGCCACCTTGGGTGTCATTCCTCACAAATGCCATCCACCTTTTTCTCAGACAGGATCCCTTATCGGTTTGGAGCTCACCAGTTACTGTAAACTAGCTGACCAGTGAGGCCCAGGGTCTGCCTGTTTCCACCTTCCCAGTGTTGGGAAGCCCAGCATCTTTTGGTGAGTTTTGGGGATCAAACTCAGTTCCTCTCTCTTGCCAAGCACACACTTTACAAGTCAAGCTATCTCCCTAGCCTTAATTGTGGTTTATTTTTGATGTTGAATGATGTCATATATGTAGCCAGGTATGTTAACCTGGGGTGGTTAGTAATTTTTCTTTTCTTTTTTTTTTTTTTTTGGTTTTTCGAAGTAGGGTCTCACTCTGGTCCAGGCTGACCTGGAATTCACTATGTAGTCTCAGGGTGGCCTCGAACTCACGGCAATCCTCCTACCTCTGCCTCCCGAGTGCTGGGATTAAAGGCATGCGCCACCACGCCCGGCAATTTTTCTTACTAGCACTTATCTTACTACTGTATGTCCATTTTGTCACAAATTTCCTCCAAAAGCAAGACTTTCTCTTAAAAAAAAAATCAGTCCAGGGAATATTGCTGTCAACCAGTTCCTTTTGAACATTGATTGAAATCCATGGTGTTGTTAAAGATTCATTTGAGAAGGGCTTTTCCACTAATCCCAGCATTTTTCCCACATGTTCTGCTGGTTAGCCAGGGAATGTAGGGCAGCCTGCTCAGTTTTATGGCCTCAGAAGTAAATACAAAGCTACTCTGAAATTAGTTATATTTGTAGCACATTCTTATTTCTTTATCCATGACGCTCTCTTTCAGAATTTTCTTCTGTTAATTTGTGGCTATTGAATGTTTCATACCCTTTGAATGGAACCCATGGGCTTTGAAATGTGGGCAACATGATCATTCTACACTAGACCCCTAACTGTTCCTTCAGGATCCCAGTGGACTTATTTATATTTTCAAAGGAAGCATATGCTTCATGAAGCCCAAAGAGATTCAACGATGTCAGAGAACCAGGCTTCGAGTCCCTGGTCTTTTTGCAAAACTGAATGTGACAGAACCTCACAGAAGAGCAGAGTTTGTGTTTCCTGGTTTTAAGTCAGAGCTCCAGCTTTTGGGAACCCTGCCTTCATCCAGCATTCTCCCAATGAATGGACCCCTAAGTCATGTGTTAAGGCGCTGATGTGTACAAGTCTTGGCCCAAACTGGAGCTCAGCCGAGTGGGAACCACACACTTCCTTTTTGGTTCTTCTCTGCCTTAGGACCCTGTCACCACACTGGGAAGATTAGACAAAATCCCTCTGTAGTTTATTGTGTTTTTTTTTGAACAAGTTACGTTATGGAAGGACTTTTAAGCTAGAAGAAAAGCTCCCTCGTTGTTTGTAACTGTAATGTGGAGTTGCAACTTGCCCTGGACTTCCTTGGAGATGGTTTTAAGATCCGGTGTAAACTTGCTGTGGTTTGCCTTCGGGCATCGAACTGTTTAGCTTGGCTCTATTATATGTGTAATTGCTGACTTTTAATAATTGCCCAATATTCTTGTCAGCAATTTGCAGTCAATATTTTTAACAGGACCATTTGCCTTTCTTGCCACGGGCTTGTCTGGGCCTGGTTTAAGCCCCCGGATTAACACACATAGCCCCCACAGACCCTCTGTAGATGTGGCCAGGGGTGACACCATCTCATTAAATGTTTCCACTGGCCCATGCTGCCTGCGGTTATTTGCCCCATAAAAACCCTCTGGGAGGCCATCTTCTGAGAGTTTGCTCTGGAAGTATTGCTTTTAGCATTTGCTGAAATGCTGTTCACATATTGTTTTGGAGAAGGGTCTCTTTATCAAATCACTCTGGGCATCTAATTTTATTTTAACCTTTGGGATTTGTTCTATGTATGCATGGTTTTTGGAGACAGGGTATTATTATATAGCCCTGGATGGCCTGGTTCTTAGTATGTAGCCAAGGTTGCCCTTGAACTGGTAGTAGCAATCCTCTTTTTAAAATATTTTTATTTATTTATTTGAAAGGAGAGAGAGAGAGAGAGAGAGATAGAGAGAGAGAGATGAAAATGGGCACACCAGGGCCTCCAGTTGCTAGAAACTCCAGATGCATGTGCCACTTTGTGCATGTGACTTTACATGGGTACTGGGGAATTGAACTGGGGTTGTTAGTCATTGCAGACAAGTGCCTTAATAGCTGAGTTATCTCTCCAGCCCTGTAAATCTAATTGTTTTTTTTTTTTAAAGAGAAACAGGAGAAATTATTATTATTTTTTGTTTATTTTTATTTATTTATTTGAAAGTGACAGAGAGAGAGAGGCAGATAGAGAGAGAGAGAGAATGGGCATGCCAGGGCCTCCAGCCACTGCAAACGAACTCCAGACGCGTGCGCCCCCTTGTGCATCTGGCTAATGTGGGTCCTGGGGAGTCGAGCCTCGAACTGGGGTCCTTAGGCTTCACAGGCAAGCGCTTAACCGCTAAGCCATCTCTCCAGCCCTAATTGTTTTTTTTTTTTAAGGAAAAAATTGGAACAAGTTCTCCTTGCAGCTGTTGCATCTTGATGTTAAGAGAGGTGTCGTGGCACGATGGTGGCAGAAATGTTGGACTTCAGGGGATGGCGGGAGTCAATTTCATGGCTTCTGAACCAACTCTGAATCGTGTCAGCTTTTTAAATTAAAAAAAAATTGTATATATAGTTTTATTTATTTGTGAGGAGGCGGGGAAGGGAAGGAGTGAGTATGGACACATTAGGACCTCCTGCCACTGCAAACAAATTTCAGACACATGTGCCACTTTGTGCAACCGGCTTTACGTTGGTCCTGGGGAATGGAGCCTGGGATGGCAGGCACCTTTAACTACGGAGCCATCTCCCCAGCACCCTTGTTAGCTATTGAGACCGGACCACTGTGCCACCAGTGACAGGGGCCCCAACTTCCTTGGCAACGTTGTTCTGTTAGTGCTCCAGCCTGTTAGCTTATCTTTTTTGTCTGTTTGTAATGTTTATTTTGCAGCAAACAAAACTTGTTTGACAAGTATCTAAGAATTGCATAAATGACCACACCCTTATCTTTCCAGCTTATCAGTATAAAGAACTTAAAGAGAATGAAGAAATAGCAAGAAGAGTAGCTGACATTTTTTTTTATCGATTGCTTATTATGTGGTCTATTGTATGTGTGTGTGTGTGTGTGTATCTATAAGCTAGTTCAATCTTTACAAACCATCTCCTATCATGTGATGGGGACTTAACTCTGTTATATTACTTCTGGTGTTATTCTTGGGGTTTGGGACTCTTCTTTAACCTCAAATCATGTTAAATGCTTCTAAGTTAAAAATCATTTAAATGTCAATAGCATGCTAATTAAAATAAAGGGTTATAGGTTCCATTCCCCAGGACCCACATAAGCCAGATGCATAAGGCCGCGCAGGCTTCTGGAGTTCATTTGCAGCAGCTGAAGGCCCTGGTGCGCCCATTCTCTCTCTCTCTCTCTCTCTTTCTTTCTTTCTTTCTTTCTTTCTTTCTTCCTTTCTTCCTTTCTTTCTTTCTCTCTTTCTGCCTCTTTTTCTCTCAAATATAAATAAAAATAAAATACTAAAAAATTTAAAAAACAAAGGGTTAACATTGCATATATTAATCATATAAAGTAATGGGTTTCATTATGCCATGCTTATATACAACATTCCTTGGTCATACTCATCCCCCAGCAAGTGTATTTTTTTTTAAGTTGAGTCATTGCTCCTGAAGACTAATCTGGCTTGTAATCCTAGCGTTTGGGGACCTGAAGTGGGGGGATTTGGAGTTTGAGCCTGGGTTACATAGCAAGACCCTGTCTCAAAAAAAGGTAAATAGTAATTGGCTTAATCTCTCACATTTGGTGGGTTGCAGAATGAATTTATAGCCAGGTAGAATTTTTTAAAAATTATTTATTTATAAAGAGAGAGAAAGAGGGCGAAGGGGCACTCCAGGGCCTCTTGCCACTACAAAGAAACTCCAGGCACATGTGCCACTTTGTGAGTCTGGCTTTATGTGGGTACTGGGGACTCAAACTCAAGTGTCAGTCTTTGTAAGCAAGGGCCTTTAACTGCTGAGCCATCTCTTCAGCCAACCCCCCAGTCAGATTTTTAACTACCACCATAACCCATGTTCTAGTCATTCCAGGTTTTCCCAGCCCCTGACTTTCAGTCACTATATTGAGATCGAACTACATTGCCTTCTATATATATATACATAAGAATTTAATTTTAAGATCTATGTAAGAAACTATTGAAGTTTAAGCTTTATTGTCATTATTCTGGCACATGGTACAAAACCCACCACCTGTTCCTTCCTACACATCTTCTAGTCCCCCCTGTGCCATGTAGCGCTCATAGCTGTGAGGAGCCATTTTCCACATTCTTCTCTTAACTCTTGGCATGACGTAAGAAGACCATTTAATTAAAAACTTATGTGTGATAGCTACATGAAGTTAGGAGGCTGGGTTCTATGGAGGGTGCTCCCTGGGTGAGGTATGAAGGCTGAAACCCCCAGCTGTTGGAGACAGTACCCGGAAACTATGCCTTACCTGATGCCTGGAAACTGTACCGTCTTGCTTTACCCAAAGGCTAACACCAAGAAGGGTGTTCACATTTATTTTAAAATATTTTGTTTTTATTTTTATTTATTTGACAGCGACAGACAGAGAGAGAAAGGCAGAGAGAGAGAGAGAGAGAGAGAGAATGGGTGCGCCAGGGCCTCTGGCCACTGCAAATGAACTCCAGACACGTGCGCCCCCTTGTGCCTGTGGCTAACGTGGGTCCTGGGGAGTCGAGCCTCGAACCGGGGTCCTTAGGCTTCATAGGCAAGCGCTTAGCTGCTAAGCCATCTCTCCAGCCCAGGTATTCACATTTTTATGCAGCTGGATTACCTTATGCCAATAGAAAGAGTGCTGCCTAGACTGCGTTAGGTGCTCGGTACTCAATGAACATGAAGTGAATTGAACAACTTGTGTGAGTTGTGCCAGGCTCAGGAATACAGTGTTGGGAAGTAGACTTTGGAGTGTCTCTCTGAGATATGTCAGGGCCACGAGAGATAGTCATATGAAGCAGACCACAGTGAGATTCTCATGTGAAGCCCGGTCTCGAGACAGGCATGGTGATAGATGCCTGTAATCCCAGCACTTGGAAGGCTAAGGCAGGAGAACTGAGAGTTCAAGACTAGCCTAGGCTACGAAGCAAGAACCCGTCTCAAAATGGCTCGCTAGATATCTGTGTAGGAACGGAACGGGCTGGAAACACCGTTGTGGAGCGTGGAGCTTAGTGTCAGGATCACCCAGCTCGGCGGCGTGGAGGATTTTCTCTTCTGTAAATGTTGGCGGACAGTTGAAATAAGAACTTTGCCTTTCTGTGGTTCTTTGTGTTTTTTCAGATTGATTCTCAGTGTAATTCAATTTGATCTTTGTGATAACCCTGTCATTATGACATTGGGTTGAGTCTCTAATCAGAGCTGTTTCTGTTTGCCTTTTGGCACTAAGAACTGCAAGTATCGAATGTCACTGATTACTTTAGTACTGTGATATATATATAGCTGGTGACATTACAGGTGTACCTCAAGTTTGTCCTATAGTCCCCAAAATTCTATAGAAAACCAAAGTTCTAGCTGGGCATGTTGATATATGCTACCAGGTACTTAGGGAAACTGAAGCAGGAGGATCTTTTGAACCAAGGAGTTCAGGACCAGCCCGGGGAAATATAGTGAAACCTTGTCTTAAAACAACAAATGAGGGGCTGGAGAGATGGCTTAGCGGTTAAGCGCTTGCCTGTGAAGCCTAAGGACCCTGGTTCGAGGCTCAGTTCCCCAGGACCCCACGTTAGCCAGATGCACAAGGGGGCGCACGCATCTGGAGTTCGTTTACAGTGGCTGGAGGCCCTGGTGTGCCCATTATCTCTCTCTCTCTCTGCCTCTTTCTCTGTCTGTCACTTTCAAATAATAAAATAAAAATAAAAAAATTTAAAAAACAACAAATGAGGGGCTGAAGAGATGTGGCTCAGTGGTTAAAGGCGCTTGCTTGCAAAGCCTGATGACGTGGGTTTGATTCCTCAGTACCCACATAAAGCTAGAGGCACAAAGTGGCACATACATCTGCAGTTTGTTTGCAGGGGCAAGAAGCCCTGGGGCACCCGTACTCTCTTTCTGTTTGTCCTCCTCTCAAATAAATGAATAAAAATATTAAAAAAATAACAACAGGGGCTGGAGAGACGGCTTAGCGGTTAAGGCATTGGCCTACAAAGCCAAAGGATCCCGGTTCGACTCTCTAGGCCCCACATAAGCCAGATGTACAAGGGGGGGTGGCGCATGTGTCTGGAGTTCGTTTGCAGTGGCAGGAGGCCCTGGTGCGCCCATTGTCTCTCTCAAATAAATAAATAAATAAATAAATAAATTTAAAAAATAACAACAAATGACACTGTCCAACCACCAAAGATTTAAAATGTCAACTATAAGCATGTCACTTCCAAAAGTTTTTGCTATAAAAGTCATATTTAGATAATCACCACCCCTACTCAAATTTGCTTTTGCGGTGCTATCCTGGTATTTTTTTCAAGTCATATTTCTACTCTTAAATACTTTTCAGAAACCCTCAATTTAACTTTAATGTGTGTTTGTTTACAAAATTTCCACATTGTTTTCTTATTTTATTTATTTATTTATTTATTTACAGGGCAATTTGAAAATTGCAACGAGGGATCTTTTTCAGGCCACTTCTAACTTGTGAGCTCAACTGTGATCTGAAGAACCAAGAGGATAAGGTGACCAGAGGGGACACACTGTTGGAGAAATAAAAATGACGTCCCACTCTGTGATTGTCATGTTTGCCCTGCTGAGTTCCTGTCTGGCTACTGCAGGTATCATTGCACATTACAAATTGCATGTCCATTATTTTCTCATCGATACATTTCCCCCCCACCCTTATTCTCTTTAGTCTAGAAAAATTTAGGCCATAGGATGTTTATGTAAAACTTGGATATTTATTTTCTTTAGGTAAATGTGAGATTTGTATACTATGCAGATACATACTCTGTTTGTCTGTGTTATATTTTTCTGGGCTGGTGCTAGGTCTTCTAATATGAATGGCACAGATATCCAGCTACCCCAAGGTGACGTAGGCAGAGGACAAATGGGCTAGTGATTAATCCTGCTTGATTTTGTTCTATTCATAGATTAGAATAAGAATCCCAAGAGCCTTTTTATTCTCTTCTTTATTAGAAAGTAAATAGACCTAGATAGAGCTGAAACTCTTGTCATGGGATTTCTTGGAAGGTGTTTCATTCTGTATATTTCAGATATGTTAATAAGTTATTTATTTAGTTATTGAGCCTAGGGTCGCATATTGTAGGCCAGGCTGGCTTTGAATTTGTAATCCTGACTCAGCTGCCAGGATTTCAGGTAATAAGTAACTCTTTAAAAAGCAGTGGAAGGGGTTGAAGTATGCAGTTCAGCGGTGAGGCGCTGGCCTAGCATGCGTAAAGCCCTGAGTTCTATCCCTGATACTGGGAGAGAAATGCCTTGAGTTTCCTAGAGCCCATTAGAGTATACTGCGGTAACTCAGAGGGGCCAATGACTTGGTTAGAGTGTTACTGCTTAAGTAAGAGTATCACATTAACCTCTTAGTGTTCTGTGTCAAGGTTATTTAATAAATTTAGAAGCTTAATTTATTTTATTTTGTTGTCATTTGCTTTGTGCCTGTTCTGTGATGGACTACTTGAAAGTAATTTGTCAGATGAGTTCTGGAAACTGGCAGGAAACGAGAGCAACCTGAAAAATGACCAGCCTCTTGATGTTGGCTGTTGACCTGAACATCCACACGAGGGGGGACATGGTGATCATTCATGGCGTATGCACTACAGCCAGTCCCGGGGCTCAGCATCAGAGACTATAAAAACAATTAAGGGTATTTTCATTTAATGAGCTCATACAATCACAACTCAAGGGTATATTTTACTAATTTATATAACATGAGATGTAGAGATGTGTAGGTAATTTGTGCGCTGTCATATAGCCAGGAAATGGATGAACCAGGTTTCACACGGATGCTTTTAATCTGTGTGGTATACGGAAAAGACCATCTCACTATGAAGGCTCCTGGAGACTCAAACCAGGGCCTGCTTGCAGACACCGATGAGGAAAAGTCAGCTGGCAGAAATTGGTATATGAGACTGGAGGGCACAACGTGTCCCCTCATTATAAATATGTCACAAGAAAGTTGTTAGGTTTGGGTTTTCTTTTCTTTTCTTTTCTTTTCTTTTCTTTTCTTTTCTTTTCTTTTCTTTTCTTTTCTTTTTGCAAGCCAATGTGTGACCTTCAACTGGCCATTCTCTGTACAATTTCATCAGCAGTTTCACTTTGTGTCAAGATTGAAGTTATTTAGCGTGTACCTGAAAATAGATCCTAACCTGAAAATGGAGAGAGCGAGAGAGCAAGAGCGAGAGCGAGAGCGAGCGAGAGAGAGAGAGAGAGTATTTGCTTTGGTGACAAGGGGCAGAACCACGGCTGGTAGGTTGAGGCAGGATTTTCTGCTTTCGTTAATGTCTGGCTCAGACAGAGAAGACAAAGCTTAAGAGGGTGCTTTGTGGGAAAGTGGTAAGGGTGGTGGCTCTGTACACCTTGAAGGTTTCGAATCAGTTTTGATGAAGATCTTCCTTTCTCTTTTGGGCCACTGGAGAATATATATGGTTTCATACGCACTCAAATCTTTGCAGCGGTAGAAGGGACACACATTGTATAAAGTCACACATTTTAAAGCCACACACTTTACAGTCACACATTTTATCAAGTGTATGGAAACTAATATCACAGAGTCGGGGTGCCTTTTAAGTGTAGGAGTTTTTTGGTTGTTGTTTTACACAACCTGGGGCCCAAATGAATGAAGGAAGAGAGAAGCTCGGTCTCACATGTGCCGATGTCTGATGACTTTCTATGTAGGCTCACCAGATGCTTTTTGGAACATTCTGGCTGAGTTGAACTTCCAGAGATACTATTAATGAATATCTGTAGAGTAACTGCAGCACACCAGGCCCCATTCAAAGCGTCGCTCATGTAGTACCTCATTTTTTTTTTCCAGAGCTACCTTAAGAAGTGCGACTACTCTGAATAGCTCCATGTTATCAATGAGGAAACTGAAATATAAGAAAGGTTAATTTCCTCAAGATCACATAGCTACTAAGTGGCAGATTTGACCATAAACTATGGTAGTTTTTGGTAAATCTATAAACTTCTAAGTTATGAGATTTTATTTTTTTTTAATTTTTGCCTCACTCCACTAGCTCTGGCGTCTGGGACATTGCTGAGTGTGAACATGCTCCGAGGAATCCTTGTCTTGTTTCCTGGTTTTCAGACAATGTTTCTAATGTTGCACCATCATCAAGTATGATGGCCATTGTAGTTTTCTTATAGATAGCTCCTTGATTCATACTCATTTCCTGTATCTCTCTCTTCTTTCTCTCTTTCTCCCCTTTTCTTCAGTCACAGGGATTGAACCCAGGGCCTCATGCATGTTAGGCAAATACATGCTCTACCACTGAGCTACACTACCCTTACACTTCTGCACTGTGAGAATATTGATCTGAAGGGTATTTGTTTTGGAAGAGTGACAATGGGGTCACCTTGAGCCATCTATGCCCTCTTTTTAAGATATTTTTATTTACTGATTTGCAAGCAGAGATAGATAGAAAGAGTGGGGAGAGAAGGAGAGAATGGGCGCAGCAGGGCTTCCAGCTGCTGCAAACAAACTCCAGGTGCATGCACCACTGTGCATCTGGCTTTCCATGGGCACTGGGGAATTGAACCTGGGTTGTTAGTGTTTGCAGGCAAGCACTTTAACCACTGAGCCATATCTACAGCCCTGCCCACGTTTTTAGTGGATAGTAATTGTGCAAAGCATCTGTCTTCTTAGATCATGAAGGGAATCACTGTCATCAAGTCCCTGCTGGACAGTCCTTGGCAGAAATACACAAAGAAATGTACACTTTATCCCTTCTTTTGAATTGCTAGTACTTTAGTTTGATCAGCAAAATCTAAGCATATGGCAAAATAAGCAGAGTGGGGTGTGGTGGTGCATGCCTGCAATCCCAGCACTTGGGAGGTGGAGGCAAGAGGATCAGGAGTTCAAGATCACCCTTGGCTATAGTAAGTTCCAGGCCAGCCTGGTCTACATGAGATCCCTTCCTTACCCACTCTCCAAAGGAACCCAAACAAGACAAAAACAAAAACGAAAACAACAATAACGAAAAACAGCAGCAACTCCCACCCCCCAAAGATCAATGTCCGCCTAATGCCATATAGAACCTCCAAAGACCTGAGGCAGGGGTCTTAGACAGGAAGGCCTTATGGGCCAGGGTTTCCGGGAAGGGCTTGGGAGAAATTTTGTCCCGAAGGCAGAATTGAATCCAGGAAGACGTTGGGTTGACCAGTTGAGAGAATAGGGACTTACACGGTATGTGGCACTCAGGGGAGTCTTTTTCTTTTCTTTTCCTTTTTTTTTTAAATAAAAGAGAGAGAGAGAGAGAGAGAGAGAGAGAGAGAGAGAATTGGCATGACAGGGCCTCCAGCCACTGCAATGAAATGCCAGACATGTGCGCCATCTTGTGCGCATGTGCAACCTTGCATGCTTGTGTCACCTTGTGCATCTGGCTTACGTGGGATCTGGAGAGTCAAACATGGGTTCTTAGGCTTCTCAGACAAGAGCCCTGACTGCTAAGCCATCTCTCCAGCCTTTTTTTTTTTTTTTTAGTGTGTGTGTGAATGTATCTGAGTATACATGTGTAAGATGAGTGTGTATGGGTGTACATGTGCCACTGTATGCATGTGGAGGTCTAAGGACAACCTTAGGGTGTTCTCTCTCTCCCTTCTTCCTCCATCCTGCTCAATACAGGGTCTCCCTTGTTCTTACGGTTTTTTGCTGGCCCACGAGCGTCTAGATTCTTCTGGCTCTGCCTCCCATTGATGTAGGTGTGTTGGCATCTCTGACACATGTGCCACTTTGTGTCTAGCTTTATGTGAGTGCTAGGGAGTTGACCTCGGGCTGTCAGGCTTGCAAGCAAGCACCTTTAACCACTGAACCATCTCGTTGGCTCTGACTCCGTTTCATTTTAATGAATGGTGAGAATAGATTGTGGGAGACCTTACATATCAGAACTGGGTGTGTGGATTTCATTCTCAGGTTTGGACTCTGTCCCCTTCCATCCTCTGAGGTCAGAGGTGCACTGCTTAATCTTAAGAATTCAAACTCTGGCCTCCTGCGATGGGGTAAGGAATATAGATGCACCAGCTTCTATACAACCGTGCCTGGGCTGCAGGTTGACGTCTGTGTTACTAAGACAGCCCTGCTAGGTGGGAATTACGATCATCTTACAAGCTAGAAACTGAGACTCCATTTGCTTAATGACTTGGACAAAGTCCTGTGACTCATAAGTGGCAGGGTTGGGACTTGAGCCCAGGCAGTTGGCTCTTGAGTTGCCCATTGCTGCTCTACTAGAGCCCCTGCAGGGGGAGAGCTGAGAGCCTGACTGATGAAGCACCAGGTGAGGACTTAATGCGACATCCTGGCATTTGATGAAACCCCTTGGCCACAGAAGAGAAGGCCATGGGCCACCAGAGGAGAGAGACTCTCAAGTAATGGGTCTTGATTGTTTATATTCCTACTTCCCACAGAGGGCCTTGCAGCCGTAAGTCAGAGGGACAGTGCCCAGCCTTCGGTCACAGATGGGATGGGATCGAGGGAGCAAAAGTCTTCCTGCAGATACCTGATGGGCAAGAGACAAGCTTACTGGGGCACATGAAGCAGCAGGGTCCCATGCGTCCCAGCCCCGTGGGTTTGGCAGGTCCTTTCACGAAAGGCTTTCCCTTCCCTTCCCTTCCCTTCCCTTCCCTTCCCTTCCCTTCCCTTCCCTTCCCTTCCCTTCCCTTCCCTTCCCTTCCCTTCCCTCCCCTCCCCTCCCCTCCCCTCCCCTCCCCTCCCCTCCCCCTTAATTATTGTACATCATCATGGGAGGGAAGTCCCTGCTTTTCAAAGGCATGCCATGGAAGAACCAGGGTGCCTCCAGATTAGAAGTTACCCTCAGCTATTGACTGGCCCCGGATCGTAGGTCCCGTGATCTATGTAATGTAAGGAAAGTAGGAAGTATGAAAATTAATGCTTGCCACTTCAGGCTTAAGACGAGCTAAATTCTCACTTTAGAGACTTGCTACACATCTTTGAAAAACATTAGCTGCTGCCTCTGAGGCTTGCCAGCGTTCAGCAGGGCTGTGTTTCCAGGACTCTCGGTAATGAGAAAAAGAGGCACACACCGAGGACTCAGGGAAGCCAGTTTGGCTGCAGGACCCGGACCTGGCTGCTCAGTCCCCTGGCCCGCGCACCGGGTCAGAGGAGGTCTGCCGAGGTGAGTTCCACAGAAACGCCACGGACAGCTGTGCCAGGGCGAGAGGCCATGCCTGGCTCTCTCATTCCTGTCTTGATGTGGTGCCCAGGTGCACCCTTTCAGAAGCTTGCCCACAACCTGCACACACATTTCTAGTGGGCAAACCTGTTTCTCCTCATTCTGGTGGATGTACCTGGAATTCCACGTGCAGGCCACGGGAGAGTGGAGATGTGTTTAGTCTGAATTGCTTTCCTGCTGAGGAAGCTCTGAAGGCTTCGTGTCCAGGGGACAGTAGCTGAGAGAGACCAGCTGAGCTGTACTTGGTCTGGAAGGGGCCAGGCTGGCAGTTTTGGGGAGTCTGAACTAATAATTAGATCATATTGTAGTTCCCCCCCCCCCAAGGTCGGGTCTCACTCTAGCCCAGGCTGACCTGGAATTCACTCTGTATTCTCAGGGTGGCCTCCAAATCACAACGGTCCTCCTACCTCTGCATACCGAGTTCTGGGATGCCCGGCTGGTTTTTTGAGAACAGGGTCTTTTGTAGCCCAAGCAGACCTTGAACTCCTGATCTTTCTGCTTTGATGTCTCAAATGCTAGGATTACAGGCTTCAAGCCTTTTTTTTTTTATTTAATTTTTTTTTTACAAAGTAAGGTCTCACTCTAGCCCAGGCTGACCTGGAACTCACTCTGTAGTCCTAGTCAGGCCTTGAACTCCTACTTATAGTTTTTAATTCAAAATTGGTTTATACCTAGTATTTCATTTGAACATCCCAGCAGTCTTGGGTTGGCAGGTCTTTTGTTCATTTCTAGACTGAAAGTGATGGGCTTAGCCTAAGCAAGCCAGTGATTTAAAGTGATGAATCAAGCCTTGGGTAAACCAGAACCCAGCACGCTTCTCCAGCAAAACTGCAGTTCTGCCTGCTATGGGACGCCCCTCCCCCAATACCTCACCCTCAGCACCTCACAACACAGTGTGGCCAGCTGCTCTCCTGGGCTCGTGACACGGGTCAGTTCATTTATCTTTACAAGATCCTATGGGCATGGCATTCATAATTATGACTGTTTTGTTAATATTTCAACACTCTTATAAGCCAGGCAACTCTGGCTTGGGGAAGATAAATTAAGTATAAAAGGAGAAACAAATAAATAAAACAGCAAACATTAATGTACAGCCACTACAGAAGTCATGCATGTTAGCCAGACTTATTGATGGAGGCAGAAGGATCAGGAGTTCAAGGTTGTCCTTGGCTTTATGCAGCAAATTTGAGACCAGCCTGGGCTAAATAACACCCTGACTCAAAAAAAGAAAGAAAGAAAGAAAGAAAAAAGAAAAAAACCCAACACCCTTGAAACAAAAACAAAACAAAACCCCACATATTTCACACTTTCTGCTATGCTGCCTCAAAGAGACTGGCATTCTTTAAAAAAAAAAACAGTTATTTTTTTCATTGACAATTAAAGTTCTGTATACTATTAACTGCAGTCACCGTGGTGTTCCTTAACGCTCTTGAACTTATTCCTCCTAACTGAAATTTTGAATCCTTTGACTAACTTCCCCCTTAGTCCCTGCCTACCTTAGCCTCAGGCAACCATTTTACTCTGTTTCTGTGATTATGATCTTCTTAGGGTCTATGTATATGTGAGATCATTTGTCATTTTATGGCCGACTTATTTCCATACCATAATGCCCTCCAGGTTCATTCTTCCATGTTACAGGGAAGGACAGGGTCTCTTTCTTTTTAGGGCTGGGTAGTACTCCATTGTATCCATCCATCCTTCACTCTTTCTCTTGTTTTGCATTAATGATGGGTGAATCTCTGGGGGAGGGGAATGACCAGAGGCTGTAACTCTGACAGACAAGAGGGTGGGGAGGGGCTGGCTTGGAACGGCACCCAGGAAGTGACGGGTAGCGTCAAGGGTGGTGGGCTGGAAGCGGAGCGCAGGGTAGAGCAGGGACCTGAGCTTGACTCCCAACACCAACCAACACGCGGAATAGTCTTGAAGGCTCAGAGCACATGGAGAAAGAGGCCTTCCCTTGCCAGCTGCCAGGTCTTATTGATTATTTGTCTTTAATTCTTTTGTGTTTACTTCTGCTTTTACACACTCAGAAGGCCTATTGCCAATGTGACACCTGCTACCACCCGAGTGCCAAGCTTTCTACTTATTCTAAAGGGCAAAGAATTATTCCTTTTTTGAGTTTTTAAAAAAAATTTATTTATTTGAGAGCGGCAGACAGAGAAATAAGCAGATATATATATATAGAGAGAATGGGCACGCCAGGGCCTCCAGCCACTGCAGATGAACTCCAGACGCGTGCGCACCCTTGTGTATCTGGCTAATGTGGGTCCTGGGGAATCGATCCTGGAACTGGGGTCCTTAGGCTTCACAGGCAAGCACTTAACCGCTAAGCCATCTCTCCAGCCCAGCAAAGAGTTATTCTTAAAGGACCCAGAGTGGCTAGGGTGGCCTGCATTTCAGGCTGTGTACTCTTGGGGATACCATATCTACCCAAGGGCGATGAAGTTTCCCTCCTTTTCCTTTAGGTTTTTGCATAGACACAACCCACCCATAGTCCACACACAGATGGGGTAGTTACTTGAGAGAAAGGTGAGTTCATTCTCAGATCCTTTACACCATACTGTGTGTTATGTTGTGCATGTAGGTTGTATGTTTTGTGTGTATGTGTGTGTTGCAGTCAGGTTCGCATTGCTGGCAGAAATCACCCGACCAAGAGCAGCTTGTGGGAGAAAAGGTTTATTTTGGCTTACAGACTTCGGAGGGAAGCTCCACAATGGCAAGGAAAACAATGACATGAGCAGAGGGTGGACATCACCCCCTTGCCAATATCAGGTGGACAACAGGAACAGGAGAGTGTGCCAAACACTAGCAAGGGGGAGCTGGCTATAACACCCATAAGTCTGTCCCCAACAATACACTGCCTCTTGGAGGTGTTAATTCCCAAATCTCCATCATCTGGGAGCCTAGCATTCAGAACAGCTAAGTTTATGGGGGACACCTGAATCAAACCACCACAGTGTGTTATGTGTGTATAAGGGGTACATACTACTAAAAAGGCTTTTTATTTCTTTTCATTTGCAAGAAGAGTTTACTAATAGTTGGGTAAATAGCTAGACACATAGCATAGGAAAGATGGTTGGTTACCAAGATAGTAAGACTATTATTTTCCATAGATTTCATGTCAGACAGGGCAGTGGAACCCACATTTATCTCCTCTGCATCTTTATCCTTGGCTATGTAATTACCACCCTATTCCCTGAATTCTGGACTTATTTGAATTATTTTAGTATACCCGTGATGGTCTGTTTTATAAACAGTGATCAACGTTTTCACCAGGAAAGAGCTATCTGTTTGCTCCTAGGAAGCTGTTTAATTGCCAAAAGCTTCTGTTTTGACACAATCCTGTACATAGGAAATGAGACTGTCACAGTTTGTTTGCTTTGATAACCAACCTTCAGTGCTCTGAGGCATCTTGAGTCACCGATAGGGGTGTGCTGGCTTTGGAAGTGAATACAGAAGAAGCTAGCAGTGGGGGAAGTGTCCCAGCATGGGGCCCTGTTCCTGGCACTCCTGCCACTTCTGGAGGAATGGGCCCACCCCACCCCACCCCACCCCGCCCCGCCCCACTGAAGCCTCTGACTTGCATTTTTCTTTTAAAACACTCACTGCCAGAGTGGTTTAGAAAACTTATCTTGAGTCGAATCTGGTCTTCCTGTGGTTTGTGAAAGGATTCTTTTGACCAGGTGAGATCCTAGAGGCCTTCAGAAAGTACTTGCTGGCAGAATGTCCCTTCCCGGAAACTGGTAGCAGGTGGATTGTAGAAAAAAAGAAAAGAGGGCTGGAGAGATGGCTGAGCGGTTAAGCGCTTGCCTGTGAAGCCTAAGAACCCCGGTTCGAGGCTCAACTCCCAGGACCCACGTTAGCCAGATGCACAAGCGGACGCACGCATCTGGAGTTCATTTACAGAGGCTGGAAGCTCTGGTGCGCCCATTCTCTCTCTCTCTCTCTCTGCCTCCTTCTCTCTGTCGCTCTCAAATAAATAAACAAACAAAAAAATTAAAAAAAAAGAAAAAAGAAAAGAAAAGAAAAAGAACAAAGTCTCAGCCAAACTGCTTAGCATTCATTTGTGTGACTTCCCTTTGTCCCACGTGCCTGAAAAGGTAGTGTTAGTGGAGGGGAGCCATCAGAGACAGCAGCGGGCCCACCGTCCTCCCTCACACCGTCCTCCCTCACACCCGCAAGGATGCTCGGAGTTCTCGGCTGTCTTTCCCCAGGCACGCCTGGCTGCCGGGCCCTTTCCTGTGAGGACCCTTCTCAGTGGGGCACATCTGGAGGTGACAACGGTGTGGTTTCCTGGCTGAAAGCTTTGGTGACACCCTGTGGGGTGAAGCAGAAAGCTGCTTACTTCCTCCCACCTTGGCCCCCGCTCCTTTTGAAGTAGTGGAGAGAACCATTGACCATGTTGCATTTTCTTTAAACTTTCCCATTCCTGCTGTTTTGACAGAACCTGCAGTCTCATGGACACCAAGTCTCAGGTACTTTGCTGGGTCAGACGGGGCCATTGGAGTGTTTGAGCAGAGGGATCCTACGATCAGGAGGATGTGTGGACAGGATCACTCTGGTTGCTGTGTTGAGAACAGATAGCTGGGCAAGGGTGGGTTTGGGGATCCTATTTGATGATTGTTGCCATAATGTGATGGTGACCAGGACAACTTACCCCAGGGAAGGGCCTTCGAGGGTGACGTGTTCATGAGGCACACAGAGGGAAGGGAGGACTGGGGAGATGGCTCAGTGGTTAAAGGCACATGTTTGCAAATAGGCCCAGGTTCAATTCCCAAACCACCCACATACGCTAGATGCAAAACGTGGTGTAAGTGTCTGCTGTTCACTGTCAAGTGCAAGAGGCCCTGATACCCTCCCCATAAATAAGTACATAAAATTAAAAAGACAAAAATAAAAAGAAGGGGAAGGAAGACCTTAAGAGTTAGTACAAAGACTGTTTCGCTCCTGTTAGTTAAATCTGCAAAAAGCTCATTGATTTATTCAGTCAGCATGCATGGAGCATCTGCTGCAGTTCAGAGCTATCCCAGGTGTCAGAGATGCAGTGGGAAGCAAATCAACCAGAACCCTTCTTCTTATGATGCTGGTGGTGGGGAGAGACCAGAACCCACACTAGCAAGAACGGTGTGTATCTTAGAGGTTCACTAGAGACAAGGCGAAGGGGCTAGAGATTGTTAGTGAATGACCACAATTGAAAGTTAAGTCGGGCAATGCACAAGCCACAACCCCATAGGGAATACCCACAACCCTAGCGGAATGGGGGCAGGGATGAGGGAAAAGAGGGTACCAACACATGATGTATCCATATGAAATATGTTGTTATTAATAATAATAACAACAAAAAATAAAGTTAAGTGGGGGAACTGGGGATGTGGCTCAATTGTTAGAGTGCTTGCCTAGCGTTCATGAAGTCCTGGGTTCAATGCCTAGCACCACATAAACCAAACATAGTGGCACATGCCTATGACCCCAGCACTTGGGAAGTGGAGACAGGAGGATCAGAAGTTCCTGACCATTGTGGGTTAAGTTTGAGGCCAGTCTGGGACTGTCTTAAAAACAATTAAGGTTGGGGTTAGGGATACGCTCAGTGGTAGAGAGCTTGCCTAGCACTAGGCCCTGGTTTTGATTTCTTAGATCCAACCAAATAATAAGTTTTACAAAAAAATGGAACTTGGGGTTATAGGTAAGGGATAGAGTGAGGGCTTATAATATGCATGGCCTAACATGAATATGTACATACAGAATACATGCATACACACATATATACATACAGTCAGGGTGTGCCTCATTGAAATGAGTTTTGAGCAAAGGGTTGAAGGAAGTGAGTTAGATGGATGTCTTGGAAAAATGGTTCATGCAATAGAAAAAGCAGGTACAAAGACCCTCAGGTAGAAGTTTGTTTGAAATACTCAGGCCATAGCAAGCAGACCAGGTGGGTGGATGTAGAGGGATGTGTGGGACTGTGTGTAGTTCAGGAACCTTATAGGCCATCATACATTATTTGTTCCGCCCTCTGGGTCAGACGGGGCCATTGGAGTGTTTGAGCAGAGGGATCCTATGATCAGGAGGATGTGTGGACAGGATCACTGTGGTTGCTGTGTTGAGAACAGACAGCTGGGCAAGGGTGGATTTGGGGATCCTATTTGATGATTGTTGCCATAATGTGATGGTGACCAGGACAACTTACCCCAGGGAAGGGCCTTCGAGGGTGACATGTTCATGACACTAGTCACGGATTGTGCAGAATTCCTTGATCAGAAGAATAGAATTTGGGGATGAGATTTATTATAAGATAGTTAAAATGTTTGTTTTCTTAAAGTAATCTTTTTTAGGGTGTGTGTGTGTGTGTGTGTAGGTGTGGGGATATGGCCTAGAAACAATACCAAATAGAAGAAAAAAAAAGTGTCTTTTGGGTGAAAGAATTGCTTGAACCTCAAGCACTTGGTCACGATATAACTTGAGAGCTGGGCCTGGCATATTAGACAGGAGCCTAAGGGCCAGCCACCACCTTGTCACTCTCAGATTGTTTGCAGGGACAGCTCGGGTGGTTGTCGCCCACCAGGTCTCCGCGTGGCTGTGGCGGGTGCCTTACAATCCTGTGTTTCTGCTTTCGCCAAGCTTCATTAGTTCCAGAGTGCGCTATCAAAGGCTGCCTGGCAGCGTTTCATTAATGATACGGGCCGAATTCAAAAGCGCTAATGAATTGTGTTAGAGTATTTGCAAAGCCCATGCTGAAAGGCCCAAGGCCTGCAGGAGAAAGTTGGCAGAGAGGCTGTATGGAGATTAGCCTGGACATTCCCAGCTCAATTGCTTTTTGGACCGGAGCCAAGAGAGGAGTTACTTTTCTTTTCGGAGAAGTGCACTTCTCTAAATTGCCAGTTTACCATTCCAGACCCTGGGGAGATAGAGCTCCTGTGGACCCTGGCAGACTCAGAGCCCAAAGGGCATCTTCAGGGAGTTTTGTGTGGTTTTTGTTTTGTGAGAGAAACACAATCACTTAACATTCATTAGCTAAATAAATACTTCCCAAGGGCCTCTTAGAGAGAGGGGAGGGAGCTCTGGTTTATTACTAACCAAGTCAGGTTCTAAGTGTTAAACGTTCAAAGCACCAGGTTTGGGCTTTTAGGGAGCATCTTGGGGCTGGGCATGTGGCTCAGTAGAGCACTTGCCCAACATGTGTGAGTGTGGAACCTTGGTTTGATCTCCACTACTGCCCTCTCCAAGGAACCCCTTAAGTATTTTTCCCTCTGTTTAGGTGGCTTGGGACAGTGAAAAAATGAAACTTTCAACTATTGCAATGTTGGGAAAATGATGCTTTTTTAAAGATTTTTTTGTTATTTATTTATTTGAGAGTGACAGACAGAGAGAAAGAGGCAGACAGAGGGAGAGAGAGAATGGGCGCACCAGGGCCTCCAGCCACTGCAAACGAACTCCAGACACGTGCGCCCCTTGTGCATCTAGCTAACGTGGGTCCTGGGGAATCGAGCCTCGAACCGTGGTCCTTAGGCTTCACAGGCAAGCGCTTAACTGCTAAGCCATCTCTCCAGCCCCAAAATGATGCTTTTAAAAAATATTTATTTGAGAGAAAGAGGGAGAGAGAGAGAGAGAGAGAGAGAGAGAGAGCGAGCGAGCATGCCAGAGCCTTGTGCCATTGCAAACAAATTCCAGATGCATGCTCCACATCTGGCTTTACATGGATACTGGAATCAAACCCAGGCTGTCAGGCTTTGCAAGCAAGTGCCTTTAAACACCGAGCCATCTCAACACCACATAAAATGCTGATTTTAAAAACACATATTCGGTTTACAATTAAGTGTGTGCCAGTGACCGTTCAGGATGTACTGAATATATGAAATAGGTTTGCATTATTTTGCAATGTTTTGCATATCTTATAGAATAATAGTACCTAGGGATGTAGCTCAGTTAATAGAGTGCTTGCCTATACTACACAAGGCTCCTGGGTTTGAGTTGCATAAACCAGGTATGGTGGTGAACACCTGTGATCCCAGCACTCGACTACATAACAAGTTTGAGGCCAGCCTGGGCTGCATGAGAGCCTGGATCAAAACAAAACAAGAAAACAGAACAACAACAACAACAAAAATAACAAGAGTTCCTAGAATTAGCCCTGCCTGATGACTTATAAAAATAAATATGGGGCTGGGAAGATGGCTTAGTGGGAAAGAGGACTTGCTTACCCGGGAGGGCCTAATTCACCCATCACCCATGTAGAAAGCTGGGTATGGCCACACACGCCTGTAACCCTAGTCTTCTGGAAAGCTGACACAGGAGAACCAGTAGGGCACAACCGGACTGTGAATGGCAGCCGCAGGTGCAGTGAGAGACTCCAACCCAAGGAAACAATATGGAAGAGCGATGGAGGAGGACACCTGATGTTCTCCTGTGGGCGTGCCTTCTTTTGGCCTCTGCACACAGGCACATGGGTTGTATGCATCTGCCCACATGTGTGGGCTTATGTGTGCATATACAACACATCTTGCATACTACACACACAGAGATAGCAAAAGTCTCTGCTCCTTAAAGGTGAGAGATTTGAGGGTTTCGAGGAAAGTACCCATTACTGTTAGCTTCGAGGACACTGTAGACAGTTGAGGAAGAAAGTGAAGTGTTTTACTCTTGGGAATGCATTTCGATTCCCCAGTACCCACGTAAAGCCAGATGCATAAAGTGGTGCATGCGTCTGGAGTTTGTTTGTAGTGCCAAGAGGCCTTGGTGTGCCCATTCTCTCTCTCTCTCATATATGTATCTCTGTTCTCTCTGAAATACTTTTTTTTAAGAGAAAGGTGTTTCACTCTTAATTAAGAGCCAGTCAAACATCTTGTAAATCACAGAGCTGTGCGCCTAGTTCTGCTTGAAAGCATCCATCCAGAAATATTCTAAGATCTGGCTTACCTCCCACAGCCAGGCCTCAGCATCTTTTCCCATTTTCCTGGGCCTGGGCAGCCTGTGAGTAAGTAGCTATGCACTAACACCAGACCAAGTCTCACTTTATTAACATGATTCAGAAGAAAAGAATTCTAATGAAAATTTTCAGAGGCCTGTGCTGAGCCATTTTGTGGTATTGTCAGATCTTCCTGAGCTCAAGGAGGGCCCAAGAAAATCTGTTATTTCTGTTTACTACTCAACTTGGAATCTATTGGAAAAAGCTTCTATGAGCGGCTGCGGAGAGAATGTGCTGCTGGGGGAGCTTTTCCCTCAGTGCGCAGCGGCCAGGCCAGTCTCTGTGTTTACTCTGTGCGAGGGAGGCTGGCTCTTCTGCAAACACCAAGCTGTGGGCCTGCAGGAGCAGCTTCGGACTTTTAACCCTTTCTGCACACATTCCCCAGCCAGCTTCATGGAGAGGACTGAAGCTCTCAGAGCTGCGAGGAAACATGAAAGGCACTCTAAAACATGGGAATAGCCTTTGAACTGATAAATGACTGTAATTTTGTTGTGTGTGTGGTGCCAGGGCCCCTCGCATGCCGAGCACGCACTTTGTTACTGAGCTATATCCCAGCTCTAGTTTTTCTTTGCTGCTTTGTTTCCTTTAAAAAAAAAATAATTTATTTGACAGAGGGGGAGAGGGAGAGAATGAGAATGAACATGGGCACACCAGGGCCTCCTGCTGCTGCAAATGAACTCCGATTGCATTTGCCACTTTGTGCATGTGGCTTTACGTAGGTACTGGGGAACTGAACCGCGGCCATCAGTCTTTGCAGGCAAGTGCCTTTAATTGCTGAGCCATCTCTCCAGCCCCACTACTTTATTTCTCTCAGTTTCATTATACTTTGGTTTTTTGGAGAAGTAATGTCAAGGCCCACTGGTCTATCCCAGTTAAGCTGTGAGATGATGCTATAACTAGTAGTTAGTTGGTCATCTTTAGAACTTGATTTTTCTTAAAATTATAAAATAAAACTCAAATAACCATGGTTATTTGTATGTAAACACACTGAGTGGGAGAGAGGGGTTAGAGTGACAGAATGAAAAACCTACAGCCAGGGCTGGAGAGATGGCTTAGCGGTTAAGCGCTTGCCTATGAAGCCTAAGGACCCCGGTTCGAGTCTCAATTCCCCAGGACCCATGTTAGCCAGATGCACAAGGGGGCATATGCGTCCGGAGTTCGTTTGCAGTGGCTGGAAGCCCTGGCGCGCCCACCATTCTCTCTCTCTCTCTCTCTCTCTCTCTCTCCCTCTCTCCCTCCCTCCTTCCTTCTCTCTGTCTGTCACTCTCAAATAAATAAATAAAAATAAAAACAAATTAAAAAAAAAAAGAAAATCCTACAGCCGGTTGCGTTCTGTTTTGCTGCTTATGAACACGGCACACTCTTCCATTTGGCCAGGCTGTCTTTAGTTTCAGCACTATTTTTATTGTTTCCAGTGGGTGTTTTTCTCGTGTGTGTGTGTGTGTGTGTGTGTGTGTGTGTACACATACGCGGCAGCGAGGATTGAACCTAACACCTCGTGCATGCTAAGCCATGCTGTACCACTTGGTAGTTTCTTTGAAGACTACAGTGTGCTCATGCATGAACAGTGACCACATTGGTTCTTAGACTTCGTTAGGTTCAATAACCTCCTTTATAACTATAGTTCTATTCCCTCCTGACCACCCTTCATTAGTACTGATGGGAAAACTGGGTCCCCTCTGGCCATCTTGAGAGTGAGCTCAATCATGTGGAACCAAGGCCACTTGCTAAGCTGCTTTCCTGACCAGGGTAGCTTTGCTCTAAGTTGTAGGACGGAAGGCGCAGTTCTTGATCTGAGAGTGAAGGATCACATTGCGGAACAGCAATAGCCACAACATTTCTTCACTGTGGTGGAAGGAGCATCCTTGTTACTTTGGTCAGACTTAGGACAGTCTCAGAATCCAAAGACTGAATGTTGCACCCCTTTGTCAGCTCCTTGGATTTTTCTTAGAGGCATTTTGCTGGCCGAACAGTCACTCTGTTGAAGCTTTGTTCGTGATTTGTAACTGAAGGATTCTGTACCGATCCCACCCTCTGAGTGTGGGTGATGTCTGAGGACTTCCTCAAGATGAACAATGACTCCGTTAGACTTTTAAACTTCCGCCAAAGAAAGCGATTCTCCTCCATCTTCTTATGTCATGATTGGCCTTGATAGACTTGTTTTTTTGAGACCAAGGTCTTATGAACCCCAGGCTTGGATGGAACTTGATATATATCCAAGGATAACCTTGAACTTGCGATTCTTCTGCATTCCCTTCCAAGTGCTGGGATCACAGGCATGCACCATTGTGTCTGCTTTCATTTGTGGGGGATCAAACCCAGGGTTTTCTACATGCCAGACAAGCACTCCACCAACTAAGCTACATCCTCAGCTCAAGTAATAGATACTTTAAAATTTCAGATGAACTTTCTTTTTTTGAGCAGAGAATCCTTTAAGCAATATTCTATGTTCAGACATTTTCCTTTCTTTTTGTATGAGAGATATATAGAAAGAGAGAGAGAGAGAGAGAGAGAGAGAGAGAATGAGTTGGCATGCCAGGGCCTCCAGCCACTGCAGTTGAATTCAAGATGGTACCTTGTGTGCATGCACAATCTTGCACACGCATCACCTCATGCATCTGATTTACTGTGGGATCTGGGGAGTCAAACATGGGTCCCTAGGCTTCTCAGGCAAGTGTCTTAACCACTAAGCTATCTCTCCCGCCCTCAGATGAACTCTTTAAACCAGTGCTTCTCAAAGTATGATCATGGATCTGAGACCTTTTCAGGGGCTCTTTGAGGTCAAACATTTGTATAACAATGCTAAGACACTGGCTTTTTCAGTGGGCTCACATTCCTGGTGGCATCAAAGCAACTGGATAAAACCACCGGTGCCTCAGAAGAATTGAGGCCATGCTTTACCACCACACATTCACAAACAGTTGCTAGTTCCGTTTAAGAATGTTGTTGATGAAGTGGAAAGACCCTTCAAATTCATGTCAATGTATTGGTTGTTTTTAGGGAAAACGCTTATGCCATTGTTGAAATTGTTAGTTGAACACATGGAGGACATTTATTTGAATGAACAATGGACAGAGAAATGATGGGTATCTGGACTTTGGTACTTGGCAGGTAGTTTTGACAAAGTAAAAAGTAAGCCTCTTGCTTTAATGAAAACAACTGACAACATTTATTGCCAATGATTAAATCTTTTGTTCATAGGACCTTGGTCCCTTGTTAACGTACTATATGCTCAAATTCTCTGTGTATTTATAAAGTTACTATTTTTCACTTTGGAATCAGGGGTTGGGGGCAAGCAGTGGGTCTCATTGTAACTGGGTAGGAAAAGTTCATTGTGGGCTGGATACATGGCTGAGCTGTTAAGGTGCTTGCCTGCAAAGCCAACGGACCCAGGCTCGACTACCCAGGACCCACATAAAGCCAGATGTAGAAGGTGGTGCACATGTCTGGAGTTCATTTGCAGTGGTGAGAGGCCCTGGTGCACCCATTCTGTCTGTCTGCCTCTCTGTCTATCTCTCTCTCTCAAATAAAGAAATAAAATACTTCTTTAAAAGTTCATTATGCGATTCAGATGCTGTGGTACAACAAACCATGAGAAATGATCATGGGTTGAGTTGAGGCACAATATAAAAGAGGAAATAGCTGCAAGTAAATGAAAAGACTATTAAGACGTACAGCCTCCAGGTTGGAAGAATGGTTCAGTGGTTGAAAGCGCTTGCTCGCAAGGCCTGACAGCCAGGGCTCAATTCCACTGGACTCATGTAAAGCCAGAGGTATGAAATGGTGCCTGTGTCTGGAGTTCAGACAGGTGATCCTGGTGCTCCCATCTCCCTCCCTCCGTCTCTCAAAAATAAAATAAAATAAAAAAGATTTGCAGCTTCCAGTGTCTTATTCAGTAAACCCCTCTGTGTCTGAGGGCTCACATCTGAGGATTTAATCAGTGACCAAAAATCTCTGAAAAAAAAGTACACCTGTACTAAACATGTGTTGACTTTTGTCTTTGTCCTTATTCTCTAAATATAATGCTATTTATGCAATATTCACATTGTATTCGGCATTATAAGCAATCTAGAGAGAATGTAAAGTATCAGGAGGGGATTAAGTAGGCTCTGTGCCATCTTCTTTAGTGTGTGTGATGTGTGTGCATGTCTGCAGGTGGGTGCACGCGTATACACAGGCTTGCGGAGATCAGAGGTCAACAGTGGATGTGTTCCTCAGTTGCTCTTTGTCACATCTTTTTAAAAAATTTTTTTTGTTTATTTTTACTTATTTGTTTGACAGAGACAGACAGAAAGAGAAAGAGGCAGAGAGAGAGAGAGAGAGAGAGAGAGAGAGAATGGGTGCGCCAGGGTCTCCAGCCACTGCAAACGAACTCCAGACACATGCACCCCCTTGTGCATCTGGCTAACGTAGGTCCCGGGGAATCGAGCCTGGAACCGGGGTCCTTAGGCTTCACAGGCAAGTGCTTAACTGCCAAGCCATCTCTCCAGCCCTTGTCACGTCTTTTGAGACAGGGTCACTTGCCAAATCTAGTTCACATTGGCTAGATCAGCTATCCAGCGTGTCCCAAGGGTCCTCCTATCTCCACCTCCCAAGCACAGGGATTAAGGTGCACGTTGTTGCATTATGAGGTTTTTACATGGGTGCTGGGAATCACACTCAGGTCCCCTTGCTTGTGTGGCAAGCACTTTACCCATTAAGCCACATCCCCAGCCTGGTTCTGTGCCATCTTATGTAAGGGACTTGAACATTCACAGATTTTGCTACCCCAGGGGTCTTGGAACCAATCTGCCGAAGATACCTGAGGCCAAGTGTGCCTGTGCGAGGCCAGATTGCTTCATGCCTTTCAACCAGAACAATGTATCCTAACAAATTGAAGGCAGAAGTAGATCTGAAAAGCCAGCTGTATTTAATTAAGCCAGACATTAAAGAGATGTGCAGAAATGCAGAACCGTGCCGCGCGCTTCTCACTAGATCATCAGTTCAGAAAAAGTTGTTTTTTTTTTTAACACACAATGAGTTTGTTGTTGGTTCTGAATACAAATACTTAAATGCAACAACTAAATTCTCAAATACTTCGACAATACGTACTTAAATACTTTTCAATAAATAAATTCTCAGTTTTCATTTCTATTGTGGTAAATGTGTAGTTCTATATAATATGACATTTATTTCTGTGTAGTAATATGACTCATATACACAAACTCTCCTTGGGGTGCTCAGTTACTCAGATTCAATTCATCCTTTTGCTTCGGCCTCCTTAAAGAGCTGTGATTACCCGCACGTGCCATTGTACCCAGCTAGTCCTCTGTACTTTAAATTTAAATTTAATTTCTGAGTAATACAGAAGCCATAGCTGACCTTCTGTTCTGGCTTAAGTAAAGATTTCATGAAGGACTCCACTAAGGAGTCCTGGCCCTGGCAGATGTCCCCCAGCCTCTGAGTAACAGTTTGCTCAACTGGCAGATAAGGGGCTTGGCCCATAGGATCACGAAGTTTCCTTCAATCTCAAATTTTGATGCCAGTCGCAGTGGCTCTAAGATGCCATCTTGCCAGTACTGACAACATGGGGCAATGCCACACATGGGGCAATGCCACACGTGTGGTATGTGCAAGGTTACACCGAAGCAGGGTACGATGCAGTAATATGAGCGAGATGGGAAGCTGAGACCCTTCTGAGCTTTGGGGCCTGTACACTGATTTCTTTTACAGTTCCCTTAAGAAACAGCAGTTTTAATGATCATTGGATTTAACAATTACTATAATGAATAGGAGATTTCTAATTATTGCTGAAGATTTTGGTCAGTTTATGTATATCACACATGCAAAAGTACCCAATTTCCTAGAATTTTCTGCTATAATGTTATAGCTACTAATTTCATGTGAATATTTCATTTTATATACATTTTTTTTGTATAAACCATCTTAACTTTTTTGTATGTATGGTGTGTAAATGCATGATTGTGTGTGGGAATGCATGTGCTGCGGGTGCAGGTCTTCACCTCCCCTTGTTTGAGGCAGGGTCTCTTGTTCACCACTGCATGTGCCAGGGTATTCACCTGTCTTCACCTCCCCCAGGTATGCTTGGATGACAGACACTTGTGCTACCATGTTTGGTTTTACATGGTTTCTGGGGATCCAAACTCAGGTCCTCACACTTGTGTGATAAGTGCTTTATCCCCTGAGCCATCTCCTCAGCCCCTTGTTAATGTTTTTTCTTTTTCTTTTTCTTTTTCTTTTGCTTAAGGTGGGTCCTAGCTATATTTTCCAGACTGGTCTCAAACTAATGATCTGCCTATCTCAGTAGGGTTAATCAATTGTTAATATACCACTGATAAGCAGACTCAGGAATTATATCTATTATATAACTAAAAAGCTTACTAGGCAGATACCTCAGACAACATTAATATTTATCTTATTTATTTACTTGAGAGTGAGACAGAGAAAGAGGCAGAGAGAGGTGGGGAGAGAGGGAGAGAATGGGCATGCCAAGGCCTCTAGCCACTGCAGATGAACTCTGGACGCATGTGCTACCTTGTGTGCCCGGTTTTGCATGAGTACTTGGGAATTGAACTTGGGTTCTTAGGCTTTGCAGGCCAGTGCCTTAACTGCTGAGCTATTTCTCCAGCCCAACATTAATATTTATGAATAAAGAAATTCTTTTTTTTTATTCTCAGTGCTGGAGACTGAATGCAGAGCCTTGGCGATTGCTAGGCAAACCATCTACCAAGACTAAATTCCTAACCCCAAGATCTTTTTCTTCATTTTTAAAAAATATTTTATTTTTATTTATTTATTTGATAGAGAAAGAGAGAGGTTGGGCGTGCCACTGCTTCCAGCCTCTGCAAACGAACTTCAGACTCATGAGCCACCTTCTGCATCTGGCTTATGTGGGTCCTGGGGAATTGAGCCTGGGTCATTTGACTTTGCAGGCAAATGCCTTAACTGCTAAGCCATCTCTTCAGTCCATTTGTCTTCTTTTAAAAAATTATTTATTTGCAAGGAGAGATGGGGGGATGGGTTTGCTAGGGTTTCTTGCCACTATAAAAGAACTGCAGACAAATGCACCATTTTGTGCATCTGACTTTACATGGGTACGAGGGACTTGAACCTGAGCCATTAGGCTTTGCAAGCAAGCACCTTTAACCACTAAGCAATCTCTCTAGCCCAAGATCTTAAAAAAATTTTTTTTAATCTTTATTTATTTATTTATTTGAGAGCGACAGACAGAGAGAGAAAGAGGCAGATAGAGAGAGAGAGAATGGGCTCACCAGGGCCTCCAGCCACTGCAAACTCCAGACGCCTGCGCCCCCTTGTACATCTGGCTAATGTGGGTCCTGGGGAATCAAGCCTCCAACTGGGGTCCTTAGGCTTCACAGGCAAGCGCTTAATTGCTAGGCCATCTCTCCAGCCCCCAAGATCTTTTTTTTTCTCAATTTTTATTAACATTTTTTCATGATTATAAAAAATATCCCATGGTAGTACCCTCCTGCCCCCCCCCCCACCTTCCCCTTTGAAATTCCATTCTCCATCATATCCCCTCCCCATCTCAATCTTTCTACTTACATATATACAATACCAACCTAATAAATACCCTCCTCCCTTCCTTTCTTTTCCCTTTATATCTCCTTTTTAACTTACTGGCCTCTGCTACTGAGTTCCCAAGATCTTTTTTAATGCCAGTTGAATCTATTAAGAATCTCAAACTTTGGAGCTGACATTTTTCTTTTTTTAAGGTTAAATGGGAGGGGACTTAAAGGCTTTCTTCTCTTCCTCCCTCCCTCGTCCCTCCCTCCTCCCTCCCTCCTTCCTTCCTTCCCTCCCTCCCTCCCTCCCTCTCTTTCTTTCTTTTTATAATTTTTAAATATTTATTTGTGTGTGTGTGTGTGAGAGAGAGAGAGTGCCAGAGATAATGAGAATATGGGTGTGCCAGGACCTCCAGCTGCTGCAAACAAACTCCAGACGCATGTACCACCATGCACATTTGGCTTACATGGGTAGTGGGGAACTGAAGCTGGGTCCTTAGGCTTAACAGGCAAGCATCTTAACCACTAAGCCATCTTTCCAGTCCTCTCTTTCTTTGTTTTCCTTCCTTCCTCTTCTCCTTCCTTCCTTATCTCCCCTCTTCCCTCCCTCCCTCTCTCCCTTCTTCCTTCCTTCCTTCCTTTCAGAGCTGGCTGCCTAGGTGTAGGCGCAGGCTCAGCTGCGGGAAAGTTCTGTGACCTGCTCGCTTCCCCGTTCACATCTGTCAAATGGGGACAATCACAGTGTCCGTGTCACTGCATTGCTCTGAAGATTTAATGGCATCTTAGCCTGTGCTTTAAGTGCTCAAAACCACCTTGCCTACCTGGCACATAGCAAGCATTCCTAAGCTACTGTAGTGGGCACTTTTTCAACCATTTCTGCTTACTTACCTTGTGGCATATTTTAGGTTGCTTATGTCTTCATGTCTGCATTTTTATCTCACTGACAATATTGTCCTCAAGTCAGTTATATTGGGGAATATTTTGTGTTCATAGGGTAATGTTCATAGGGTTCTACTAGTATGTTGGCATTTTTTTTTTTTTTTTTTTTTTTGCTGAGTGTGGTGGCACATACCTTTATGAGGGGGAGAGAGAGAGAGGAGAGAGAATTGACGTGCCAGGGCCTCAGCCACTGAAATCAAACTCCAGATGCATGTGCCACCTGTGTACCTGTTGGACCTTGTGCACTTGTGTCACCTTGTGTGTCTGGCTTACGTGGGACCTGGAGAGTGGAACATAGATCCTTAGGCTTCATAGGCAAGCACCTTAACCACTAAGCCATCTCTCCAGCCCATATGTTGGCATTTGAAGAGTCCTTATCTGTTTCGACTAAGCCTGATGTGCAAAGCCCCTTTCTAATATCCTGTTGACTAAATCCCCCTCTCAGCATTTGTTTAAATTTAAAAAAAAAATCTCTGGCTTGGGAAATTGTTTCTTAGATTGCTCTGCAACTCACCTCTGCTCCTAGACCTAGATCTGACCTGCAAAGCTCTGGAGAGCTTAGCTAGTCAAACCCCATCTCAATGTTGACAGAGCACAAATGGGTTCTGAACAATAAGGTATTGTCTTATAGTGATCAAATAGGTGCTGGGTATATAGCTCAGTTAATAGGGGTTTCTACCTGGCATACATTAAGTCCTGGCTTTGATCCCCTAACACTGCATAAAACAGGGCTTGGTGACTCATGCCCTTGAGAGGTGGAAGCAGGGGAATCAAAAGTTCAAGGTCATCATCAGCTACATAGTCATTTTGAGGCTAGCCTGTGCTACATGAGACCTTGTCTGTAAAAAGAAGGACAGATAGTTTGTGCCAAAATTTAGGTGGCTTGAAAGACTTTGCTTCCCGTTCGTAAAAGAAGTAAGCCTCACATTTGCAGCTTCAGCTCTTCTGAGCTAGCTGGAAGTACATGTGGCATGTGGCATGGAGATTTGTCCCCTTGAGCATGTGCGTGGCTGTGACTAGGTCTCTGGATCGGAGCCCCACATACATTGCTCTACTTATCTTTTCCTGAAGATAGGGTGAATGAAGCAGTTTTATTGTCACTGTGACCAATGACTCAAGGGAGGAAGGATTTATTTGGGCTCACAGTTGCAGAGGGTTCCACCCATGGCATTCTGGGCCGGTGCACTGGGGTAGGATGTCATGGCAGGAGTGTGGTTCTTCACCTCCTTGTGGAGAGGAGGCGGTGAGCAAGGCAGGAAGGGGGTCAAGGACAAGATACCCCCAAGGACCTATCCCAGTGACCTTCTTCAAGGCAGGCCCCACCTCCTAAAGTTTCCAGAACCTCCCCAAATAGCACCACTATATGGGGATTTCAGTCCCCACATGAGTCTGTGAGAGACATTTTATATTGAAACACTAATATGGGGATTCTTTGGCTTTAAAAATTTCAACTTTGCATGTGTGTTAATTGTCTGTTCTGCTTAGAATGGAAGCTTCACGAAAGTGGAAGTAGAGCTGGTTATCACTCACTCACTCACTCACTCATTCATTCATTCAGGTAGGCTTTTGAGCAGGGTCTCACTGTGACACAGCCCATAGTTGGCCCAGAACTTACTATGTAGATCAGGCTGGCCTTAAACTTATGGTAATCCTCCTGTCTCTGTCTCCCGAATGTTGTGATTACAAGCACGTGGCACCACCTGGCCTGAAGCTGCTTCTCTCGTGCAGCCACAAGAACTTGGCGTTCTGCTCAGTGTTCAAATGATGGAATCGCAGGTTAACTCCGAATCTCCGATTTCCATTTAACACAGGAAGTTAAATAACGCCTTCTCTTGTAGGACATGCTCTATTCTTTAGGCCTGAACTGACAAAGATCCCGCCCCCTTCCTGCTGAGGAGAGCAAATGAGATCCCAGGAGAAGTAGCTCTTATTATTTGCAACTTTCAAATCCATTCACAGAAAAGTATCCTTTCTCTCTTTTGATATGTGAGGATTTCCTAGAAAGGAAGGGTTTCTAATCTTATCAAAGTCAGGAGTGTACTATGCTATCAGAATTGTGTTTTTTCCTTTTTTCCTTTTTTCCTTTTTTTTTTTTTTTTTTAATTTGACCAGCTGAATACTCCAGTGCAGCCCTGGCCCTGGGTTACAAGAGCTTAATTTGACTTTCCCTGTTAATGAAACCAGAAACATGAATTATAAAAAGCCATCAAAAAGCTGGGCGTGATGGCGCACGCCTTTAATCCCAGCACTTGGGAGGTAGAGAGGTAGGAGGATCACCACAAGTTCGAGGCCAACCTGAGACTACATAGTGAATTTCAGGTCAGCCTGAGCTAGAGTGAGACGTACCTCGAAAAACAAAAGCAAACAAACAAATAAAATAAATAAAAAGCCATCAAAACACTCCAATGCAGAAGGAAAAGGTAGTGAGCATTCCGTCATTTTATGTCCAAACAGTTCCATATTCTAGAACGCTGAAACATTTTCTTGTGTTGTTTGCAAAGATTGCCTGGCATTGTACAATTATATATATGTTTATGTAAATTAAAATGACATGGGCTGAGAAATTTGAACAATTAAGGAAATCTGAGTTTTTTTTCTTTTTTTGATGAACTCATTTATTTGATGCATTAAGTTATGCAAAGAAAATATATACAATTGCATAAAAAGAATCACATCCTAATATTACTAAGCATACAGAAGTGGTCTCAAAAATAATGAATTATAGAATGGACCCCAGGATTTAATGCAAAAAAAAAAGCCCACAAAAGGAACCCCACCCTGTATAGGAAAGTTTCAGGCTTTTAACTACACTGAATCCAGTACTAAATGTGTATCTTTATAGTCTTCAAATTCTCCCAAGTCTTTTCACTTTCTAATGTCAGCTGAAAATTAGTACAGGCGGCCTCTAACCGGGGCTGGCAATCTGGGATCATCATCTGGGACTCTGGCAGGGTCTCTGTCTATTTTGTAATGGCATGATTTTCACCATTTTCAGCTTTCATTTTTTTCAACCTTTTCTTTTTTTTTAAAAAAAAGATTATTTATTTATTTATTAGAGAGAGGGGGTGGGGTGGGAGGGAGAAAGAGAGAGAGAATGGGAGCGCCAGGGTTTCCAGCCACTGCAAACGAACTCCAGACATATGCTCCACCATGTGCATCTGGCTTATGTGGGACCTGGAGAATTGAACCTGGGTCCTTAGGCTTTGCAGGCAAGCGCCTTAACTGTTAGGCCATCTCTCCAGCCCTTTTTCTTCTTGTTGTTTTGCTTCTTTTTCATACATCACCTTTTCTTTGACCAGTTGCTTCACTGCCAGTGTTGATCTTGATCTGCCTCACCCGAGGATCCGCCATGGTCCCTTGAGTGCTGTGGGGAGGAAGGGTGGAGAACGCAAATAACTGCACAGCACCTCTTTCTTTCCTTTCTATTCCTTTCTTTATTTTTTGTTTTTGTTTTTCGAGGTAGGGTCTCACTCTAGCTCAGGCTGACCTGGAATTCACTATGGAGTCTCAGGGTGGCCTCGAACTCACATGATCCTCCTACCTCTGCCTCCCAAGTGCTGGGATTAAAGGTGTGCGCCACCACGCCTGGCTTGGTTTTCTTTTTTCCTTAGGTGTTTGTACCAGTCTTTACTACATCAGTAGCTGAGCTTTCCATAGAATGAGGGCATATGTTTGGGTCACAGCTTATTGGCACATTTCTTAGTCTGTCTTGGTTCAGTGTTTCCTGTAGAAACAAAACAAAACAAAACAAAACAAAAACCACAGTTTGATTTTGGAACCTGGAAGGCTTCAAATCCAAGTTCTGTCCTTGCTTTGCAGCCTGACTTGGATTAATCCTTTAATTCAGTAACTTTTTTTTTTTGGTTTTTTTTTCAAGGTGGAGTCTCTCTCTATCCCAGGCTGACCTGGAATTCACTATGTCATCTCAGGGTGGCCTCAAGCTCACAGCAGTCCTCCTACCTCTGCCTCCCAAGTGCTGGGATTAAGGGTGCGCGCCACTATGCCAGGCTTAACTCAGTAACTTTTTGAGTGAATTATTTAATACCACTCAGCTTTAGTTTTGTTGTTAAGGGGGACAATGGGGACTGGGGAGATGTTTCCATGGTTGAAGGTGTTTGCTTACAAGCCTGCCAGCCTGAGTTCAATTCCCCAGCACCCGCGTGAAGCTGGACACAAAGTGGGCGTGTGTTATGGGTCCCAAAGCACTTGTGGCACTGGGAAGCAGAGCGGAGACTGGTGCACATAAGTGGCAAAAACAAAGCAGCAAGGGAGAGCCAGTCTCAAGCAAAATAGAAGGAGAGGACGAACACCCTGAGGTTGTCCTCAGACCTGCACATGTGCTCTGTGGCATGCATGTGTGCATACACTCACGCACACCATACATCACACACATCCACATATATATGTACACACTTATGAATAAAGGGTAGGAACAAGGATAGCATATCTCAGGGCTGGGAAGACAGTTTAGCATTTAAAAACATTTGCTTGCAAAGCCTACTGGCCTGGGTTTCCCAGCACCCACGTAAAGGCAGATGCACAAAGTGGTACATGCATCTGGAGTTTGTTTGCAATGGCAGGAGGCCCTGGAAAGCCTCCCCTACCCCCACTTTCTCTCTCAAACAAATAAATGGAAATATTTTTTTTTAAGAAGAATAACAGATCTCAAGATGGTTGGGAGGAGTAAACATGTTACTACATGTAAATGATTTAGAAGAGCCCTGGCACACTAACACTTTGTAGGTGATAATATTGTTGCTGCAAATATAGATATTTTGAAGGTACTTGAGTGGAAAATAGATAAAAGAACTTTTTAATTGAAAAGTCTTTACACAGACTCAAGGATTATGGATTACCTGTCTCCATACATCAAAGGGGACAGTGTTGGCAGAGTTGGTTCCCATTTAGAGGGCATGGTGTTGATATCTAGGATGCTCTGCAAATCACAAACTAGGCATGGATGCTTTGATGAGAAGTTGAAGTTTAACTTCTCATAGGAAATGAAACGATTTTGAATCTAAGTTTTCAACTTCCTTTCCTCCCTTCCCTTCTTCTCTTCCTCTCCTCTCCTCCTTCCTTCCTCTTCCTCCTTTTCTTTTTTTAATTTAAATATTTTATTTTTATTTATCTGAGGGAAATAAAAGGCAGAGAGTATGAGAGAGAGAAAGAGTGAGAGAGAGCAAGAGTGAGAGCGAGAGTGAGAGCAAGGGGGGGGGGGGAGTGCGTGCCAGGGTCTCCAGTCACTGCAAATGAACTCCAGATGCATGCACCACCTTGTGCATCTGGCTTACGTGGGTCCTGGGGAATTGAACCTGGGTGCTTTGGCTGTGCAGGTAAACTCCTTTACTCCCAAGCTATCCAATAGCCCTTCCTCATCTTCTTTTTGAAACAGGATTTCATGTAGCCAAGGGTTTCTTTGAATTCCTATTCCTCTTGTCTCTACCTCACAAGTGGTGGGTTACAAATATGTACCATCATATCTAGCTAACTTGGAATTTTCTAAGCTATTCTTTTTACTTGAGGTTGGAGCTGTTGAACTTCTAAGTTAGGGGATTGAAAAAAAAAAGCTACTTTTCCATTATTAGATTTATAGCAGTCGTAGGCAAAATTGAAATAAAAATATAGACAATATTGTAATTCTGAGGGAAAAATATTTTTCTTTTAAACTTAATTTAATTTATTTACTTCAGAGAGAGGCAGCTACAGACAGAGAGAGAGAGAGAAAAAGAGAGAGAGAGAGAGAACATGGTTACTTCAGGGCCCCCAGCCACTCCAAATGAACTCTAGATGCATGTGCCACCTTGTGCATCTGCGTCTGTCTTACATGGGTACTGAGGAATTGAACCTGGGTAGGCGAGTGCCTTAACCACTAAGCAATCTGTCCAGTTCAAAAGTATGTTTTTGAAACTGTTTACTTTAATAGAATTCCATTCATTGTCTTATCACTTTGTCTTTGAAGAGGATGGAGCTTATTTTGAACATGCCATGCCTGGCTGCCTGTCCCCACCCCCTGGCCCTCTGTTAAAATATATTGGCCATTATATTTAACAGGACTTAAAACACAGAGGTAATTAATTGTGAAGTATTTGATGTTCAGTAGGCAAAGGAAACACATTACTTGGTGTAAACAGTGGTTAATAGGGAGTCTTTGAAGTTTAAATTATTGAACTATTTGAGTAAGGACAAATTTCTTAACTGTTTAGTGTTTCTCTAGCCTGTAATAAAATGCATTAGTGGGAATGACAAAAATTCCTGTCTTAAGACATTTTGATCCTTGTGGCAAAGCGCTGTTCAGGCCCATATTTTCACATTTTGCTTTGAGTTACACTGATGTGTTAGGGCATTTCATTACATTTTCTTTCTAATATAGTTGATCCAGTTGGTTCTTTATTGGTAAAGACAAAAACATGTTTTGGGAAATAGAAAAACCTTACCTTTAACTTTTTAAAAATAATCACTGACTTCTGAATAAGCAATACTGGGGTAAAGAATTTGTTCTTGCTATGTTGCGTATTTGTGACAAGTTCTTACTCTGTAGCCCAGGCTCACCTTGAACTCACCATGTAGCCCAGGCTAGCTTCAGATCCTAGGCAGCCCTCCTATCTCAGCCTCCCAACTGCAGGATCGCAGGCATGAACCTTCCTACCTGGCTTATGAGAACTGTTCATTATCTATCTCCATGTTGCTAACATGGGGATGGGTTTGAATGACTGTTAAAGGGGGCTTATGCTCAGTTCGGTTCCATTGTGTCTGAGGGCCCTAGTCATGGTGATTTGATTTTGCCTGAGGGAAGAGGACCTGCCCTGCTGAGCAGTCTAATTTTAAAAATTAATTCACCTTTGATTCCCACACTCTGGAGACAGAGGTAGGAGGACTGTTCAGAGTTTGAGGCCACCCTGAGACTACATAGTGAATTCCAGGTCAGCCTGAGCGAGAGTGAAGCCTACCTTGGAAAACCAAAGAGAAAGAGACATGCAGAGAGAAGAGAGAGAGAGAGAGAGAGAGGAGAGAGACAGAGAGAGAGAGAGAGAGAGTGAGTGTGTGTGTGAGAGAGAGAGAGCCTCCTGCCACTGCAAACAATGCATCTGACCTGACATAGACACGGGGAATAGAACTAAGGTCCATGAGGCATGCAAGTGCCTTTGACCACTAAGCCATCTCCCCAGCCCCAAGTCTCATTTCTTACAGTAGGGTCTGTTCCCAAGTTTGTAACTGGAGGAAGGAAGCTGCACTTTGCAATTAAAAAAGAAACAGTCACTGATCCTGCAAATGGATGTCCCCAGGGCAGGTGGGCAGGGGGGCAGGTGGGCAGGGGGGCATGCATTTTTGCTCTCAGCTTGTACCTAGCACCTATTAAGTGTGTCTTACAGATGGAGCAGATCCTGGGGCCTTCCCACAAGATTTCCCTGGGAAGGTGGGAGGAGGGCCAATTTCTAACCTGCAAGTGCCTTTGGAGTGATAGCCTGGACATTTTCTCCTGCTGGATGGGAGGAATGATGTGTTTTCTGTTGTGTGCGGGAGAACAGGGTCCTACTTACCCGGAAAAGGGAGAGAACATCGATTGGCACATGCGGTGCAGAAATGTCTCTGGCCCAATTCCACCTTCACTTTTCCAAAATCCTTCTCTTTGCTATAAGTTCTAATCCTATACCCTCTCATTGTTGAAGACACGGTGGGGTGGGGGGTGGGAGTTGCTACTCCTGTGCCCTTGACAGTCCCCACACTGAGGTGAGATCACTTTTGTATGTAGCAGCTGAGATTGATGGCTCTTCCTCAGGTCCGGTGCCCCTCCTGGAAGTCCTGCATGGCCGCACTGCGGCTCCTGTTGACTGCTGTTCACAGATGAATAGGAACCGACTTTCGGGCCCAAGGAAAGCTCTGGGTGACCTCTGCTATTTAGCAGCTGCGCACAACACCAAGTCACTGTGGCAACTGGGTTCTGTTTACAAAAATGAATAAGGACCTCAAGCCTGGGGCATCTACACCATGGACAGAGTCTCCCCCACTGGAAATTGACTGCCTGCCAGATTACCAGGGCTAAACCAAAACAAAGACATACCAAACAAAAGTAGTTGGGAAGTGTTCTGCCCTTGGGGGCACACACCAGGGCCCGAATGCCCATATCATCATTCGCTAGGCAGAATATCCCAGAATGTGCTTAGCCTGGTTATGTCAGAGAAAGACTAAGGCCAAGACTGAGGCCCTAGTGTGGGAAGTTTTCAGAGTCCGGCCTTACGTTTGCACAGGCCTGGCATCTTAGCTGTGCACTAGGAATGGAAGTAGTGTTCAATACCAAGAATATGACTTTTTTTTAAAAATCTTCTTAACATGTGTATTTATGTATGGGGTGTGTACGTGTGTGCATGTATGTATATAGGTGTGCATGGCGGCCAAAGGTTGACATTGGGTGTCTTCCTCTGCTGTTCTCCACTTTATTTACTGAGGCAGGATTGAACCTAGAAGTCACTGATTGGGCTAGTTTAGCCAGCCAGTTTGCCTTGGGGATAGCCTGTCTCTGCCTCCCAAATTGTGGGATTATAGGCATGATCCCACCTGGCATTTACACAGGTGCTGGGGATCTGAACTTTGGGACCCAAGCTTATAAGGCAAGCATTTTATCCACTGAGCCATCTCCCTGGCCCTTTTGGATTGTACCTTTGTGTAAACTGTAAAGCTACATTTGAGTCTGGGTCTTCCAAATGGACCTAGAACAACAAAGTTTAGAGTTTGTCCTCTTTTGATGCCCCCCTTTTGTAAAAGTTAAATTTTGTTTTTGACAATTTCATACATGTGTATGACACATCTTGATTGTATTCATCCCCCACTACCCTCTCTTGTCCTCCTCCCATTCCCACTGAACCCCTTCTTTTTTCTACCTAATCTCCCTCCCACTTTCATATCTTATAAAAATTTATTGAGTTATATACTTATGATCCACTGAGTCAATCTAGGGTTGTTTGCATGAGCATGGTTTGGGTCATTTACTGGAGCATATTACCTCTCCTCCCCCCTCAACCTTTAAATGCCAGCAGCCTCTCTGTGGGGGCAAGGGGGGGGGTTCATGGACTCCTTCCTCATCCATAATGATGAGCCTCTTCTTTTACAGTGATGGTCTCAGTGTCCAAAAGCAGCCTAATAGTTTGAACTTCCCATGGGAAGTGGTGAGCCGTGGCCACCTTTGAGTGGACTTTGAAGGCCAGAGCTTCCCTTCAGGATTCTGCTGTGTGCTGGGTGCTTCTGCCATTCTTAGCTTGCGTGATTCCATGGCTTGGGTCCTTGGAACATGCATGTTCTGTGTCCTCACATAGGTACTTCACTTTGACAGAACCAGAGCCAGTGCCTGGGTCCTCTAATGCCATCCTGGAGCTCATGTTCCCACATTGTGCCTCATCTCTGTGAGTCTGCTTGGCCTGTGACCTAGGAGTGCCATGGAGGAGGAGGCAGAGAGATCTGGCTTTGGTGACTTTCCAACAGAAGACATGCCTGGAACATGACCCACAGAAAGAGGGACTCTCATGTGACTCAGCCTTAGCTGTTAAGCTTACGGCATCCATTCACTGTATCCAGAAGGCCTTGGAGTGCCTCAGTGGTTCATCGTACCCCACTAGATGTCAAGGAGTTGAGGAAGGAGAGGATGAAGAGCCTGGGAATGGGGTTGCTACTGGTTTCAATGACAATGATGTGAGCAGGCTTAAGCCAGAATCTCTTCTTAGAAGAGGTCAGGTCTGCCTTTGCCTCGGCATCCCTTTATTTCCCAACTTGCTGTGAACCCTAGGGCTTGACCAGATGCTGCCTGTGGTGGTTTGAATAGAATAGATGGCTCCCAATATATTCAGTTGTTTATTTGTTTGTAGTTTGCATCTCTAGCCATCTGGCTGGAAGCAATGCCATTGTGTGGATCTTAAGGTGTGGTGGTGGGTTTAAGATTTCAATCTAAAGATATGCAAAGTGTGCCTAGCTGGAGTTCCTGAAGTGTGCTATGGCTTTTGACCTTTAGGCTTGTGCTTCTCTCTCTCTCTCTCTGCTTGGTACTGTGAAGGCAGGCCAGTTTCTTCTGCTTTTATGGAACTTCCCCTGGATCTGTAAGCTCCAATAAATCCCTTCCTCCATAACTGTGCCTGGTCTGAAAGTTCATCTCAGCGAACCGGAAGCTGTCTGCTACAGAATTTGGTACCAGGAGTGGGGTGAGATGAACCTTACTATGTGGATGTTGATCTTGTGGAACATTTGTTTTGGAGGAATAGGCATGGACTTGGTGCTTGCAACTGAAGATGTCGTCTGGAGTGGTAAGCCAAGTTTTATGGACTATTCTGATGAGAGTCTGAGAATGCTAAGTGCAGATAGCATTGAACTTCAAGGCTTGGTTTATGAGCTTTCTAAGGGGAAGGAAAGACTGCAGAGGACTTTGTTAGAACTGGGCTACTGGCATAAGGGCTGGCTGCGTCCTGCTGCCCAGGTCCAGAGTGTTTGATCAAGGTTAAATTTGTAATGGACTGATGTGCTTAGCTAGAGATATTGGACTGAGAGATTTAAGATTTTAAGCTGGAAAACCTCAAGCAAGTTAAAATTACAGGCTCTGAGACTGGTTTTAGGTTACTGAACCTACTATTGTCAAACACATTAGCAATCTTAAGGAAGATGTTCCAACTGCTTTACATTAAAACAATGGAAAGGATGCCTGAGGAAAGACTATCATAGAAATGCAAACACTTTTGGAAAGAGTTGACTGGAGAAGGAACCTGCTTTTCAAGGCTATGTTTTGTTTCGTCCCTGAATTAAGAATATGGCTGTGTCCTGCACACCTGGTATTGGTTTCAGAAGCATGAAAAATGCATGGAGTGGCCGTGAATTGCACATGCTTCCAGGAGCGGCTGCTGAGATGCAGCATGAGGTAGGGCCTGATGCCCTGATAGGCTGAAAGAGCCTTTGGAAAATGTGGAGTGGTCATGAATTGCACATGGTTCCAGGAGCTGCTGCTGAGATGTGGCATGAGGCAGGGCATGATGCCCTGATAGGCTGAAAGAGCCTTTGGAAGATGGACCATGGTTTGCATGAAGACCTGAAGATGTTTTGTATATACCAGGACTGTGCAAGGGCTACCATAGAGCACACTGTTGGCCTGGGATGGAAGTGTTCCCCAGGTACTCTGCCCAGCTGGAGGGGTGGAATTGGGAAGTCTAGAGACTGTTAATCTCTGGATATATTGAACTTGAACTGCAGAAATTTGATGTTTGTTTGATGGTGGTTGAGTTTGCATTGTTTTAGTCTCTCCTTGCTATGCCTTATACCAGTTGAAAATGTTTACTCTGTGCCTTTATATGTTAGAAGTGTTTAACTTGTTTGATTTTACAGGTCTTCATATCTTAAATTGGTCAAGACTGTGGGGACCTTTGAAATTGAACTGAGTACAATTTATAATGTGTGATGGTTATAAATCTATTGGGGGCCAGGGGCGGAATGTGGTGGTTTGAATAGAATAGATGGCTCCCAATATATTCAGTTGTTTATTTGTTTGTAGTTTGCATCTCTAGCCATCTGGCTGGAAGCAATGCCATTGTGTGGATCTTAAGGTGTGGTGGTGGGTTTAAGATTTCAATCTAAAGATATGCAAAGTGTGCCTAGCTGGAGCTCCTGAAGTGTGCTATGGCTTTTGACCTTTAGGCTTGTGCTTCTCTCTCTCTCTCTCTGCTTGGTACTGTGAAGGCAGGCCAGTTTCTTCTGCTTTTATGGAACTTCCCCTGGATCTGTAAGCTCCAATAAATCCCTTCCTCCATAACTGTGCCTGGTCTGAAAGTTCATCTCAGCGAACCGGAAGCTGTCTGCTACACTGCCCCTTATGTGTGGGGTGTGTGGTTTATCCAAAGGGACCCCATCACTGTCAGGAAGGGAATGAAATTTATTTACTCCTCCATCCAGTACTGGAGGCCAGGGCAGTTACTGGGTGGCTGTCGCTGTTTGCTCGTGATAATTTCTCATGAACTCTCCAGTTGATAAACCAAACCGAACCAGCTTTAGTTTTCCTTTAACTGAGGATTTCGGTTAAAGTATAACCTCAAGTGTCCGGTTGGTTTCTATTCATTTTGGTGCTGAGCATTTACACACTGGGCCATGAATGTGATGTTTCCTTCCTGTCTTGGCTGAGATAGCCTTGTGTGAAAAACTCCCTTTCCCCTGTCTACTTAATGAAGCCAAAATAGTTATTAATGAAAGGGTGTAAGGGGGGCAGGTTGGTTATATTTGAGAGTTCATCATGGAGATATTGACACTGGTAAATCTAGTATTCATACTAAATGTAATTAGGGGAAGGAACAAACTTTTCCAGGGTTGTTTGGTAACTGTAATGACACCCAGGATATCTTGGAGGAAGAGGTGAGGAAGAGGCTTATTAGAGGGTCCTGCCCTGAAGCTATAAGGGGGAATGAAAAGCAGGTCTCCATGATGGTTGAAGTTGGCTAGGGCTACCATTCTGGACAGCGCCTTGGACTGGCCTTGGGATTTATTTGATGTCAGTGGGGCGGTTAATGACAAGTTAGTGGAAGTGAAGTCTGCACTGGCCATAGCTACCTTGCATTCTGGATGTGGGTCAGAGAAACTGAATAGATGCATTCATCCAGTGAGCAGGGAGGGACAGAAGCCCTACTCAAATAGGCTCATTTTGGACTTTTTTCTTTTTTTAAATGACATCCACTGTTGTTGTTGTTGTTAATAGGGCTGGCTAAAAAAGTGATCCTAGGAGAGTTAAGGCCTTGTTCTTCTGTCTACACTCGGATGTTGTCTCTCAGTGTCCACTGTCATTCCGTAAACATTGATCCAAGTTCCTAATGCTACCATAACTGGAAACATAGTTGAATTTCTTCTCGTGGTACACATATACAAGCCTAGGAAGGGGAGGATAACTTGAGTCCCTTGTGAGTCTGCTTGCTTATCTGTTGGTGCCTTCCACCAGGGAAAGGAAGTAGCAGTCAGTTTAAATCAGGTTACTTTTCGCATAGCAGTTTTAGAAAGGTTTCGAATAGGAAATTGAAATTATTAGGAAATTGGAGGTCTGGGCATCATTGCTTGAGTTTCTTGTTCCTGCTAGCCCTGGGACTCTATCCCAGTCACCACTGATAATGTCCCTTTCTGTGCTTAACTGTCTTGTCAGTAAGTCAGTGACATACACCTGAGAATAGAAACCTGTACCATTCCACGCTGTGCCTAGCAGCCCACGTGTGCCTCCGCTGGCTCTGTGGCTGTGATTGTTGCTATGATGTTGAACCTCAAATGCTAGCCATGTGCCTGACATTGTACCTCACATCTGTAGGGTCCCCACCCCAAGAAGCTTGCCACCCTAGAAGTCCATGATGCTGCTTTGGGAAGTGGTAGAGGGGAAAAAGACAAAAGGCTTTCCTTGGTAAGGCATGATCTTTGCTTGAATCAATAAAGGAAACTGTATTCGCCATTTTTAATCTTTTGTTGACAATTTTCGTATATGTCGATAATGTATTTGGGTTATAATCCCTTTTTTTTTTGTCTCCATGATTCTGAACACCTTCTTTTTCCCAACTTGTCCCTCTTCTAAATATTGTATTTTTATTTATTTATTTGAGAGAGGGAAAGAGGCAGAGAGAGAGATGAGAGAGAGAGAGAGAGAGAGAGAGAGAGAATGGGCATGCCAGGGCTTCCATCCACTGCAAACGAACTCCAGACACATAGAGACATGTGCCACCTTGTGCATCTGGCTTACATGGGTCCTGGGGAATCGAACTGAGGTCCTTTAGCTTTGCAGGCAAGTGCCTTAGCCACTAAGCAATCTCTCCACCCCTTGTCCATCTTCTATTTTGATGTCCTTCCTCCCTCATCCATGACTGCATGTTGATGGGCCCAGTATCGTGCAGCTGTTGTGCAGGTAATGACATCCATGCAATGGTCATTTCCTATCCAGAGGCAGCATTCCAAAGCACCCCCCCCAGTCTTCTGGCCCTTGCATTCTTCCTGCCCTCTCTTCTGCAATATTCCCTGTTCCTTGGAGGATGTGACAGAGATGTCTCATTGAGTGCTGAAGACTCCACTGTCACTTCTTTTCAACACGTTGATGAGTCTCCCAATTAATCACCACCATTTGTAAAAAAGACATTTCTCTTACTAATCAGTGGGCATAAACATAAATATTAAGTGGCAATTTCATGAGTACAACATACCCATTTAGTCGAAAACCCATAGTAGCTTCGTTTCTCCACCCTAAGCCCTGTGTTCATCATTTTAATACAGAAGACTTTTATTTAAGTGAAACTATTTTCTTTTTAATTCTGTTTTCTTAAAAAAATATTTTGCAGTGAACGTAACAAGCATAGACAAATAAGGCCTGCCCGTTGTTTTTTCTGTTCTTTATGTTTCTCGTGTTGGCTTATTATGTGCTGAAATAGAAACAGACATGCAGCACGAGTACTGGTTCTGTAAATACTTCCTGACCAGAGAGGGAAGCAGACCTATCACTAGGCATAGTGAGGAGCTTTAGTAAACTGAACGGTGGGCAGGGGACAATGGAAAATTGTAAATTTAATTTCATTCAGTACCTAGGTTGTTGTGCCTCTTCACCTCACCACCGGGTCGTCTTCCACTGAAGACAGATCTGACGGGAGTTTAGGGATGGTGTCAGAGCTACCAGGGATGTGTGCTTGTTTGTGGAGGAAGCTGCTGGCATCAGTGTTCATGAGACTGAGTGAAGTTCTTTCCCAGAATTCCTGTGCGTGTCCCATTCCTTGATTGAATTGGCTTAGCCCCATCCTGGAAATAGTTGCTGACAAAGAATAATGTAGTTGCAATGATTGACTTAGGCTGGTCAGCTGAAGAATCAATCACACTGCCCACCTTGGGAAATTACAATTTTCCATTGTCCCCTGCCCACCGTTTAATTTACTAAAGCTCCTCACTATGCCTAGTGATAGGTCTGCTTCACTCTCTGGTCAGGAAGTATTTACAGAACCAGTACTCGCGCTGCATGTCTGTTTCTATTTCAGCACCTTTTCTTTCCTATGAAAAAGTAAATGTGAGTGGGACTTAACAATAGAGGATACAGACACCTAGGGCTGGGAGATGACTTGGTGGGTAAGACGTTTGCCACATGCAAGTAAACACACACACACACACACACACACACACACACACACATTTGGCAAAATGGTCTCCCATTTTTATCATTGGGTTTTAAAAATTATTTTGAAGCTGGTCTCTCATATCCCTGGCTGGCCTGGCCTCAAACTTGTGTAGCTGAGACCAACCTTGAACATCATATTTTCCAGTCCCCACCTTACAAGCATTGGGGTTACAGGTGTGCAACACCACACTCAGCAGTTTTCTCCCATTCTTCAGGCTGTCTTGTCATGCTAATGAATGTTTCCTTTGCTGTGAAGAAACTTAGGCAATTAATGGAGTTCTTTTCAGAAAGTCCTTGCATATACCTACATCTGTATATTTTCCCCTGAAGGTTTTAAAGTTCCAGGTCTTATGTGAATTTTCTTTTGTACAGGGTAAGATATAGGAATCTAGTTTCATTCGTCTACATGTGGATATTCAGTTTTCCCAACACCATCTATTGGAGAAGATGTTTTTAATGTACGTTTTTGCATAACAAATTACTTATAATCCTCACACTACCATATTGACTGTTATTTCTAGGCTTTTGCTGGTGCTCTCCCTCCTGCCTATAATTTGAATATAAGAACCTTATTGCCAGATGAGATCATCAATACCTGCAACCCCAGCACCTGAGAGGCTGAGATAGGAGAATTATCACAAGTTTGAGGCCAGCCTGGGCTACATAATGAGTTCCAAATAAGTTTGCACTACAAAATTAAATGTGAAACCCTACTTCAAAGCAAATCGACTTTACTGAAATACAATTTATATGAAGTGTATATTTTCCATGATTTTTAAAAAATTTTTCTAGTTAGGGTATCACTCTAGTCCATGCTGACCTGTAATCCACTCTGTAGTCTCAGGGTGGCCTCAAAATCACAATGATTCTCTTACCTATGATTCCCAAGTACTGGGATTAAAGGCATGAGCCACCACACTTGGCATAATGAAATATTTTGATGCCTGCAAATCCAAAGGACCCAGGTTTAATTCCCCAGCACCAAGGTAAAGGCAGATGCACAAGGTGGAGCATGCATCTGGAGTTTGTTTGCAGTGACTGGAGGTCCTGGCGTTCCCATTCTTTCTCTCTCTCTCTCAAATAAATAAAATATTTTTAATAAGGAACTTTAAAAACAAAAAGCAAAAGACACCCTTCATGTCAAGAAGATACTTCCATAGTACAAGCAGCACTGCTTTAAAATGTAGTATAACTAGCTCATGGTAACAGATATGCTATTAGTGATTGACATTTGGGCCCTACTATTGGAAGCTGTAGGTTTAGAAATAAATCACTAGTAGAGCCAGCTGGGCGAGCTGTGTGTGTTGGAGGCTGCTCACTCCTAAAGGCAACTCTCAAGTGGAGAATGGCTCTCAGCACAGTTAATTTCTATGTGGGTCAAAGGGTTATTTCAGCCCATGGGCCAGCTCAGTTCACTGAGAAGTGGCCCCTTTGCCAAAGCCAGTGGACTGGGATGAGGACAGCATGGAATGGGTGCTTCTGAACTCTTCACGGACTCTTTGATTGCAGGTCCACGGGAGGAGGTGGGAACAACCTTTAGGAATCAGCTCTACTTCACTGCCAGAGACCTGTGTCCATGGAGTGTAGGAGGATCCTGTTGACAGGACAGTAGGTAGAAATTGTAAGTTATCAGATGTGCTTGAAGACAAGATCAAAGAAAACCTGGGGGTGGGGAATATCAACAACCTCCAAGCCCATTAAATTCCCATAATAGGGTCAGTGATCTCCAAATCACGTGCCAAAGGGCTGGGGGCAGTGGTAGAGCCTTTTGCCCACTTGGAATGTTCAATCCCCAGTACCAAAAAAATAAAATAAGAAAAGAACATGTCAGCATTTTTAACATGCGTACACTCAAGTGCGTGGTAATGCAGTGAATATATAAAACTCAAAAGCACAAATGTAGTCAATGTTTACATTAAACTTCCCACCTCCAAAATATACACACTAAAGATCCCACTTGTGTGTGTGTGTAATTACATCTCTTACTACTCCCTTGGTCCCAGTTTAGCCCCTTTTCCCCAAACACATATTTTGGCTGCCTCTGTAAAGATAATACACACATACATATATATGAGCCTCATGTACACCCATGGGGAACACAATTGACTCACACCTCTCTGAGTGGGGTTAGAAAGTGCAATTTCTTGAAACCTCAGGGACAAGGGACTGCAGGTCCCTGGAGAATCCTGAGTGCTGGTTTCCAGCCTACAACTGTGCTAGAATGAAATTAGAGAATAAGGCGTGTGCAGAGTCAGCTGTTCTTTGTGCCTCAGCCCTGCTATCTGCTGTCCTAATTTTTTCTCTAATAAAAGAGGGAGAAAGAGCCAGAGATGGTAGTACTCAGGAGACAGAGGCAGGGGGATTGCTGCCCGTTTGAGGACCAGCCTGGTCTACAAAGTGAGACTGGAGGTAAAAGGGAAATGATCTGGGTTTAAGAATACTTAGCCACCAGGCATGGTGGCACACACCTCTAATCCCAGCACTTGGGAGGCAGAGGTGAGAGGATCGCTGTGAGCTCGAGGCCAGCCTGGGCTAGAGTGAGACCCTGCCCCCACAACAACAACATATTTAGCAGTAAAGGGTGAAAATATAAAATAGCACTTGGGGGATGGGGAGCTGGTTCAGTGGGTAGAGCATAGCCATGGAAGCTGAGGACTTGTTTGACACCCCTATATCCACATAAAAAATAGCAGTTACTGGGCTGGAGAGATGGCTTAGTGGTTAAGGTGCTTGCCTGCAAAGCCAAAGGACCCAGGTTCAATTCCCCAGGACCCACGTAAACCAGATGCACAAGGTGGCACATGCATCTGGAGTTCGTTTGCAGTGACTAATGGCCCTGGTGTACCCGTTCTCTCTCTTTCTCCTTCTCTCTCTCCACGTATCTGCCGCTTTCTCTCTATGTCAAATAAATAAATAAAAATTTCACAAAAAAGCAATTAGGGCTATTTCAAAACTAAAACTAAAATTGTTCTTTTCTGGTTGTGAGGGCATATGTGTGTACAGATGAGCATAAAACACACTTGACCGTGAGAACAGGTGCAAATGCAGCCGTCGGACTGTCTCCTCCCATCCCCTTTCCCCTTCTGATGTGTCTCACTGTGTGTGTGCTTCAGATGGCCTCAAGCTTTGGCTCCCCAGTGCTGAGATTGCAGGTGCATATTCAACATGCCCCCTGCGGTGGTTTTCTTTCTGCTATGATAGAAGCTGCATTGCTATTGGTCATCATGAAACATGGATTTTATTTTATTTAAAATATTTTTTTGTTTATTTTTATTTATTTCAGAGTGATAGAGAGAGAAAGAGGCAGAGAGAGAGAGAGAGAGAGAGACTGGGTGCCCCAGGGCCTCCAGCCACTGCAAAGGAACTCCAGATGCGTGTGCCCCCTTGTGCATCTGGCTAACGTGGGTCCTGGGGAATGGAGCCTCGAACCGGGGTCCTTAGGCTTCACAGGCAAGCACTTAACCGCTAAGCCATCTCTCCAGCCCTAGAATGAGCGCGCCAGGGTCTCCAGCCACTGCAAACGAACTCCAGACGCGTGCGCCCCCTTGTGCATCTGGCTAACGTGGGTCCTGGGGAATCGAGCCTCGAACTGGGGTCCTTAGGCTTCACAGGCAAGCGCTTAACCGCTAAGCCATCTCTCCAGCCCATGGATTTTATTTTTATGTCTGCCGCTGACTAGTTACTGTGGAGTATTAGAAATACCATTTTGCTCACTGGTCAGCTTATTCCACTTAGAAAATATTTATCAAATGCTTATAAGATAAAACGGACCTGTGGGAACCTGAGGCCTGGTTGGCTGGCCTGACCAGGTGCCGGGAGAAAGTGGGTTTTGCTGTGTTAGTTGCTGATTACCAAGCTGAACCGGCTCTTCATTTCTCTGGGCCTTACTTTCCTCATGCACACACACACACACACACACACACACACAAATACATTTGATATTTATTTTTATTGCAGTGTGCCAGAGAAAGCAGAGCGTTATGTTTGTAATGTAGGATGCAGATTGCTGACTTCCAGTCAAGTGCCACACTGCTTGGAAATAATTGGGCTTTTAGCACTTCATAAGAAATAGTCATCAAAAAGCTTTTCCCAGCTTGCACTGGGGAGATAGCTCAGGAGTGGATTTTACACTTATGTATGGGAACCTCTCGGGCCAGGGACTGCCAAATTCAACTCCCCAGAACCCAAGCAAAAAGCTGGGCATGGCCAGGCACATCTCTAACCTCAGTCTGCAGAAGGTGGAGGTGGAGACTGGAGAATTCTGGAGGGCTTGTGGATGGACATCAGATCTGCATTGAGAGAGAGAATCTGTCTCAAGGAAATACGTGGGTCAGTGACATGAGGAGAGCACCCATGGCCTAGGGAAATGGCTCAGTGGTTACAGGTGCTGGCTTGCAAAGCCTGCTGGTCCAAGTTGGCCCAGGTTCAATTCCCCAGTATTCACATAAAGCCAGATACACAGAGTGGCACATGTACCTAGAGTTCATTTGCAGCAGCAAGAGGCCCTGGCTCTCTTTATTCTCTCTCTCTCTCTCTCTCTCTCTCTCTCTGTTTGCAAATAAATAAAATAAAAGTCAACACCCAATGTTCTTCTCTGGCCTCCACATGCATTGACATGGGTGTGTGCATTTGCACACACACATGTATATTTTGCATGTCATATACACCACACACATGCACAAAAGGCTTTCCTTTTCCCTCTTTTTGTATGTGTGAATATGTATATGCATGTGCCCATGTGTGTGGAGGCCAGAGGACAACCTCGGGTGATGTTCCTCCGGTGTGCTGTCCTCCACCTGTTTTATGACAAGGTCTCTCATTGGCCTGGAATTTGCCCAGTAGGCTAGACTGGCAAACCAGCCTGTCTCCACCTCCCCAGTTCTGAAATTAGAAGTACATGCCACCTCACCTGGCTTTACTTTAAGTGGGTTCTGGGATCAAATCCCAGCCCTGCTTGTTCCTCTGTCTTATCTTCCCTTTTGTAAACCATTATCCTAAGTAAATCATTTGCTATAGGAGGGTTTTGTAGAAACGTAGTTAGTGAAATAGAAAAGTGAAAAACCTAAGTAATATATCAAGCCTTTTCTAGGAGTAGTGTTGAAAACCAAATAGTTTCAATCTAAATTTTTCTTAGTGACAGAATTATTTCAAGCATCTGTGTATACCTCTGTAAAGACAAACAGCCAAGATGGAGGGCTATCTGACCATCAAGGCCATTCACATGTTCCCACATTTGTTCTCGGTGTCATCCTTCAGAAAGTGCTGATTGCAAATGAAGGCCGGCCCCAGTTTTTGGTTTGCTTGTCTCAGTGTACTGAATCAAGACTGAGTACAGCAAGCACAGACTTCCTTTCAGGTTGGAAACAATCCATATATTAATTGTCCTCCAGAATGCTCATGGCCTTGCTGGAGTGCATGAGTCAGCCTTTGTCCTGGCAAGGCCAGGGCCCTTTGAGGTTGGTACCTACGGGGCTGCTTTATGGAGCAGTAGAGAAGTAAGACACATGGAGAGGAAGGTGGCTGCAGTGATGTAGGCATCTGTCTTCTTCTCAACTTAAAAACCAAGGGGCTGCTTAAGATTGACAGTGTGTGCAAACAAGCAAACCACCACTTCCCAAAGGCCCTGTTTGAACCTTTGAGAACTTTGCCAAGGGCAGAGCATTCTTTGAAGCTGACCTTGCTAGGAAAGAGAGAATTACATCTCGTTTGTCACACTTTCCTAACATCTGTAGTCCGTTTCTACAGTTCGTCAAATACACAACCCAGAAAGTGGCTTCTACACATTCTAAGCACTGTTTTCCCCTGAGCTGCCTGTAAAAATATTGTCAGCTGGGGATGTGGCTTATCTAGCCTGGGTTTGATCCCAGGCCCTACCAAATGAAAGTCAACAAATAATGCATATACCTTTGTAAAAATGCTATTAGGCTGTAAGATGGCCATTGAGGTTCACTAATAAGGCTGATTGCTGTTAGGGCTTGTGGTAGTCACCACACCCTCAGGCTGGAGGTGAGTCCAAGGCATAGAGTTATAAGTTACCATTCTTATTTTAAAGCAAGTCTATCAACTAGAGATTGTGTGGTGAGCCTGAGATCCTCAGTTAGGCTAAGGATTTAGAGAATAGGGTCAGATTTAGGGTATGAGATCATGACTGAGGGGCACGATTTGAGTCTGTCAAATACATAGCTGTGGAGATGGTATGTGATAAGATACTTATTCACATATGATAGCATTAAGGTGTTTGTTTTAATGAGAATATCCACTATCGGGCTGGGAAGATGGCTCAGTGGGGAAGAGCACTCGCTGTGCCAACATGAGAACCCGAACGAAATGCCCAGCACGCGTGTAAAATGCGGCACATGGCTGTGATGCATATAACCTCAGCACTGAGGGAGTGGAGACAGGAGGATCGCTGGGGCTCCCTGGTCAGCCAGTCTGACAGGAAGCTACAGGTCCAGTGAGAGACTATGTCTCAGCCAACAAGGCAGACAAACAATAGAAGAAGAAATCCTCCTCTGGCCTCTGCATTCGAGTGCATGGTGTATGTGCATCTGCACGTACACTGCATATACTACACACGTACATATACATAAAGGATGGCCATTCCACAGTTATAATAAAAATAATCACATCTTTAAATTTTTTTTTTAATTTTTATTTATTTGAGAGTGCCAGAGAGAAGGAGGGAGAGAGAGAATATGGGCGCACCAGGGCTTCCAGCCACTGTAAACGAACTCCAGACGCATCGCCCCCTTGTGCATCTGGCTAACGTGGGTCCTGGGGAATCGAGCCTCGAACCAGGGTCCTTAGGCTTCACAGGCAAGCACTTAACCGCTAAGCCATCTCTCCAGCCCAAATAATGACATCTTAATGTAGTCAAACTCTTGTATTAATTTAGGGGAACAGTAAGTACTTTGTATATTATGATATAAGATGGAAGACCTCCCCACGGGCTCAGCTGGAGTGCTTGATGAAATAAGTATTTGCTAATCCAGGAAGATTTAGGCTCAGTAGTCTGACCATATATATATTCTGTTCACTCTTAAGTACAAGAGAAAACCCTAACAGCAAGAACAGATATAAAGGAACATCTAATATGGTATCTGTTCAGGCCAATTTCATGTGCATTTCCCTGTTACAGTAAAGAAAGCGGGACTGTTAAGTAACTCACCAGAATTTTGGGGAAAATAATAGAGGAAGAAAAATGAGTAAAAAGAAAGAAACATAGATGTTTTGATAATCTTTGTTAAATGTTTTTTCAAAGACCAGCCTCAGATTTAAAGTATTATCCAGATGTAGTCTTTGGCTTCTGGTAGTTTCCAGATAGGAATTCAGCCTTGAGTTGAACTTGGAGAGGTTATTTTCTTTTCTTTTTAATTACTAAGAGACCAATCTGTTGTAGTTTGTTGATCTATTTTCTTCTCTTGCCCTCCTTCTGTTGCATTCTCCTGGAGTTGCTGTTTACCCTGGAGTGCTGGGCACCCACAGTTAGAATTAGGGTTTGTGTGCCCTTGTCTTAACCAGGAATAGAGAGAATCTGGCCTGATATTTCAATTTGCAATTTTAAGTAGACTCAGGGGGTTCTAATTCACAGATTAAAAGTCAAGTTTTTTTTTTTTTTTTGAGGTAGGGTCTCACTCTAGCCCAGGCTGATTTGGAATTCATTCTGTAGTCCCAGGCTGGCCTCAAACTCACAGCGATCCTTCTCCCTCTGCCTCCCAAGTACTGGGAGTAAAGGTGTGCACCACTATGCCCGGTCAGAATTCCGGTTTTTTAAAGCCCTCATTTCGCTAAATAATTAACACCCAAACCCAGCTCCTCATAGCTCATTCTGTGGAGGCTTCTTCCTCACCTGTTCAGGATCTTATGATAGCCAACTTCTTTCCTTGTCAATCAACTTTAGAACCTATGCCATTGAGGTCTAGAGTTTTAAATTTTTCTCTTTTTTAAAAATATTTTTATTTACGAGAGAGAGAGAGAGAGAGAGAGAGAGAGAGAGAGAGAGAGAATGGGCACACTAGGGCTCCTAGCCACTGCAAATGAACTCCAGACACATGCACCACCTTGTGTATCTGGCTTATGTGGGTACTGGGGAATTGAACTTGGGTCCTTTAGCTCTGCGGGGAAGTGCCTTAACCATGAAGCCATCTCTCCAGCCCAATTTTTAAATTTTTCACTCAGAGCCTCATACACCCGAGGTAGGTGCTTTACCACTGAACTACACTCCCAGCCCCAAAGTTCAGGGTTCTTGTTGGACAAATCCAATTCACTAATCTATTATAGGTATCTCCCTCTTAAGTTTGTAGAATTCTTTGATGGCCAGCACTTCTGAGCATTTTGGCCATGCAGGTAGTATTAGCTTCAGGTGGAGCACAGGCAAAGGAAATGAAGGGAGGTGTCCAGGCAGGACAACTTCTGAGTAGTGGAGCTGAGACTGGACTCCAGGTCTATGGAGTCCAAGTTCAGCCATCTCTCCTGTTCCCATGGTTCTCAGCATTATGTTGTGGGTTTCTTCTATGGCAGTGGAGTCGGGTAGAAGGAGAAAGGGGATACTTTTTCATTGACTTTTCATATGTTGACACTATTATTGGTAATATATTTATATTTGCATAGAACTTCCTGATGTAATTTACAAAAGGCTTTTAAGTCTGTGGTCTTATTTGTTTTTATAACCTCCTTAAGGATAGCTAAAACAGTATTGTCCCTGTTTTTAAAAAAGGAATTGCCAGCACTTGGAGAAAGTAATATTTAGTGGGATTGGAACCATAGCCCAGGCAGGGTGGTAATGTGACTAAAGCCAGTGGGAATTAACTGCACGATTTTCCTTTTATGTGACATGCTTGCAGCCCCTGTTGTGCGCTTGTCATTGTATTAGGCTGTGGGCTCAAAACTACCTGCTTTTCAATTGCTCAAAGGGAGATTCAGCTTAGTGGTAGAGTACTTGCCTCATATGCATGAGACCCTGGGTTCAATCCTCATTACCAAGATGAAACAAAAAAGTGGCCACTTGCTCATAGTATACTAGAGCTTTAGGGATTCTCAGGGGTGCTGGAGGTTAACTCTGTGTTAAGGAAATAATTTCTGTAGTAGGAGGAGATGGTAAGTTTGGAAGGCTTTATGTTGTAGGGCTACAGCCAGATACGTGTTTACTTTTGTGAGTGCCTGTTTCAATTGCTGGTTTATTCATTCCTATGTATTTAGATAGAAAAATAAATATAGTTCTGTTTTGGCTTCCTACAACAGTTTTTATGTTTTCTGGAATTTCCTCACTTATTGTCTTTACGTTCCAAAGTTTTATTATGACTCATTTTGGCCATAAAATCATAGAAGAAGCAAGAGCAGGCTTTTGAAGACATTCATTAAGTAATTTGAGGACGTGCGTTTTTGAAGGCTGCCAATATTAATTTTCTCTTGGTGTTAAGATCTGTTCCATGGTTGTCAGTTATGTGTGTTCTTGTATGTTTTGGATGAAGAAGGGTAAAATGTGAGGAGTTAAAAGAGCTCATTTTATTTTATTTTTTCTTTGCTCAAATGCAGTTTTACTAAAAGCTTCTGAAAGTTTCCTGTTCTTGCTTGATTAAAAAAGTACACTTGCCAGCTGGGTGTGGCGGAGCATGCCTTTAATCCCAGCACTCTGGGAGGCAGAGGAGGATCACTGTGAGTTTGGGGCAAGTCTGGAACTACAGAGTGAATTCCAGGACAACGTGGGCTAGAGTGAGACCTCAGAAAAACCAACCAACCATCAACAACAAGAACAACAAAAACCCAAACAACAACAACAAAAAAGCAGTGCATTTCCACTCACAGTTTCCTTGTATTTCCATTCACCGTTTCCTTGCAATTTCCTATACTTTTTATAGTAGAAAAGATTGAAATCGTAACTGGGCGTGGTGGCGCACGCCTTTAATCCCAGCACTCGGGAGGCAGAGGTAGGAGGATTGCCGTGAGTTCAAGGCCACCCTGAGACTACATAGTTAATTCCAGGTCAGCCTCCTGGACTAGAGTAAAACCCTACCTTGAAAAACCAAAAAAAAAAAAAAAAAAGATTGAAATCGAGCATGAATTATGAGGTATCTTTGGATCCAGAGAAACATTTTCATTTCAGAATAGAGTTTTAAAAAAATGAATCTTCTTGGGTCTGTCTGTATGCATGTACGTCTATATGTCTGGCTTGGTTCATAAAGAGCACAGTCAGATCCTGTTTCTAACATGGGAAGGCTGAGATTTCAAGTTGTAACTTAACTTTAAAAAGTTATAGTAGTGGGCTGGGGATGTGGTGTAGTTGGTGCAGTGCTTACCTAGCATGCTGCAAGCCCTGCATTCAATGTCACTGCCACACGAACTGGGATTGGTGGTGCATGCTTGCAATCCCAGCACTTGGGATGTGGACACAGGAGGATCAGATGTTTAAGGCCATGCTTGTCTACATAGTGATTTTAAGGCCAGTTTGACTATTTAAGACCCTGTTGAAAGAACAAAAGGAAGGAAGGAAGGAAGGGAGAAAGGGAGGGAGGGAGGCAGGAATAAACTCCAGAAGTATGAAAAGTATAGACAGAACTATTAAGTGTAAAACTCTGGGGCTATTTGGTGGAGAAATATCATAGCAACTTTTAATAAACTATAGTTAGTATCTATAATGATGGCACTATTCAAGGAACATGCAGTAAGTCATAACCATTTAAAAAATTTTTTTTATTTTTTATTTTTATTTATTTATTTGAGAGCAACAGAGACAGAGAGAGAGAGAGAGAGAGAGAGAGAGAATGGGCACGGGCACGCCAGGGCCTCTAGCCACTGCAAATGAACTCCAGAGGCGTGCGCCCCCTTGTGCATCTGGCTAATGTGGGTCCTGGGGAATTGAGCCTTGAACCGGGGTCCTTAGGCTTCACAGGCAAGCGCTTAACCGCTAAGCCATCTCTCCAGCCCCATATTTTTTTGAGGATGCTCAAAATATTTAGGGTGTCTGGAAATTATTTATGTAGCTATGTATGTATGTGGTACATTTTTTCCTTTAAAATGACCAAAGTTATTTTCTTTCTTGAAAGGAATAGAATGTAGTTACTTGGGAAATTTGCTTATGTAGAATATCTTATTAGCAGTGAGTGTTGAATATATGAGACATTTATTGTTTGGTAGGAAGATAGGAGTATGATATGAAATACTGAGAGAAGGAATTAAATTAAAGTATTAGTTTAAATAGCAGGTATTCCTTTTATGTGTTTTTCTGTGCAAATCTTGAAACAAAGCCCTTTTTGTTGTAGGACTAGTGTGCAAAGCATTTCATTCTCAGGTTGATAATTTAAAAAGTCTCCTTGTGAGAAGAGGAGAATTCCCCGTGGCACAGTGGTTTCAGAAGGTTCTCTTGGGAGGAAAAGAGAGGAGCTTGTTGATTCAGACTGGAAAAACACTGAAGAACAGTTCCCCCCAAACTAACACCCACAGATTTTAGAAAAACAGACATTGCTTTGAGTGAATGTGACAAACTTTAAAAAGCAAAAAAGCCAACCAAGAAACAGCTTCATCTTGGAAACATCATAGGACATGTCCATCTTGAAAGGTTCCTTTGTGAGGCACAGATATGTTTACAGCATGTTCCTGTGTGTGGTTTTGGCGTGAACATGTTCAGGAGCTGCTCTCAGGAACAGGTACCCCATTTATCCCAGCTTTAAATATTTTTTTTTTGTTTTTTTGAGGTAGGGTCTAACTCTAGTCCAGGCTGACCTGGAACTCACTATGTAGTCTCAGGGTGGCCTCGAACTCTCGGCGATCCACCTACCTCTGCCTCCTGAGTGCTGGGATTAAAGGCGTGCGCCACCATGCCCGGCATCCAGCTTTAAATTTTGGGAGGAACTTTCATTCAACAATGGGGCAGTAAGTTATGGAAAATGACTACCGAAGCCACTGATCTTTGCCTCATTATTACAAGTCTCTTAACTTCAAACCTAGGAAAAACACTTTCTTGTCTAAAGAACTGATTCATTTTCTCTTAACATAGAGATGCTAATTGACTAGAGTGAAAATCAAATTTCTAGGATTTTTTTTTTGTTATAAACCCCTTAGTTTCCTTTCTAGAGAGAATTGAGTTTATAAAGAAATATATAAGCACAATATTTTAGTTAGATCAGAAATTTTTCTACAGGTAAAACTGAAGACTGGGTGGACTGATCAATTTTTAATTAATTTATTTTTGACAATTTTATACATGCATTTTTTTCTTTTTTCTTTATTAGTTAGTTTTGTATTCAGCAAATACAGTCAGTTTGGTTATACATGCATGTTTAATGTATCTTGATCACATTTGTCACTCAATTATTCTCTCTTGTCCCTTCCCACTCCTGCTAAACCCTCTCTCCTTCTCAACTAATCTCCCTTCGACTTTGATATTCTTTCTTTCTTTTTTTTTTTAATGACCCACAGAGTTTAATTAAGGCTGCCTGCATGAGCACACTCAGGAGGTAATTTACCAGGGCATGAGCAACTTACTAAGGGGTGGACCAATCTTGATACATTAAGTTTCCACCTCTTGGTCTGGAAAACCATGGAAGAACTTGTTCGAAAAAGTAGGGAGGATTTGGAAGGGTCTTCTTGCTAACTAATTTGTAGCATTCCCTTAAATCCTGTGGACCGATGCTAGTGAGGATAGTGAACTATGTTGGCACTCAAGGTCTATTATTCTATGGTTCCTAATGCAAAAGGAGACTGAACTGGGTTAATAAGCGTTTTCCCCTAGAATGTTTCCCATCATTGGGAAATACCGTATCAGATATCACAGTAACACAACAAATAAAAACAACTTAACTCTTCAGAGAAACCCTGTTAGTATCGCCAGCGAAAGAGGCGAAGCCACAGACATGGAATGGTTCAGGACCCTGCTGGGAGGTTCAGATCTATGGGGCTGGAAGCATAGCAGCACCTTGGCTTGTGGTGGTTCGGCTGATGAATTGATTCCTCACTCAGCAAACAGTGGTGAATGCCTGCTGCATTCCGGGCATGGTGGTCAGTACCGGGATAGGGAATAAACCAAAGGAATGTGGCTCTTGACTTCATGGAGTTTCCAGCTAAGGAGAGGACGGACACACACACACACACACACACCTGTCTTGAAAGGTTGCCTTGTGAGGCCCAGATGTGTGTTCCACAGTGTGTCCCTCTGTGTGGTTTTGGCATGAGCATGCTCAGCAGATGCTCTGTGGGACAGGTATCCCATTTATCCTTGTTTTGAATTTTGGGGGAGATTTTAACTAAACAACAGGACAGTGTAACACAGATAACTCAAACCGTAGATTTATAAAAGCTGATATTTACCGCAAAGGGAAAGTAGCATAAATGGAACATGTTTAAGGGGTATCTGTATTCATGCAGGTGTGCAAATGTGGTTCGGGACCAGGACTGATGAGCTGGGGACAGTCCTTTGGTTGTTGCCTTCGCGGAGTCGTCATCTCCCTCTTTTCCTCCCCCTTTACCCTCCTTCTTTCGGTTGTGTCAGGATCTCAGGTTCCCTGGGTGGGCTTCCAACTCGCAGTGTAGCTAAGAATGGCCTTGAACTTCTCCTCTTCCTGCCTCCATCCCCGAGTGCTGGGATTACATGCTTTTACTTTTTTTTTTTTAAGATTTTACTTTTATTTATCTATTAATTAGACACAGAGAGAGGGAGGGAGAGAGAGAGAGAGAGAGAGAGAGAGAATGGGCACACCAGGGTTCCAGCCATTGCAAATGAACTCCAGACGCGTGCGCCCCCTTGTGCATCTGGCTAACATGGGACCTGGAGAATCTAACTGGGGTCCTTGGGCGTTGCAGGCATGTGCCTTAACTGCTAAGCCATCTCTCCAGCCCCCATGCTTTTACTTTTATGGCAGGCTTATGCAGTGCTCAGGGCCAGGCAAACCCTCTTCCAACTGAGCTACATCCCTAGCCCCTCTTTCTGCCTTTTTTTTTTTTTTTTTTTTTGGTTTTTCAAGGTAGGGTCTCACTCTAGCCCAGGCTGACCTGGAATTCACTATGTAGTCTCAGGGTGGCCTTGAACTCACGGCAATCCTCCTACCTCTGCCTCCTGAGTGCTGAGAATAAAGCCGTGTGCCACCACGCCGGGCTTCTTTCTGCCCTTTTGAAAGCTCATGTTCCTTGAGGAGCCCATAGCTTCCATGAAGCTTGGGAACTGTGGCTCTGTGGCTTCTCCAGAGCCTTCAGCTTCACTGGGAAAGGAGCAAGAGTGCCCTTGACACCAGATGTCCACAGAGCTGTCTACAAGCCACCGGCTGGCTGTCAGTTTCCCAGCAACAGAAGCACCTGGGCGGCCTGACGAGGCAGGTGGATAGCTGAGTCCGGTAATGGGATTTGGCATATACATTAAAGCTGGGTAATTTGGCATTCCTGTTAAGCATTTCCTTCATTCCTTAAGAACCAATTGTTGAGTGCCCTGATTATATATAAAATCCTTAAAGTAAATGTGTTTCAGTTCATGGCCCAATTTGTACACATGGCTATAATTAGCAATGTTTTTGCATGGCTAAACCAAGTTTGTAGATTTTTCTTTTTGAATTTCTTCTCTCCTATCTATAATCAGGACTGGTGGTTTTGGGCTCTGCTTCAAGTCCCCAGAAGTTATGGTTTCCCTCCTCCATGTGTCCTGTCCGTCCCTCTCTTATACCTTCCCTTGCCACTTACATACCGTCTGTTCCAGACCCTGTAAACCAGCCCTGGTAGAATGTTCTCGAGTGCTGGGTGAGCCTTGCCGTATGTTAGACCTCCAAGGTTCTGTGTAAGATGTGCACCTCTGGCCCCCCTCCCTTTTCTTTCTTGTCAGACACCAGTTTGCTGGAGGTAGAAAGAGCAAAACAGGCCAGGGATGTAGCTTAGGGGTAGAGTGTGTGCTTAGCATGGGCAAAGCCCTGGGTTCAACCCCCCCAGTACCAGGCTAGGAGGAAGAAATTCTTTTCTTTTCTTTTGTTTGTTTTTTGAGGTAGGGTCTCGCTTTAGCCCAGGTTGACCTGGAATTCACTCGGTGGTCTCAGGCTGGCTTCAAACTAACAGTGATCTTCCTACCTCTGCCACTCAAGTGCTGGGATTAAAGGTGTATGCCACTACACCCGGCTGAAATTGAATTTCTTTGGGTATAAGTCAGGATCTGAGCAGTGGATGGATTTGGGAATGTCATCTTATCATGAAAGCGAGTCTTTATATGATTTAAACTGTCACATTACTATTAAATACTGTGTTAGTAGGAATTGAGTTATAATTTTTATTAAGTGGCTAATGAAGTTAATATTATAAATCCAGATGAATAAAGCATTTTTTCTTTTTAAACAATGAAGCATATTTTCTATTTTTAAGTCATTTTGTGTTTTCAAACTCAGAGCAGGAGGAAAAAAAAAGAATCTGTTTTCTCTATGCTCCAAACATTCTTCTGATTTGTTCTTGGTTCCTGTGATGACTCTCTGGGCAGTGCCACCCCATAGATTCTAGTGCCGCCCTGTAGATTCTAGTGCCACCCTATAGATCCCAGTGCCACCTCATAGATTCTAATCCGCATATAGGGACACTGTAGCTGGTGTCCCCTTCTACCACAGCTTCCTTTGGGTCACATCAGACAAACAGGAACAGGTGTGTTATTTTACGGGTGGGAAGCAGGCAAGAAGGGTGGTCAGTGTGGCAGCGCATGGTGCTCTTCTAGACTGCTAGCATTCTTTGGAGGCACAAACATGGCCTGTCTCACCTTTGGGTGTTGCAGTTCCAGACTGTGCTCAGAGAACAGGAAGTTGACTCTTAAGACCCTGCATAAGTTTATTTTTTATTTTATTTTTTTTAGGTTTTCAAATGAAATCACATTTTATTGCAGAAAGTATAAATCTGTCTAAAAGGAGTAATATAAAACATAGTATGGAACTGGGTAAATTTCTCAAGATAGATTCTGAAAGTCCCTGTTCTGGTACAGGTCAAAGAAGGAGAAAACCATAACTATAGATTTCTCAGAGTGATTTCTTAAAAGTAGCCAGAAATTTAATGTAGTCAAGGAAAGTGATTCTTCCTTCACACAGATATTTAATCCACGCATCAATCTGCACATAGGATTAGCTAAACTTGTAGTATAACAGTCATTACAAAGCCGGAGAGAAGTGGAGTAAAGCAAAATACAGTTCTTCTGGGATTTCTGGACATATAATGTGATAGTAATAGCACACCAAATGTCACTGTGTCTTCCAAATAAAGGGAGATATACCAGTGTTGGTAAGGAAAATGGTTTTCTATTGTACAGCATGAAGATTCATCTTTTGTATTATTTATTTTTGTTTTAATACATTAGATATAGTTTATTATTATTTATTTTCTTTTTGACTATTTCATACATGCTGTGTCATGTATTTTGATCATATTCACCCCATTACCTTCTCTTATCCTCCTTCCAATCCCACTAAACCCTTTATTCCCAACTAGCCCCCTTCTGACTTTCAAATGCATCGTTTATTTGAAATCTTCCCATTGCAATTCTTAGAAATATCTTTTTTGGGGGGGGAGGGGAGTGATGGCTGGGGAATATTATAAGAACATCTTATCTTAAATAGTTTATTAAGTATTCTAACAGGCCACAGAGAGAACATTTGTCAACTGAGGAAAATGCTTCTCATTCACTAATCTTTCCTGTCCCCAAGGGACCTTATGCCTCTGATACTTCTTGAAATTTGTAAAGTGTTTTTACATATAGTAGCTCATCTTATCTTGAAGTCAAGCCTTTGGCGAGCTAAGAGAGAGGTAGAGGCTTAAGAGGTCAGGGCCAGGAGTGTAGCTCAGTGGTACAAGGCGTGCGGTAGGTCCTGGCTTTGACCTCCAGTGGAACACAGCGATCAGAACAGCCCCTCCTCCCCACCAGTAACACAAGATCAAGCAACCAGTAAGCAGTAGCTCTGGACTTAGTAATAACTCTGGTGTCCCATATGCCCCGGTCCAATAACTCATGCTTCTCTACGGTAAGGCTTGCCTTTTATCATTTTAATACAAAATAATAATTTTGGTGCCGAGGATAGAGCCCAGGGCCTTGGTGGTGCGAGCGCCTGCTCTACAGCACAGCTGCGTCCTCTGCCCTTTACAGGGTCCTCTTGCTACGTCCGATGGGGAGTCATGGACCTGCCCCCCTCTGCTACCTCTTCTCTTCAGGTCATAAAAGGTAAAACAAACAAACAACCCCCCCCAAAACAAAAATACAGAACCACACCTTTTCCTCCCAGAGCTGTACAAATCCCACCCGCAGTGCTTGCGCGGAGTAGAATGGCATCTGACTGAGGTAGGGGAACCACACTGCCCTTGCTAGCTTGGCACTTCCCAACTTTTGAGAAAGCCGGTTCTTAACGAAGCTTTGTTTCTCCTTTGAACATTTAAAAGCACAGTTTGAACACAGGAAATTCTTCAACGTGGTTGCACCGCGATTTCGACACAATATGCCCTGGCTTTTAGCCCAAAAAATTGGCATTTGACGTCCTGGAGGAGGGTGACTTTGTCAAGAGGAAGGCTTGGCTTCTGACACTCACAGGAAGGGTGCAAGAAACGCTGATATGAGATGCCTCAAGAGTTTGGCTGTAGAGAAATCTGGGCTTTCTTCCTCTATGAAACCCCTTAGTTCATGTTTTAGGACTCTTCGTGTTTTCCCTATCAAAAATAAGTTTCGGCTTCCAGCTAAGTTTTATTATTAAAAAACCCAGGTGGATGCTGTTTCTGAAGGGCCCCTTCAGGAGTTTAATGGTGGTGCATTCCACAGTGCTAACCCCAAGGGGCTGTAGGAACCACTGAGTTGTAATTTGAGATGGTACAAACACGAGCACATGCTACGTACAGGCCATGGGCTCTGGAGCCCAGGGCTTCCAGGTGCTTCTCTCTTTTGAGCTGCTTTTGCTTCATATCTCAGTTTTTCTAACATTCCTTCTCCTATGGCTCATTGAGAGCCAGACTGTTCTATTGGCTGAAAAAGCATCCTGGGTGCCCTTTCTTACTGGATTCCAGCACCCCACGGTGGGTAGAAGGAATTTTCTGCTCAGGGATAGAATAGGCTAGGCAGGGCCCAGTCTCACAATCTGTGGGAGTTTGTCCCTCTTTGCAGCTGACAGCATTGCAGAATTCCCCATGGGACAATAACAGAAACCCTTATTAGCCAATGGTGTTGTTGCAATAAAAACCTCCCCACTGCAATGTCTTGGTCCCAGGCTATAATGTTACCTCTTAATTCCCTCAGCATCTTTACTACTTTTATTACAGCTGAACACACGCTCCTCATTAGTATACTGGGTGATATGGAGAATCAGAGCACTGGAAATTATGGGCAATAGGTACCAGATGTTTGTGTCAACTTGGTATGCATTAGGATTTTGAACGCTTGCAGGTCACATTGATTAAATGTGAAAATTACTTACGATCCCTTCCTCCAAACAATACCCTTCCCTCAATGTTTTCCTCTGGGCTACATGAGGTGTAACGTCAATGATTTCTTTAGGGGTAGATTAAATTTAGCATGTGCGGCGAATGCCTCTGTTCCCAAGTGCTTTGTGTGCACTCTAGCAAGGCTTGACTCTGGCCCAGCGCCAGCGTGGACGTGGGGGTTCTGTCACTGAGCTTGGAATGCTGGGTCGCAGCTCCAGGACATAATGAAAGGGTGAGTCTTTTTGCATTTTTGTGTTTAAGTAGAACTGGGAATTCAGATATTGATGTTACAGTCAGATCTTAGGAACGTTTCCCATGTGTCCAGATAATCAAGCATTAACTGAAAAGACAGAGGGGACCTCGGGTAAAATGAGACAGGAACTCGTGCTTCCTCATGGAGTACGTGGAGTCTTTGAAGTCGGCTAGTGGTTACAAGAATGAATTGAGTAGTTCAGTTTTCTTTCTTTCTTTTTTTTTTTTAACGTTACTTCATTTTACCTTGTCAGAGGTGAATTCGTGTTCATGCTTGGCTTATAAGGCTGTGTGTTGAGTCCTCCGTGAGGAACTGGAAAGTGTAGGGCAGAAGCAGGGGACGCCGGACCTAGAGTCTGAGAAGTCCAGGTTCAAATCTCCCCGCTGCTGCTGGCACCCTCTGAACACCAGTTTCCACCACTCCCAGATCAGAATGTTCACACTGTGCACACTACTTCTTATGTTCCTAATACTACGGCATCCCCCACGGGGCAGTAACAGAAATCCTTATTAGTCGATGGGGGTGTTGCAATAAAAATAACAATACTGTATTAGGAGCATCAGAAGTAACACGCACAGAGTACGAGGCCTGGTGTGGCTGCATGAGAATCCTTCGCAGGGAGAGTCCACCTTGGGCTCATCACTTCCAGGGTGGACGCCTTGGGCACTACCAAGTGGTTCCCAGCTGCTCAGCAGCCTGGGAGGTGGGGAGTCTGTCCTGTGAAGAAGGCTGGTTTGGTGGTGGTGGCCTTGTCAGTGTGGCTCTGGCATGGGCCGGTTGTCTGTCCTGTGGCCAGGAGGGTGCAGCAAAGAGGAAGAACAGAGCTGACCTCAGGTCAGGAGGGAAGAGGATGGTTCAGATAAGATTCTGTGCCCCATCAGATCTGAGGTCAGATTTCCCAAGAAGCCAGCTCACAAAGATCAACTCAGCTCTCACTTTGAGACCACAGGACACTTAGACTTATTGTTGTTTTTTTCTTTCAGAAATGACCCCCAGAGAATCCTGAGAAGGTCATGTAGTAGATGACCAGACTCAGTTGGGGAGGCACAGGTGAGAAAGGGGAGACCTCTGTGTATAGTCCTGCCAGGAAGTGCTTTGTGGAAAGAGGTGCCCAGCTCAGCGGCTTGCAACAATTTACTTGTCATACTCTAAGATTTATTCTACCCTCTTCACGAAGTTTCCATGAAGCTTCAGAGAAAACATCTATATGCTTTTTAACTATAACATATGGAGTGAGGTTAATGGCCTGTGTGTTTATTTTCACTTTTATTATTTTATTTAAGACGGAGTCTTGCTATATAGCTCAGGTTGGTTTGGAACCCTCTAGTCTCCTGCCTCAGTTTCCCTGTTGTATGTGGTGGTGAGGATTGAACCCAGAGCTTCACGCACGGTAGGTGGGCACTCTACCTACTGAGCTATGTCCCCAGGTCTTTTTCAGTATGAGTGTTTAGGAACACTGCGTTTATATCCTGGTTGCCCCTCACTGTGGTGAAGCCACTGTAACTGCGGTGACAAGATTGTGTAGGGAAGAGCAGGGCCCAGGGTTTCCAGCCGTGACCACAAGAAGGACCAGGCTTGTGGGCGTTGGTGGTGAGGCTTGTACAGGAAGCTCAGCGGCTCGGGCTTCCAAGCATGTTCTCCTAGTGTCTGGGCCCCTGTGGTTAGAGGTACTGTATGCTTACATCAAGGTGGTTAATTACAGTGGTCCTTCAGGATGCGTAGTGGGGCCCGTAGTGTGGGCCACACTGGTCCCAGGTGGAGGCTTGTGTGAATGGAGCCAAGTCCAGCTGTGTGTGGACAGACTGACCAGGAACCACCAGGATCCTGATGGCAGCAGACTGTAGCTGAGGAACAGGGAGGGACAGGGTGTGTTCAGACTGATGCAAGGCCACAGGATGAGATCGGGGGCTTGAGATGTGCACTTGGGGAGGTGGGACTAGTCTCCTGGATTAGACATCAAAAGAAGTTTTTTGTTTTCTGCCTGCTATAACAATTGAGAGTGGGAAAGTCCCAACTGGGACTTGATTCCTAGGAACCCAAAATGTCACCTCCTTCATTTCATGATCAATGTCTCCTTTGGTATAAGATCAAAGCTTTGGTTCTTAGGAAAAGAGTGAAAGGGAAATCTCTTGAATGGACAGTTTCCTGCTGGTTGGGGGTTTACTAAACCTGGGCCACCTTGTGCTTCTTTCTACTTGCCTCAGTAATACTGGGGTCCCTATGTGTGCCAGGCCCTGGGCTGGGGTCAGGCATCCAACATGGACAGAATTAACAGGTTCCAGTCATTTGATGGTGTTTGCAGTCTCTGGGAGTGTATAGCCATTGAACAAATACTTAGACAACTGATTGTGGACATGCAGTCACATGGAGTGCTGTGAAGAGAAGTGGAGAGCCCATGAGAGTGTGAGAGAATAGACTTACCATGCAGGGAGGAAGGCAGGGAAGGCTTCCTCAGGAGGTCTGCGCAGTTAGCCAGGCAGGGGAAAGAACGCGTTAGCAGAACTTGGAAACAGAGGAAAACTTCGGGTATGTGGAGACTTCTGGCAAGAAGGGTGGTTCTTTGGATTGAAATAAAGGAAGGTAAGTGTATTAATTAAGTTCCCTCTGTCAGAAAACTCCAAACGCCTTTTCTCATTTTTATGTATAAAGAAGCAGTCTAAACCAGGCGTGGTGACACATGCCTTTAATCCCAGCACTCGGGAGGCAGAGGTAGGAGGATTGCCAAGAGTTCGAGGCCACCCTGAGACTCCATGGTGAATTCCAGGTCAGCCTGGGCTAGAGTGAGACCCTACCTCGAAAAACCAAAAGAAGAAGAAAAGAAAAGAAGCAGGTATGATGTCTCACACCTGTCACTTCAGCTGAGGCAGGAGGATCCCTGAAAGTTTGAAGCCAGCCTCAGTTACATAGTGAGACCCTGTTTCAACGAACAAAGAAATCACAACAGGCCAGAACTGAAGAGATGGCTCCATGCTTAGCGGGTACTGAAGCGACACCTTACTGCTTCGTCCTCCTGGGCACATGGCTTCCATCTTACGGCCCTAATTAAATGGCTGCTGTAACACTCTGTGTGACATCTATGTTCTAGTCAACAGGAAGAAGGAAAGGACAGAAGACACACACAGCTTTCTTGCATAAGGAAAGTTCTTGAAAGAAGAAGAAATTATATATGTAGTCTTTGGTCCTATCTCAGCAAGAACTTGGTCACATGGCCATGGCTGCTTGCAAGTGGGGCTGAGACACATTCTTTTGTTCTGGGCAGTCACGTGCCTGGCAGATGGGAAAAGGAGAATAAATTATATTGGGAGATAGCTAGCAGGTGTGCCTCAGCCAAAATGACTAAAACACAGTGGGCAAGAGACAGAGCAAGGGGAGATGAACCCAGAGTAGGGGGCAGGGCCTTGGGGTGGTTCATCTGGAGAGGAGTGAGAGTTTAGTAAAAGTCCTTTTAAGAAGGTCACGGTCAGGCTGGAGAGGTGGCTTAGTGGTTAAGGCACTTGCTTGCAATGCATAATGACCCCGGTTCTATTCTTCACATAAAGCCAGATACACAAAGTGGCACATGTTGGGCTGGAGAGATGGCTTAGCAGTTAAGCGCTTGCCTGTGAAGCCTAAGGACCCCGGTTCGGGGCCTGATTCTTCAGGACCCACGTTAGCCAGATGCAAAAGGGGGCGCACGCATCTGGAGTTCGTTTGCAGTGGCTGGAGGCCCTGGCACGCCCATTCTCTCTCTCTATCTGCCTCTTTCTCTCTATGTCTGTTGCTCGCAAATAAATAAATAAAAATTAAAAACAAAAAAAAATTAAAAAAAAAAACCAAAACCAAAGTGGCACATGTGTCTGGAGTTATTTGCAGTGGCCCTGGTGTGCCCATTCTTATTCTGTCTTTCTCTCTCTTTGCAAGCAAATTAAAAAAAAAACTTAAAAGAGGTCATGATCAATCTTATGGTTTCAGAAGGGTTTCTTTTATTCCTCTCTGAGTTGGAGTTTGTGTCATTGAGACAATCTGTGTTTTTTTGTGGTGGTTTGATTCAGGTGTCCTCCATAAACTTAAGTGTTCTGAATGCTAGGTTCCCAGCTGATAGAGATTTGGGAATTAATGCCTCCTGGAGGTGGTGTATTGTTGGGGGCGGGCTTATGGGTGTTATAGCCAGTTTCCCCATGTCAGTGTTTGGCACACTCTCTTGTTGCTATTGTCCACCTTATGTTGGCCAGGGGGTGATGACCACCCTCTGCTCGTGCCGTCGTTTCCCCCTGCCATCGTGGAGCTTCCCCTCGAGCCTGTAAGGCAAAACAAGCCTCCTTTCCCCCACAAGATGCTCTTGGTCAGGTAATTTGGTAATTTCTACCAGCAATATAAACCTAACTGCAACAGTAAAGTGGTACTGAGGAGTGGGATTGCTGCTAGACACCTGACTCTGTGGCTTTGGCCTTTTGGAGCTGATTTTCAAGAGAAATGTGGAGGGACTTGAAACGGCCTCAGAGATGCTTTGCAGTGCTGTAAGTACTATTCTGGTCAGAGTTGAAAGACCTGAATGCAGTAAGAACTATGGACTGTGAGGTTTGGCTTATGAGGGTGAGAAAGAGCTTTGCTTAGACTGGGCTAGCAGTTTGTGTAAAAAGTTTGCTGTTATGCCCGTGTCCTGAGAAGTTGTGCAGGGCTGCTTTGTGTAGAAATGAACTGGTATGAACAGAGCGATATGGCACAGAAAAAAATGAAATCTTTGGGCCCAAACTGATGCCTGTTCACCTGCAAATTGTTTGAGAGATTACAACTTTTGAGACTGGGCTAGCTGACCTGCACTGAGGCAACAGGAAGAATGTAGACTCTTTTGAAGGGGCCTAAATGCTCAAGGAGTATCCTGTTTTCAAAGTCTGCTTTATTCCCCCCTGGATTAAAACAAGTAGGCACCCTACCTGGTATTGTGGAGTATAAGAAATGCAGGAAAGAGAGGGTCATTGAGTTTGCAACATGGTCTTGTGTTTTGGAAATGGCCATGGGCAGTGTGTAGCAGGTTTGCTGGTTGCCTGCATGGAGACCCTTTGGGGCCATGAGGATGAACTGTGGATTGCAGTGGAGACCCAGTGGAGATGCCAGGACCACGAGATGGCTGCTAAGGAAAGCTGCTGGCCCCAGTGAAGTTTTCCAGGACTGTGAGTAGCCTAGCTGGAGGGGCAGAATTGGAATGCCAGAGACTTGTTGCTGGTTAGAATTATCGGACTTGGAGATTTGTCACTGGCTAGAGTTGTTGGAGTTGAAGCTACAGAGTTTGATGTTTGCCCTGTTTTACATCTTGTATTGGCTGAATATTTCTTTGCTATGCCATCTTTTGCAGTGTGAATGTTTATTCTGTGCCACTATGGATTTTTGGGGGGATTTTTGGAATTATGGCTCAGTTAAAAGACCTTGGATTATAGGGATGTTTGAACATCATTAGGATTGATAAAAACTATGAGGACTTTTAAAGTTGGATGAATGCATTGCATTGAATTTTATATAATGTATGGTTATCAGTTTATGGGGGTCAGGGGCTGAATATGGTGGTTTGATTCAGGTGTCCCCCATAAACTTAGGTATTCTGAATGCTAGGTTCCCAGCTGATAGGGATTTGGGAATTAATGCTTCCTGGAGGCAGTGTATTGTTGGGGGTGGGCTTATGGGTCTTATAGCCAGTGTCCCCATGTCAGTGTTTGGCACACTCTCCTGTTGCTATGGTCTACCTTATGTTGGCCAGCGGGTGATGTCAACCTTCTGCTCATGCCATTGTTTTCCCCTGCCATCTTGGAGCTTCCCCTCGAGCCTGTAAGCCAAAATAAACCTCTTATTCCCACAAGCTGCCTCTTGGTCAGGTGATTTCTACCAGCAATGCGAACCTGACTGCTACACTTGTACAGGTATTTCTTTGTGATCAATTTCTAGAGGAAAGTTGCTAGGCCAAAGGATAGATGCTTTTGCTCTCTCATCTGCAATTTGTGGTTTGTGGAAACATTTCGGCCCTTATAGTTTTTTTTTTATAGGTATCCCCTTCTTATCTATTTATTACAGTTTTTATTGTTGTCATCATAACTATTTCTGTGGGGGGCACATGCATGTCACTTGCACACATGTGGTGGCCCTAGGACCAACTTGGGGTGTGGAAGCTTTCCTTTCGCCTTGTCTGAGAGAAGGTCTCTCTTGTTTTGGCCTCTGGGAAGATCAGAGTAGTTGGCTTCTGAGCTTAGACATTCTCCTGGCTCTGCCCCCCCCACCCATTGCCTTAGGCATGTTGGGATTATAGAAGTGTGCACCCCAGCATCTGGCTGGGAATTTGAAATCTGGTCAGCAGGTTTATGGAGCAAATGCCTTTAACCTCTGAGCCATCTCCCCAGCCCTCAATTTTTTTTTAAAATGAAACATTTCAACATACAAAAGATGTTGAAACCATTATACAGCAAACATCTCGATTCCACAATTAGCATTTTGCAATAGTTGCTTTATCAAATATGTATCCAGCCATCAACCCATCTTATTCTTTGGATGGATATCAGAGTAAATTACAAACCTCAGGACCCTTTGCCCTACATGCATGATGGTGTTTTGATTCTCATAGCAAGTGGACATGGTAACTTTGTCCTTCAGGACGCGTACTGCCTGCTAAGACAGAGGGTCATAGACTGAGGCGTCAGATGACTTCCGTGACCTTGAACAGTTGCATAAGTGTAATGAGCACTTCTTTTTCTTTAGGACGAGGCTAACGCCACCTCTCGATGGTGTATAGCACCGAGCTTTTTCCAGAGCACAGTGGGAACTGTATACATGGGAATAGTTACTTGCATATTATTATGGTCATCATCACCATCATTATTGGGTTTTCAAGGTAGGGTTTCTTTCTCTAGCCCAGACTGACCTGGAATTCATAATGTAGTCTTAGAATGGTCTTGAACTCATGGAGATCCTCCTACCTCATCCTCCTGAGTGCTGGGATTAAAGGTGTACACCACTATACCTGGCTTTCATTCTTTTTTACTAGAACAGTCTGACATTGTATGATGAACTGTTGAAGGCACTGTTTTTTCTTTATATTTTCTTACAGGTAGTGATGGCTGATAATTTCTTATGTACATGTATGCACACATCCACGTCTTCTGGTGTATGGTTTGTCACATACTGTGTTTTCTTTTTCAACTTGGATGAGAAAAAAATTCTATAAAGAACCACAAAAAAAAAAAAAAAATCCAGTGTGTCAGATGGTCAGGAGCACTCTGTACTGAGTGTGTTAACCAGTTTTTTTTAATTGTTGCAACAAAATATATGAGATAAATAAGAGGTTTTCTGTAGCTCACAGTTCCAGAACTTTCAGTCCATGGTCCCTTGTTTCTGTCACTTCCAGTCTATGGGGACACAGAACATCAGGGCAGGAGCAGGTGGCAGAGGAAACTGCTTCTCTCAGGGTGGCCCTGGAAGTAAAGAGAGAGAGAGAGAGAGAGAGAGAGAGAAAGGGGTTAGGGTTCCATTATGTCCTGCTAGTGCTCGCCCTCAATGACCTAACTTCCTTCCCCGAGGCTCTACCTCCTAAAAGTTCCATCACTTCCCAATAGCAGCACAGATGGGCAGTCAAACCTTCCCCATATGAGCCCTTGGAGTGGGGATAGTTAAGATCTAAGTCACAGCATTGAATGCATTCAAACATGGACCTTAGTGGCTACCTAAAGAGATATTGTCCCACCATTTGAACACTATGCTGTATGCATTGCTTTCTCTTTGGTTTGACCTTGAACTGAGTCATACATCCCATAGCTGGGGCCATGGCCCAGACGGAAGAGGTCTGTCCTTCCTGGACTTAAGGCCAAAGTGGCTCCTCTTGGCACTGGGGACTTCCTGCTCTGCTTCCCTTCCTCTCTGGGGAAGACCTTGTCCTCTGATTTGTTCCCACTGAGTTGTTATTTCTGCCTGGGAGACCCCAGTGCCAGATGACATCATTGTGGAGCCAAATAGATTGCAGATCTCTTGACAGGTGTGTTTTGGACCAAATGACAGACGAGTCAACACTTTGTGCGCGCACACACACACTTAGGAGCATGGTTTTGTGTGTGTGTGTGTGTGTGTGTGTGTGTGTGTGTGTGTGTGTTGAACTTGGGATTGTTGCAAATTGATGGCTGGAAGCTCTGAGACCACGTCTGAGGGTTTCTGAGTAGAAAGCTGTAGCCAGTGTGTGTCCCCAGAATTCAGGCTCTGGGATCCACCCAGGAATACCCTTCATGCATTTGCGGCCATGATGTCTCTCTCCCTGCCTCCTGCTTTCTGAGAAAGCAGCTGGGCACAGTCCAACAACAGAGAGAGTGGCACTGATTATTTGAAAGGGCATATGCTTCATTTAGACCAGATTGCTGTTATCAACGTAGATAATTTCCGTGAGTCCTGAAATAGACTTGGCCCACCAGGCCTGGTGTCTGTGTATGTATGACAAGCCACGGGGTACAGGAGAGGCTGAGTCTGAACTACAGTGACATTGTAAGTAGAGGCTGCAATTCTAGAAAATATCTTTGCTTTTTAGAAGCCAGGAGGAGCTCACTGGAAAGCATCCAGGCCTCTTGTCTCCATTGGAAAGGTTGTGGCTTAGTGGCGCTGCATGTTCAGTCCCAGGCTCCTCAGCTACTGAATGGAGGTGGGCGTAGGCAGCTCGCAACATGTGTGAAGATGAGGTGTAGGATGAAGGGACCTTTACCACTGTCCTCTGAGGTTCACTGGGATAACCTGACAGACAGATAAAACAGAAGCAAAGGATACAAACTTACAACTTGCAAAGAAGGGAAAGTTATAGCACAAAGGGAAATGGTAGGAATGTGATTAACCACTTGCTTCCCTCCTACAGGGGAGGAGAAGAGTGGGGAATGGGGACAATTGGACAAGTTGAAAAATGATTATTTTACAATCATTTTTTGTGCATGTGTGTCTAGTAGTGTGTGTGTGTGTGTGTGTGTATGTATACATGCATGTGCACACAGATATATATACCCCCTCTATCATTCTTTCACTGTCTCTTTGAGACATATTCTCTCACTGAACCTAGAGTTGTCACTTCAGTCACACCTGTCTCCGTGTGCCCACAGGACTACGGTTGCAGGTGTACATGGCCATGCCTGGCTTTTTACATGAGTGCTGGGGGATTGAACTCGGGCCCTCTTTAGGGCCCTCATGCTTGTGCATCAAGTGCTCTTACTCACTGAGCCATCTCCCTAGTGCTGGAAATGATTATTTTTAATGTGTGTGTGTGGTGTGTATGAGTGCATACGTGCATGCGTGTTTGTATTTATGTTGGTGTGTTGTAGGTGTGTGTACAAGCCAGAGGTTGATGTAGGGTGTCTTCCTTGATAGCTCTCCACTTTATTTACCGAGGCAGGAACTCTCACTTGAACTCGGAGCTCACTGGTTTGGCTAGTCTAGCTACCCAGCTTGCCCTGGGGATCCTCTAAGTGCTGGGATTACAGGCAGGTTTCCACAGATACTTGGCTTAGGTCCTAGGGATCTGAACACTGGTCCTCCTACTTATGCAACAAGTGTTTTATCCACTGAGCCATCTCCCCAACCCCTGAAAAATGACATATTTTTTTTAAAAAAATATATTTTTTTATTTGCATGTGGGAGGAGGTGAGTGGAGATATGATGGTGTGTTTGTATGAGTATACCAGGGTCTCTCACTACTGTAAACAATGCCCATCTGGCTTTATGTGGGTGGCTGGGGAATTGAACCCAGGCTGGCAGGCTTTTAAAGTAAACACTTATAACCACCAAGCAATCTCCTCAGGCCCTGAAAATGATTTTAACACAGTTTTGCTTGTAGAGCACACAGAGGACAGACATTGTTTTGCCTGCAGAACAGACAAAGGTCTGTAAATGATTCTCTTTGGAATATTGATCAGGACCAAAATAGAAGACGATGGTGTGTGAATAAACTCTGTCCAGGTGTATTGACAAACCCCAGTCTCTCTGCTTGTGGTATGTGTTTAGTTGATGGAAACGCTGGGAGGGGACCAGAGATAATCATTTTCTTCTTTGGGGTCCAGATTTTAAACAGACAAGAAGGCACCAGAGGGAAGCTTTCTCCAGCCCTTGCTGTTCTCTGAGTCCCTTTATTTAAAGCAACTAACATTGGGGTGCCATATTTAGGGGTGACAGTTCCTGGATTCTCTTAGTATTCCAGGACCTCCTCTTTCTAGATGTCTCTCTACCAATGCAGCTAATATAAAATGAGGATGAAATATAGTGGGATTATGGTCCCATCACTGTAGCAACCTATTTCCCACACTAGTTCCTTATAGCCAACTTTAGTCCTTGGAATAGTGCCCCACTCATTGACCAGAGAGGGATCATTTTAAAATGAGAAGTTATTTTAAAACACTCAATGATCTATTTATTCATTCAACTAATATCTTTTTAGCATCTTCTATATGTCAGGTGTCATTGTGCAGTCCTGAGGAACCTAAGATGAGTAATCTGTAGTAAGATGTAGGGAGGTCACATTTGCCTGGTAGTGAGGGGTGTGTACAATTTGTGGTCACTAGGGTAAATGAAGCACTGGAGATGGGAAGGGAAATTATGAGGGGTGTTGGGAGAAGAGGTGTAGAACAGAGGAGTACTTCATGTGGGGTGCATATTGTAGGGGTGGAGTTACAGAGGCAAAGGAATTCTGGTAGCTGAGACAAACTTGAATAAAGACATGGAGTTGGGAACCTTTCTACTGTATTCGGGGATCTTTTTATAAATATTTATTTTAATGAATTTATTTGAGAGAGAGAGAGAGGAAGAGACAGAGAATAGGCGCACCAGGGCCTCCAGCCATCTTTCCAGCCTCTTAAGTTGGAGATCTTTAAGCAACCTGGTGTTACTGGGGAGGGGACTGAGGTGGGCTGGGAGGATGGAAGATGCTAAGTCCAGGAAGGCCATGTTGTGTGCCCTGTTAGGGGGGCTCAGGTCTTCCTCTGCAGTTTTCAGGGGTCAGGGCATAGCTGTGGATAGTAGGGGTAGGCACTTTCATTTGAAACATCCATGGAGTTTAGTATTCTTTCAGCAGGACCTCCTTTGTATAGAAGATGGCTTGGAGAGCTTGAAGCTCCAAGTTCCCTGTAGGAAGATCTGCAATTGTCTGGGAAGTAAAGGTGAAGAGGAATTAATAGGTTTAGAATCCAAGAAAGACAAAGCAAGGGAGGAGGAGCCAAGTATGACCAGAGTTCTGCTTTTCCTCTTTTGGACTCTTGCCTGTTTTTTTTTTTTTTTTTTGGTTTTCAAGGTAGGGTTTCACTCTAGTCCAGGCTGACCTGGAATTCACTATGTAGTCTCAGGTGGCCTCAAACTCATGGCGATCCTCCTACCTCTGCCTCCCAAGTGCTGGGATTAAAGGCATGTGCCACACGCCTAGCTCTGACTGGTCTCATTTTTGCCTCTTTGAGGAGGATTTTCCTGAAGTCTAGTTCTAACTTTGTTGTGCAGATCTGACTGAACTGCCCCTGCTCAACACATTTTTTTATTGTATACTTCTTAAATTTGTTTACTTTCCCTAGTAAAGGGAAGCTCTTAAAAAAGAAAGTATTTCAGCCAGGTGTGGTAGCACATGCCTTTAATCCCAGCACTGGGAAGGCAGAGGTAGGAGGATCGTTGTGAGTTCGAGGCCACCCTGAGACTACATAGTGAATTCCAGGTCAGCCTGAGCTAGAGTGAGACCCTACCTCGCAAAACCAAACATAAAATAAGTAAATAAATAAAAATAAAGTATTTGGGAGGTACAATTTTAGGCAATTGATATTTATGCATAATATCATTTGAACTTTAAACAATTTACTCCATTTACCTCATATTTTCTTCTAAGGGAAAGAGAAAACAAGTGTTAAATGACAAGCATTCTCCAGCTAGAGGATACACTGGTGACTTGTGAGTCCAAAAGGAATTTAAACCAAAATTATTCAAGAGGTGTAAGATACCAAGATTTAAGATAAATAGGCTAGGACTTTTAATCATTCAGTTCTGGAGAGTACTTACTTATAAAGAGACTCCTCACATGGGTTGGCAATGGCTTGATCATCCAAAATGCTCCCAATCTTACTGAGCAGCTCACATCTGCGATTCCATCCACAGGTCCAGAGCCTGGTACCCAGTGTGAACTGTCACCCATCAATTCCTCTCACCCTGTCCAAGCCTTGATGGAGAGCTTCACCGTCCTGTCGGGCTGTGCCAGCCGAGGCACAACCGGGCTGCCACAAGAGGTGCACGTCCTGAACCTCCGCACCACGGACCAGGGGCCAGGCCAGCCACAGAGAGAGGTAGGCACAACAAATGCCGCTTTTGGCTCATGCCCTCTTGAGTCTGCAAAGGTGCTTTTCAAAAGAAGTCCTTTCCTTCTCCATTGGAGCTCAACAAGCATGCTCATGTCTACACACTAGAGTCGGAGTGGGGCTCAGAATGAACAGATTGTTCTGTGGCCTGGATCACTTTAGACTCCTCTGTCTAGTCCTCTCGATCAGAAAGAATTTCTGTAAGAACTTCACCTTTTGAAAACAACCACAAGAAAAGTAGCTTTCTGTAACTGTAAAATGTCTTTCTATCTTTGCCTATGACCCTCTTGTCTATTTAGTTTACTTTTTCAAAAGATTAAAACATTTTTATATTTTATTTTATTTTATTTGATAGAGAGAAGAGAGAAAGAGGTAGATAGACCGAGAGAGAATGGGCTCGCCGGGGCCTCTAGCATGCACCCCCTTGTGCATCTGGCTTATATGGGTACTGGGGAATCAAACCCGGGTCCTTAGGTTTCGCAGGCAAGTGCCTTAACAGCTAAGCCATCTCTCCAGCCCTACTTCCTTTATTTGGTCTTACAAATGTATTACACCTGCAGGGTGACCTAGGAGAAGGGGGAACACTAGAACAAAGGGCTTAGCACTTTATGCTTGACGAGAATCTGGAGGGAGCTCTTCATTGCTGCGGAGACAACTTCTCCAAGATGGTGGTGGTCTTGGTGGTGATGGCGATGAAAACGGTAGAACAGGCTCCCAGTGACTCGGCGCTGTTGGAACCCTTCCTACACGAGCCCCCAGGGGATTTTCATCATGCTTATTTTATAGGCGAGGAAACAGGTCCAAGGTCATTAGCTGCAGAGAGAAACAACCCATTCTTCCCCGCGACTCAAAGCTGGCCTGGATGGTGGGTGAATGGTCATCACGCCTCCTTCGCTAGACTTCCGCACACGGGATAACACATAGTTGTCATTCTTTCTGGTTTTGGGTTTCTGTGTCAGAGATGGTATTACTAAGCAATAATCTCTCTAAGGAAAAAAAAAATAATTAGAGTAAACCCTGGTCACAGTAAGCCAGAGGAAAGCTCTCACAGCATAGAGTTTGTCTATCTCTCAGCTTTCTCCTGGGCAAAAAGTGAATTTCCCTATATGCTTGTTTATATGGCTCAAGCATCCTGTCTCCCCCCTCCCCCCCAACGAGGTAGGGATAGGGGTGGGAGAAGCATCGATCCTCCAGAAGGGAAAGCAAACTGACTTTAATCTGATGAAAGTGTGCAGGGTTGGCTCATTTTTAAGGCAGATCGCCTAGCCTTTCTAGTTCCATTGGAAATTATTGTTAATACTCTTGGTTGCTTGCCATTGTTGCTGCAAGACATATTTCAGGTCAGCTTTCTTTATCCCAGTAATGTGCCTTTAATTCTCAACTTACGTGGGAGAGTTTGTGGTGGGAGGGAGGGAGGAGAGAGGAGGAAATACAGCCCCTATGCGGCGCTGCTGACTCCAGCAATTCCTCAGCAGCAATAATTACTCATTTTATATATGCTTCTCTCAGAGGGACACAGAAGGAAAAGAAAGTCCAGGCTGTGATTGAAACATTGCCGCTGAAAATTCTTAATGTTAAATTGTGCAGTACAGTTGTTGACTCTGAAAATAGATCCAATAAGACTACTACAGAAAGAGAAAAATACTACGAGGAGGGACAGCAGAACTCTCCCACACTTTTATTTACTATGTTACATCAAAATGGAGTTCATTTTAGAACACAGTGGTATGGGGGTGGGGGGGAGCCCGCTGGGAATATGGCTCAGCATTTAAAGGCGCTTGCTTGCAAAGCCTGACTGCCCAGGTTCAATTCCCCAGCCATCCATGTAAGTCAGATGCTAAAAGTGTTGGCACAAGGGTCTGGTGTTCATTTGCAGTGGCAAAGAGGCCCTGGTGTGTTCATGAGTGCATTGCGTGCACACACGCGCATAAACACACACACACACACACACACACACACACACACACACAAATAAGTAAATTTTTTAAATAGAACACAGTATACTGAGGATGGATAAAATTAGCTAACCTCTAGGGACCATTTGACTTCAGTGAGAAGAGAAGACAGAAGGCATATGCAGTCTAGTCTCAAACTTCTTTGAAAACCTCAGCATGGTTCCCCTTCCAAAGTTGTGTGGTACATGTATGTATGCTTTGGGGCTAGTGATTTAAAAGCATTTCTGTGACTAGATAGCTGAGGGGAATTCCATATTGTCTTCTCTGGAGATCTCTAAGGATTAAGTAATTGTAGTTCAATCCTGTTTGAAAACATGATGTTAGGATAATTGAAAACTCCATTTGGCTGTACATATGGTAGACCTTGGAATCTTTTGGGTATATAAAACGTATTTTATTTATTTATTCGAGAGAGAGAGAGAGAGGCAGATGGAGAGAGAGAATGGGCACACTAGGACCTTTGGCCACTGCAAATGAACTCCAGATGCATGGGCCACCTGGCTTATGTGCGTACTGGGGGTCCTGGGTCCTTAGGCTGCACACACAAGTATCTTAGCCGCTAAGCCCTCTCCAGCCCTGCTCTGGGTATACAGACAGAATGTAAAGGTTGATAGTAGACAAAGAATCAAAGAGATGGATAGCAAGGTCAGGCTTGAGAAGTATCAAATACGCCTCTTCATAGATGACTGGAGGTAGATTGTAGCAATTGTCCTAACAGTTTTTTACAAATGTCTTGAGCCCTTCAAGTCAGAAATTCTACTCTTAGGTATGTACTCAAGAGAAATGAGAGCATGGATACTCTACAGCCTTTAGTTAAAGTAGAACCCACCTTTTTCCTCCTGTGGGCCTCTGAGTTTGATGCCTTGGGGTGTTTCCTGACTCTTGAGAAGGGTCATAGCACCCTCCAAGGCTTGTTTACAGTAACGAGCTTTCATGAGATGCTAGAATGGCAACTGTTTTGTTTCCTGTGGCCTCATTTTTGCGACGGATCTGCTTTTATGTGGCGGTGTATGTTTTTCTTATTTCCGACCTATCTTTATTGCTGGCTTCTTAGGAAGAGCTGCGGAGGGTGAGCTGTACTTAGCCATCACTCGGACGTCTGTACAAAAGACACGGACGGTTCTGCTTGTGCATTGGTTCTGACACTGAAGGAGGGACTTTGAACGGGGTGTCAGCTGTGGGGCTGAGAGAGGATCACGAGGCCCCACTGACTTAGAAATGGGGCCAGGTTTAATGATCTCACCCTCCAGGGAGCCTATGACCCCTCCTCATTTGATACACTGGCTTCTCTACTGCCTTTCAAAAGATTTGGGATGGACTTCCAATAACAGCCATGCCGACAACGGTGTGAGCAGAAGTGCACAGCGAGGACCCGAGAGAAAGGAAGAGTGTAATTTGTTGGCTGTGTGGGCTCATGTGGTTGCTGTGATTGTTTGAAATTTGGCTCCAAGCTTCTTGGCAGCCACGCCAAATGGGGTGTGTGGTTAATCACACACGTGGCTCCAAATCGCTTCCACTTTAGATCTTTTCCGAGGACTGGGCATGAACTCATCCCTTTCTTGGTCCTTTCTGAGGGCAGGAAGGACCTGTGATAAGTAGGAGAAAGAGAAGGCAGGAAAGACGGTGAAAATACGAACTGTCCCCAGGATAATAATACCAGCAGCTCTTGCGGATACGAGTCCCACGCCTACCACCTGTGCTGGGCCAGTCCCAGCAAGCTTAGCAGCCTGAAAGCCAGGGTCGCTTCAGCAGGTGCTCATCTGGGCTCGGGAAGGTTACAACCAGGAGTGGGAGAGGCAGCCTCTGAGCAGTGCCGGCTGATGCGATGGTTCTAGCTTTCTCCCTGCTTTGAGCTTTTAGCTTTGTTGTGGGTTACAGAGCCTCCCATCTGGCCTGGGGGGTGAGGGCCGCGGTGGGCTTCTTCAGCTAGCTGAGACAGTGATCTCTCAGATTGGGGTTGGGGTTTATGTATAGTCTTGTCACTGTCACAGCTTTCCAGTCCTTGGGACCTTTTTTTTTTTTTTTGTTCTTTAATTCCCTTCCGGCTTTAGGGCAGCATTAATCCTGGTGCCAGTGTCGCTTATCCAATCAAATGTCAACAGTTATGAAATTCAGAGCTGAGCTCAGGAGCCATTGTGTTCTGGGGGACTGTTAATCCCACACCCAATACCCCACCGAGAGGACTTTTGTCTGTCTTCCCATCCCATGATTCCTGGTGCTTTCGGTGGCCTTTGCAACCGCCCACTGCTTGCAAAGTGGCACTTCTTGGAACTAACCCCGCCTGAGGTGGGTAAGGGTGGACAGGCACACCGAGTCTCTTCCTGCTCACAGTGAAGACAAAGAGCTTCAGTGTTAAGATTTTACCATCTGGGGGGTGGGGGAGACCAAGGGGATCTCTTAGGGGTAAGTACATTTGCCACATAAGCAGGAGAGCCTGACTGGACCTGAGCCAGCATGAAGTTGATCCCCAGCACCCATGTAAAAAGCTGGGCATAGCCCTGTATTCCTGTAACCCCAGTCCTGAGGGGCGGGGCCTAGGTAGAAGAATTGCTGGGACTCACTGGTCAGCCAGTTCAATCGAACATGGCAGCTCCAGGTTCAGTGAGAGACTTTGTCTCAAGGAAACATGTGGATGAGCTATAGGGGAGGACACTCAATATTCTCCTCTGGGCTCTGCACACATGCATACATTTATCTTCACACACGTGCATACATATGCCTCACCCACCACATGGACTATGCACTATATACTCTGCATACATGCACATATGTCTGCACACACTTGCATACGTACACCTCACAACATATGTACTATACACACAATAAAGCAAAATAAATGATCTTACCATCTGATCGGGTATCTTTTTGCTTACTGTGAGGAATTTGGCAGTTTTGGATATCTCTATCTACCTGACTGCCTGGATAACTGTCTCCCTATTTACTTACTCAGGCAGACTTTCCTTTAGCTTTTTCAATATTAACACATGGGCAAACCGCCGCCCCCCCCCCCCACGTTACCTACCAAAATACTGACACAGTAGTGTCTGGAGTGGGAGAGACAAGTGTGTATCTTTCTTGTACCCACCACTGCTAAAAGAACTGGTTAAAAATTTCAAGGCTGGCTGTTTGCAGAACACATATATTGGAGGAAAACTGTCAAGTGAGCACCAGCAAACTAGCTACGTTCTTTCTGTACCTGGGGTGTTTGTTTACTCTGCTGTTATTCATGAATGACTCCTCAATGCTGGTCCTGTATATATCAGAAAGGAAAGATACCACTCAGGGCTACTTATGTTTGTGATAGCGTATATGTAGTCTGTCATAAGCAAATGTCAAAGTAAACTCCCCACACATGACACTGTGTACTGATAAAATTTGGTTTCCAATGAAGCACCTTCCATGTATAAGCACTTCTGCTCTTCATTAAAAGGAGATTGGGGGGCTAGAGAGATGGCTTAGTGGTTAAGGCACTTGCCTGTAAAGCATAACGACCCAGGTTTGATTCCCCAGTACCCATGTAAGCCAGATGCACAAAGAGATTCATGCGTCTGGAGTTGGTTTGCAGTGGCTAGAGGGCGTGGCATGCCCATTTTTTTTATTCCCTCTACTTTACTCCCTCCCTCTTTCTCTCTCTCTCAAACAAATAAAAAATATTTCTTAAAAAAGGTGATTATTCTGGAAATCACCACAATATGATAGGTAAGATCATTTCTGAACTGATCATTTTGTCACAGACCAACAAGAGATCTATTAAATTTTCTAGAGATTTCTCTTGCTCCCTTCTCTTATATCTTCCTGTCCTTCCCTTCAGCCTCTAGTCATCTGAACATTACTAGAAATTATTTCATAAGGCAATTGAATCTGACACATGGGATGAGTGAACCTAAATGAATAGAGAACACACATCATTTAAGAAAGGTTGGCTCTTTACTTGAAGATACCCAATGAAGTTTCAATGGGAGAACCTGCTGGGTTGTGCAAAGATGTCAGTTTAGGTCTGGGTAGAGGAGCAGGGTAGGGACAGCAGGGCAAGGATGTCGCAAGAAAGATGCAACCAGAGTTGGGCCTGTATTGGACTCCTAACATGCTGGGACAAGATGTGTAATATGAAACTGCAGCTAACTCTCAACTGAGGACTCCGTAAAACCAAACTCGGAATTCCGAAGCCAGAACTCAGAGGTACAAGTCAACACCAGGGCTTAGCAAACAAACCTGGTTACTAGCTAAGTTGAGAAGTTAAGGCATTCGTACCAGGGCTCCGGCAGACTATATTGCTTTGACGGTCACATTTACCGTAGGACTGACACGGGCTGTAAATTGCCCTAGCAGAGCATGGCCCTCTGCCCTGGCTGAGGGAGGACTTGAGCCCAGTTGGCCTCTTCCATTTTAGCATGAGGTAATGGCAGACTGGGTTCTGTGCTGGCTGGAAGCTGACAGGTGGGGAAGAGCCCCTCTCTTCTTATTGCCTCCTCTGCAGGATGGACAAGTGACTGGCCTTGACGGCTCCCCCCCACCCTTTTAAATTTGTCCCGTAATAGCATTACCCAACCAGTGGGTATTTTGTCTTTTTGGATGTTAGATTTGCAACCCTTACCCTCCCTTTAGCTGTTGTGGTGACTGCCCTTGACTTTTTTTTCCCCGAGGTAGGGTCTTACTCTGGCCCAGGCTGACCTGGAATTCACTATGGAGTCTCAGGCTGGCCTCGAACTCATGGCGATCCTCCTACCTCTGCCTCCTGAGTGCCGGGATTAAAGGCGTGCACCACCACACCCGGCTGCCCTTGACTTTAAATTTCCTGAAATAATGTTAGAAAAAATGTTTCTACAAGCCTGCCCTCCACATTTCAAAATATGATTTGATTTTTTTTTTTGCCTCTTAGAAATTTTTTTTTTTTTTTGGAGAGTATGAAAAATAGGCCAAGGTAAGGAGTAGGTCTACAAATCCAAGACTTAGCTATGCTCAGTGGACAGTTGCCCAGTTTGCGTGTGTACACTATCTAGTTATCCAGCTTATCTGCTATCTTGACATTTTGTTTGAGAATAAAAGGAAATTTACTGCTAATATTTTTTGATTTGGAGACTCAAATTCTGCAGCAGTATTTATTATATTACCTTCCACCCTTCCCCTGCGTTTTCTAAATATTTCTGTATAAATTAGACACGGGGAATTATTTGAATTATTTTGCTTTTCTTTCTCCAACTGCTGAAGAGGCCTGATGTGCACTTAGCTCCTCGGGTTGCCTCTGGGCACTGCCTTGTATCTCTGTTTCTTCTTCCTACCCAAATTCCTGACGGGCCAAACACCCGGGCGCGCTTCTTCCCTGCCCACTGCTGGACTTCTGCGTTCCGGAGCTTACTGCTCGATGTCATCTATGTTAACCATCTGATGTTACGTATGCCAGCCATTATTATTATTTTATTAACTAAAACATGGACTGCTGGGATAGGGGAGGGGCCCCGGAGTCCCTGTCGTCATGCCCACCTGCAGAGGGAGCCAGGCCAGAGGGAGAAGTGACAAGTCACTCAGGAACAGAACCTATTACCATTGCCTTTCTTCAACATCCCCTTTCTTGCCACCTCCCTCTTGGGTTCCAGAAGCTATGCTATCTGGATCCTCCCAACCCTGTTCTACTTATTTTTTAGATTCCTCCTTAGCTGGACTTTCTTCCCTCCGAAGGGTTGTTGGTCCTGTTTTCCTTCTGCCCTCTCTGAGGTGCTTTGTCTGTTCTTAAGGTTTGGGTTGAACTATGATAACTTCTCACGTGGAGCTCTCCAAGCACCCCACTTCCTGGTCCTACCTTGAACTCTTGGGTCGCTGAGATATGGTGTGCAGGGGAAGTGATCAGTGTGGTGCAGAGACTGGGTGAATCTCAGCTTTGGTATTTGCTTCCCAAGCCTGTGTCCCTGATGAGCAATTTCATCCTTAAGCCTAGCTTCCCCATCTGTGAAATGGAGTAATATCTTGATATCAGCCATATCAGCCCTTGGTTGAGAGATGCTCAGGACACTCTGGGTTGGCATGTGCATGCCTGGCACACAGCATCCTCTCAAATGTTAGCCAGCATTGGTTCTTAAGTATCTCTGGAACAGAATTTGAGATCCCTTCTAAGTCAGTTCTCCCGATGTTATCCCAGGGCTGGTTTTTCAGGCCAGCTTCCTGGTCCCATCAATGTCACCGTCACCATCTGTTTTGGAACTTTTGAGCCATCTTAGATTTACTCATGCCTTCAAACCCTATATTTGGTCAACGGCAAGGTTTTATCACCATTTCCTCTGCAACTGCCCTTGGATTTCTCTGTTCCTCTTCACTTATCACGAAGCCTCCTTAACTGGTCTCCTGGGACTGGCGTCTTCAGCTTTAGGCCCTGGTTCTTTCCATGCTGCTTGGGAACCACTTCATAAAACCAGTCTTCCATAAATAATATTCCCATAATTCATTCGCTCACTTATCCACAGTCCCATTCGTTAACAAGAACCTACTGTGTGCTGGGTAAACGCTGCTGGATTCTTACTCGTCTTCATGTCTTTAACACCTATACTAGGACTAAAGGAGAATACATTTAATACAACATGGCAAAGGTTCTAACCGAGACATGCACAGAAATTTCCAGAAGCTCAGGAAGTGAATGGTCATGGTAGCTGGAGGTGAGAGGAAGATGCCCAGGAGATATAGGATGGTCTGGAAGGCTAGGAAGGCAGCAGACATTGGTGGGCCTCTATTTGCACAGCAGGAAGACCAGAAACCACGCATACAGGAAGTTCTTTGGTGGACATGGTGTGGCTGCTCTCTAGAGAGGGCCGGCAAACTGACTGTTGCTTCCAGACCAAATCTTGTCTACTGCCTGAGTTTTTTTTTTTTTTTTTTTTCATATGAGACAGGATTTCACTCTATCTAGCTCAGGCTGACCTGAAACTCACTCTGTAGCCCTAGGCTGTCCTCGAACTCTTGATGATCCTCCTACCTCAGCCTCTGGGCTGGAATTAAAGGTGTGTACCACCATGCCCAGCTTTTGATTTTGTGTTTTAAATAGCTTCATCGAGAGTTATCTTTTACATACACAAATTCCATCTGTTTAAAGTGAAGGGGTTAGGGCATTGTAACCTGATTTTACATTTTCATCAACCCCCAAAGAAACCACACACATGTTAATAGTCATTGCCCCGTTTTTCTGTTTTTCATGCTCAGCCCAAGGCAGTCACTCATGTGCTTTCTCAATTTGCCAGTTTGACACGTTCATGTGAGCGGAATCATGCAGTAGGTGACATTCTCTTCTTTCATTCAGCGAAAGGAACTTGAGATTCATTTATGCTTTAACATGTGTTAGTTATTTGATTTCCTTTTTATTCCTGAATACACTCCATTTGTTTTGTTTATCTATTTGTCAACCTGATGCCTGATTTTGTAAATAAAGTTGTATTAGGACACACCCACTTGTTTATATATTGTCTATGGCTGCTTTCTTATTACAATGGCAGTTGAATACTATCATAGAGACCTATATGGCCTGTGAAGCCTTAAATATTTACTGTTTATCCCTTTGCAGAAAGAACTTGCCAAGCTCTGGGATAGAGGATTCGAACAATGATAGGGTTGGGCTGGGGCCTGTGAGTGGAAGATGAGACTGGAAACGTCACATAAGTAGCTTTGTGGATCAGCATGTGTGGTACATGAAGCCCCGTAAATGAATTGTTTGGGAATGCTTATGAGTGCAGAGTTCAGGGCCACATCCCCATGTCTGGTGGCATACACTTATGGTCCCAGCTACTCGGAAGTTGAGGCAGGATTGCTTGAGTCCCAAAGTTCAGGGCCAGCTGGGTAAAATAATCAGATGCTGTCCATTAAAAAAAACAAATAAACAAGTTGAAAATAAAACAAAGAAAAACCCAACACTGAACGGGGCCTCAGTCCTGGCTTAATAGTTGCATCTTTTGCTGCATACCTTTATTTTTAATTCCACCTGAACTTCCTTTTCTTCTTACTTATTTCTTAAAATATTTTATTTATTTATTTGAGAAAGAGCAAAAGTGACAGACTATATATACATATATATGTGTGTGTGTGTGTATGTGTGTGTGTGTATATATGTGTGTGTGTGTGTATATATGTGTGTGTGTGTGTATATATGTGTGTGTGTATATATATGTGTGTGTGTATGTATGTATGTATGTATATATATATATATATATATATAAAGAATAGGTGTGCCAGGGCCTCCAGTTACTGCAAACAAACTCCAGAGGCATGTACCACCTTGTGCATCTGGCTTTACTTGGGTCCTGGAGAGTTGAACTCGGGTCCTTAGGCTTCACAGGCAAGTGCCTCAATCACTGACACATCTCTCCAGCCCTCTACATGAACTTCTATGTGCCTCTCCCATGCCTTGCCGTGTTACATGTTAGAAGCCTATGTTGAAGTCTTATCCCTTCAAAAATCTTTTCCTTTTTTTCTCTTAATTTACTTATTATTCTTTGCTTCTAGATACTGTGTGCTAATCCTGAGCCCCCAGCTAGGAGTGGATAGGAACTGGGATTGGGGCCTCTTTTGCATAATGCAAATTCAGTTCTTAATAGGAGGGCAGTATTTAAAGATGAGATTTAAAGGAGAGATGGCTTAGCGGTTAAGGCACTTGCCTGAAAAGCCTAAAGACCCAGGTTCAATTCCCCAGTACCCACATAAGCCAGATACACAAGGTGGCACGTGCATCTGGAGTTTGTTTGCAGTGGCTAGAGGCCCTCACGTGCTCGTTCTCTCTCTCCCCCCCCTCACAAATAAATAAAATAAAATGTATTTTAAAAAATGATTAATTCTAAGTTTTTTTTTTAAGCTCTTCTTTTCCATAGTGTATGCTTGTTTGATTTGCATTATAGCAGTGGACTTGGTGTTGGGTCTCTAAGCACCTCCCTTTTTTAAATTCTGCTTTGATATGTGTTTCCCTAATTAAACCTCCTTTAATTCATCTTGCTACTCTATAGTCTGTAGACCTTTGTTTCATTTCTAGCCCATTTCCAACTCCGAGTCGCATTCTCTTTACTCTTAGAGGTTTTGGTCATCTGCTACTCAACTAGTTAGTCTTTCCCTCAGCTGGGTATAAAGCTATAAATGGTTTTTGTCTCCATGCTGCTCCCCTTGGGTAACTCATTTGATCTGAGCCGAGTTTGAAGTTGGGCCGTTGAGAATAATCTGTGCACGTGATGTGTGTGTTGGGGGAGTGGGTGACTCCCAGCCAGTTGTTAATAGTTCTGCCATTAATTAACTTCAGTTCCTTCAATTAAAAGAGAGCGTTTTCCTCTACTGTGTATTATTAAATACCTAATAACTTAATTTTTTTTGATTTTGTTTTCTTGCTCAGTGAGTACTTAAAATATCCCTGCCTGTATAGTAATTTGTTCCTTGTTTAATGTGGCTCTTTCCTTTGTTTACTCTGGACTCATGTCTTTGTAGCTTGTTTTCTAAGTCAGCTCAGAAGTTGCTGGTCACTGGATTTGGCAGCCTCTTCAAACTTTACCCACCAGAACCCTACAGGAAGTTGTGTGTCGGCCAGAAGAGTGTTTACTTAGAGCATCGTGTCCAGCAGAAGCAAGCCATTTATGAGGGTCTGGTCTTAAAGACACAGGAACTTGACTGACTCTGCTGGGAATCTTGCCTCTTTGGCCTCCACTTCATTCATGGACCCTTTTCTTTCTAGCCCCCCCCCAACTAGGGCACCCCAGTTACATCTTGGGCTAATTGAAGTCATCCTTTCCCTGAACTCCTTGACCTTGCCTTCAAGGCCCAGATACTCAGTAGTCTTTTAAACTCACAAGACTTGGATTCCCTTTCTTTTTTTTTTCCATTTGTCTTTTATAAATTGATCACCATTTTCTAGTACTCTGGTAGGATTTTGCGAAAGCTGTGAAATGGGTACAACTTTCAGTTCCTGAGTGATTCTCTGTTCCTGTCATCTTGATTCTAAGACACCCTCCCACAAGGCTTATAGTATGACATGTTCCACCTGAACCACAGAGTCTTTCAGCTGAATCTAGAACACTTACATCTCTTGGAGAAGGAGGATGGGATTACAAGTAGATTTAGCCTCTTTACTGACAATTTTCATACACGTATATACTGTATTTTGATAATAATCGCCTCCTGTTACCATCTCTCTTCTCTCTCCCACTTAATCCCTTCTTCTTTCCAACCAGTTCATCTTCTATTTTTTGTCTTTATTTTTAACCCTCCCACAGCATCCATGACAGTATGTTGACAGACCCAATCTTGTGCAGGGAATGACTGTCTATGTGAGGTCATGAACGCAAGGGCCACTTGGTGTGCATAGGACAGCGTTCCAGAACACTCCTGCCTGTCCTCTGACTCTAACATTCTTTCTTGCTGCTCTTTGACATATTCCCTGGGTCTTGGAGGGTACGGTAGAGATGTCACACTCAGCTGAGCACTTGACAGGCACTTCTCAAACAAGTTTTGAGCCTTTCCAGTGATCAGTGCCAAGTGCAAAAAGAAGCTTCTCCGACCAAAGATGAGAGCGGCACTAACACACGGGCTTAAACGTAAATATTTAGAGGGCAATTCGATGGGCACAACCATGTCCAGATTTGGCCTCTTTTGAAGACAGAGACTGGATCAGATGTCACAGATGTGACTGTGAGCCAAGGCCAAAGCCACAACCTGGATCCAGGCCACAGCCTCTTGCCAGGAGCCCAGACATCCCACTCCTTGTACATCAGGTGTTTCATTTCTACCTGTTGAGACATGTATGCACATACTTTAAAAAAATTATTTGCTACTGTAACTTAGCAATACAGCTGCATTTTCTGTGTGTCTGACCCTGTATTTGCCAAGGAGTCAGTACTCAGTGCCTGTGTGCTGACAAGTGAAGAGTGCATTGATGTATTTAAGAGGGGATCTCCACCCCTCCCTAGTGATGTAACCACATGCTCAGGTACCTGGGACACAATAGCTGCCGAGGACCTAGGGACCATGAGTTTATAGCCTACAGTTGGATTTTTTTTTAAAACTGTTGTGTTGCAGTTACCTTCTCTTTGCTGGAATAAAACATTCAACTAAAAGTTGATGGGAGGAAAGTTTTTGTTTGGGCTCACAGTCTCGAGGGGCGCCTTCATGATGGCAGAGGACAACATGGCATGAACAGAGACTGGGCATCACCTCCTTGATGTATCATGTGGAAAACAGCAGCAGGAGAGTGAGCCGAGTTCTGGCGAAGGGGAGCTGACCGTAACACCTCTAAGCCTTCCCCCAACAACACACCACCTCCAGCAAGGCCCCACCTCCCAAACTGCTGGGGACCAACCCTTCAAATACATGAATTTATGGTGGACATTGGATTGAAACCATCACAGTGTGTGTGAAGTGGAAGTTAGGTTGAGCATTCCTTCTCGTAATGGTTGCAAAAGAGCAGTGAGTTTCTTGGAGTCTTAGGTAAATTTAATACTTAGTGACATTCCAAATGATACTTTGTACCTCTCTTTCCTATTCCACTCAACCTCAAGTAGATAGATAGATGCGCAAATGGTACTCTCCTTGGGACTCAGTAATTGCTAAAGGTAAAAGAGGAGACTGATATGTAAGGGAGCCACGACTCTGTCAGGACGTGCGGGCTTCTGTGTGAGCCGTGGTCTTTTGCTTGTCTCACTGAATTTAGTTACTTTCTCTTGTTGCTGTGACAAAATACCTGAGAGAAGCAACTTAGGGGGAGAAGGTGAGGCCACCAGGGTGGGGGAGGCACACCAATGGGAATGGCTTGTGGCTGTGGCATCGGGAGTGAGGTGCCTGCTCACATCTCAGCTGATCAGGAAGCAGAGAGAAGACCAGAAAAGGACCTGGATTTTATGAAACCTTAAGGCTCACCTGCCAGGGACTTACTTCCTCCAGCTAGGCTCTGCCTTCCCAAAGGGGTCACAACCTCTCAAAACAGCTGCCACCGGCTGGAGACCACATGCTCAAACACATGAGCCCGTGGGGGACATTTCACATCCCAGCTTTAATGCTTACCTTATTCATTCTTGTGTGTGTGTGTGTGTGTGTGTGTGTGTGTGGTGGGAGGTGGTGGAGGGGGGTCTAAAATCAAAGACAACTGGACAGCTTTGTTTCCAATGACAATACATTTTGCCCTAATCATTTGTCTCCAAAGGACTTTTAAGGGCTGATTACCACCCTTGACCTTAGATTGCCAACTCTGCCTGATTTTGTCCAGTGTAGTGGACCAAGAGCTCTTCCTTTTCTCTGCTCTTTCTCCCAAGCCCGGCATCCTGGAGGGCTTCATTGCTGGCCTTTATTACTCCCTGTCTCTTGCAAGCCACACGTGTTGCTGTTTATTTTTGTTTCCTGCTTTCATAATGTCTGAAGGGTCCACCTCCCCCACCCCACCCCTTATGAGATGCTGGTTGTTAGGATAGGGAGAATCTACGCGAAATGGTAATAGTGCCATTGTGAACAAGCATTTTTCTGAAAGAATCTTGTTCATTTTTAATGTCGTTAAAGATCTAATTCCCAGTGTTTTAGTTGGAAGCTATTCAAATTTCCCAAATCATAAAATCTTTCAAGGCCTACTCCAAGTAACTTTTTCTTGATTCAGCTCTCCTCCTCCTTGCATTCAAAAAAAAAGGGGGGGGCCTAGTTCCAAATGGGGAAATGACTTGTGTTTATTAGAGACTAGAGTGATAATGAACCCTTGCCTTGCTGTGAGCTTTGCAGACATATTTTGGAGCCATGTACAAGGGTAATTTCAGTCCCACTTTGCCATGTGTTCTTATATCCATTTCCCAAACACTTGTTCTGGCTTGGTTCTGTGACTCTGTATACGTCCTACACATGTTTCCTATTTTTTATGACTCATACTTACGGTACTCATAAAGATTTATCCTTTATCTTGGCTCTGAGTAATGAGGCCACTTGCACACTTCCAGCAGAGACGTAGGTTGAGGATTTTGCATTTAATCCTTTAGGAGAGGCCTCTGGAAGGCAACAGCACGAGAGCATGACATAGTCCTCTGCAGGGAATGGCCACTCTGTTTTTGTGAGTTTACCACAGTTTCATTTACCAGGTTTTCTTTCTCCATTGCCCCTTTTAGCCAGTTTTTTTGCTCAGGATTGAGAGCAGCTGAGGGCGAACTGGTGAAACAATGCTCTGCTGGTAACTTTGGTAAAGAGTTTGGTGGAGCAAGAAATGGAAGCAGTGAACTGAAATGACACTGGTCACATGTGGCCACCAACCAAGATAGGGGGTCTCCTTGGGTTCAAAGAAATGTTAGCTCTGAGGCATAAGTGTCTTCAGTGTATTGGAACGATTCTAGGGCATGGACTGCAACAAGCTGCAGGGCCACAAGCATTGTGGCTGTCTTCTAGCCATCTCAATATCATATTAGTTCTCATAGCCATAGGGAATTATCTTACTGTTGGTTCAGTGCAAGGAGATGATGGTGTGTGTGTGTGTGCATGTGTATGTTTGTGTAGGTTCTCACATGCATGCACCTGTGCACGTGTGTAGTGGCCTTGTTTAAAGCATTCTCCTAGGAGCTGTCATATATAGGAATAGTTACCATGATGCCTACCAGGCTCCCAGGAGAGTCTCCAACATTGCTTCCTGTCAGATATTTTTTATTTTTCTGGTGCCTAGTAAGTGAGTTGCGTTGGATTGAGGCTGACACATTTTCTCTTGTCAGGTTACCAGGGTGATAGAATTGAGAGAACTCATAGAAGGTTCAATGCTCATGCAGAAGAAGAGAATGTTTTAACTCTTCTTTTTTTGTTTTTAAAGGAAGATAGGTTCATTTGGATTCACAGTCGAGGGTATTGTCTATCATGGTGAGAAAGTCACGGTGGCAGGAGCTGGTCACATCACATCCACAGTCAGGAAGCAGAGAGCAGTGGAGGCTCCTTTTATTAACCCTTTATCCACACATGTGGATTTGATGACTTTTAAAAAAATATTTTATTTTTTATTTATTTATTTGACAATGAAAGGGAGGGAGAGGGAGGGAGGAGAGAGAGAGAGCGAGCGAGCAAGAATGGGCGCACCAGAGCCTCCAGACAGTGCAAACGAACTCCAGATGTGTGTGCCCCCTTATGCTTCTGGCTAACATGGGTGCTGGGGAATAGAACCTGGGTCCTTTGGCTTTGCAGGCAAATGCCTTAACTGCTAAGCCATCCCTCTAGCCATGATGATTTTTATTTGAGAGAAAGAGGCAGAGAGAGCGCGGGGGGGTGGTGGGGGTGGGCGGAGAGAATGAGTGCACCAGGGCCTCCAGCCACTGCAAATGAACTCCAGATGTATGCACCACCTTATGAATCTGGCTTATGTGGGTTCTGGGGAATCGAACCTGGGTCCTTTGGCTTTGTAGGCAAGGGCCTTAACTGCTAAGCCATCTCTCTACCTCATCTCACCTCACCTCACCTCACCTCACCTCTTCTCTCTCTCTCTCTCTCTCTGTGTGTGTGTGTGTGTTTATGAACATTTTTGTGCCTTGTAGCACCTCACATGCTTGCCTGAAGTAGGGAGGGTGGCACTTTTCTGCGGTGGCTGGAGTCGAATGTCAGGTGCTCTGCTCCATCACTCGTTCGCCCATTCTTATTTTGAGCTGGAGTCTCTTATGATAATGACACTTTCCATTTTGTGCAAGCCACGGCAATTCCACGGCCTCTGCTCCCCATTTGCGGGACCCAGCTCTTTATGTGAGATCTGGAGTCTCAAATCCGCTGATCTCAGGCCCCGTCAGGCCTTCATGCTTATGCAGGAAGTGCACTTAACCACTGAGCAATCTCTCCAGGCCCACCATCAGGTTTATATCTGAGAAGCAGCAGACCTCTTAACACAGGCTTTTAAAGAGTGTAAGATCTTAAAAGGGATAGAGGGCTCACTTTGGAAGGCCAGTTTCACTGCTTTTGGGCAAGTTAATTCTCTACATCGTTTTCCTTCTGAGATAACCATCGATCTCCTTCAGAGGGTTACTGTGACAGATAAACAATTGACAGGTGACTGGCAGTTTAGAACAGTGGCTGGAATAGAAACCATCCCTCAAATAATGTCAGCTACTATCATTATAAACTAATAACATCTATTCTCTACATAGCAGCTGGCCTGGTTCTTTAAAAACTTAGGTCTGTTCACAAAGCACACCAGCATGTTGCACTCCTTACCACTGGTTTGTCAGCACAGTTAGAGTAAGACTTCCCTGCCCCTGAATGATCTCAGTCCTTTCCCCACTGTACGCAGGTGTTGGCCCGGATGCTCTGCCTCCCTTCCCAGAGGTCCTTCATTTTGCATGGAACATCTTGCCCAGACACTCAGGAGGTTCCTTTTTCCCGCCACCCAGTCCTGCTCAGTCATTACCTCTGCCGAGAGGCCTTCATTGATCATTCTTCCTTCCTCCCTCCCTCCCTCCCTCCTTCCCTTCATCCCTCCTCCATTCTCTTTCCCTCTCTCCCTCCCTTCTTTCCTTCCTTCCTCCCTCCCTCCATCCCTCCTTCCCTTCCTGCATCCCTCCTTCCCTCCATCCCTCCTCCATTGTCTTTCCCTCTCTCCCTCCCTCCCTCTTCCCTCCCTTTCCCCCTTCCTTCTTCCTTCCCCCTTCCCCATTCTGTTTCCCTCCCTCTCTCCTCCCTCTCCCTCCCTCCTCCATTTTCTTTCCTTCATTCCTTCCCTCCTTCCTTCCCTTTCTTTCTTTCTGAGACAGGGTCTTATGTAGCCCAGGCTGGCCTTGATCTCACTGTGTTACTGAGGGTGATGCTTTTTCTTTGCTTGGTGTGTGTGTGTGGCGTGTGTGTGAATTGCAAGTGTGCTTATGCCGTGGAGGGCAGATGTTGATGCTGGAGTCTTCCCTGATTTCTCCACCTGATGTACCGAGCCAGGTGTCTCACCTGAAGCCACAGCTGACTTGGCTAGCCCAGCTGCCTGCTGGCCCCAGGGAGCCCTTCCCTGCCTCCAGAGCAGAGCGCGGGGAATTACAGTTGGGCTGACACACTGTGCTGTGGATCTGGGCTGCACTTGTCTCAAGTGCACAATAAGTACTCCATCCACTGAGCCATCTCTCCAGACCCAAAGGAATATTTTAAAAAAATATTTGTATGTATTTATGAGCCAGCGAGAGAGAGAATGAATGAATGAAAATGGGCACACTAGGGCTTCTTGCCATTGCAAATGAACTCCAGATATATGTGCCACTTTGTGCATCTGGCTTTACATAGGTTCTGGGAAATTGAGCCCAGACCAATAGGCTTTGTAAGCAAGTGCCTTATTGGATGAGCCATCTCCCCAGTCCCCAAGTAATAGTTTTGAAGCCAAGGTTTTGGGCAATAAACGGCAGCATGGTCTGTGAGTCTTAATGCATGCATTGGTCCTCGATTTAGCGTGATTCCCTTTTTCCATACTGGGGGGTCGAAGTCAGGCCCCTGTGCTTGCGAGGCAAGTACTTTACCATCGAGCTACACACTTAGCCCCAGCCCAGCCCAGCCTGATCTTCGTTGTTTAAATCTACAGTAAATGTACAGGGCATTGTGAGTCTCAGTGGGTCTTTTTTTTTTTGGTCAACATAAAGAGGTTGGAAAGATTGAACTCTATGGTTTCTTTCAGCACTATTGTTTTCTGAGTCCACACTGGGAATTAATAATGTATTTTTAATGTAGCTAGCTCCTGCCTTCAATATGAAAAACAGCATCATTTGCAGTTAGTGAAAATACCAATAGAAAATTAGAGTTGAAAATGTTTCCAGAATCGTGAAACTAGAAAATATCCTTAAAGAAATTCTCAGAGTACTGTGGCTAAGAGGCCCTCTAGCAGCCCAACTGATGACTTATATAAAAGAAAAAATATATATATCCGGATTAAACAAGATTTACAGATCTGGGAACAAGTGTGGCCTCCCAATGCTTCGGAGAAATACTTTTGGGTATCTTCCTCGCATAGTAAAAATGATTTTCCCAAGAGCCCTACTGTTCCATCAGGACAAAATACACACACAAATCTTTCTCCCTTTCTCTTCAGTTATTGAAATCGAAAAGATGAGAGGAGTTAATCGTTTCAGTTTGCTGAGGGAAAGGCCATCCTCACGTAAATTAGAAGCAGGAGGTTGGAGTCACTTGGGGCTGTGCGCGGAGCATTGTGGGAGCGATGGAGGCGGCGGCCTTGGCGCTGGTGCCCACTGTGCATCCCGGGGAGAAAGAGCCCCATCTGTGGTCAGAAAGGACAGAGACCTAAACACACACGACAGAAACTTAACCGCACAGACTTAATCAGCTCCAGCTGGCCGAGGTAAACAAGCGCTAAATAATCCGGCATGATGGGAAGGACTGGAAGCAGAGGGCTCATTGCTGGGGTAATTGGAGCCAGGTGCGCTAACCTGGCACCGCTTTCTGGAGGTGAGAATTTGGAGAAGTTTGAAATAGAGATGCGGTTTTGGCTGCATCTGGGGCTAGGGGGCTGCAGGCAGAATTTTCCAAGACCAGAGGAGAAGACTGGTACGTCTAACAGAGCTGAGCTGAGGAGGGTGAAATGTGGTGAGGACGGCAAAGTACCTTGGCAGCTGCGACAGCGAGTGTCTGGTGGCCTTGCTGAGAGAAGAGGCATTTAGCTCCCTGTACTACTGCAGGTCGTTAAAGCCAGCTGAATTGATACCATTAACACTGGACAGGGACATTTATGTCATTTAGTATGTTAGGCAGGGGTATCTCTTTTAATATTTCTGCTTATTTGAGAGCTACAGATAATGTGACAAGACTTCTTACTGCTGCAAATGGACTCCAGACACATGTACCACTTTCTGCATCTGGCTTTATGTGGGTACTGGGGAATCAAACCCCAGGCCAGCAGTCTTCAATAACAAGTGCCTTTAATCACTTAGCCATCTCTCCAGCCCTCCCCCGCCGCCCCCGCCCCTGCCCCCGAGGTAGGGTCTCACTCTAGCCCAAGCTGGCCTGGAACTCAGTCTGTAGTCCCAGTTTGTCTTCGAACTCAGAGCAGCCCCCCTACCTCTGCCTCCTGAGTGCTGGGACCACGCCTGGCAGGAAGGGGTATAGCTTTAGGTCTCTGAAGACAAACATCTTCCCTCTCCCTTCCCATGTACAGACTGGGAGAAAGCTGTCATTTTCCATTACCATCCAGAGACTCCAGAGGACAGGGGAGCTATTCCTTGGTCTACTCCAGCACATCCTATGTTCCTAGCTCTCCAGGAGGCATATCCCAGAGCCAGAAGCAGAGTTCAGAAATGTGGAGTCCTTTAAGAGTAGATGTGGTATTAGGGGGAACAGCTGAATGTAGAGAGCATTCTCAGGATCTTTTCCTGTTGGATTCAGAAGTCCCCAAAACTGCCATGACATTTGCAGAGCAAGAGCCAGGCCTGTCCAGGGTAGTAGTGCCTGACCAGGATTAGACAGAGATGAGCCGGCCACAGCAAAAAAGTCTGTGTTTGACCTACTCATGCTCTGTTTCTCAGGCCTGATCTTAAAGGAGCCCCAAATCATCAAAGGTGAGGGAAAGCAGATAAATAGTAGAAAACCATTGGTTCTTTATTGGTGGTCTGAGGAGATGGCTCAGCAGTTAAGAGCTTGCTTACAAAGCCTGCATGCCTGGGTTTGATTCCTCAGAACCCACGTAAAGCCAGATGCACAAAGTGGCGCATGCAAGAGGCATTATATATATATATATATAGGCATGGTATATGCCTATAATCCTCCCCCTTCTCCTTCCCTCCCTTCCTCCCTCCCCCTCTCTCTTGCAAGTAAATAAACAAAAATATTAAATATTAAAAAATCAATCAGTGCAGCTGTCATCGTGCTTCAAAACCAAGGGACCTGTAGATGGCAAGTAACTGTATCACCACACAGCCGAACACTGGTAAGCTTCTTTCCAGAGAATTACCAAAGCCAGTGCCTTATCCCAGCTTCTCCCCCTTCCAACACGGGGGATGTTCTTAGCTCTGTTATGTAGGCTTGGGAATGGAGGCTGAGAGAGGCTACATGTACTATGGAAAGTCACGTGCTAGGAGGTAAGTGATAGTGCCCAGACAGATTCACATGTCTCCTGAGTTGCACTTGACAGGCAGGGGCAGGGGCTCTGGGCAAGATAGAAACATAAATGTTTCTAAAATCATCACATCATTACTTGCTAAGTAGCTGTTACTTGTCATACATGGTGGCAGGCACTGTCAACCCTGACACCCATACCTTGAGAATTTGTCACATGCAGCCAAGACTCAATGGCCAGCAGGTTCCCCTACTCCACTCCACTGAGATGATGGGCTTCAGTGCTGCTTCTGGTGTTTGTTGCCTTAATCAGATCGGAGGTAAGTCTTTCTGAGCTGCAGTGACATAGCCATCTGGTAAGAATTAAACGCGAGTGGCTGGATTGTCAGCTATAGATGAACAGCTTAGGGAGAGGGACAAGTTGGAGTGCCCTGTTATTAAGAGTAACTGTTCTATACAAACAACTCTTTTTGCTCGATTATTTGTGCCAAAATATTACTAACTAGCTTGGAAACAGGTTAGTGTTTTGCCCTTTAGGGGAAGAAAGACCATGAAGTTGAATTTGGAAAGGGATCTTGGAAAATGTTTCAGTAACAAAATGCATCATTCACCTACCCCCAAATTCAGCTTCCGCTGGCAGAATCAGGTGAACATGAAACGTACTCTGACTAGATCTTGAATGCTTCATATCTTGACTAGTTTGAAAGCTGGTTATTTTTGTTTGATTGGCACAGACCTTTTGTCAGAGGTGTGCAAAGGATACACTTTAGCTAGAGGCCAGTAGGGTTTCTATTTTCTTTTCCCTTCAACTTTATGAAAGTGTAAATGAGAGGGCATCCTAGGACCAAGTTACAGATGAACCCCGCGGCTTGGCTGGTTGTCCTTCTGCCTTTCATCGATCAGTCCAATTACACATTCTAAAAGCATGCATTTCCTGTGGCAGGCACTGTTCCAGGGTTGGAGACAAGATGGGGAATATGGCAATGTCAGTCCTTGCTGCTGGTTTTGAACACAGGATACCTGGGTCTTGGCGTGACAGGAAGAGGTGTGGCAGAAATCACATGATCATCTCAACAGATGTAGAAAAGACCTTAAACAAAATACAACATCCCTTCATGATGAAAAATGATCCCTAGGCTCTCTAAAGTATTTAACAGAATAAAGACTATATATGACAAAACTAAAATCCGTATCATAGTAAATGGGGAAAAATCTTGAAGCATTCCTGCTAAGGTACAAGACAAGGGTGTCCACTATCCCCACTGCTCTTGAACATTGTCCTCAAAGTCTAAAGCAATGGGACAGGAGAAAGAGATAAAAGGGATGCAGATCGGAGAGGAGGAAGTCAAGCCATCCTTCCTTGCAAGATGGTATGATTCTGATTTAAGAGTCTCAAGATTCCACCAGAAAACTCCTAGAGCTGATAAACACTTTCATCAAAGTAGCAAGAATGAAATTAATGCACAAAAAACAGTACTCTTCCTGCACACCAGTGACAAACATACTGAGAAAGAAATTGGGGTAATAATCCCATTCACAATAGCCACAAACAATTAAATATCTCAGGTTATCCCTAACAAAGGAAGTGAAAAACCTTTACAATGAAAACTTTAAAACACTCAAGAAGGAAATTGAGGAAGACACCAGTAGATGGAAGTAGATTAGCAGTAGATTAGCAGAATTAATATCATGAACATGGCCATTATACCAAAAGCAAGTTTTCAGATTCAATGCAATTCCAATCAAAATCCTAGGTACATTCTCTATAGAAATAGAAAAACGTTTAAAAATTTTTTAACTTTATTTTTATTTATTTATTTATTTGAGAGAGAGAGAAGGAGGCAGAGAGAGGGAGAGAGAGAATGGGCATGCCAGGGCCTCCAGCTACTGCAAACGAACTCCAGACACATGCGCCCCCTTGCACATCTGACTTACATGGGTCCTGGGGAATTGAACCGGGGTCCTTTGTCTTTGCAGGCAAATATCTTAACTGCTAAGCCATCTCTTCAGCTCTAGGAAAAGAATATTTATTTATTTATTTGAGAGGGAGAAAGAGGCGGAGAGAAGGAGGGAGGGAGAGAATGGGCATGCCAGGGCCTCCAGCCACTGCAAATGAGCTCCGTATGTATGTGCCACCTTGTGCATCTGGCTTTACGTGGGTCCTAGGGAATTGAACTTGGGTCCTTAGGCTTTGCAGACAAACACCTTAACTGCTAAGTCATCTCTCCAGCCTGAAAAACAATTTTTGAAATTCATATGAAATAACAAAAGGCCTCCGATAGCCAAAAATGTCCTTAGCCAAAAGAATACCGCGGGAGGTATCAACACACCTGATTTCAAAGATACAGGGCCGCAGTAGTACAAATCTGAATCCCAGAACACCATCGCTGGTTGTGAAACCTAGGCAACTTGTGATCACTAAAATCTCTCACAAAAATAAGTGATCTTTATTGTAAACATGCTGCATTTTGGATTTTACTCTCTTAGACTTTAAAACACTTTTGTTGACAATTTTCCTTCTTGTACATAGTATATTTTGATCATAATTCCCTCCCATTACCTTCTGTTGTTCCTCATCCTCCTCCCACGGAACCACCTCTTCTTTCCAACTGCTATCTGTTCCATTTGTTTCTTTTGCCTTCCTCTGTCTTTCATGATGGAATGTTGATGGGCTCAATATTGTGCAGGTCTCATGCTGGTAACAACAGCCTTTGTGGACTCATGAATGTAATGGCCACTTCATGTCTGGAAGGCAGCATTCCAGAGTCCTCCTCCCTATCTTCTGGCTCTTACATTCTTTCTGCTCCCTCTTCTGTAAGGTTCGCTGAGCCTTGACTGGTGTGAGTTATGTTTCATTTAATGCTGAGCATTTAACTGTCACTTCTCAGCTCTTTGGTAAGGTCTGAGCCTCCCCAATAGTCACTTTGTCATCAAAAGTTAGAACATCACTACTCTTATGAGGCATAACCATAAGTATTTAGTGGGCAGTTTGATGGGTATAACACATTCATTTAACAAAACAATAGTAATAGCTTTCTCCTTAGGGCCCATGACCATCCCAGCCATAGGCTTTTTGACTATGGATGAATTCCCTTCTGTCGAGTGGGCCTCAAATCCAATTAGAGCACTTGGTTGCCCCATTACAGTCATACCACTATGGAATCAGTGGGCTTCTCATGCCTGACTGGCTAGTTATATAGTTTGCAGGGTCCACTACCCTTTAAGACTATTGATGGCTTTTCTCCCCCTACAGACTGCATGGCACTTTCCAGCACTGTGACAACTAGCCAGGAGAGAGGAGGTTCCTAGCTTCATTCCGGCTTGATTTCTCAGTGTCTTTCAACCAAAGGATGTGGAGTCTTCAGCAATAGCGTCTTACCAAGCATTGGCAATAGGCTGTATTGCTTCGGAGGCCTTGGGGGCCTCCCTGACTAACAACTAACTCACTGGGAGGCATCGCTGTTCATCTAACAGCCAAGTTCAGTCATAGGTTCTACTCTCTCTCTCTCTTTTTCTCTATTCTTTACTTCCGGGTAAGGCAGTGAAGTACTCAGGGGAAAAAAAATACATCAGAAAGAAATTAACAATAGAGAAAATGAGGAACTTCATAACTTCTCACATGTTCTTAACTGTGCCCCCAAATCAAGAGCTGCTTCTGTCTTTCATAAGGATGATTTATGGCATCCAAATAGTATTTTTCTTTAAATTTATTTAGTATTTATTTATGAGAAAACAGAGATAATGGGTGTACAAGGGCCTCTTGCTACTTCAAATGAACTCCAGATGCATGCGCCTCCTTGTGCATCTGTCTTTATATGGGTACTGGGGAACCTAGGCCATCAGGCTTTGCAAGCAAGCATCTTAACCACTAATTCATCCGTCCAGCCCCTGAAATGGTATGTTTAGAAACTGACAGTATGATAATGTCATTTGCACTTACTTTTGATATTTTAATCATATTTCATGATATTGGAAGCTATATAGCTCAATATAAAATGAGGCAAATGTCATCAGTTTTCCTGTAATCCAGTATAAATCATACAGCTCTCTTGTCAAAAAGTGTATCTAAAAGAAATCAGCAAGGCCAAACAAATGAACCTGTCTTGAGACCATTATGTTGTCAACACTGCCTATTTTGAAAGGCACTGTCAGTGAAGATTCTTTCTTAGGATTAGCTCTACTTCATGATCTGTTTTGCTTCTGCCAAACATAAAAGACTTGAGGGCACGTACTGCCCCGGCGTTGAAGAAAAGGAGAAGGAATTCTCTGCAGCATGTTCATACTGGTCTGAAGAAGTCAATAAATTCATGGTGGGACAGTTTTAGTTACTGAAAGAAAAAAAAAGATCTTCTTTGTTCTCTCCTATCCACTTTGGCAGGTTTAGCTCTTGTCAATTGTTCCTTTATTTGTGTTCACAAATTATTTAGTGTGACCTGGCAATTAGGACAATGATGATTCAGCCCCATTGTTTATTACCTACCCCTAGGAATCTGTTCGTATTGAAGACTTAACTGACTCCATCTATAACTCTAAGAACCACGGGTTTGAAAGTTATAGGTGGCTGTGTCTAATGCTTGGGCCATAGGTTATTTTTTTATTAAAATCACCTATAATTGAACACAGAGGGTCTATGACTGGGGGGGGGGGTGTAAAGCCAGGGAACAAAATCTTCAATTCTAGGAGATTTGGAGTTGACCAAAGTTTAACTTTCTCACTTCTGAGGTATTCTTTGGTAATTCAGTAACAATCTAAAGGGGTACGATGAAAGACTGTGATGTATATTAATCATGTATATTCTCTTGGGCAAGTAGATTAGAAGGCTGCAATGCATGTCATGAATTAACACATTAATGTGATTAAGTGGCAACATGTCAGAAGTCAACGCACCCATTATCTTCATGAAGCAAGTCATGGCTGCTGCTCTGAAGGCCACGTTGTATGCTAGGTGGTTCTCCCATTGCCTCCCCTACGTCTTCGCACGGCTTCCAAGGCCCATCTCGATCTGGGCTTACTTTGCTTTTACGTCTCTAGCTGTCTTTATTTTCCATCTGAGTCAAAGGTCCTCAGACACACCCATGCTGCTTCTACTACCCAAGCTTCCCCTTGGTCTCCTCCCAGCCCAGCCCTCTGCTCTGCCTGTCCCTGTCCTGCTCACCCTCAGAGCCAAGCAAGTTTCCTCACCTCTTCTCCACAAGATGTGCTTACGGCTCAGTGGTTTTTGCCCCCACAGTAAGCTTTGTGTCTGATTCGTGTTTTTAAAAACCTTATTCATTTATTCATTCATTCATTCAGTTCTGTGTCTGTATAGACACATCCGGGTATAGGCACACCAAGGTCTCTTGCCATTGCAGGGAACAAGCGCTACTTTTTGTGTCTGGCTTTAGGTAGGTGGCTGGTGAATTGAATTGAAGCTTCTCCATCTTTACAAGCAAGTGCCTTTAACCACTGAGCCATCTCCCTGTCCTTCTCTGATTCACATTTGAGCCTTTTCATTATTTAGTGATGCTTCCCAGGCGTATTGTTTATGTGCTGCCTTCTGTTTGTATGGTACCCATATACTACCTATATTGTGATTAATATATTTCTTTAAATAAGTTCACAAGGGCTAGAGAGATGGCTTAGTGGTTAAGGTATTTGCCTGTGAAGCCTAAGGACCCAGGTTTGATTCTCCAGGTTCCACATAAACCAGATGCACAAAGTGGCACATGTTTGCAATGGCTGGAGGCCCTGGCATGCCCAGTCTCTCTCTGTCTCTAATAAATGAAATTATTTTTTAAAAGTGTTTTTATTTTTAAAAAACAACTATGAAAAGTCCCCACAAGGACTACTAGCTACCTTAATTTGAATGTCAACATCTAATATTCATAAAACTAAATATATAATTTTAAATTATGAGGCATTTATACTTTGAAGAAGGCTGATTTAGCAAAGTGCCTTAATCATAGTAGCCATTCAGTATCTACAGAATTAATAACTGTATAAAACACGTCAAATATGATCCTCTTTTTCTTGTTAGTTTTCATGCTTGTTAACCTGGAGATAAAGGAGGGAAGGCTAGCCGGGACTGAGCAAGCCTCTAAGCTAAGCCATTGGTATCTGGCTGTGAGTGTTTGGGTGTTTGATGTTGCTAATTACTTCCTTATTTATTGCAAACTACTAGTTCATTGAGCGAAAGCAACAGTAAACTCTGCAGTTAGCAGCTCCTGCCAGCTATTAATTACTTGTGCACCCTACTGAAATTCTGGAGAAATTGTGCAGGTGGACACCCTCTCCACTTGAGGCTACAGGAATACATCCTAGAGAAAGGACCATGCTTGTGTGTTTGTCATGCAATTCTAGTTGACTATCTAAGTGTTTCTACTACCACTATTTTTATTTATTTGTAAGAGAGAGAATGAGAATGGATGCACTAGGGTCTCTTACCATGGCAAACAAACTCCAGATGCATGCACTATTTTGTGTATTTGGCTTTACATGGGTGCTAGAGAATTGAACCTAGGCCATCAGGCTTTGCAAGCAAGTGCCTTAAACTACTGAGCGATCTATCCAGCCCCCCAATAAATGTTCGTTATGAATGTGTTGTGTCCTGATGCTATAACAGAGTCCTGAGGATTGTTTTCCTTATGTATTTTTGCTAATGGGAATAGTATGTTTTCCTCTCTAACTTTCTGAGGATATTATAAGGCTGCTTAGGTGTACCACTTTGAGTTCCTTAAAAATGGTTGTGTATTCAATCCATAGTTAACATGTTTACCATCAAATTAATTATACCAATAAATATTCAAGGTTTTTATAAATCCATAAAGAAATGTCTGCTTGTAGGTTGCTACACTCTGTCATTGCTACATCTAAACTGTATAGAGAGAAACACTCTATACGGCAGACCAGAGATTCTAGAACATATTATTTTCTCATTTAGTGTTTAATAAGCTTTAGAGATTTTTTTTTTCTTAAAGTTGTAGGAATTAAGCTATGTCAGGTCAGCATAGGAGAAATTCTGTTTAATATTTTATCAGAAAAACTCACCACCCTTCTTTTTTAATCCAGGGTTAGGATCAACAGCTGTTCTAGTGTGGCAGGGTAACTTGATCTAATGGCATACATTTTTACCCGGGCCTGTTCTTAGAGCAAATTTGAAATGCTTGTTTTGGAAAAACATGGGATGAATTTCCATAGACCTTCACACTGGAGCGGGCAGCTTGGCCTGGCACATCCTTGGTACCCAGTGCCAAGAGGGCTCTGAGACTGTGACATGATGCCTTGAAACCAGCACAAGAGAACGGTGCCAGAGGAACAGTGTTTACTTTGATCATCTTTCAACTTCGGTGCCCTGCTCGCCTTTTCTCGGGCTACAAATTGCTTTACCAGAGTGATGGGCTGAAGCCCATGGACTGTTTTTGTCATCTGGTTGCTGTGGTGATTTGTAACCTTCCATGAAATTCTCATCGCTGGGGAAACCAAAGCCTTTGCAGCTGTCTCAGCCTTTTGGTATTATGTCTGGTGAACATCTTCACCAAACTGGTGGCAAGCCCAGTAGTGATGGGTTTGTGTCACCAAATATATGGAAACATGGCATCTCCTTCAGGATATGTTATAGTTCCAGATGAATGCTATTTTTTTTTTTGAAATAGCTTCCTTTGTCCTCCTCCCAAATCCTGTGGGGCCTTTGAAGCATCTCCAAGTATGGATGAAGGCGAGTTAAGTGAGTCATAGAGATGTTGCTGATCATTAAAACGATCCAAGTAAGACCTGGGAGAAAGATGGAGGGTGTTTATGGAGTTCCCAAGTGTGGAAGAAAGAGTGACAGCAAAGGGAAGCTTACTCACGGGTGCCCAGAAAGACGAGGCCGGTTCAGGAGGAAGATAAGGTCAAGTGCAACAGTTCTGAATTTGGAGGACTCTGAGGAAAGCTCACAGGATGCTATTGACAAGAACCTCTTTCCAGAGGCGCCAAGGGACCAGAGAACAATAGCTGTGGTTCTAGTGGAGTGAATGTAAGAATAACATTCCCAGAGCCCTTACTGCAAGACTGCCACTGCTTAAGTGCTTTTCACATGTAGCATATTTCCCTCTCTGACATCTGATAGGAGAGGTACAATGATCATCTCCGTGTTGAAACTGAGGACAAGGATGGTGATAGCCGTGAGAGCTGAGATTCCAGCTCAGAGTCGGGCTCTGAGTCACTGTTCTTCTCTCCCTGGTCAAAGTGCCTGTAACTTACACGGGCAGGCAGAGTGACCCACAGGATTGGGTTACAGGAGATGCTGGCTGACTTGGAAGAAACGAAATTGTGCTTTAGAATGTGTTTGTGGCTGACTTATTCATTCATTACATGTTTATACACTTCCCTCAAAGTGCCCAGTATTGAACTAGGTTCTAAGGTATCGAAAACACAAGTCCCCATCCTTCCTGTGTCACTCGGCTTTCTGTGGCTATGATAAAATACCTGAAATAGTCAACATAAGAAGAGATAAGGTTGATTTTTGGCTCACAGCTTTGGCCGTTCCAGTTCTTGACTGATTGGTCTGTTTGCTTTGGGCCTGTAGCAGGGTCACACATCAAGGAGACAATGTATGGTTTGGTGAAACCTCATCCATCAGGAGACAAAAGAGGGTCCCAACCATTCCCAGTTGAGGACATGTACCCAATGACCTCAGGGTTTTCTACTAGGTCCCACTTCTTACAGGTCACCTCCCAGAACAAAGAACTTAACATGTGTGCCTTTTGGGGGATGTTTGGCATCTAAACTATGGCACTTCCTCTGCGTTGACTTAAATGTAAAAAGTGAATCTGAGACAGCAGTTGATGCATACTGTAAGAGAAGCACCAGCAGGATATAGGTCAAGAGCATTTGCTGGAAAGAGCTCCCTTTTGGGAGCACTAGTGATTATGAAACCTATTTAAATATAGGGCATTCTTTTTTCCTGTGGGAAGAACAAAATTGACCCTATGTGAACATATAAAAGTGTAATTAAAAATGTTACTACAGACTGCTACTTTCTAGACCTGACAAGTCTAATTTTCTGAGCATACTTATAGTTTGGCTTTGATGATTTTTTATGAGACGGGTGGGGGGTGGGGGAGAGAATTGGCATGCTAGGGCCTCCAGCCACTGCAATTGAATGTCAGGCATGTGCGCCACCTTGTGTGCATGAATCAACTTTCTCATGTGTCACCTTGTGCGTCTAGCTTACGTACATGGGATCTGGGGAGTTAAACATGGGTCCTTAGGCTTCACAGGCAAGCACCTTAAGCACTAAGCCACCTCTCCAGCCTGGCTTTGATGATTTCTAACCCACAGTAGAACAGTGTGTTACTTTATAAACAGCTCTGGTATGAATGAGTTCCAGGAGAGTGAATAATGAACATTTCACTAGAAGAAAAAGCATTTGAGAAGGCTCTAGAATATCGATCTTTGCAGGGGAGAATTGAGATTCTACCTGTAGCTCACTCATCATTTTTTTGTTTATTTTTATTTATTTATTTGAGAGTGACAGACAGAGATAGAAAGAGGCAGATAGAGAGAATGGGCACGCCAGGGCTAACGTGGGTCCTGGGGAATCGAGTCTTGAACCGGGGTCCTTAGGCTTCACAGGCAAGCGCTTAACTGCTAAGCCATCTCTCCAGCCCCATCACACATCATTGTTAACTATGGGACAGCCATGTTACTAATGTCTTGTGTTCCACATAACTAAAAAAATAAGTAGGTACTAGTTCCTTTTTTTTCTCTTTCTTTCTTTCTTTCTTTCTTTCTTTCTTTCTTTCTTTCTTTCTTTCTTTCTTTCTTTCTTTTTTTATGAAGAAACAGTGGCATAGAGAAGTCAGGCAACTTTGCCCAGGTCACATGGCTAAGGGGCCTAATAAATATATGAGGTCACATGCTGGTGTCCACACTGTAATTCCTTGTGTGACATTGATGGGCATGTTTCATTTTCTGGATCCTATTTTAAGGGCTAAATTATTCGCCAAGGGAAGTCTATGCTACATATTTCTTTTTAAAGTGTGTGTGTGTGTGTACACATGTAGAACAGCCAAAGAACAGACTTGGGTGGTGTTCCTCAGAAGAACTGCACACCTCTTTTTGAGACAGAGTCTCTCACTGACCTGGAGCTCACCAATGAGGCTAGAATGGCTGACGACCAGTGAGCCCCAAGAATCCTCCTGTCTCCACCTTCCCCGCACTGGGGTTATGGGTGAGCACCGTCACACCTGGCATTTTACATGGGTGCTAAGAAGCAAACTCATGCGGAAAAGCACTTTGCTGACTGAACTTTCTCCTCAGCCCTGGTGCTAGATATTCTTAGAGGAGCCAACATAAGACATTTTCCCTCAATGGCACATCTTGACCTGCTGTTCTGAGAGGGGTGACATCCATTTTGTCCATCAATACTTTATTCCTTGGGGCTGACTGGAAGCCTTTTATGGTAAGTGAAAACTTTATAGAGGAGGAAATTACAGTCATATGACTTTGTTAACAATTAACTGGTTAGAAAGCTGGTTTGCTTACAGGTATGGAAATGGCTAGAATATGTAGGTACTTCTTTTTAAAAATATATTTTATTTATTTATTTGAGAGAAAGAAAGGGGGAGGGAGGGAGAGAGAATGAATGAGAGAGTGGGCACAGCAGGGCCTCCAGACAGTGCAAATGAACTCCAGATACATGTGCCCTCTTGTGCATCTGGCTCATGTGGATCCTGGAGAGTCGAACTGGGATTCTTTGGCTTTGCAGGCAAACGCCTTAATGGCTGAGCCATCTCTCCAGCGCCTATAGAGGTACTTCTGACTTTATCAGGTCTCTCTCTCTCTCCCTCTGATCTAACTGAGGCTACTTTAGAATATTGCTTATATACAGAGGTCTAGAAAATGGAACTCATTGTCTTTTTGAGCTAAGAAGTTTTCTTCATACCCTAAGTTTACAAAGAATTACATTATATAAATATAAATTAGTTAACTTTTTCAGCAATATCCTCCATCAGTGGTCCCTTTTAAAGTTAGGAAACATTTAATAATATTTTAGGAAACATAATGGCTCATTTAAAGCAGGTTCTAATTTCAGAATCTGGATTTTCAAATAGGAGGCAGCAAGTTTCCTCAGTCTCCCATATTCCCAGAAGGAAACAGTGTGACCTGAACCTACCATGTGTGCTGCCCAAATTGTCTGTGGCATAACTAAAGAGCTGTTATATCTCTGATTTTCTGCTGGTATCACTACTGTTGAGAAACCCTCTGGTAGACTTTACCAAATACATGGCCTCTTAAAAAACAAATTCAGGAAACATCCATGGAGAAAAAATGAAATGGAAGTAGGTAGCAAGATTCTGAAAACTATTTAAGAAGAGTGTCTCAGGACAAAGTCATAGACTCGCTAGATGATAGGGTCAAGCCGGCTCTTTGTGCTCATCCAATCTAGTTTAGGCTTGATTTATGAAATGTTTTTCCTAAAATATCTCTGATAATTGGACATCCAGCTAATCCAAGTAGCTCAGATTGTGAGAAACAAGAAAAATTTCCATGGTGATAGGTTTTTGTCTGTCTCCTAGCAGATGTTTGGGTCTAATTTGTCCTGTCTGGAAGATCCATTCCTAGCCCTGGCTGCACGTTGCCACTTGTCCTATCCTCTTCTCTCTCCACCGGCCCTGAGCACATCCCAGTCAGGGTGTTGGGCTATCATTATCTCTTCATGCGTTTATTTTCCCACTGTGAGCCAACTGGGGAAGGCCACATGCCACACCTCTTTCCACTGCTGATAATTAACATGTTACCTGGCAAATAATAGCTATTTAACTAATACTGTTTGTAGAAATGAGAAACAGTGCATAGGAAGCACAGGAGATTGATTTAACCTGGCTTGGTGTGGGTTTGCTCTGTACACCATGCATTTGAAGACAGGATGTGATCTTCCAATGTCTTAGGATACCATGAATTCTTTATAGTATCACATGAAGGTCTTTCACAATATGAATCTAAACTCTAGACTTGGTCTGGTCTATCTCGTGTGAAAGTTCAAATCGTATTTGATTGTGTTAGAATACACGTAAGAATTACCCTTGCGATTGTTACTTTGATGTCAAGTGGGCTGGGACAAGAAGTGCCCAGGTGATTTGTAAACATTATATCTGGGTGGTCTGTGAAGGTGGTTCTGAAAGAGCTTAGCATTTTCGACTCGGAAAATCCTAAGAGAAAACTACCTTCAGTGCTGGTAGGCACCATCTAGTCCAGTGAGAGCCCAGATAGAAAAAAAGCAGAGGAAAGATGAATTCACTTTTTCTTTAAGAGCTGATACACCCAGCTTCTCCTGTCCTTAGTCATTAGAACTCCAAGTTCTCAGGCCTTGGGTCTTGAACTGAGAGTAACATCAGAGGCTCTACTGGTTCTCTGGATGTGGATGGCATATCCCAGCCTTCACGATCTCACGAGCTAATTCACATCATAAGTCCCCCCTTATACAGATATTCCTTCTAAGTGAGATGCTAGACTTCTTTCTGGATAAACCATCTGAAGTTGAAAATACTGTAAGTTGAAAGCACATGTAAACACACTGTGAGCATTGCAGCTTAGCCACACAGTCCATGGTACAGTATGTTGCTTATGCTTGCGAACTAAGACTGAGTGGGGGCTGGCAGCTCCCTGCCACTGTCCAGCATCGGGAAAGAGTATCTATCGTGTGATAAATCACTAGCCTGGGAAAAGATCAGCATTCAAAATTTGAAGTGTGAGCCAGTATGGTGGTATGTCTACAATCCCACTTACTCTGGAGGCTAAGGCAGAAGGATTTCAGGTTTGAGGCTAGCCTGGACTACACAGTAAGACTCCAGTCTTAGAGAAAAAAAAATAGCAGAAACAAAATCAAAACCCTGGTTACACACCACTGTAACTCAGGGATCTTATCTGTAAGGTAGTTGTTTTTCTCTGGAGATTCTTAATATAGCTATAGCTATTTTTGCCATTTGAAATATGCAGTTTGCTAGGTGTGGTGGCCCACACCTTTAATCCTAGCACTTGGGAGGCAGAGGTAGGAGGATTGCTATGAGTTTGAGGCCACCCTGTGACTACATAGTGAATTCCAGTTCAGCCTGGGCTCAAGTGAGACCCTACCCTGCACATTTCAAATATGAAGTTCAGTGATGTTTTCATATCCATGATCGTGTGCAGCCAGCCATTGCCTTACCTAGTTCCAGAACATTTTCATCACCTCATAAGGAAACTCTATGCCAGCTAGCAGAAGGTCCTCAGACCCTGAAACTTCCCATCTGCTTTCTATCTCTGTGGAGTTCAAAAACATGTAAACATGGTATCTTGTGGCTGGCTGTTTTTTTTTTTTTTTTGTATTTCACAGAATGTTTCCAAGGTTTATCCATGCTATTTCACATATTGCCACTACTTCCTTTTCTATTGCCAAATAATATTTTATTATATGGGTTATACCATATCTTAATTATTTCAAATCACATTTCAATAGAGATATTTTTTTATATTATAAGTCCAATCTCCTATATTTTTTATTTACTTATTTGAGAGAGTGAGACAGATACACACACACACACACACACACGGAGAGAGAGAAAGGGGGAAGGGAGAGAGAATGGGCATTCCACGGCCTCCAGCCACTGCAAATGAACTCCAGATGCATGTGCTACCTTGTGCATCTGGCTTACGTGGGTCCTGGGGAATCGAACCTGGGTTCTTTGGCTTTTCAGGAAAGCACCTTAACTGCTAAGCCATCCCTTCCAGCTCTCTCAAATTTTTTCACATGAATATCATACAGGAGAATTTCAGTTACTTCTGTAAAATTCTGGTAACTTTGTGATAATTTAAGTTTATCATCAAGGCATGAATGTTTGTCATGCAACCCTATACCCTGACTTCTACTTTTCCTACTTTGGCTCTAATTTCTGCTTATTAGTGGTAATTTCAAGGTAATCGTTGGAGGCAGAATCACAGACTGCATTAGTTTTGCTGAGCATGAGACGTGGAAGTCAAGCAGCTTAATAAGCATTGGGATTTGACTGAATCAAATAACTCTGTATAAAGGAGAGTTTAAGGAGTATGATCTTGACATATCTCAGGACCTTGCAGACTTTAGTGGGATTAGAAAACCCTTTAGAGACCATGCGTTGCTTCGATAGATATTGGTCAATTTCCCCCAGTCGCCCATGTAGCACCTTCTGGCACTAGACGCGCTGACTGGGGACTGACTCTCATCCAACTTCCAGCCATGCCATTCTAATTTGCATGTCAATCACATAAGGTATCCTTCGAGGCCCTCAACACCTCATCACTGAAGCAGACCAAAAATGAACCCAACATGGCTCAGGGAAATTTTGCGGAAGAGGGGGCGGAAAGAATGTCAGAGCCACATGTTGGGTCATGATATGCAGAGACATTTAGCTTACCCATAACTGTGGGCTAACTCCACAATGCATGACCCGTATACCTCAACAAGGAGGGGCCAAGGGGAGGGGGTAGGTCACGGATGAGCCTAATAATGGTACCAAACTGACTGTATTTGCTGAATACAGAACTGACTAATAAATAAAAAAAAAAATTAAAAAAAAAAAAGAAAACCCTTTAGAGATATATTATGGAAGAATAGCTTGGACCTTATCTATTTGCATGGTAAAACAAACCTTTTTGTACCTTCAAACTCTATATATATGGGCATGTGTGGTGGCTTGATTCAGGTGTCCCCCATAAACTTAGGTGTTCTGAATGCTAGGTTCCCAGCTGATGGAGATTTGGGAATTAATGCCTCCTGGAGGCAGTGTATTGTTGGGGGCGGGCTTATGGGTATTGTAACCAGTTTCCCCATGCCAGTGTGTGGGGTCATTTGATGCTAGACACCTGACTGTGTGGCTTTGGCCTTCTGGAGCTGATTTTCAAGAGGAATGTGGAAGAATTTGAAACCTTGGCCTAAGAGATGCCTTGCAGTGCTATAAGTACAGCTTGATGGACTATTCTGGTCAGAGTTGAAAGGCCTGAATGCAGTAAGAACTATGGACTGTGAGGTTTGGCTTATGAGGGTGAGAAAGAGCTTTGCCCGGACTGGGGTAGAGGCAGTTTGTGTGAAAAGCTTGCTGTTGTGCCCATGTCCTGAGAAGTTGTGCAGGGTTGCTTTGCGTAGAAATGAACTGGTGTGAGCAGAGGGATATGGCACAGAAAGAAAACTCTTTGGGTGAACTGCTGCCCGTTCAGCTGCAATTGAGACCTTACAACCTTTGAGATTGGGCCAGCTGACTTGCACTGGGGCAACAGGAAGAATTTAGATTCTTTTGAAGGAGGCCTGAGTATTCAAGAAGTGTCTTGTTCTTCAAAGTCTATTTTATTCCTCCCTGGATTAACAAATTGGCACCCTACCTGGTATTGTGGTGTATTAGAAATGCAGGAAAGAGAGGGTCACTGATTTTGCAACACAGTCTTGTGTTTTGGAAATGGTCATGTGCAGTGTGAAGCAGGTTTGCTGGATGCCTGCATGGAGACCTGATGGAGCCACAATGCTGAACCGTGGATTGCAGTGGAGACCCAGTGGAGGTGCCGGGACCATGAGATGGCTGCCCGCCCTGGATGAAGTTTTCAGGACTGTGAGTAGCCTAGCTGGAGGGGCGGAATTGGCACTCTAGAGACTTATTGCTGGTTAGAATTTTCAGACTTGAAGACTTGTCACTGGTTAGAGTTGTTGGACTTGGAGCTGCAGAATTTGGTGTTTGCCCTGTTTAACTCTTGTATTGCTTGAGTATTTCTGTGATATGCCCAATGCCATCTTTTGCAGTGTGAATGTTTTCTGGGGCATTATGGTTTCTTTTTTAGGTTATTTTTTGGTATTATGGCTTAGTTAAAAGATCTTGGACTATGGGGATATGTGAACATCATTGGAATTGATAAAAACTATGTGGACTTTTAAAGTTGTTTTGAGTGCATTGCTTTTTACATCATGTATAGTTATCAGTTTATGGGGGCCAGGTGTGGCATGTGGTAGTTTGATTCAGGTGTCCCACATAAACTTAAGTGTACTGAATGATAGGTTCCCAGCTAATGGAAATTTGGGGATTAACGCCTCCTGGAGGTGGTGTATTGTTGGAGGCAGGCTTATGGGTAGTAAGTATAGCTAGTTTCCCCATGCCAGTGTTTGGCACATTCTCCTGTTGCTGTTGTCCACCTTATGTTAGCCAGGGGGTGATGTCCACCCTCTGCTCGTGCCATCATTTTCCCCTGCCATCGTGGAGCTTCCCCCTCGAGCATGTAAGCCAAAATAAAACCCTTTTTTTCCCCCACAAGCTGCTCTTGGTTGGGTGTTTTCAGCCAGCAATGCAGACCTGACTGCAACAGCATGCTAGCTTTCACTTAGCATGTTGGCCAGATACTCCAGATCCTCAAATGCCTTCCACCCATGTTTACAGCACTGAGTAAAACTCAGATAGTAGAAGCACATTTACCATATAAAAATGACACTAGAAAAGCAAAAGTTTGACACAGTATCACCATATATGAAGGCAGAATCTTACACTTTGCAGTGCCAAGTATGAAAAACAATGAAGAAAGTTGATTTCTTTTCTTTTTCTGTTACACTGTCACACTTACATTTTCTCAGAAATACAACTTGATCTACTAGGACTTAGACTTTTCTCATTATGCATGTAGCTTTGTGTCACAGGAAACCTTCTTCCTGGGGAGATGTGAACATACATCTGTGCACTCCAGGTAAGGCTCAGACAACAGACCAAAGTACAACTGCACCAAAACTGGTTTTGGTGAACCAGTGAGTTTTTGGGGGCTACTTACAAAGCAGGGTAACGGGTTTCTTCTCGGAGCGTAGAGGACTCCAAGGCAGCTGCAGCGATGGAAACCTCACCCCAGTGTCGGTGGCGACTCATGGAAGCTGCGTCTCTGGAGCTCGCTGCACACCCTACAGGCAGCGCAGTCGGTCATGAATCTCTCCCCAAGCAGTTGTTTTCCCTTTACGTTTACTTAGGGAGGCATTATGCAGCCTGTTTCCCAGACTTGTTGACTTCCTGAGTTTTCATCCTCCCCCACCCCCAGGAGGGACTGTTTCAATTGCTACAAAACACTGGTCAAAATCTGCCCTTCAACAGTTTGTTACTCCTATAACCTTGGGTTATAGGAAGTGGTCATGTGACCTTTGGGGCGTGGTCATGTGACCTTTTAAGTTTCAGCTCTCCTGCACTTGACCTTGTAGATCTCTAGACCCTCCCCTTGGGAGGGAATATTTCAATTTGGAGGAATTTTCTACACAACACTTTCATAATTGACAAGACTGTCATATCTTTGTTGCTTGGAACTGCATGGCTGTCTTGTATTAGTTATATAACTTGAAAATCAAAGGGTTTGTGTTAAAATATACACATTTAGTTCTGAGGTAAAGTCCATTCTCAGTCCCCATCACTGCCCTCAATTCTGATTACCTACAAAGAAATATCCTTAGTATTACTGTGCAATTTTCCACAATTTAGGTCATTTATTTATTCTGTTTTTTATTTCCCATGAGTGTATGTGTGTGTAGGGTATGTGTGATATGGTTTATCATGTGTTGTGCATGCACTAGTTTGTCCGGATGCATGCATACCGTGTGGGCATGTGTGTATGTATGTATGTGAGTGTGCACAAAGGCTAGAGGAGAACTTCGGGTGCCCTTCTCTGTTGCTCATCCTCATACTTCCTTGAGGCGAGACCTGGAACTACTGTTTTCACTTAGCAAACCCCAGTGATTGTAAACTGGTCATATGCAGGAAAACAGTTAAAAGAAGTGCACTGTGAGCCAGTGCTGCAAACCACTGTCACTCCATTATTCATTAGGCTTCTGTATTTGTTACTTTTCCCATTGCTTTGACCAAATGCCTGATGAGCAGCAGCTTAAAGGAAGAGGGGTTTATTTTCATTACAATTTGAGGGCATACTGATACTGTCCATCATGGCAGCGAAGCCAAGGTGGAAGGAATACGCAACAACCCTTCACATTATTATCTGGAGTCAGGAAGAGGGAGGGATAGGAAGTGGTACTCAGCTGTAAACCCTCAATGCCCTCCCCCAACAACCTACTTTCTCCAGTGAGGGAGGTGCTATAACCTTAGAAAACACCACCAGCAGCTGGGACCAAGTGTTCAAACGCACAGCTTATAAGGGACCATTTCACATTCAAACTGCAATAGCTATTCTAAATTAAAATCATTTATAATTTCATGCCTCTAAAAGATAGTGGACCATTTAGTCAAAGAAAGTATTTCTCAAAAAATGCTCCACCCAAACATGGATTGGTAACCATATTATCCAGTTTCCAATAAAGGTTACATTTTCTCCCCCTCTCTAGAAAGTTTACGTAACATTGAAAGTAAAGTTCCTTCAAAAGCCATTTCCTTCCAATCATAACCTGGCTGAACAAGATTACCCTCAGGGGACAGGACTGCGAACTTCAGGACTTGTTTTTGCTCCAGCTTTCAAAGGAAGCCAGACTTCGCAGAAGTTAATTCCCTAGGTTTTCTTACCCTGACCAGAATGAGTTTCCTTAGAGAGGAATTATGTCTAATCCACCTATCAGCTGGGGGCCCCTGCAGCTCAAGGAATGAATGGTGGACTCTGGTATTCCTGGAGTTTGGAGAAATCCAGAAGAGGGTTTATGTCCGCAGAGTGCCAGAGCCTTACGTTCCTCTAGCTTTCATGCTCTTTGGCTTTGTGGGTCTACAGGAGAAATGTCTGAGGAGACACTTGACTGGCTTGGATTGGAGTTCTGAGTTCCACCAGGCATTCATTCATGACAATAGCAAGCCTTATGATGCTCAGCTTTTACAGAGATGAAGGGGATTCACTGGACAGCATCTCACTGCCCTGGCTGTAGCTGAGGACCATCTCTCTGTTTAGGAGAACATCTTTTGCTCTGACCCTGGTCACTGTTGACTATTCACTGGTCTCTAAGCTGGTACTCTCCCCTCAGACTGTGTATAGTTCATGCCCTCCTTTGCCTTCTATCCTTACTTCTCTCCAAGTAATTCAACAGTATGCTTACAGTAACTTCCAGATCCTCCTCCCATCTCAAGACCACACCCCAAATTACAATGGGGTGAGAAGGGTGGCTGGGAACAGATGATGAGAAACAGTCATCCTACTCCCATAAGACCTTGGATAACTTACTCACCTGCAATTCTTTCATCTTTAAAATGAGATTATAGATAATTATGCAAAATGCCTTCTTCTGATAAGAGCAGCAAGTGTTAACATACTAGAAAGACCCATGAGGTGTACCTGTTGTCTTTTCCTGGAAGATAGTGATGATGGTTTTCCACGGCAATTCTCATTAACAGCTATTGTCTAATGTGGTGTCTGTGAATGCCCATCTCAGTCATCACTCCTCTCTAGGCTTTCCTTTTCTGCTAGGAAGATAACACTATACCCCCATTCACAATTCCTAACCTGCTTCAGGTTAATCTACTTTCTCAGATTATCTTTTAGCCCCAGGGAATCCAAACATCATCCTTTGATGCTGGGAGGATCTTAAGTCCCTGCCTAAACACCATTGAATTTTGTGGTTTTTCACTATTACAGATACATTGATTTTAAGACAATAGTTGGCTGATTGAAAATGATTACTCCAGTACCCAGATCATGTGGGAACTGGATTCTTGCCCTGCCTGTTTTGCAAATCAGCTTCTAATGATAACACTGGTGATTCTGTTTATGTAACTGCTCACCACAGCAGTGGCACACAGGCCATTCTAATAATACTCTACTGCTAAAGTCTTAATACATGCCAAAATACTGCATTTCTAGGCAGAGGAGTGGGAAAAAAATCCAATTTCCTGTAGAAATTGAAATAAATTTGCATAATACGTAGTTATATAGGTCATTGGTTAGTGTTAGAAACAATAAAGTGATTGAACGGGGCGTGGTGGTGCATGCCTTTAATACTAGCACTTGGGAGACAGAGGTAGGAGGATCACCGTGAGTTCAAGGCCACCCTGAGACTGCATACTTAATTCCAGGTCAGCCTGGGTCAGAGTGAGATCCTACTATGAAAAACCAAAACAAATAAATAAATAGAGTGAGTGAAATGTGTCTGTTTATTAAATGCGACAGGTGACATAAAAAAGATAAGAGCTGGGTTGGAGAGATGGCTTAGCGGTTAAGCGCTTGCCTGTGAAGCCTAAGGACCCCGGTTCGAGGCTCGATTCCCCAGGACCCACGTTAGCCAGATGCACAAGGGGGCGCACGCATCTGGAGTTCGTTTGCAGTGGATGGAGGCCCTGGCATGCCCATTCTCTCTCTATATATATCTGCCTTTCTCTCTGTGTCTGTCGCTCTCAAATAATAAAATAATAATGAACAACAAAAAAGATAAGAGCCAACTTTTTTCTCTTATAAATGTGCAAACACTGGGTTCCTTTAGTTTCCTTAGAATTTTCATTTCTAGCTGTTTTTAATTTAATTTTTATTTATTTATTTGAGAGAAAGAAGCAGAGCAAGAGAGGCAGATAGAGAGTGGGCATGCCGGGGCCTCAGCCACTGCAAATGAACTCCAGATACATGCTCCACCTTGTGCACCTGCCTTACAAGGGTCCTGGGGAACCGAACCTGGGTCCTTAGACTTTGCAGGCAAGTGCCTTAACCACTAAGCCATGCCCCCAGCCCATTTCTAGATGTTTTAGTGTATTGCATTGCCTAAATGAAAATCACTTGAGGCTCCATGCTTTTGCAAGATCGTGGAGCATTTGACCAATCTTTTTTTTTTTTTTTTTTTTTTTATCTTTGGCATTTAATCTTGAGAAGCATAAAATATTTTCATTTTTTCACACTTTACATATTTTAATTTGCATAGCTGGTAATATTTCCTTTTTTTCCTGCCTGTGGCTCCCATATATGTCACAAGAGCTGTGCCATCCTGTCCTATGCACCAAGCAGAGGATGGCAATTTGAGTGTTTATTCCTAGGTGTGACCTTGATTACATGGTCGATGCACCTTTCACACTCATCTTGGCGGATGGAATTTGTTTGCATTTCTCCACTCCACCTTAAAGCTCAAGTTGTACTTAATAGTGAAAGTCTTTGTTAGGGGCTCCTCTGCTTTGGCCCCCAAAAAGAGGACACTTGACTTTGAAACCATTATTTAAATCACATTTCATTAGTTTGATTGATTGTTCCTGGTGTTTTTATTTTTTTTAAAGTTGATTGCTCATTAGGTATCTGTGATGTGACTCCATTTTTGCCCTTGAGGAATGTGCCCTGAGGATGTCACAGTATGAGTGCCTCTGCCTGAGGGATGGGGAAAGATGTCACTGGAGTCGCAGAGTCAGTCTGGGAACATGGCTGTATAGTATATTTTAAGCCAGAAGCCTGAAGGGACTTGGTGTGTTAGTGACCCGTGCTTCATGTTTCAAGACAGTAGAAAAGTGCCTGTCACTGTCCTTAGATTCTCCATCAGCAGTGTCCTACTGAGGGGCCTCAGATACATGTCTCCACCAGGACGCACCTAGACACAGGCTTTCCAGTTGTCCTGCCTATCTCTCTGCTGTGGGTGAACCATGGACTTCTCTGGGAATGGAGGTCCAGGGCCCCTGGAATCCCCGTGCAAGGCTCCCAGGACCCCTTCAGAGGGTCCTGACCTATAGTTTCATAAATACTCTTCTGTTTATGTGAGTTCTTGCCCCTCACCCCCAACCCATATTTAGTTCTCAGGATTTTTCCAGGGCATTCAAAATATGGAGCAGAGAAGACAGACTTATTTCTGCATCAGATTTCAGACTTTTAGGATTTTTTTTTCTTTTGTGTGGTTATAGTAGATTATTTTAAGAGACTCTCAGGGAATCCAGAATCGTGTCTTTGTTGCAGAGGGTGGGGGGAGGGGAGCGGGCTGGAGCTAGTTTGGGAATTGACAGACTGTGTCCCTCTCAGCACAGCAAGTGCCTTCATGACAAAACCATTGGGAAAGAACTTGAAGTCCTCTGACATCACAGTGTGAAGTCTTTGACCCCCATTCTTCCCTAGACCAGGGAGGATGGTCCCACGACTTCTTGGGGTGGAGTGGGGACACCAGGATATCAGGATACCTTACATGCGATAGCAACTAACTGTTGTTTCTTTTAAAATCCAGCCAAATAGAAGAACGTTTAAAAGGACATTTTAAAGAAGCTCCAAATCTACCCCTCTAAGAATATTTTAAAGGATTTTTTAATATATATATATATATCAGTTCCCAATGGTGACAGACAGGTTGTGGTAATTAAGATGTCTACTAGTGGGTTCCTCAGACTAGAACACCCTTTAATACACCATCGCAGCGACTTACCAAATGCCATGCCAAACATTCAGCTTCACCATGGGACTCTAGTGTCTTGGGATGAGTTGGTGCTTTGGTCTCTTGTGTAACGTACAGGTGCCAAGAGATCAAGATTTAGGGTGTCAGTTAGGATGCCAACACGGTTGCCAAGTGATGCCTTCTTACCTCTGTGGAGGAGACAGATCATAAGTTTATACAGAATAGCCTGTGGTTTTACAGATCTCAGTTATAGACACGCTGTTGGAGTCCTTTTTTCTTATCTAGCTTAGTGTAAACTGATTATTGAATCATCCCTTTCCGAGCATTATTTGGCCTGGGTTTAGATAATAGAAGTCTCCCTGGTTGTGTCTTGGATGACTTCATTGCTGTTTGGGTCCATAGGGCTGTTCTAGGAGTCAGAAATGCTGGAACCTCAGACATGTTAGCAGAATTGGGCAACTGTTAAACTTTCATATAGTTGTTCTGTTTACTCTGCTTTTGTTTGTTTGAACCAACTTCAGGAGCAGGGGTCTTACTAGTAAGAATTCTTTTGAAATCTCTACGATAGGAATGTCTTGCATCTAGACTATGAATTCCAAGAAATTTAAAACGATTTTCAGATGGCATCTTTCCACAAATATTCCATAAATATCCATAAAAATTCCTCCTTTCTGTAAGCACGTCATTCATTTTCATAAATCGATTTACAGAGTTTGAGACAAATGCATATTTTCTTATCAAGTGTAATAATACTTAGGAAATGGAGATGCCAGTTGGGCATAGTGGCACACACCTGGAATCTCAGCACTTAGGAGACTGAGGCAGGAGGATTGCCATGAGTTCGAGGTCAGTTTGGGCCACGTATTAAGTACCAGACCAGTGAGAGCTAATAACAAGATGAGAAAGAAAGAGAGGAGGCGGAGGGGAGACATGAGAGAACAACAAGAGGTTTTCACTATCACAAGGTTCAGAGAAAATTGCCCTTGTGATTTTTTGTTTTTTTTTTCTTCTGGCAATGGCATGAGTCAGGAAAGCCCTTCCAAACAGAAACCAAGAAGGCTGTCTTACCACTCAGAAGCTGCACACTCCTTAGTGTTGACCTTAACTGAGGACAAAATTGTGTGGAGGGTCACTGACAAACTACTCAGAAAATATCTACATTGAATTTGATTATAAAATCACACCCAGCACATTTGTAGACGTTCGCAGATAACCCTCAGAAAACCTGGCATAAGCAGGTCTTAGAGAACCCATCAGAGCAGTTAGCATTCCTCCTTTTACAGGAGGGATCCGTGAGGCGTGAGGGACATGTGGGATGCGACAGACCAGATTCACTTGCACTTTGTCACATCACCAGGAGCCCAGAGCCATGAGCACAGTCTGACACAAACATGGCTAGAGCAGGAACTCCGCCTGGACTTCACGGACCAGCGTGCGTTCCGAATACGGGGACGAAGAGACTACAGAAACTCTAGGGAGTAATTCCGAATTGTCATCCGTTAAACTTTTTCCCTGGAAGGGTGACATGTTGAGACCAGATGTATGCTTTCTAGTTGAATTAGATGGGGTCATTTTGCTTCCATTTTCTGCCATTAGGATGTTCCTGCTTTTCATTTACCTGAGTTATAGGTACTTAGCCTAGAGGTCATGGGACCTGCTGTGGATGGTGTTTCCCTAATCATGTCTGCAAGCTTTATGTGACATGAGATGATGTGTGTCTGTGTGTGTGAGAGAGAGTCATACTTGCATTTACTTCCCAAATGCAGTATGACTCCCAAAGATTAACAAAGAAGCCCCTGGTATAGGGCATTTTTATTTGGGAGGCTTCCCCATTATCCCCCCCGCCGATCCTTCCTTCCCAGCTTGTATCACTCCTACGTTCAGTTTCTTGTGACTTGTGAAGCTGTTATGTAAATTTTCATGTGTGGTAAAGACTGGGAGTCAACTCTGAAAACTACTGCCTGGATTTCTTAGAAATTGTTGCATACCATTTGTCATATCTTTCCATGGGACATTTCTTTGCTGAATTCTACCTCAGACCACTACCATGAGCATCCTAACTATGAAAAGTTCAGCATGATTCATTCATTCATTCATTCATTTTTGGTTATTTATTTACTTGAGAGAGAGAAACAGGCAACCAGATAGGTAGGTAGGTAGGTAGGTAGGTAGGTAGGTAGATAGATAGATAGATAGAGAGTATAGGTGTGCCAGGGCATCTTGCCACTACAAACAAACTTCAGATGCATGTGCCACTTTGTGTCTCTGGCTTTACATGGGTACTGGGGAATCAAACCCATGCTGCCAGGCTTTGCAAGCAAGTGCTTTTAACTGATGCGCCAACTCTCCAGCCCTTCATTTTTGTTTCTTTGAGACCAGGTCTCACTATGTAGCCTAGGCTGGCCCCGAACTCCTGGTCTTCCTGCCTCAGCCTTTTGAGTGCTGGGATTTATAGGCATACACAGCATATCTGGTTTGTAAGTGTTGTTGTTCCTGAGCTATAACGAATCAGAAGGAAGCTCTTATATAATCTTCGCTTCTTTCTCTCCTTTCCTCTCCTTCCTTCTCTTTCTCTTACCTCTCCTTCATCTTTTTTCTTATGTCTTCAGCCAAAAGGAAAATTGACAACTCAGCCCGTGATTCTTTGAGACATCTGGGAATGTTCTCCCCACATTCCTGGGAGCGTTTACACCACCTTCCTTTCCTAGTTATTTTGGTTGTCTCTATCTTCCCTTCAAAAAGGTTTGCTCACGTGGAGGAAATGTGGAAGAGGAGGACTGCTGAGGGATTAGGTGAGCCAGCTCTTCCAGAACAATTTGTTCCCAACAAATGAGCTTTAAAAAAAAAAAAAAAAAGAAAGAAAGAAAGGAGTATTTTTCTTTTAATTTCCCAACCATAGTGTGAATTCTTTTATGCCGAGTGGCTTTTGAGGCTCTGCCTGGAACCTGTATGCCAGAGTCAGAGTTTCATGTTGGCCAGACACTGCCACATATTGAAGAAAGAGCCATTTCCAGGAAGGCTCAGAGAGCTGAGCCTCCTAGAAATTTTGCCTTGATTGTCTGGGCCAGGCCTTGACACTTACACCATCTGGAAAATGTTGGACCTGAGCACCAATATCTGTCCCATATATCTTCTCATTCCATGCGCTTTTAAAAAAAAGTTCTTGTTCATTTGAGACACATATTTATTTTGTATTGAACGTTTTGATCCAAACTTAGGTAGCTTTAAGAAAAATTGCACATCTGAGAACTGCAAAGCAGAGAAAGAACTGGTGTCCTTCTGCAGGGAGAGCATCACCATTGTGGTATTCACTAGACACTTAAGGAACAAGTCCATGGGGAAACCTTTTACTGACACTTGGTATTATTCTGAGAGTCCATGTTGTTTTGCAATTTTCAGGTATTCTTCTTTATACGTGTGTGTGTGTGTGTGTGTGTGTGAGAGAGAGAGAGAGAGAGAGAGAGAGAGAGAGCAGAAAGAGAGAGAGTGTGTGTGTAAAAGTATGTGTGTGTGTGTGTGTGAGAGAGAGAGAGAGTGTGAGTGTGTGTAAGGGTCTGTTGCCACTGCAAACAGAATGCCAGACATTGGCACCACTTTTTGTGGATCACATTTTGTGTGGGGAAGTTGAATCCCAGCTGATAGACTTTGCAAGCAAGTGCACTTAACCACTGAGCAATCTTTTGAGCCCATGAACAAGTCGTGATGCCGTGTCTCCTTTCCTCACTCTTCAGTGTGCGCTCTCTGTAGCCTGCACCTCTCTGTGTTCGGATCATGCTGCAGCCTGTGACTCTGTGGACACTGCTGTTGTAGCCTCTCTCTCATCTTCAGTGTTATCAGTCTGTTTATTTCTAGATGCAGACAGCGACTGCAGAATGTGTTGTGTGTCTGCAGAACCAAGGAACATGTTATTTTGCTGTAGCTGTGGCTGACATCACAGTTCATTTAGTACTTTGATTTGGCACTGTGCTTATGCCAAATCTAAAAGTGATCCAAACTGTGTGCAGAAATAGCTCATGGTAGCTGGAGTTTTGCTTATGTTTTTGTGCTTTTCTACAAATTAGCTAGCTCAATCCTTTTGAACTTACTCTATCTTTAGCCTCTTTTTAACCTTTAAGCAACATATAAAATTTACGGATTTGCTGCAATGAACCAATATTTTTATTGTCGATGATATGTTAAGAACAATATTAAATGTAAGACATATATTTTTCTACAATTATTTTGGAAGTTGTGCACACACAATAGTTAACAGGCAAGATACTATAATATACTAAAGTGAAAATTATGTGCAGAATTACATACTTCATGACATTGAAATGTGGAGAATTAAAACATTCTCTTGACATTTAGAGAGTGTGCCATATGCAAAAGCATGGATTTTTTTTCAAGATGAGTCAAACTTGGTATGTTGTTTATTAATGACCTTGTGTACTCTTAGTAAATGGTGCTGAGTGTCCATTGTCCCTAGAAAGGAAGACAGAACTACCTTGAGATCAAAGTGGGCTGGTAGCTGGGAGGAAGTTGTGAACTCGTCAGCTTTTAGTACTCTTGTCTTTGGCGATTCCACACTCAGATCATAGGTCTAGACCACTGCGTCCTCAGCAGGGTGATGGTGAAGGTATCATCTTTCCCAGCGGAGTGCTCAGACTGTACCTTTCTGGACAATGTCCCGTTTTGTTCTTTCCCACTCTTACTGCTTTATGGGGATCTTTGGCAAGTTCACCCTGTCTGGTTAAGTATGTGATTCTTAGGACTTGCTCCATCCCTGAGTTGAGAAAGCCAGAGTGATGCAGGTTTATATGAAAGCACCAAGGGCGTATTTCTTCACATACCCTTTTGTTTGCCTGTCTTCGTGTTGACTGACCTTGGCTTCTGTGCCCGAAATGACATTGTCAAGTTAACTTCCCCAGCTCTGCTCACAGGTCTGTTTTGATGATGTTAATAATGATAAGGGGGAGGGTGGTGGTACAATAGTCCTCTGTCAGAGGTGAACACTGGTTCCCTGTGCGGGTTCCTTGTATTCCTCCCTGGTCTTGGAAGTCATTGTTCATTCTGTGTGCTTTCTGGCCTTCATTTCTTTGGAAAACCCCTTGGTGCGAGTAGCTGGGGTGAGGAAGTCATTGCCAGATCCCCTTGGCAAAACCTTTGCTCTTCCCTTTCAGCACTTTTCTTTGGCAGAATTCACTTCACTTTGTAAAGGTTGGAACCTACCTGGGAGAAAAGAAAGTCACTTCTCTGAAGGTTCAGAGAGAAGACCCATTTCTTGGAGATTCTTGATTTCAGCTCAGTCACTTGACTTGAAGGATCATTTGACTGAGGGAATGTAATTTTTATTCCTTCTTTACCTATTTTGGGGAGGAAACAGTGAATGCAGTGTTTATTTATCTTCTATTTTTAGCAATTGAGCCATGCTATGGTTGAGACTTGTGGGGCTGAACCATATGTAATATCCATTAGATAGTAAGACAATGGCCCAGTATTGATGACATCATGTAGATTGATCTCATAGATCATATTCATAGATCAGGAACTGGCTTATAGCTCGCACCTTTAAAAAAATATTTTACCTGTTTATTTATTTGAGAAAGAGAGAAAGAGGGAGAAACAGAGGGGGGAGAGAGAAAGAGGGAGAAACGGAGGAGGGGGGTACCCAGAGAGAGAGAGAAAGAATGGGCGTGCCAGGGCCTCCAGCCACTGAAAATGAACTCCAGATGCATGTGCCCCCTTGTGCATTTGGCTAACGTGGGTCCTGGAGAGTCGAACCGGGATCCTTTGGCTTTGCAGGCAAACACCTTGACCACTAAGCCATCTCTCCAGCCCAGCTTGCACCTTTTAACAGTGAGCTGTGAAAAGTATCCGGATGTTGTTTTATGTGATGCGTGTGGAAGACCAACTCTGAGACCTTTCCTCGCTTTCTGTTGCCTCCTAGGTTACTTTGCATCTGAACCCCATCTCCTCCGTCCACATCCATCACAAGCCTGTTGTGTTCCTGCTCAACTCCCCGCAGCCCCTGGTCTGGCATCTGAAGACAGAGAGACTGGCCACTGGGGTCTCTAGACTTTTTCTGGTAAGTGTTTAAAACCCTTCCAAATCTTAGTGCAAAGTTATAATGACCTTTTCCCCCCCACCTTCCTTCCTTCCTTCCTTCCTTCCTTTCTCTCTCTCTCTCTCTCTCTCTCTCTCTCTTTCTTTCTTTCTTTCTTTCTTTTTGAGGTAGCATTTTGCTATATCCCAAATTGACCAGGAATTCGCTGTGTAGTCTCAGGCTGGCCTGGAACTCATAGTGATCCTCCTACCTCCGATCCCCCTGAGTGCTGGGATTAAACGCGTGTGCCACCATGTCTAGCAACCCATGAATTTTGAAAGCCTTTTTGGTTTTGTTTTTCTGAGTCAGGGGCTTGCTGTGTAGCTGAGGCTGCCTTCAAACTCTCAGTCCTCCTGCCTCAGTCTCCCCAGTGCTATACACCCAGCTTGTACAGTTTTTGGGAAAAAGATTTCTTTTCATTGAAATAATACTACAGGATGTTATGTTTTTGGTTTGTAGGATATTTACTTGCACAAATGTGTGTGTGCATGCATGCAGCGGGGCTTCTTATTGCTGCAGATGGTGCAAATGAACTCCAGACATATGTGACACCTTTTATTTTGGTTTTTCAAGGTTGGGTCTCGCTGTAGTCCAAGCTTTCCTGGAATTCACTATGTAATCTCAGGCTGGCCTCAAACTCATGGTGATCCTCCTACTTCTGCCTCCTGAGTGCTGGGATTAAAGGCATGATGTACCACTTTTATACCAGGTTTTCTATAGGTGCTGGGGAATTGAACCCTGATTGGGAGGATTTGCAAGCAAATTCCTTTAACTGCTGAGCCATTTCCTCAGCCTGGATATTACATTTTTATTTACACACCGGGTGATATTTGGACGGCATAGGAAAGCCTTCCAGAATTAATCCCAGAAAGCAGATGACACCCACATGTGTTCCATGGTTGGAGGGTCAGATCTGGTACAGGACCTGCAGTCATACTCTGTGTGGCCTGAGCACCAGTCTCTGCTCTTAGGTCCCCTTGGGTCCCCCTTAGAACATCAAGGGCACTGTCCAGACTGTAACCAGCCACTGGGTGTGTGGTCTGTGACCATAGAATAAATAGGCACAAGCCCACTCCTATTTGTATATAACACAGGCCTCGCTTCTGATATGAGGAACTGTTTGTTGAGAAAGTGACACAGTGAGGTCCAAAATGAAATCATTTGTATTTTATTAAAAAAAAAAAAAAAAGCTGGAACCCAGCTCTTGCAGAATGGTCCAAATATTACCTACTATTTGTAAATCATGTCTTTTTGAGTTTGCCAGAACATTCAAGTTTGCTAGTCATGGAGCAATAGATGGGTTGTTTGGATGGAATGCTTGGGGTATGACATCATGTCTGTTGATGAGCAGCCCCGCAGCTTGGTAGTGATAAGTCACGTTGTCTATTGCGAGACCTTCATGCAAGAATCTTCACTCTGGAGCTTTGAGCTGGTAACCCTCTTACCAGGTGGTATCTAAGATGAACAGAGCCCTCAGTTGAATAGTTCTGTTTCTGTCTAGTGAATCAACTTTTCCTCAGTAAAGAGTTTAATCCAGATCTCTAGTTTCTTGCCACTTGCATTTGATGACTATTTTCAAAAACTTGAAGGTACCCATTGAATAAAGTAAGAACCCATAGTTTATGAAGTTAATGGGTAGGTAAATAAATTTTAAAAGGGGAGGAGGTAAATTTTTCTTTATAATAAAATAGTAATTAATAAATGCATATGAAAAAAATGGGGGGTTAGAAAGTCCTTTTGCAGCCATCAGAGTGACAGTAGGTCCAGCAAGGATCATCAACAGATCCTTAAATACTCTAATATTTTAATGTTCCAATCATTCAAATATTGTAAAATTTACTTTCCCACAAGTTTATTTGTTAATTATGGAAGAGAAAATATTATGTGGATGCTATAGATAGTGGGGAATAGCCACCAGAGTTTTAAGGAGGTGATGAGAATTAATATTACCAATATGGGGCAGATGGATCTGCAGCTGAGCGCCTGTAATTGAGAAAGAACATAGCATTGCTAATACAGTACTCTAGCCAGAAATGAATGCAACCTGGATCCAGCCATGAGGCGATACTGGATAGAACCAAACAGAAAAACAGTCTTGTCTTCTTTAAAAAGTGAGTCATGAAAGGCTAAGAAAGGCAAAGGAGCTGTGCAAAATTTAAAAAGCTTAAGAAGATGCATGAACTTATTGGGAGGTGGGGCAGTTTCCATAGGGATCTTGAGAACAGTTGGTGAAATTAGAGTTGAGCCTGCTGATTAAAGTATTATATCAATGCTGTATTTCTTATATTCAATAATTGCACTGTTGCTTTATATGAGAATATCCTTCTTACTAAGAAATATACTTAAGTGGTAAGGGACAAATTGTTCAGAATAATACAGTGTATAGACAGAATAATAAAGCAAATGTGGCAACATGTTAAGAATTGGTGAAGCTAGTTAGAGTTTACTAGAGCTCTTTGTAGTATACTGACAGCAATGCTGTATATATGAATTAATTTTAAAATGAGAAGCTGGAGAGATGGCTCAGCAGTTAAGGTGCTTGCCTTGCAAAGCCTAACAACCCAGGTTTGATTCCCCAGTACCCACATAAAGGCAGATGCACAAAGTGGCACATGTGTCTGGAGTTCATTTGCAGTGGCTAGAGGCCCTGACATGCCTATTCTCTCTGTCTGTCTTACTCTCTATCTCTCTCTGCTTGCAAATAAATAAATAAATAAACTAATTTTACAAAATGAAACAGTTAAAAATTCAAAAGATCCATTTGCATGGTGGGAGTTACCAAGAACATACTGTGGCCTTTTTTTTTGAGAATTTCAACTCATTTCTTCTATATTTAAAAGGCCAGAAAAGTAATGATTTTATCATTAGGACATTTATCAAATACTTAGTACATTTCAGGAATTGTACTAAGGGCTGTGATACTTTATCTCATTTAATTCTTACAATAACTCTAGCGTAGTGGTGTATTTATTCCTCTTATAGAGAAGGAACTAAGAGGCTTAGTTGTGGCCCATATCATGTGTAGTATGCTAACTTGACTCCCTTCATATTACTCATCATCAATCTTCTATAATTAAAATTATTTATGAGAGTAAGACTTAAGTCCATGATCATAAAGTCAAGTGTGCATTTAGTCCTTAGATCAGTCCTCTAGATCAGAATGGTCCAGTATTATGGGAACTACTTACTAATGGCTATTTAAATCAATTCAACTTTTAAAAAAATGCAAGCTGATCCTGGTTGCACAGGCCTCTGTAACCCCAGCTACTTGGAGGCAGAGGCAAGAGGATCATAAATTCAAGACCAGCCTGGGCAACTTGGTGAGAGTCTCTCAAAATTTTAAAACCGTGAAATAAAAGGCTGAGTCAGTGGTAGAGTGCTTGCCTAGCATGTGCAAGGCTCTATGTTTAATCCACAGGACTGAAAATAAATAAATAAAATAAAAAATCTAGTTCCATTTTTTTTTAGCCACACATCGGAAGTCTTCAGTAGCTATGTGAGGCTACTAGCTACCTCAGTGGCCAAGTTAAAGAGAGGTCACAAACAAAGACTATCTCTATCTATGTTTGATTCCAAGCAGTAATTGGATATATCCATCTTTGTAGACCCGACTTTTCCCAATTATAATTTGGGAAAAGTGATGGCTTCCTACACCAGAGGGATGCTATCTTGATTAAAATGAAATTCCATATAAAATATTTTGTACAATGCCTGCCACTGGTAAATGTCTTGGTAAATTCATGGACATTTTTCTTTTCTGTTCTTATTATCATTAGCCAAAGCAAAGGACAATTGGGAAGAGTGTTGAATTAACATTTGTAAGGATAAAGTAACTAACTTGGCTGGTCTCGGTTCCCTTTTCCCTGGGCCGTAGGTCCAGCTGAACAGCATAGGCCATCAGTGTCATAGTTGTGCTTACTGGGTTTTTGGATGCCTTCTTCAGTCCACTCTATGGGCTTTAGGGGAAAGTATCTTTGTTTTATTTATTTACTTTACTTTGCTTAGTAGCTGTAAGAACCGCTTCTTGGTCATTAGTTTAAAATACACAATAAAAAAGGAGACAGTTTCAGTAAACAGCCTATTATCAACCCTATTTGGAGTTAATCCCATGTAAGGAGATTGCAGAGCAAGTTATAAAGTAGAAATGTCAAGCCCCGGAGAGGCAGCAGTGGGAAAAGTCATGGGCTTAAGTTCCAGGACTTTCATACCCCCAGCAGGCTTCCTTTAGGGAAAGTGATTTCCTCCCATCTGCGCATTTCTTGGCTGGAAGACGTGGTGGGAACACCTGCTCTTCCCTCAGGTTCTCAGAGCAGGGCACGGCAGGCCGCGCGAGCTCGCTGCCTCCAGCCCAGCAGCCCTGGCCTCCTCCTGAGGCCTGAGGTGAATTTCATCACCTCCTCCCACCTCTCAGGGCCGGCAGCAGAGGGACAGCGATGGATGGAGTGTATGATAGTACGTTCTGTTGCTCCATTTGATATAGTTAGAAGTCACAGTTGGAAAATGAGATAACTGAATTGTTTTACACAAAGACAGGCCTTGGGACGCTCCAGCAATGGCTTCCTCATTTTCATCACTCCTTTCCAAGGTTCTCCAGTGACCTTCTTTCAGTGGAGAAAGAGGATGGGTCCCTTGACCCTCAGTCTGCGACACATGTGTCTTGTGTTCTCTTGACATGTAATACACTCACTAAAGGGTTCACATGGCTCTAAGCTGTCTTTACTTTTCAGGAAGAGTTATAATACTTTGATAGTTATTTATTTTTCTTAAACAGCATGGTGAGAAAAGTTCATGTCTTCTACCTTCTAATAAGCTGAGAGGTTGACATTGTTACAACTGTCCAAATTCAAAACAGAAAGCTTGCATAATTGGGAGGGCTTATGTAACTACAATGTCTTGGGTATTCACTATTTTTCCCTTTTAAAAAGTATTTATTTATTTATTTGTGAGCAGAGAGATTTAGAAAGGACAGAGAGAGAAAGAAAGGGGGGGGGAGAATGAGCACATCAGGGCCTCCAGCCACTGTAAATGAATTCCAGGTGCATACACCGCTTCATGCATCTGGCTTCTTACATGGGTGCTGGGGAATTGAACTCGGGTCATTAGGCTTTGCAGGCAAGTGCCTTAACTGCTGAGCCATCTCTCCAGCCCTTGGTATTCACTTTTAATAATCTAAAGACACTAGATTTTAACATTGTCTGATACAGGCATCTTTTTTTTTTTTTTTTTTTTTTTTTTTTTTTTTTGTCAAATTCTCCCCCTGATTCCACAGCACAGGAAAAGATCATGTCAGGCATGGGGAAGAGGATTTTCTTTGCAAGTCAAGTGGCTGTGGCTACCTAGGAGTTGGGAGTGGGTGAAGAATATCACGGGATGAGTCCCACACGTGTCTGCACTATACGTAGATGGTCCTGAGGGTACTCGTAGGTTAAGGCCATCGCTCAGTACAACCCAAGATAAAAAGTCATCCTTTCTTTAGGGCTGAGGCTGTGGCTCAGCTGGCAGAGTGCTTGTCTGACCTGTACAAGGGTCACTAGGATGGCTGTAGTGAAACAGATACGTGTTGCCGGACATAGACACGGAGAACAACAATGCGAAACACTTGCCTACAAATATATAAAGCACCAGTTTTCTTTATTTTTTTAAAGATTTTATTTTATTTATTTATTTATTTATTAGAGACGGGTTGGGGGGGGGGACAGAGAGAACGGGTACACCAGGGCCTTTAGCCACTGCAAATGAACTCCAGATACATGTTCTACCATGGGCATCTGGCTTACGTGGGACCTGGAGAATTGAACCTGGGTCCTTAGGTTTGAGAGGCATGCTCTTTAACCACTAAGCCATCTTTCCAGCCCCCATTTTTCGTAATAGCAAAAAAAAAAAAAAGAGGTAACAAACTAGATGTTCAACTGATGAATGGATAAAAACGAGGATGTAGCCATACAATGAGCTATTATTATTAGACCACGAAAAGGAAAAACGTTCTGACTTATGCCAGAACATGGATAAACCCTGAAAACACTGAACGAAGCCAGGCACAAAAGACTATGTATGTACCCGTGCGACTCTCTTTATTTGAAATTACCAGGACAGGCAAATCCCTAGAGTCAGAAAGCCCGAGAGTCATCACCAGCAGCATATGGGAGGGGAGGATGGTGACTGAATACTAATGAGGGTCTGTGACATTTGGGGGAAAGACAATGAAAATGTTCAGGACTAACATAGTGGTAAGTAGACTACACTTTTTTGTTGTTGTTGTTGTTGTTGTTGTTTCAAGGTAGGTTCTCACTCTAGTTTAGGCTGACCTGAAATTCACTATGTAGTCTCTGGCTGGCCTCGAGCTCACAACAGTTCTCCTACCTCAGCCTCCCGAATTTTGGGATTAGAGGTATGCGCCACCACCCCCAGCAGAAAGAATGAGAGAATGGCCACACCAGGGCCTCCAGCCACTGTAAGTGAACCCCAGATGCCTGCATCTCTTTGTGTGCATCTGGCTTTATATGGGTACTGGGAAATTGAACTAGGGCCTTTAGGCTTTATGGACAAGCACCTTCTCCATTGAACCATCTCTCCAGTCCATACTGTTTTTTTTTTTAATTTTTTGTTCATTTTTATTTATTTATTTGAGAGTGACAGAGAGAAAGAGCCAGATAGAGAGAGAGAGAGAGAATGGGCGTGCCAGGGCTTCCAGCCACTGCAAACGAACTCTAGACGCATGCGCCCCCTTGTGCATCTGGCTAACGTGGGTCCTGGAGAATTGAGCCTCGAACCGGGGTCCTTAGGCTTCACAGGCAAGAGCTTAACCGCTAAGCCATCTCTCCAGCCCCACACTGTTTTTGAGAATAAGCTAAAAACACTGAATTGTACAGTTGAAAAGGGTGATGATTGTGGTATGATACATCAAGAAAACCTCACTGTAATACTCATTAAAAGGGCTCATGCAAGGGCAGGGGATGTAGCTCCTTGGTGGTAGAGTGCTTGCCTAGCATGTACAAGGGCCTGCTTTTGATTTTGGAATCATGCTTGGGCATGACTAACAGAAATAAATAAGTAAATAAATCAATAAGGTACAAAAATCAATAAATAGTGGGGCTGGAGAGATTGGCTTTGTAGGCAACTGCCTTAACCACTAAGCAAAGAACCCAGGTTCGATTCCCCAGTACCCACATGAGCCAGATGTACAAGGTACCACATATGTTTGTAGTTCATCTGCATGCTAGAAGCCCTGGTGTGCCTATATTCATTGCCTCTCTCTCTCTCTCTCTCCCCCCTCCCTCCGCTTCTTTCTCTATCTCAAATAAATAAGTTAAATTAAATTAAATATTTTTAACGATCAATAAATAAGGTGGGTAGAGGTGGAGGTGGAATTCCAACCCCAGAGCCTCATCCATGCTAAGCATGTGTTCTGTTGCTGATCTGTACTCCCAGCCCTAAACTAGATTGTAAACTGTATTTCTTTAGTTAGTCCTTGTACCTGAATTTTCCCTTTCCTTCTATCTATTCCTCTCCCCTTCCTCCCCTTCCTCTCCCCTTCCCTTCTGTTTCCTTTTATCCTTCCTGTTCTTTCCTTCTTCCTTTTTCACAAAAGCCTTTCTTAATTTGCATTCCAAGTCTGAGCACTGTCTCCTGTGAGGACTACTGACTTGGAGCTGAGGGCACACAGAAATTTTCAAGATGAGACCCTAGCAGCCTGGCATGGTTACACCTGTAACCCCAACACTTGGGAGGTACAGGTGGGAAGATCCAGAGTTCAAGGTCGGCTTGTACTGCACAGTGATACTCTGTATAAAGAAAAAAAAGACTCTAATGCTTGACATCTCCTAACATAACATGCTTGGTGTAGAGGCCACAGCTGGCCTATTTATACTAAATTTGGCCATTTTGGATGTCCATGAAGAAAACACGGGTATCTAAGATTAGGAAAGTCTCAAAAAATAAGTAGCTTCTTCCAACTGCATTCTCTTGTGAGAATACTATTCTGTGCTTTCTGTTTTTCCAGCCATTTATCATTCAAATCAGAAAAAGTAAACGTATTTGGATATGTGTGTCTTTGGGGGCTAGAGGGGGAGTGGAAAGGAGGGGAATGGTGGTCTCTAAGTGCAGTTGCCAGAGTTAGCAAATAAAAATACTGAATGGGGCCTGGTGTGGTGGCTCACACCTTTAATCCCAGCACTTGGGAGGCAGAGGTAGAAGGATCACTATGCGTTTGAGGCCATTCTGAGAATACAGAGAGAATTCCCGGTCAGCCTGGGCTAGAGTGAGACCCTACCTTGAAAAAACAAACAAACAAACAAACAAAAAATACTGAATGGGGCTGAAGAGTGGCTCAGTGGTTAAGATGCTTGCCTACAAAGCCCAACAACCTGGGTTCGAGTTCCCAGTACCCACATAAAGTCAGATACACAAAGTGGTACATGTGTCCGGAGTTCGTTTGCAGTGGCTGGAGGCTCTGGCACACCTATTCTCTCTCTCTCTCCTTGCAAATAAATAATAAAAATATTTTTAAAATACTGAACACCCTGTTGAAGTTGAATTTCGGATAAACACCAAATAGTTTTCTTAGTATGCCTATGTAATGTTTTAGACATAGTTATACTAAAAGAATTATCTATTGCAGAGGCTGGGGAGATTGCTCAGTGGTTAAAGGCTTTTGATTACAAAACCTACAAGCCCAGGGTTCAACTCCCCTGCCACCTATGTAAAGCTGGACTGGCATTTGTTGCAGTGGCAAGAGACCCTGGTGTGCCCATACACATAGACACACAAATAAATAAAAATGTTAAAAAATTCAAAAATTATCAATTTGTGGGCTGGAGAGATTGCTTAGTGGTTAAGGCATTTGCCTGCAAAGCCAAAGGATCCCAGTTCAACTCTCCAGGACCCATGTAAGCCTGATGCACAAGGGGGGTGCATGCATCTGGAGTTCATTTGCAGCGGCTGGAGGCCCTGGCGCACCCATTCTCTCTCTCTCCCTCTTTTTCTCTCTAAAATAAACAAAACAAAATAAAACAATCAATTTGTGAGACATTTAACTAGGTGGGGTGTGTGTGTGTGTGTGTGTGTGCGTGCATGCGTGCACATGTGCCACGGTGCGTGGGCGGAAGTCAGAGGACAAGCTCCAGGTGTTGGTTCTCACCTCGTGTGAAACAGACTCTCTCTCATTGCTAGCTGCTGCAAACGGAGCACCAGACTAGCTGGCCCACAAGCTCTGGGATTGTCTTGTCTCCACATAGCAGTGCCATAGGTGTGTTGGAATTATAGATGCCTATTCCTTGCCTCTGGCTTTATGGGGGTTCTGAGGATCAAACACAAGTCGTTAGACTTGCAGAGCAAATACTTTTAACCACCAAGCCGTCTCTCCCATCTAACGTCTCGTATCTTATCTGGTAATTCCAAGGTTAATTCCGGTTTCTGTGTTTAGTTCACTTCTTAGCCTGGGTGCTGGTTAAGCCCGATTACTAGTTGCGGCCCCACCACTAACTGGATATACATCATTGTACAAAATGACTCATCTACTCAGGCTCCGGTTCCTGCATCTTAAGATGAAGGAGTTGGATTAGCTGATCTCCAATGTTTCTCCCAGCTTTTAAACTCTCTGATTCTTTGATAATACAACTGCTAGATATTATATCCCAACTTAATTGGAAACAGAAAATGGCAATATGAACATTGCGTCTTCAGCAAATCCAAGTAAATATCAAGGCAGGGCAGTTGAAATAAATGAAAGAAACCAAACCTTATGCTATTGGCTTTGGATTAAAAACAAATCAAAACTTAATCCTAATGAAAGATGTAAATTAATACCAGGAACATGCTTAATATTTAAAAACAGCTCTGCATTTCCAAGGCAGGGGGAGGGGTGGCTGAAAAAAAAAAAAGCCATGCTTGCCAAAATCTGGTTTATTCCTTTTACTTAAATTGGAGGGGGGAAAAAAAGTCCAAATATTTTGGGCCCCTGCCACCAAACCACAAGCCGTTCTCTGGCCTGTACTGCAGCCTGGATGACTGACAAGGCTTGGTGAAAAACAAGTGCTATTTGTTTGCCTGGGCCTCATATTTAGCTGGAAATCAAAGGCTAAGTTTCCAATCAGTTGTTAACCAGCCCCAGATGTGGGCTTCGAGCTGCCCCTGGAAGGGCACCGTGCAGCCTATACCACAACGCGTGTGCCACCATTGCTTTCCACGAAACCAAGCAGTGTGTAGCTGAGAGCTGCTGTGTCCAGAAATGCCCTGAGAACAACTCAGACATTCAAGCTCCCCCGTGGAGGAGGGACCTTAAGAAAATTCTGTGTTCTAGGGCTGGAGAGATGGCTTAGCGGTTAAGGCGCTTGCCTGCAAAGCCTAAGAACCCAGGTTCGATTCTCCAGGTCCCACGTTAGCCAGATGCACATCATGGAGCATGCATCTGGAGTTCGTTTGCAGTGGCTAGAGGCCGTGACATGCGCGCGCGTGCACACACACACACACACACACACTCCCTAAAAAAATCAAAAAATGATTTTTAAAAAATCTGTGTTCTATTGTGTTACATTTTTTTAAAATCTGGATTTTTTTTTCTTTTCTAATACCTTCCATTCCCTTCTTTGGCACACTTAAAAACAAAAACAAAAACACAGCACTGGAATGCCCGGTCTGCATGGTTTGTTCATGCCTCCAACGGCCAGTCTTTCTCCCTATTCTCTTGAATTAGGGTGACCATAGAAGCACTGGAGGAAAGGGGTGAGCTACCTGGCCTCCAGGAGCTTCCAACTGTAGGGCAGAGCTGGTTAGGAATTTGGGAGTTGCAGAGATTTTTTTTTTTCTTTTTTGCTTTCTTCAAGGTAGGGTCTCACTATAACTGAGGCTAACCTGGAATTCTCTCTGTAGTCCCAGGCTAGCCTCGAACTCACAGTGATCCTCCTACCTTGGCCTCCTGAGTGCTGGGATTAAAGGCATGCACATCACATCTGATCAGCTGAAGGATTTTTTTTTTTAATGTACAAATGTACCTTTTCTTTGTATCCTGGAAGTTAGGGAAAATGCAATTCTACTCTTGCACGTGAACTGAGGCAGTGTCCCTATGTGGCCTACTTTGGGGAGGGGCATGTGACAGAAGGGTCAGAGGTCGTGCACACACACACACACACACACTCTTCTGGGTTTGGAAGTGTCACCCCCATGTTCTATATGGGTCTGGATATACCATTTTGAGTTTTGCAGTGAGGTCTTTCGCCAAATAAATTCTCTTCTTGAAGGCAAATTAAATAAACGCTTCGAGGCTGGTGGTGGTTCTCTTCAGTGTCTCTGGCGGAATGACTCATTGTGTCCTGAGGAGATTCCAAGTGGTTGTGTACCATGCGTTTCTTTTCCAGAGACTGCTTATCTGCTGGTTTTGTGGCTTGTCCCTAAGAGCCTTAATTATACAGGGCTTGATCCTCTCATGAGCTGGGGTCAGTCAACTACCATATTTCCTAGGAACGAGTTTCTGGCCCCTTTGTGGTAAGAAAGCACTTCCTAAATGTCACTGTGGCAAGGAGAATATTGGAGAAATTCCAGTCAGTTTCAACTGCAAAACCTGGTCCAGAAAAGGTTTGAAAAGCTCCCTAACGTTGAAAGACTCCCCAGTATTTAGCCTAACTCACTGGAGGAAGGTAGGGGGTGTTGCCAGCGGGTGAGTGACCTGGAGCCCTTGGGAGGTTCGCCCTGGTGTGTTTTCCTGAGCAAGACATCCTGTCCAGGAGGGGTCACACAAGTGTAGACTTTTCCTGGCTCTGACTGGACGTGTTGTGTCATGTCTGTGTGCAGGCACGGCCCCAGCCCTGTGAAGGCTTTGCTTTCATTCAGCAAATTGAGGTTAAATAAACTCACTTTCACAGAGGCGAGGGTGGTGGCACTCTGTGTAGAGTCCCATGGCATCCCTTAAGGCTTTATTGTGCAAAGCTAATCTGGTAATCGGATGCCTTGGCCCTTCCCAAGCACTGGGCAATTGTATCAAATGTTAATCTCTCATGCTATGGGCACCATGGCGGGTAAACTCCAGAGACCAGTTTGGTTGGGGGGGGTGGAGGGAAAGTGAGTGTTTTGTTAAGGGAGGTTGCAGAATGTTTTATTTTCGTGTAGTGGGAAGAAGGAAAGCTCTATCCCCCAGGAGGCTCTGGGAGGCTGAAGTGAAAGGGCTTGGCTGTGCCTACATGCAAACGTGGTGTTGTGGTCAGGTGCCACAGCTGGCCTGCACGTCCCATCTCAGGAAGCACCTGCAGGGTGGCCCAACTCCTTCCTCGGTACAGGTTATTTGAGGCCATGTGGTTTTCCCACCTCAAATCCTTGTCATCTCATTTTCTGTCTTAGAAATTCCTGATTTCTATAAGGGAGGAAGGACTCCCTTTAACTTTTATTATTTCTGTGTACAGACAGAACTTGTAAACTATATTTTTACTATTAGTTCCCTAATACCCTTTGCCTAGATGGCCTGTGGCCTCTGATGCACATGTAAGCTGCTAATGTCACCGTGTCAAGGAGTCGTCATTGTCCCATTTAGGTGGCAAGTGACATGGGCTTATGCACCTGCCACCTCTGGCAGAAGCCGGCAGTGGTGATAGCTCATTTGAGGTTCAAACCTTCCATGTTTATCATTGGGAATCCGTTCTTAACATTTTATAGTGTCTGGGGGGGGGGGGACATAGGCTATAGGAGGATGGTCAGACCTGCTGTTTGGAGCTAATACGACTCCGGCCCTTGGAAAGTTTCTTATGTCCTTTTCTATCTGTTTGGATAAGAAAGCTATGGGTCTCCCCCATTGAGGAATGAATCATGGCCTATCAACTTCAAGGTCTGCCAGACAACCCTTGTGGCCTGTTGAGAGAGGGAGAGTTTGAGGCAGAGTCTCCCATAGTCCATGCTGGCCTCAAACTTGCCGTGTAGCTGAGGATGATCTTATACTCCTGATTCTCTTGCCCCCATCTCTTCAGTGCTGGGATTATAGATGTGCACCAACATACCCGGTTTCTACAGTGTTAGGGAACAAACCCAGGGCTTTGTGCATGCTAGACAAACATTATCACCTGAGCCACCTTCCCAGCCCCACACATGTATATATTTAATAAACATTAAATAGTGTGCCCCATGTCCTAGTTAGTCTTCTAAGCACTTACTTTACTTAATCTTCATAATGACCTGTGGCTGTAGATGCTATTATTATCTTCTTTAATATGAGAAGACTGAAGCAAAGATGTCAACATGTGTATGAACATAGAGCTAGTAAGTGGTGTCTATAATGCATTTATTTATTTGAGAGAGAAAGAGGTAGAGAGTGAGAGAGACAGAAAGAGAATGGGCGCGCCAGGGCCTCCAGCCACTGCAAATGAACTCCAGATGCACACGCCCCCTTGTGCATCTGGCTTACATAGGTCCTGGAGAATTGAACCAGTGTCCTTAGGCTTTGCAGGCAAATGCCTTAACCGCTAAGCCATCTCCACCACCAATAATGCATTTAAAATACTTAAATAATATATGGTACTTGCTAAAGAGCTCTATAAATGTTAGTCATAATACCCTTTCAAACAATAAATTGGAGCCCTTTTTGGCGAAAGCCACACTGCCTAACCTGAAGACAGAACTATGATGCCATCTGTACCTTTGATCCATGGCATGGAGCCCCTAATGACTATTCTCCCATTCGCATATAACCAGGCCTGACCCTGCCTAGCTGCCAAGATCAGACACGATAGGGTGCATTCAGGGCGGTATGGCCATAGACCCCTAATTGCTATCCTAAGAACAGAGCTTTGAATTAACCTTAGAGCAAACTGGGGCATTAGGTCAGGTGAGCAAAGGTCTTTTTTTTTTTTAGCGAAACGTGTTGTGAATAACTTTTTCATAAACTTGGATCTAGGCCCTGCATGCATTGCACTTGGATAAAGGTCTCTTTGACCTCTTTCCCCAGAGCACGTTTCCTCTGGGCTCCTGGTTGGCCTGTGCCTGGATCAGTTCCCCCAGGCTGCCTTGCTTAGTCCACACGTATCCTTGGCACTTCGGGGATCATTTCATCATTGAGATTAAATGTGCTCAGTTTGACTTTCTTGGCTTCAGCACAGCCCACTATGGTCTTCTTCAGAGACAAATATACATTAGAAAATGGGGGTGGGCATAGGAATACAGCTGGCTAAGAGGACCCTGACTTGGCTTGAGATTTGATTTTTGGAAATTGTCAAAGGGCTTCAACCAGTTCTTTTGTGCTGCCGGTCACACCTCCGTTTCCTCTCCCCAAGGAAATGTCCTTTGGACCATGTATTCCCAAGCCTGCCTTGGGTCTGTGGTTGCTCAACGGGCCAGCATATGTAGCTCTGTTTCTCCCCGGGCTTGTATCAGCCATTCACAGAAACTGTATCGGTCAGGGTTCATTCAGAGAAATTGAACCAGCAGGGGATGTACACGAAGAGATTTGTTGTAAGGAATTGGCTTGTGCCATTGTGCACATAGGCAAGACAACTCAGAAGAGATCCACATGGAAGCTTCTGGAAAGGAGCTGATACTGCAGGCAGGTGTGAGCTAATGCTACTGCCTACCACTGGACTTTCTTCTTTAGATGGGCCCTGCTGTGCTTTTAAGGGCTTTGTGCTGAGTGAACCAGCTTACCCATATTACCTTGGAAAGTCCCTGCTGTAGGGTTGTCCATTCTAGACTTCAGGCATGCGTTCAACACACTTTCCTAGCCCCGTGTAGATGCAGGTTTGATTGTATAATGGGACTATAACCCAACCAACTTTACATATGGAACTACTCATCGCCAGTGTATTCACATTTAATATTTACATATCCTGACACTCATTGGGGGAGAGGCATGTATGTGTGTGGGTGCACATATGTGCATGTCTGTGTGGGCATATGCATTCAGACGCCAGAGATCAATGTCAAAGTTCTTCCCCAATCACTCTGCATCTTACTCTTCAAGACATGGTCTCTCACTGAGCCCAGAGCTCACTGATTCTGTTGGAATAGCTAGCCAGTGAGCCCAACGAATCCTCCTGTCTCCACCTCTCCAGCACTGTGATTACCAGTGCATACACCATGATTGGCATTTGACTTTTTCACGTGGGTACTGGGGACCTTATGTGGAATCACGTATTTGTGTAAAATTCAGCCTATGCTCTTAAGTCTGGCTTAGGGGCTGGAGAGGTGGCGTATTGGTTAAGTACCCTTCCTGAGAAAGCATGAAGGGGGCCTGAGATCTCCCAAGTTCAAATCTCTAGAACCCACTCAAACAGCTGGGCTTAGCCACACAGGTCTGCAGCCCTGTGGTGTTTAGAGACTGGAGCATTACCAGGGCTCATGACTGGCAAGTTCTGGAATCAGTAAGCGACTCCCTGGCAAGGAAAACAAGGCAGGTGAATGATGGAGGAGGACCCCAAATCTTCTCCTCAAGCCACTGTGGGTGTGTGCACAGGGCACCACATCAGCACATGGACACGCGTATACCACACACATCACAGATATTATCCACACAGAAATCAGTAATCAAAGCTGGCTTGGTACAATGGATTTAATATAAAAGAGAGGGAAGAAAAGATCCTCTCCAGAGAAGGGTTCCATAGAAGCCTACTTGGAGGGTGGCAGAAGATTGAAGAATATGTCAAATGATGGTAACAGTGCCATCATTTAAAAACAAGCCTTTCTGAAAAACATCCTTTAGGTGGCAAACGTACTTTGAAATTTGGCTCAAGTTCCTCTGAACATTACGCTAACAATAGAAGGCGAGGCAGGATAAATTTAGAAATCTGGGGTGGCTCTTTTGTAAGGCTCAGGAGGATCCCTGGCTAGCCCAGGGATCTGCTGTGGAGAACTGTTAGAATGCAGCTCTTGCTTCATTAATCTGGTAACCTGAGGGAACTGAGATGCAGCGAGATCTCTTGCTCCTCGTCATGGTGGATGTTCTCACGTGGAGAGTCACGCTTGTAGCGTTCCCTCGGGGGATTAGAGCGTGGCTTTTGAGCTGGCTCACATTCAGGTTTGTGTATGCTTGTGTTCAAGGGCAGCCTCTGAGAACTGTCCACATGGGCGTGTATGAACATGTAAGAGTATGAAAGACACAGGGCAATTTCAACTCTCTATTTTCCTTTTTTTACATTTCAGCAATTTTTTTTTTTTAAAAAAAGCACCCAGGATGGTTGTCATGATGAATGTTTTGAGAAGAATTTAATAGTCAAGTATGTTCTAAGTCACTTTATAGGAAGAAAGCAATCTGCTTTGGGTTACAGAATAAAAAGCATTTAAAAACAGTTACATGGATTTGTGTTTCCTGAATGCATGATTGGTAAATGCAATAATCATATGGCTCATGAATATGTAGTTTTGCAAATTATGAATGTAGGTCCATGGGTATGGAAGTTATTATTTCTTTAAAATAAATCTTTGTTAAAAAAATCACAACACTGAGTCATGACATATGTTAATAGAAAACATGTTTCAGATCGCATTTCTCATCACGGGGCTTTGCAGGAAACAGGCAAAGTACAGTGCTCCCAGGAATTGGGTCGAACGAATGTGTGACTTTCATCTTTCAGAATGGAGGATTCCATACTCATTGGGGAGGTAAATATTTTAGTGCTGTTCCAATACATTTATTTTTGCTGGACTTTGTGCGCATAAAAGTCATCATGCCTAAGCTCCTGAATGCCTTTCTATGTGGGGCTGTTAGGCATCCTAGGGCCAATCTGCAGATCTTACTTAATCATAACCCCCCCCCTTTGTTTTTGAGAAATGCCCAGTCTCCTTTACTGGAACAGAGGAGGCAGGTTCTCAGCATGACAGGTGTTTCTAAAATAGCAGGGTGTTTTTGTTTGCTTTGCCTTTTTTCCTTGTTTGACTCTTTCTATTTTCCTGAGCAGGCAACTCCTGAAAGAGATTTGCTTATAAAGCAGTTAGGAAAAGAAAATTGCCAGAGTAAAAGTTGGGTGTGGGGCAGAACAGAAAGGTGAGGAGCTGACCAGCATTGTGCAAGTGTTGAATTTCTGCAAGCGCCAATGCCAGGGAGATGGGTGTATAGGCTGAAGCAGCCCCGAGGGCCTGGAAAACAAATAATAGGCACTCACCCAACTGATAAACTCACGTTCCATATTGACCACAGTTGAGTGATTGTGTGTGTGTGTGCATTCCTGGAACTGCTCTGAGATTTTTACAGGACTTTTCCTTACTGTTGGGGAGCTGTGGTTTCTCTTACTCCTCAACTCCCTCTTCTTTTTTAAATGTTCATGACTGTTCCATCCATGACTTGGCTTTTCTCTCACCCTCCTGTCTTTTTTGTTGTTTTGTTTTTTGACCCAGCATAAGGGAGGAGATTCTTACTAATTCTCTGCGTAATCTCCTTCAAGCTTTTTATTTTATTTTATTTTTATTTATTTATTTGAGAGCAGCAGATAGAGAAAGAAAGAGGCAGAGAGAGAGAGAGAATGGATGCGCCAGGGGCCTCCAGCCACTGCAAATAAACTCCAGATGCATGAGCCACCTTGTGCATCTGGCTTACGTGGGTCCTGGGGAGTCAAGTCTTGAAGTGGGGTCCTTAGGCTTCATAGGCAAGCACTTAACCACTAAGCCATCTCTCCAGCCCCCTTCAAGCTTTTTTAAAATTGTTGTTTAGATATTTTATTGATTTATTTGCAAGAAGAGAGAGAGAATGGAATAGGCACACCAGGGCCTCTAGCCACTGTAAACAAACTCCAGATGTATGCGTCACTTTATGCATCTGGCTTACTTGGTATTGGGTACTGGGAAATTGAACCTGGCCTGCTCTCAAGCCCCTCCTCCTTCAGGCTTTGTAAAGATTTTCTAGAGGCTGGAGCTCAGTGGTAGAGTGCTTTGTCTAGCAGACATAAGACCCTTGGTTCAATCCGCAGGATCACAAAAATAAATAAATAAATAAATAAATAAAAAATAATATTTATATCTTTGGTCTAGAGCAGCATTACATTGAAGTCATGGGTTATAAAAAATGATTATACTGTGGTTTCCTGAATCCTAGATTCCCATCTCTACTACCCTGGAATCTGCATTTTATTTATTTAATTTATTTACTCACTTATTTTTGCATGTATGTATGTACGTATGTGTGTTACCACATGTGCAGGGGAGGGCACATATGTATGTGCATGTAAACGCAGGAGGTTGACATCAGCTGTCTTCCTCAATCATTCTCTATATTTTTGTTTTGTTTCTTTTTCTTTTTCTTTTTTAAGGAAGGGTCTCATTCTAGCCCCTGCTGACCTGGAACTCACTCTGCAGCCCAGGCTGGCCTCAAACTCATGGTGATCCTCCTACCTTAGTCTCTCTAGTGCTGTGATTCCAACTGTGCACCACCACACCCAGTTCTCTCTGTCTCAAATAAATAAATAAAATATTTTTTAAAAGTGAGGCTAATCTGGGTGTGGATATGCATGCCTTTAATCCCAACAATCAAGAGGCAGTTAGGAGGATCACTGTGAATTTGAGGCCAGCCTGGGGCTGTAGAGTAAGTTCTAGGTCAGCATGGGCTAGAGTGAAACCCTACCTCAAGAAAATGAAAAGAAAAGAAAAGAAAAGAGAGAGAGAGAGAGAGAGAGAGAGAGAGAGAGAGAGGCTAAGGTAGGAGTATCACTTGACCCACAAATCTGAGATTAGCCTGAATGGCATAGCAAGTCTTCATCTCAGCAATAAATAAATAAATAAATAAATAAATTTTAGTCAATATGTCCAAAATAATAGTATTTAATATGAAATTTAAGAAGCTATTTTGATTTTTTTTCCCTTGTACTCAGTCTTCAAACTCTGGTATGTATTTTATATTTAAGACCCAAGTTAACATACCAAGCAACATTTCAGGTGCTCATGGATGACATGTGGCCTGTGACTACAGCAAATATGGCCTTTCCAAGTCCCTGGCAGACACAGTTAATTGTGACATTCATTCCCATTTCTCTGCTATCCCTAAATCTGACTTCGGATCCTCCTCAGCAGAGAGCTTGAAGTGGGTGCTGCCTGACTCCGGGACTTCACGAGTCATTTTCTTAAAGCGCCTTGTTTGTACTCATCACTGTCCCAGGTCCTGGTGAGAGGTCCCTGCACAATGTGCACAACGACTCCAGCCTCTTAAGGACCTTGTGTTCTTTTTGGAAGGAGATTGGTAGTGAGTATGATACATAATAAATAAATCATGTGACATTTTAGAAAGTGATGGGGATTATAGAAACAAGATGCAAAGAAAGGTGAAGGGATAAGCTGTAGACTTCAAACAGGCCCCATCTTGAGGATAACATGAGAGGTCATGAAGATGAGACTTGATCATCACCCATGATCTGGTGTGGCCTGAGTTTTCAGGAGGACAGTTCATCTAGAAGCATTTATTTTGGAGTGGCGCTCAAGGAGGCAGGAGACTAGGCATAGAACTGGAGGAGATACCTGGGCCGGCATGGCACTGTCCACATCAAAGCTCCCCTCTCCCTCCTCACTGAAGACCGCACTAACTTGGGTGAGACCCAGAGAGAAACTGCAATGTGGCTGGCAGGCCTGGGCGTCAGCTGACCTGCCGAGAGAAACACTAAAATGAAGGAGCTGGACCCACACGTGAGGACTCTGTCCCTTCACGTGGGCATGAGATCATCCTAGAGGATTCTGTGAACCCACTTAGACCTTGAAGAGTTAAAACCTAAACACAGGTGTGGAAACAAAAGGGCTGGATGCCTCTGTTGCATTTTTTTTGTCCACTTTTGGATGAAGTTGAATCTAATCCAGAAAAAATAATAAACTTGGCTCTCATCGCCTAATCGTAAGTTCTTGTCATAAAACTCCCAGAACTGGCAGATGGAATAATGTTGTGCTCTTTTAAAAAGTCTGGTAGCATAACCAGCATTTCAAATGCAAATGCCATGTGTGGCTCAGGCAGGGACCAATATTCCAGTTAGGAGGAGTCTCAGGTGCACCTCAGCATCCTAGAATTTGCTGGACCGTGAAATGCTTCGTGGTTGCCCCTCAGTAGACCCTTGCTAAGAGTCAAGGTCCTTGGAGCTCAGCGTTCTGTTTATTCCCACAGGAAGATATTTGTCATGTCAGGGAATGTCACATAGTTGGGTTTTAATTAGCAAAGAGGAGGAAAGTTCAGGGCACTGTGGGGGGGGGGCACAAAACCACTAAGCATGCTTTCATAATTGGTTTTTAGCTAGAGTTATTAGGCGAAAAAGCAAATCCTTACTGTTAAATCCTGGCTGAAAGCACATTCCCTGGGCAGTTAGGGAAGCAAGGAGTTCGGGCAACGGGAATCAAGAAGGTATGGTGTGGTCTTTCCTGCAAGCGGCACCAGTGTGCTCTTATTCAACAAGCAGTTATCAAGTCCTGCTTCGTGGCTTGTGCTGTCCCAGGTGAAGAGATTTTCAGAACGGACACAGTGTTTTCTTGGCCCTCAGGTATTGTTCTTAGTCAAGTGAAGGTGGCAGGCATGCTTGATATACTATAGGACTTCAAGTGAGAGACAGAGCGGACTGGAGGAGGTCAGGCAGCCTGGGAGGTGTCACAGTGGAGGGACACTTGTGGGTGGACAAGAAGCCATTGGCCGGGTAGGCAAGGCACAGAGCAGTGGTCCAGGCAAAATGTAAGAAGATCTGGACGGTATAGCTATGTGATATGTTCAGCTGTGATCTCTTCCCTTATGACAAGGACTGGCTATGTGGAAAGTGGTGTGAAAAGTAGACAGGCAGAGACTCCTCCCACCTCCTGGCCATGTGCCACATTAAGGTGCTTCACTAGTTTTCTTCTGTATCATCATGTGTGTATATTTTAGGAAGATTTTTTTTCCAGGTGATAGTATGGGAGGGGGATGGAGGAACAGGACTGGTTACTGTAACAGCATTTTTTTTTTTTTTTTGAGACGGACGGACCAGAAATGGAGTACTAGCATGGTAGGGACCCAAAGCTAAGGTGGAGGATGGGTGATGGCATAAATAGCCTTGGGAAATTTCTGCTATTTTATCCAAATATAACATCCTTGTTCTTAACCTTTGATTCTTTTTAAAGCATTTCCACACTCACTTGTGATATAATAAGAAATACATACTTAGTCTTGGCCCTCCCGTCACCCCATGCCTGGCATAAATCTCCTCAAATCCTTGGCATCTCCAAAGCGATGTCTTTTTCTATACTAATAAGATGACTGATTGGTTGGGGCCTCAGGTTAGGGCATGGTTTCCAGGGGAACCTACCATTGGATTAAGAGGTTGGACTTACTAGCCACTCTCCCATATCTGGGGAGGGGATTGGAGCTGGAGTTTGACCTCATTACCATTGGCCAGCCATTTGATTCAATCCTGCCCACTTGAAGGAGCATCCATAAGACCCCCAAATGACTAGATGGGGTTTGAAGAACTTCCTGGTTGGTGGTCCTGTGGAGGTGGAGTCCTGCAGAGGGAGGAGTTCCTGCAACAGCATGGAACTGGCCACACTCATCTCTTCCGTTTGGAAGCTTCCACTTTAATAAACAGATAAATGTAAGCGAAGTGTTTCTGGGAGTTCTGTCAACCACTGTAGCAAATAAATAAACCCAAAAACCTCTGGCTTATAACTTGTCAGTCAGAAGCACCAGTGACAACAATCCAGACTTGTCATTGCTGTCTGAAGTGGGATCAGCTTGGTGGTCCTGAGCCCTTAGCCTGTGAGATGTGATATGATCTCTGATGAGATGCTATCACAGTTCAATGAATGGAATGACACGGCCCAAGCTGCAGCAGGTGTCTCATAAACTGAAGAATTAGTTGATGTGAGAAAAATACCCACCACCATTATTGTCAGATAGAAACTGTTGAAATGGTGCAATATATAGAAAAATCAGGTTTTTTTTCTATATACTCGTATAGTTATTTCCCCTGCAGTACTAATTTTCATATTTAAAAAATCATTCTTCCTCTATTTATTACATGTTTTGCTTTGCTCTTTGTAGCCTATGTTCCTTCACAAACTTTAACCCAAGCCAGACATCTTCACCATGCAGGAGAAAGAAAGCAGAGCCCAGAATGTTGACTGGAGAGTCAAGGAACGATGTAGGCGTGGCATATTTGTCGCATACCCTTGGAAGGGTCTAGCATGATGCCCTTACAAAAGCGAGAACAGCTGTGTAGGCCCACTTTGTAGTTGAGTAAACTGCCTGAGTCCTTGCAGGAACATCTAGAGCATCCGTGACAGAGACATTAGCCTTTTCAACCTCCTAGGGATATAGATGAAAATATAGAAGGCATGCATTAGAAATTTATCTGTTTATAGCTAACTGAGTAGGGATTTTTCCATGCACCTTCAGACTTGAAACTCAAGTCTGAAGAAACATATGACTTTGTACTTACGTTGAAAGAATCACTGGCATGAGGGAGTGAGGGACGAGCCTTGCATGAGAAAATGAAGAAAGACCCACGTGTGCCTTCACACTGACTCACATCCTTGGTGGGAGCTGCTTGCCCGGGTGCTGTGATTTAGAGAGGATCATATCCTCTCCAAACTTAATGAACCTGATCAATAGTTAAGAGGGAGGGAATCAGGCTAGAGAGATTGCTTAGTGGTTAAGGTTCTTGCCTGTGAAGCCTAAGGACCCAGGTCTGGCTCCCCAGAACCCACGTAAGCCGGAGACACATGCACCTGGAGTTCATTTGCAGTGGCACGCCCATTCTCTCTCTCTCCTCTGCCTCACTCTGCCTCCCTATCTCTCTCTTTCAAATAAACGAAAGTAAAATTCCTTTAAAATAGGGAAGGAATTTAGGAGGTGGGAATGAGATTAAGGCCCTTCTAGAAGAGGCTTCACACAGCTTTCAGACCTTTTGCTCTTTAACCTTCTGCCATGTAAAGACACGACAAGGTGTCATCTCATAAAGAGAAAGTAATCTTCATTACTGTGAAGTGAAGTGGCCAGGGCCTTAATTTTGAACTTCCAACCTTCGGAACTATGCAAAATACATGTCCGTGGTTTATAAATTACCCAGTGTAAGGCATGTTGTTAGAGTAGCACAAAGACATCTGGATGATCCCAGAAGTCTACTAATGGTCTCTGCTTCCTTAGTCCTTCAGCTTAGACTTAACATAGCAGCCAGAAGGATCTGTTAAAACACTTGGTAGCTGTTTTAGTGAACCTGCAGCGGTGGGTGCTCGTCCAGACTAAACACTATAGACCTTCCAGTTCTCTACGAGGTCCTGCGGGCCCAGAGGTCTCCTCTGGGACCTTCTCTCCTCTGCTCACTAGCTTCCTTGTCTTCCTTCATCATACCACACTCACTCTACTGTCTCAACTGTGAATGTTCCTCCTCTGATAACAGCTTGGCTTACTTTCTCATTTCCTTCAGTCCTTCCTACAGCAGAGTACCCCTTTCTTCTCTCGATTCATTGTTCTATCACTTACTACCATATTATATAGGACACTCACTTGATTTGCTCCTCTGCACTCCCTTTCTAGGCCATAGCCTCTGCAAAGATGTTGAATGCTGTCTGTCACACTCTCTAGTATGTCACTCACACTTAGTTGAGTGACGGACAGTCACAGTATTTGTTGAGTGTGTATATATAAAGCATAAATGGATGGATGTGAGATCATTGCAATATTCAATTGATATAATGTGATCTTGACCTCACACTGTGTCCACAAACACAAAGGGATTAATTATAGGAGCCAGCTCATACAGCTAAGGAAGCTAGAAGCTCCAAATCCACAGAGCCCATGTCCCAGTTCGAGTCTGAAGGCCAGCAGGCTGCTGTCGAGCCAGAAATGGCTGATGTCTCCATACAAAAGCCATCAGGCAGGGGAATTCTCTCTTGCTCAGGGAAGGTCAGCCTTCTGCTCAGTGTAGGCCTGCCAATAGTTGAGTGAGGCCCACACTATAGAGAGGGGGCTCTACTTCCTTAGTCCAGTGATTTAAATGTGAATCTCAACTCAAAACATCTTCTCCTCCACCAGAAAACAAAACAAAACACCCAGAAGGATGTTTGACTAAACACTTGGGCACGATGGCCCAGTCAAGTTGGTACCCAGAAGTAATCCCCCCCACCTCCACATACACAGCACATTTATCTAAACACTGGAATCCCTGGATCTTGCTATGTTAAGAGACTATGCTGGTGTCTGGGGAGGAGGTGAGGAAGCTGGAAATGTTGCCCTGAAGTGTGAAGACGTCAGCGAGGTCCAGTGGTGTCCTCAAATATTTGAAGGCTTGTCTCATGGAAGAATGAGGAAGGAATTCTCTGAGCCAGTAGGTGTGACTTGGGCCAGTTAAGAGAAGGGGAAATCTATGAATAGAATGAATCAACACAAATCTTCTGTCTTGGGGGCTAGTGAGGAGATCTTTCTGGAAGGATTTGAGCAGAGCCTGCCCCCACTGTGACTAGAGGTCACAAGCCTCATGTTCTGGCCTTGCTTGGGTGTAGTGCAGCCTCTCTGGCCTTGGGGAGGCCATTAGGCTCTCTGAAGTTTCTTCTTCTCTGCTGTGGAAATCAGAGTCCTCACTGGGGATCAAATGGCAGTCACATCTGAATGATCACTTCTGAAACTCCCTTAGGGCTGGGAGAGCCCTTCCTAGAGCCCAGAGAGCTAGTGGTTGGGAGAAGCGGGCTAACTGCTTGCCAAAGCAGGAAATTTCCACTGACCTGCAGTCAGGGCCACCTCACACCCCTGGCAGCTTCTCTTTCTTCTTATTGGAATGTGCCTGAGGAGCGGTGCTAATTCGGTTTCCAAATTCCTTAGCCCTGAGTTTATGAACCTTACAGCTGCTGCCTGGAGAGAGGGCTCGGGGGCAAGGTTGATGGTGCGTGGAGGGCAGGGATGGGCCTGCGGGAGTCAGCCTTTCCCCAGGCCTCAGCCTCCTCATCATGTGGCTTTTTAATTAATTCAGGCTGCATCTCATAATCACTCCTGATCTTCTTCTATTTGCACAGCCTGTGTTCTTGCCTTTGGAATGTATAGGTGTGAATATGTATGTGTGTGTGTGTGTGTGTATATATATACATACATATATATGCATGAATATACATGTATGTATGTGTGTATATATACATACATATATGTATGAATATACATGTATGTGTGTTTTTGTGTGTATATATATATATATCTCCCCCTTCTTTCATTCTGAAAAAAAAAACTCACTATAGAACATATGGCTTAGTGGTTAAGCCATTTGCCTGTGAAGCCTAAGGACCCTGGTTTGATTTCCCAGGACCCACGTAAGCCAGATGCACAAGGGGTACGTGCATCTGGAGTTCATTTGCAGTGGCTAGAGGCCCCATCATGCCCAGTCTCTCTTTCCCTCTATGTGTCTCTTTCTCTCTCGCTCGCTCTCAAATAAATAAATAAAAAATACTTAAAAAAAAACAATAACAAAAAACCAGGTCTATACATTCATGGCTCTCATGTGAATGAGACAGGAAGCATGTAACATCTGGGTATCCATGCCTGCATGCTGTGAGTTATATTTCTGCTTTCAAGGACAAGCTTCATTAAAATGCCTTTTTCGTGCAAATGCTTTTCAGTGACAAAATTTTACTACAGGGTTAATGTCAGGAAGCTAGATGAAGATGGTCTGAGGTTTGGTATCGATGAGAGGCTGTGCCCTAGAGGAGTTGCCCGGAAGTGGCGAGGGTAGTGGAGGCAGGAAGATGGCTTGGGGGCTTTTACTTGTGCAACATCAAAACAAGGGCAGAGCTAACCTTTCCTTACTGGTTTTGCTTATAACTGGCATGAGGACATATAGAAATTGTCATTACCATACTTACAGCATTTTGTGAATGCCTAATATATAGTTAGTGGGCAATGATAGTCGGTGCTGTGACATACTTTACTGCCCAGTTAATTAATGATGAGATCTGGGTTTCTCAAGCTAGTATAGACCAGAAAGACCTTCTTATTTCTTAAGAGCTAAATAGCCTGATTTATGTCATAGAAAGGGCTGTCTATTTGGGGGTTCATGCTGGGGAGCCTAGCAGATGTCTGGGTGGTAATAACACTTGCTCACTGTTGGTTTTATCTCTGTTACCCTCTCTCTGGTGTGAGTTGCCAGTGTCTACAGCAGGACTTCTCAGGCTCTGCACTGGTGGCATTTGAGGTCATTCTTTGTTGTGGGAGCTGATCTGGGTAATATAGGATGGTGAGCGACACCTTTGGCCTGGATAGGTGCTCATGTCACCTCCCTCTGGTCATGACAGACCAAAGTATTTCGTGACAGACATTGCCAGATATCTCTCAGAGGTCAGAATCGTCCTTGTGTAAGAACCACCAGTGGAGGGGAGGCTCCGAGGTACCGCACATGGAGCCTGGGCTCCAGTAGTGCCTTTCTCATGGTGGCTTCCTCAGTGCTCAGTCAGGCAGGTATTCCTGAGCATGGAGGCACACCGAACAACCCAGGGAGCTTTAAGAAAGGGCGATGCCTGAGGAATACCCCAGAATCTAACTGGTCCAGGATATGGCCTGGGCCTTAGGATATTTAGAAGCTCGTTAGATGATTCATTTCAGCCAAGATAGAAGCCACATCAGGGGCTGGAGAGATGGCTCAGTGATTAAGATGCTTGCCTGCAAAGCCTAATATCCCAGCTTCAATTCCCCAGTACCCATGTAAAGCCAGATGCACAAAGTAGTGCATGCATCTATAGGTTGTTTACAGTGGCCAGAGGCCCTGGCATACCTATTCTCTTTCTGTCTCTGCTTGAAAATAGATAGATAGATAGATAAAAAATGCCAAAAAGTAAAACCACACCAGCATAGGTCATGGATCAATTTAGTAGAGCAATCAGCATTTTAAAAATATGTGTTCCTGATGTGATGGTGCATGCCTTTAATCCTAACACTTGGGAAGCTGAGGCAGGAGGATCAAGAGTTCAAGTTCAAGTCTTAAAAATGAGCAAATGAGAAATATGTCTGTATAAGTGCAGAGAAAGGTTAGTGCCCTTCTCAATAGCTGGGAAAGTCCTAGTTTGTGTGTTAAGGTTGAAAATTCAGTTGTTACTAACAACCGTTAGTAGAACCCTTGCCCTCAGCTTGTGTTCGGTCTGCCTATTTATAACCCCTTCATAAATGGTTTGCTTTTTGTTAAAAGTAAGTAGATAATATAAAATTTAATGGAAGGCATTCGTGGTTCCATGACTCGTGGGCCTTAGTATCTACATTTTGGGTTTTTACTTTGACATTGGTAAAATGGATTATTTGATAAATATAAGTCAATGGCATACATATTTTCACCCGTAATTAAGCTTGATTATAGTTCAAGAGCAAGATGATATTCCTCCCTTGTATGTGTGATTTATTTATTTATCTCTTTCTCTTTCTTCCCCTCCCTCCCCCGTGTGCACATGCATGCGCATGGACCCTTGCTGCTGCAAACAAATACTAGATACTTGCACCACTTTTTGCATCTGGCTTATATGGCGGCTTAGGAATTGAACCCAGGGGCCAACAGGCTTTGCAAGCAAGTTCCCTTAACCACTGGGCAACCTTCCCAGCCCCCGATGTGTTAACTAGTTACACACTATGCTGTGCTAGGACAGTGATGGTCTAAAAACATCCAGCAATAACGTGGCACTTGCGTAGATCTTCCTGCAAGTTTCATTAGACCAGTGTAGCAGCCCCCTGACTTCATTACCTGTTGGAATTTGAGAGTCTTACAAGAGAAGCTGTTACGCACGTTCACCTCGGCCCTGTGAAGTGGGGGGGCTGTGTAGAAGACTGGGCGCCTCTGCCATTCCACCGCCGCCACTGCTGCTGCTGCTGCTGCTTCTTCCTTCTTCTTTTCTGAGGTAGGGTCTAGCTCTAGCCCAGGCTGACCTCAAACTCACACAGATCCTCCTACCTTGGCCTCCTGAGTGTTGGGAATACAGGCGTGTGCCACCACGCCCGGCTGTCATTCTTTTTATCTCAGTGCCCAGGAGAACATAACTTGAGAGGACTCTCCTTGTATTCCTGCGGAGGCAGCTCTCTTGACAGGTGCTACAGCTGTGGAAGAGCTGGAAGTCAGTTTCCAGCTGCCGGGACTTTAGAATCAGTTTCCCCGACCCTGAAGTCTGTTATAAATTCACAGCACACAACATTTTCTGCATTACTTTTAACTCATGGGGATTCTTTTCAGGACACTCCCATACCCAAATCTGTAGATGCTCGCATCCCTTATATAAAGTACACAGGGGCTGGAGAGATGACTTAGCAGTTAAGGTGCTTGTCTGTAGAGTCTAAGGACCCAGGTTTGACTCCCCAGTACTTACATAAGCCAGATGTGCAAAGTGGTGCATGCATCTGGAGTTCGTTTGCAGTGGCTAGAGGTCCTGGTGCACCCACTCTCTTTCTCTCTCAAGTAAATAAATAAATAAGTAAAGTATTTTAAAATGAAATATAAAATGCATAGTATCTGCATAAAAATCTACTTGTATGACTTAAATTATCCCTAAATGTAAATGTGATACAAATAGTTATTATACTGTATTGTTTAAGGAACGACAAAGTGCCCATCCCCTAAAAAGTCCATATGTGTTCAGAACAGATGTATTTTTTCCACATATCTTCAATTTGAGGTTAGTTCAGTCTATAGATGCGGCACCAGTGTAAATGGGAGCCTGATAGCACTTGGAAGACTGGTCTTTAATGAACCAAGGTATACGGAAAGTAATAGGAAGGCTTCTGACTACACTCAGTGAACAGTTCAGTTTCTCATTACAAAGTTCTTTCAAAGTTAAAAGGGACATACTGCAGAGGATTATCTAGGAGAAGTAGATTTGGTATTATTTCTTTTTTAAAATAATTTTTAAATTTTTATTTATTTATTTGCAAGCAGAGAGTGGGAGAGATAGAAGAGAGACAGAGAGAATGGGTACACCAGGGCCTGTAGCCACTGCAAGACGCATGTGCCCCTTGTGCATCTGGTTTAATGTGGGTCCTGGGGAATCAAACCTAGGTCCTTTGGCTTCGCAGGCAAATGCCTTAACCTCTAGGCTATTTCTCCAGCCCTAATAAAAAATATTTAAAAAAACTTTTTTGGTTTATTTTTTATTTATATGCAAGTGACAGAGAGAGAAAGAGGCAGAGAGAGATTGGAAGGGAGAGAGAGAATGGGCACATCAGGGCCTCCAGCCACTGCAAACGAACTCCAGATGCATGTACCCCCTTGTGTATCTGCCTTACGTGGGTCCTGGGGAATTAAACCTGGATCCTTTGGCTTCTCAGGCAAGTGCCTTAACTGCTAAGCCATCTCTCCAGCCCTCCATGGAGATTCTAAACCCCATCAGGTTGACGAACCCGAGATTAACCATCATAAGTGCTGTCTCGAATGCTGGTTTGGCTCCCTGTGGCTGTGTCGTGTTAACCAGGCAAGTGTGTGTTTTCCAGGTGTCAGAGGGTTCTGAGGTCCGGTTTTCATCAGGAAACTTCTCCTTGACAGCGGAAACGGAAGAAAGGAACTTCCCCCATGGAAATGAGCATCTACTCAATTGGGCCCGGAAGGAGTACGGAGCAGTTACTTCCTTCACCGAACTCAAGATAGCAAGGAACATTTATATTAAAGTGGGAGAAGGTAAATCTCATGTGGCTTCAGTTAATGACTGGTTTATAACCGCCACTTGTTTACTTTTCTGAGATCAGGTGGTTAGGGCAAGGAGTCATTGGATTCCAGAATGCAGGTCCTTCCAGAGTCCTGAGGGGGAGAACTAGACCTACTCATCCCTGCAGCTCCCCCTTCCTTTCTCCTTCTGCAGAAATGGGGAGGGTCGCAAGTGTGAAACGGGGAGTCGAGTGGTTGAGAGAAGAGCAGCTCGCTGTGTAGAATTTAGAAGGTAGCTGTGTGTGGACATCAGAAGAAGAGAATGGAGTATAAGAAACTGGGGTGGGGAAGGTAATAATAACTGAGGAGGAGAAGTTGATAGGGTGAGTCACACAGGTAAGGCTCTATTAGTCTCAGGCTGGCCTTGAACTCATTGTCCTCTTGCCTCAACCTCTCAAGCGCTGGGATTACAGGTGAGCGTCACCACACGTGGCTGGATCTGGGTGGTTTTAAAGTATCTATGAGACAGTGCAGGAGAGGAGGGCACCAATGCTTGCTGTGTGCCGAGGCTGCTAGAAGCCTTTGCATGCACCAGAGAAGCCAGCATCACCTTATGGTGCTGAGACATCAGCTATATTTTGGATAATAGCATAGAAAAGGTGTTCGCATATATTTTTAGTCCAAGCTGCTGTTACAAGGACAACTTATTAGAGATAGGAACTGCATGGCCTTGATAAGAGATGACCCCTTTTTAATTTCCTTGCCTTGCAGAAGGCTATGAATACTGATGACTCAATTCTGAAAGCCTTTTATTTGAAAAGACAAACTTTTCATCATTATTTTTAGTTGAGTATATTTGGAAACCAACCCCCTCAAGTTAGTAGGAAATAACTCCTGTGAATGAGTCCTTGTTGGGCTGGTTACGTAAGCCCTGTGTTTCAGTTCTTCGGTATTCAGTACTTTTCTGTTGATTTCTATAGCAGGTGACACCTCCACACAGTGAGGCAAGGAAGCAAGAGTGTTGAATGCTTTGATTCCATTTTTCTTTGTATCTGGGATGTTTTTTAAAACATTTTATTTATTTATTTGAGAGAGAGAGAGAGAGAGATAGATTGAGCATGCACCAGGGCCTCTTGTCACTGCAAACAAACTCTGGCTGTATAGGCCACTTTGTATATCTGGCTTTATGTGGGTTTGTGGGAATTGAACCTGGGCCAACAGGCTTTGCAAGCATGTTCTTTTAACTACTGAGCCATCTCCCAAGCCCATAGTTTTAGTTACTTAAGGCACGGTTTCATCCTGTAGTAGCCTACAACTCGCTACCTAGCTCAGGCTGACCTCAAACTCTCAATCCTTTTGCCTCAGCCTTTTGAATGCTAGGGTTGTGGGCAAGAACCATCATGCCTGGCTGGATGTGAGACGGGGGCAGTTTGCTACATGCAGGGGCTACATCAGGACCTTTCACAGACACCCCACTTGACTCCACAATAATTCCCGGAAGGAGACATTGTTTCAGCCATTTTTGTAGAGGACTTAGGGGAAGGTTAAGTGAACTTGTTCCAGCCTATAATATTAGCAAGTAACAAAGCCAGATCTCAATGCTAGACTTCCTGACACTTGTCTCATGCCATTACCCAATGCTATATTTTAGGTCTTAGCATATCCTGAAAATAAAGGTGATGAACTGCTGGGTGCAAAGATGCAAAGACTTATCCAGGAGGTCGCAGAGGAAGAGTTTGAGAAGACCGTGGGGTTTGGATGGCCTCAGTTTGTTACTTGACTTTCTGGGTGGTCAGGTAGATAATAATAGAGGGCAAGCCTCATTGAGATAAAGTGAAATCTGTCTTATAATGAAGATGCTAGGCCCGAGTAAATGCACTTCATGCCTGAAGCAGAATTCCAATAGCATGAAACAATGTTGACCATCCCTAGTAATTTGTTAGAATAAGAAACCTTGGTGTCGTACATTTAAAATGTCGGGCCTGTGCCTCAAGAAGTATGAATTTAGCACCATGACCTCAGGCTCCACAGCAGAAAAACCTAGCATTTATTTGTCTTACCTCAGAGTTTCATTCCTCCTCTCAGAGTACATTGTTCTAGACCTCAAAGCCAATTGCCACTTGTTTACTAAAATACAAATTAGACATACGACCCCCCCCCAAGCTTGCCAGGTTTTCGCTGGGGATTCCCCTCTGTGGCTTTTCTTTCCACTTGGCATCTGATGAAGTCGTTTGGGTGGGAAGGTGGAGGAACGCTACACAAGAAAAAGTGATCAGGGTACTGGGGAGATGGCTCAGCAGTTAAAGGCACTTGCTTGTAAGCCTTCTTGCCCAAATTCAAGTCCCTAGCACCCACACCGAGCCAGGTGCAAGTGGCATATGCCCGTGTAATTGCCACGTGACTAGGGTAACAAGAGGGAGAGCCAAAAGAATCTAAACGCTCATGGGCCAGCCAGACTGGGGCATGGAGCAGAGCAATAAGAACAGCAGCAAGAACAGGAAAAGAGCCCCTGTGTTAGAGAAGGACAGAGAGGACACACTCCCTGAGGTTGTCCTCAGGCCTCAATATCCCACCATGGCATGTGAGTACCCATATATATATATCCACATATACACATCTATGCACATCCACACACACACATGCACACCCATCCACACACATATATCCACACATACACAATTTTCATAAAACCATCATTTCATTCTGCTTAGTGGCAGGGGCCTCAAAGATTAGAGCCCTAATAACAGTGATTTTTGAATAATTAAATCAGAATGGATGATACATATATATGTATGTATGTATATATTGCTGTCTGTCTCAAATCTTACATCATCCTTTGTAGATCCAGGAAACCTATACCATGTGCCTAGTAAGTGCCAACTACAAGCCAGGCACGCCTGTAATGGACATGCAGGCCACAGTCCCAGGAGGGCCCTGGTCTCTTAAGTCCTCCAGCCCCATACACACACCTCCTGATTCTCAATTAAACCTCAGCTCTGCAGTCGCAGTATCATTTTTCCATCCTGTGACCTGGGGGAAGCATCACAAGGCTGCAGCTGCGGGGTGTGCATTCCTCCCCTGCACATCTGGCAAAACCCTCAGCAGATGTAGAGGAAGGCTGCGCCAGTGGCCCAAGTCCTGGAGCCATAGGCCGTTCTCTCTGAGGAAGGGGGGTGCTGGGAAAAGAATTCAGGGGGCAGCACTCTTGCAGCGGGCCTGCAAACAGCTTATGAACTGCTCTGCTCCTGGGTTCTGAGGCAGCACTAAGGATGGCCCAGTGATTGGCGCTGCATGCGTGCCATGGAGAAGTTACACAAGTTCCGGAGGGAGGGCGTCAAGTCCACCCTGGAGCCTCCTGATCTGATTCCGTGCCCTCAGGAGAGACTTTCACGTGGACGTCAACCTTGGCACCCCCATCCTTACAATGAAAAAGACAGCAGTCAGTTTCATCCAGGTGCCAGCTTTGATTAATTGCGCGCCTTCTGAAAGGCTTTGCTGCACCTAGAACTTCCTTGACACTGGTCCCAGCTGTCACCGTGCCAGCGGTTTCTTTCACGCTCTGTTTAAACATTTAAGCCACTGGATGGAAATCCCATCAAGCGCGGTGCTGTGTAAACTGCTTGTGTCACTGGGGCAGTGTTTTCTGACTCTCTTACTTGTATCGCTTTCCTGGGTGGAGGTGGTGAGCAGTCGGCTGCACAGTGATGTTTGTAAAAGCATCTTCAAAGCTGGAAAGTGCCGCTTGTCTAGGTCATGATTGTGAGAAAGAGTGAAAGTCTGACCTCCCTGTTTTCCCCAACTCCTACTTTTAAAAATATTCTATTTATTTATTTGAGAGAGAGAGGAAGAGGCAGAGAGAGAGAATGGGAGCACCAGCGCCTCTAGCCAATGCAAACAAACTCCAGATGCATGTGTCCTCTTGTGCATCTGGCTAATGTGGGTCCTGGGGGATCCAACCTGAGTTCTTAGGCTTTTCAGGCAAATGTCTTAACCTAAGCTAAGCCATTTCCCCAGACCCCCAACTCTTTTAGTATTTAGGGTATAAAGTACTATGAGGAGTAAACAGGAGAGAATGATGAATGCTGCATGTGTGGACCAGAGAATTAATTGGCTAGAATGACTGAATATACAGGAACATATTTGGAGATACCATTGGAAACAGATTCAGTATTGAATGTGGGGGGCCAGTTGATAGACAGGCGACAGTCCACGTGTGCAGCGCACAAGAGGCGTCACGATCGAGGTAAAAGTGGACACCCTGGTGAGTGACTGAGATCACTTACAGGAGATGAAAAGTGGGCTGAGGAAGGAGCTGGCATTAGCCTTGGTTTACATTAACTACAGAGCTTTGCACAAAAGCTAACTGCCCATGGCCCTTCCGATGGATGCTCTGAGTCAGCTCATCCGGGCTGGAGTCCTAACAGGTGGGTTCTGACACACAGCAAAGACTGAGAGACCACTCCAGTGAAGGAGACTGAAATGTAGGTCAGAGGAACGGATGTGGACAAGAAATGTCACAGTGAACAAGAAAGGAGAGGGGCAGAGCAAAAGAGAGGCCACTAGAGTTGGTCAGTAGGTCACCAGTGACCACGGTAGGAGGCCTTTCAGAGCCATGGTTGATGTCACAGACTGAGGCCCTCCAAGGGCTTATGGTCCCTTGTATCGTATATTCACTCAGTCTCTCTGCTACCCCTTTCTTTTGAGCCTGGTTACATGTAGCTCCGTGGTTTGACAGATCGCCCTGCGTGTCTTTGCTTTCAGATCAAGTGTTCCCTCCCACGTGCAACATTGGGAAGAATTTTCTCTCACTCAATTACCTTGCCGAGTATCTGCAGCCCAAAGCAGCTGAAGGGTGTGTGGTGTCCAGCCAGCGCCAGGATAAAGAAGTACACATTATCGAGTTAATCACCCCCAACTCTAACCCTTACAGGTGAGCGGGGGTGTGTGTGCGTGTGCGTTCATGCGCGCGCTGAAATGAGAAGAGATGAAACTCAGTCTTTTTGACTTAAGGGAGGGAGGGGGCGGCCCTCTTTGTAGGTGGAAAGGAGCCATTGATGCTTCAGGTGTGGATTATGGGAGTTGAAAAAAAGGAGGATGACACAGTGGTGTATAGTTTATGGCTTCATCTGTCTTTAGATGCCATATATTCCAGAAGGATTCCTGAAGCTTGCAGTGAATTTCTGGGTATAAGTTATAAGAAATTATCACTCTTCTTCTCTTGCAATCCCCTTTAACTGAGCTTAGCCCTCTTGAGGAAGTTGCAGTGTGACTTATCATAGTTACTATTTTAAGATTCTCTTTTTTATAAAATTCTGCTCATAGTGTCTTCAGAGCACTTATGCACTCAGAGCTATTTGCTTTACAATTTTGTCTCAGGGTTTAGTTAGTAAAATTCTTGCCTAGCAAGTATGAGGACATGAATATTGATCCCCAATAGTCATGTTTAAAAAAAAAGCCAAGGGTTGGAGGGATTACTTAGTGGTTAAGGCATTTGCCTGCAAAGCCAAAGGACCCAGGTTCGATTCTCCAGGACCCACGTTAGCCAGATGCACAAGAGGGCGCACACATCTGGAGTTCGTTCGTTTGCAATGGCTGGAGGCCCTGGCACACCCATTCTCTCTCTCACTCTTTCTCTGTCAAATAATTAAAAATAAAATATTTTTTAAAAAGCCAGGTATGGTGGTATACACTTGTAATCCCAGCATTGGGAGACAGAATTTGGAAAATCTCTGGGACTTCCTTGACTGTATAGCCTACTTGGCACGTTCAAAACCAGTGAGAGACCCTGTCTCATTATGAAAGGTAGATCATGCCTGAAGAATGACACTAAAGATTGTCCTCTGACTTCCATATGCACACACACACACACACACACACACACGCACGCACGCATGCACATGTACACACACACCCTATGTATTGAGGGGAATGGTTCTTCATGGTAACATATGGAGGACCCATTGAATATAACTTGCCACTCTTGTTCTTATTCTTTCTCACCTTCTACCCCTGGACTGGAAATTTGACCTTTCCTGTAAAGAATTTTTAAAAATTAAAAAAAGAATAAAAATAAAGCTTGTTCCCTCACTTTGATCCATTTTTCATGTGAACTGATGATTAAAATTTAACTTTTTATTCTAGAGGGACTTCAAGTTAAAGGTGTAATCAAATGTTCCAGGCATAGTAGTGCATTCTTTAATCCCAGCACTTTGGAGGCCGAGGTAGAATGACTGGCTGTGAGTTCAAGGCCAGCCTGAGACCACAGAGTGAAATCCAGGTCAGCCTGGGCTAAAGCAAGGGGCCCTACCTTGAAGAAAAGCCAAAAACCAAGAAAAGTATAATCAAATTTTGATTTCAATTTTGAATATAAACTGCAGATCAGTTTTAGTTGGATTCCGTTCTGTCTTCTATGAAGGACTTAGGAATGAGACTAGAAGAAATCTGGCAAATGTGCTGAGATCTTAAACATAAGGTATCATTTGAGTACAGCACTCACATTATGCTTTACAAGTGTGTAAAACCAACACAGAAATGAAGAGTCTTCAGATTCAGGGTGACATAGATGTGCTTGTTTAGTTTAAAAAAAAAAAAAACCCTTTTATACTGAATTCTTAGAAGTTTGGGTTGCGCTCTTCAAATTTCTAGCAATCACCTTGTTGACCATCTGTTTTCTGTATTTTAATAACTATATATCCAGAAGTTTGGGGGAGTTAATGCAGATATGATTGTTTAACAATAGTTAATGGCTTAAACAAACCTTCTATAAATCAAGAAATCCTCCAACCTTTTGCTTCTTGCTTGCTTCTGCACTTTCCTGGTATTTTTACCATCATGCTCCACTCTTTTCTGCTACCAGCTGCCTCCTCACCAAACTGCTCATTTTTTTGTTTCCAAGGACTTTGAGCTTATAGGAAGCTGGGAAGTTACCCAATGAAGATGTGGAAGGCTGAAAAGGCAACAATCTTGCTTCAAGAGTGAACCCCTCTAGTGTCTCCAAGTCCATTTCTAACAGTGGCTGCAATGAATAACTACCCCCCCCCCAGAAGAGAAAAACTCGAGTGGCTAATTATCAGCAGGCGTGTGTGTTTCTATTGTTATGTAAACCCATTTTGTTATGTGCACAATAAGAATCTGTTTTGCACATGTCACTTGCCTGGGATCTGCTCCAGCTTTTTAATCAACTGGCCAGACACTAGAAACACGAAGACTTGGAAGAGAGGAGATAGTTGCAACTTTCTGGCATTCTGGTCCTAAGTGCCTTTGTTTTCCACTCTCAGTGCTTTTCAGGTGGACATCATAATTGACATAAGACCTTCTCGAGAGGCTCCTGAGGTGGTCAAAAACCTCGTCCTAATCTTGAAGTGCAAAAAGTCTGTCAACTGGGTGATCAAATCTTTCAATGTTAAAGGAGACCTGAAAGTGATCGTAAGTTGGTCAAGCATTTCTTTGTTTTGATGAAGGATGACGACTTAAACTGTGGTTGCCTGTGTTATTTTTGTAAAGGTTCTGCCTGCTTGAACTCTCTGGACTCTTTCCATTTCCGCGGTGTGAAATGGGATGCCCATTCGGCTTCTCCTCACAAGGGTAGATGGTGTGGTGGCTAAAACATGGCTGCCAGTAGCAAGCAGACATGAGTTCGAGTCCTGGTTCTTCCACTAAAAAAAAGTGGACAAGTCCCTTAAGCTTTCTGAACTTCAGTTGCCTCATTGATGAAATTTTTGGAATTACTTTTTTTTTATTTTTACTTTTTGGTTTTTTTGAGGTAGGGTCTCCCTCTAGCCCAGGCTGACCTGGAATTCACTACGTAGTCTCAGGGTGGCCTCAAACTCGTGGCAATCCTCCTACCTCTGCCCCCTGAGTGCTGGGATTAAAGGCTCTTGGAATGTTTTAATGTGATTTCCAGCCATAGTAAGCAGAGAATAATGCATACAATTCCACTTTCTCCAATTGGGTGTCCTTTGTGAGCCTTCTGTTTGTTAGGGTTCTGAGTGTCAGCTTTTACCCTGGGGTCAGGTATTGAGAAGACAGGGAACATTAGGCTGACCCAGGCTCATGTCATAGACTTTCTAATTTGAGATAAATATGTGGTATTGGCATGAACTTTTGTTTGCTTCTAACTTTCAGGGATAAAACTCTTGACAGAGAAACAACAATTGCAGGCATGCTCCGGCCTGTTGCTCTAGATTGGCCTAGCTGTTGATAGGCTAGGAAACAGTTTCCTGAAAAGTTCAATGCCGAGCCTACTGAAATAAATCTTCTCTCAGATATATTTAGAAAAAAATACCTATTTGGATGATGATTGGAACAAATTATTGTTATTATTATTACCTCTTTGGCGTCTCTTTTGAAGACTCTAAATTTGCTTTTAGTGCTTGTATCCCATCACTTAGAGTGGGTTTTGGGGTTTCAGTATTTTAGGAGAGGGCTGTGTTTGCTTTGGCATTATTCATTCATGCAAGACACCTTCTGCGTGATCTCTCAGTGAGTAAAACCGGGTTCGCCCAGCCCTGCCACCTAACATGCGCTCATCAGGGCAGCAGGCAGAGCCGGGAGCACACACATCTTAATTGTAAAGTAATTGTTTCTAGTTCCTGTGGGGTTTTTTGGGGGAGGGTTGTATTTTTTTTTTGAACTTTGAAACTGTCCCAAATAAGCCAGCATGTGTAACAGTGACACATTCATTTGGTGTCTAGCACGAGGCCCAGCCATGATTTGTAAGGTCACAGATATTTTGATTGCCTTCCCCTGGCATGGAACGAGGGGTGGTAGTGACCTGGGATGTCTATTGCTTTGCTGCCTGGCACACCAACCAAATGTTTTTAATTGTAGAATAACGAAAACAGGAAAGGGAATCATGATTTGAAAGGCAGAAAACATAGGGTCCATTTTAAGTTCCCTGCTGGAGTTCTTGTGTAAATACTCTCCCAGCCCTGACCCATCCGTGGCTTTCTGTCCGTGAGTGAGTGTGCTTGCTTGGTCCACGGCAGCCCGGTTGTTCACGTGGAATGTCCTCGTCTCTCGTACGAATAAGAAAGGCTAGAAACGAGAGCGCTCATCCCCAGCAAGATCTGTTTATATTCCTCTCTCTGGCTGTACTCCTGTTCCAGGCCAATCTTGGACAATGCACAACAGCATTACTAAACAGTTAGGTAATGTTTCATGATGTTCTCTTTTATTCCCCCAGTTTCATGCTATTTAATTTCCCAACTCCGTGTCTCAGCCATGAATTCCAACTGTGCTGTGGGGAACAGGTACCTGCGAAGACAAAGTTTAAGTTACTGCTGAGAGAGGGAGAGGTGTTTCATAGAGGACGTGCTTGTGGTATTGCTGATAGAGACAACTAGCTAGAGGAGGCAAAGAATCCTGGCTCAGCTAGACATCTCTAGTTACTATTGCTCACAGAACATGTTAGACAGAGTGACTGAACACGGGGTCCGTTTATGCACCTTTGAATGGGGACATGATAGCACTCACCTTGAAAGTTACTGTGCGGTTTGGCTGAGTTCATTCATTTGCTCATTCATTCATTCATTCATTCAGTACTTGTTGAGGGCCTGTAGGATCTCTCTCTCCTTTAAAGCACCAGGCACTCGATGAGCTCGTAGTTTATATGTGTTTCTTAGTCTGTGAGTCTCAGGTTCTGCTTCTGTAACAAATGAATAGCAGCACCTAATTTCTTATACTCTAGAGAATATTTGGGGAGCTCCTAGTACAGGACCTAGTATAGAAGAAGGGGTTCATTTTCCTTCTGTGAGTTATTTCTTTAAGAGTATATCCATAGGAACAATCAAGGCTCCTCTTAAACCAAGGTCAAAATGGAAAAATGTCTGCTCGGTGAGACGTCAGGAGCTTGACAGGGTGAATTTAAAGAATGTCGTTGAACATCAGTGGCTTGTGCCCGAGGTGGCTGGCAGGGCTGTGTATTGGGTTTATCTGGGCTCACAGTTTGAACGTGTACTCCGTCGTGGTGAGGAAGGCATGTAGGCAGACACGTGAGGCCGCTGGCCGCATGGCATCTGAAGTCCGGAAACAGAGAGTGGTGGGCGCTGGTGCTCCGCTCACTTTCTCCTGAGTTCATGTCATCCAGGACCACAGCCCACAGGATGGCACTGCCCATGTCTGAGTGGTTCCTCCCAACTAAATGAACGGAGTCTAAAAACCCTTGCAGACATACTCAGATATTCATGTCCATGGTGATTCTAAGTTTATTTATTTATATATTTATAAGGAGAGAGAATGTGTGTATGGATGCATCAGGTCCTCTTGCTGTGCAAATGAGCTCCAGACGCATGTGCCACTTTGACTTCGTGTGGGTACTAGGGAATTGAACCTGGGCCATCAGGCTTTGCAAGCAAGCACTTTAACCATGGAGCCATCTATCTCTCCAGTCCCTCCATAGTGATTCTAAATCATGTCAAGTTGACAACTGAGATTAATCATCACAGGCTGCATGGACAGGATGCAACCTCATAGTGGAAAATGGTCAAAAGAGATGCAGAGGGCTGAGCTAGCAAGAATGGGGCTACTGGAAATATCTGGTCTGGGCTCTTTCTTCAGGGCTTCTGTGGACATTGGAGAACCACTTCTGCAGTAGAAAGATGGCCCGGGACATGAAGGAAGAGACAGAGGAAATCTTGTTAGCTATTTCCTGTTGTCGTGTTTTATGTAGCCTCAGAACTTCAGCTTCTCCTTAGAAAAGATAGCTTTTGAATCTCTGTGACAATGTGCACTGTACTCTCTGCTGCCCCTTCCCCAAAGCCCCTCTCCCTACACCATTAGTTCTATTGAAAATGTGGAGCTATGTGGACTCCACCTGGCGCATCTTCTTTCACAATGTGAGGCTGGGGAATATGGAGGTGACATGTGGAGAGCCCCTTGAGCACCCTCTTAGCTACACTAACATTGGGAAAATTCTGGGCATTCCTAGAAATACATACAGGGCAAAGTATTTGCTCCGTGCTGGGAATCGGCTTGCCTGCTATTACTAATATGCTTTGCTAATGTGTAGATCAATGTCTGGCATGTAGCCTTTTAAGTTCCAAGTCACAATTAATACTAGGCATGCTGACAGCTCCTAGATTTAATGTGGAAAGGTGTGAACAGATTATTCCTTCCACATTGGTACCAAAGGACAGGTGGCCATTATGATGATGGGATTCTGGAAATGCAGTATTTTCTCAGCTGTCCAACAACACGGAAGACTGGGGTAGATGAAGCCAAAGCAGTATTGTTTATGCCAAGGCTGTGATTCCAGCCAATCAAAGCCCATACTGCTCTGAAAGGCTGGGAGGAGCCACGCCTCAGCAACTGCTGTTGGCTGAGTGAGTCAACAAGGCTCAGAGTAGGGTAGGGGGGGGGGGGATTCTTCTGAACCTCATGTAGTCTCCTTCCTTCCTTCTTTCTCTCAATTTTTTCTTTCTCCTTTCCTTTTCTTTCTTTTCTACCACCCTCTCTCCTTCCCTTCATTCCTCCATCCTTCTTCTTTATGCTTTCTCTCTTCTCTTTTATTCCCTTCAAAAGACTTCTATGCTCAATGGGCTGGAGGGATGGCTTAGTGGTTAAGGCATTTGCCTGCAAAGCCAAAGGACCCAGGTTCGATTCCCCAGGACCCACGCTAGCCAGATGCACAAGAGGGCGCATACGTCTGGAGTTCGTTTGCAGTGGCTAGAGGCCCTGGTGTGCCCACTTTTTCCCTCTCTCTCTTTCTCTGTCAAATAAATAATAAAATATTCTTTTTTAAAAAAAGAAGAAAAAAAAATATTTCTGTGATCAAGAGCAGAGCTCTTTGCAACCTGTGCAGTTGGGTTTACAAACAGCAGCAGGACCCGGATAGGGTTTGAGTTGGTTCTTTTGCATGTGGTGCCTGTGATTGGTCATTTTGGCAGTGTTCCCTAGGATGAGCACTTTGGGTGACAGGTAAAGATGCCAGGTAGATAAAGATCCTTTGAGCTTTGAGTTGAAGTCTGTGTGCCTTCGCCAAACTCCCACAACCAAAGAGGTCAAGGGAACTTAGAGCCTGTGAGTCCTGTATGGTTTTACAGTGGGAAAGGATTAATATTTAGTCACGTTTGGGGCAAACAGATTAGGGAACAAAAAGAGGAATTTTGGGGGAAAAAATGAAACAGAGATGTAGGAGAAAAGTCATTGGGCCTAGAAATGAACGTGATCTTTATACAGCATGAAAATGGCATGATCAGTCCACTGGAAGGTCTCGCCAGCCCCAGGAGAGCAGTTGTTGAGAATGCGCCTTCCCGCTGGGTTCCTCTATGGCATTCAGCCTTCGTACCCTTTGACAGGCTCCTGCTGCAGGGAGTCCCTGGTGACATAGATATGTGCTGCCCATATCCTGGCTACTCCGAGTCCATTTATGTCCTTCCCTGAAAATATTCACTTTAGCGTTATTGTCCATACAGAAGGGCCATGCTATTCTCTGCATGGCTCCAGTTTTAGTCTCTTTCCTGATAAAGGGAGTACATGAAGGCCAATTTTGTGACCTCCTTCTATTACTAAATAAAGTATCAAGACTCAGGCACTAACCTTAAGTAATATTGCAGAACATAAAATGTAAATATATTTGGTCAACTGAATTGGTAAGTGAATACAATTTCAGGAATACTAAATTGATCATAAATTATAGATGAAATATAAAGATTTTTTTTTTTCACTACGTGAAAGTTAATGGCTTTGGAATGACAACATTGGGAGAGTCTCCACAGTCCTTCATTTAATTACTACACCATCTTTCATTTATATCTAGAGGTCCAAGAAATAAGAACACAGGCAGTGTTTCCAACATATTGTGTATATCCTTATACTTTGTACATAATTTTAAGTAAAAATAAGAAGAGAAAATATGGGATACATATTTAGTACTATGTGCTAAGGTCAGTATTAATCCATCTCAGTAGTAACAGAGTAGATATATTGAGTATGTAGCTACTTAACTGAATTATATTTCTCATCATAAATAACTGAAAGGGTTTGGCCAAACAGCACGAATGGGTGTTTCTTAATCTGAAGGTAGACATTTTCATGCTGGTGTTCTGAACCTGAGGAAAATGGGGATCAAAAGAACAAGCCCTCATTATACAGCCTAGAATTTGTTTCAGATAATTAGTATTCAAAGCCCTTGTTAATTTTAGACTCATGAGTGAAATTTTTGTCATTCCCTTTAGGCTCCCAATAGTATTGGCTTTGGAAAAGAGAGTGAAAGATCCATGACAATGACCAAATCAATAAGAGATGACATTCCTTCTACTCAAGAGAATCTGATAAAATGGGCTTTGGACAATGGTTATAGTCCAGTGACATCATACACAGTGGCTCCGGTGGCTAATAGATTTCATCTTCGGCTTGAAAATAATGGTAAGTTTGATTTTTGCCTGCATTATGTATAAAAGATAACCCCGTGCCTCCCCCCCCCCCATAGTGAAACTTTCCAGTGAGGAACTCTCTCATTTCCACATGTGTGTTACTGTTTTTCTTTTGGACATTTTAATATTATTTTTATGTTGTTTTACTATAAGGTTTACCATAGTCTAGAATTGGGATAGCTTGTAGGGGGAGGTGAGACTGTAATACATATTTTCAGTGATGTAGAACTGTTTGTCAGAGAATTTTGTGGATCATGTCCACTGTGGTCCCACTGGGAATAGATTAGCCTGCATTCTTCCCTCAGGAGACCTAATGGCCACTCGTGGCTGCGAAGACAGAGGCATCAGGACCACAGGAAGAAGCCCATGGCCACAGTTTGAATCTTATAGGAAAATGGCCCTGAGAGCTCAGACTGAGGCTTCTTATGCAGAGAACAAAGGCAGAGCCATCACTCCAGTTTGGCTAGCAAAAGCAGAGACTCCACAAGTCTTGAGGTTATCTGGAATCTTCTAGATAACATGATGTGCGCCCCAAGCTTTCTAATGCCCAAGCTGTCCCTCACTCCATAGTACCACTACTGAGTGAAATACTGACAGGATGAGGGTTATGAGTGTAAGTTCAAGTCCCAGGGGTGCCATTTCTTCACTAGTTAGAATTTCACCTTAATTTCTGAGCCTAATGTTATACCTACCTGTGCTAATTCCCCCTGTTTTTTTCTCTAATAATGAGAACTTTGGCTGCACACCGGCCGCTAATGATGTTTTGCTTTCTTCTGTCACCACAGAGGAGATGAGAGATGAGGAAGTCCATACCATCCCTCCTGAGCTTCGGATCCTGCTAGGCCCTGGCAACTTGCCTGGCCTGGACAACCCGCCCTTCCGGGGAGGGGGAGATCGAGGTGGAGGTCTCCCCTTTCCTTTCCCAGATATCTCCCTGAGAGGCCGGAAGGAGGGAGGAGAAGACAGGATCCCTCGGCCAAAGGACACTGTCCACCCTAGTATCCAACTGTTTCCTGGTCCCAGAGAGCCAGAAGAAGTGCAAGGGAGCGTGGACGTAGCCCTGTCAGTCAAATGTGACAGTGAAAAGATGATTGTAGCTGTAGAAAAAGATTCTTTTCAGGTCAGTTGAGTCTCTGGAAGAAAAGACGAGAGGCCATCTCCTTCCCCACGTCTACACAGTCTGTGTTCATGATTTCCCTCCAGCTCTTACACTGTTGAACTCTGGACACTGGAGAGTTGTTTTCTCAGTTGGATGGGCCCACTTCCCCTTGGCTAGGACTCTCACCCAGTTCCTGTTGTTCTCGGTGGGGGAGGGGAAGTTCAGATCCGTGTATGTAAATATTTTGCTACTGAATTTCCAATGCCAACAAACACAGTCCTTGGGCTGTTGACAGGTGGTCAGCAGAGAAATGGTTAAGTGGGGGAAGAGCACAATGTGGCCTTCTCAGCCATCTTTTCTGGAAGACTAGGCAGTGTGTGTTAACTGTGCAATGCGGAAGTGCCTGCGAGCTCCCCCAGTCTATGTGTCTTTGGTGGTTGTCATTTCAGGCCAATGGCTACTCAGGGATGGAGCTCACCCTGTTGGATCCTTCCTGTAAGGCCAAGATGAATGACACCCACTTCATTTTGGAGTCTCCTCTGAATGGCTGCGGTACTCAGCACAGGCAGTCTGCCCCTGACGGTGTCGTCTATTATAACTCTGTGAGTATTTTCCAGAACAGGGCTCTGTCCTTTTGTCGAGGCATTGCTGGATGTGACTTAAAATCAGTCTTGTCTATGAAAAGGAAGGATAAAGCCAGGTGTCCGTTCTCAACAAAATGGGCTGTCCTTTGACCCTGAACCCTTCTGCTTCGTTTGCCCTGGGATTGGAAGGTCCTGTTTTGTTAGCCGGAGCGGTGGGGCTGTCATCCACTCCCTCTTTCCAAAGGCTTCCCCAGCAAGGTGACTATGGCTTCTCTGTGAGGCCACCCTGCAATCTGGCCTGGTCCTCAGGGGGCTCACACCTCAAAGTCCTGGGGAACCTGGAAGGTGCTCTAACACGATGCATCATCTCTCTGACCTCCTTCGAGTGAGAGGACTTCTTCCTCCCTCATGAATAGAGATCCAAAAGGAGAATTTAAAATCTGACAAGAACCGCTACAAAATAAGTCTCTCTTGGTACATTTCTAGGAAAGACACTAATGGAAGAAAATCTGTTTAGGCATGCATCTGGTCTTGAATTGTTTGAAGTTTCAAGGAAGATTCTACAAATTTTCCCTAAAAAAAAAGACCCACTACAGTCACTAAACTTCACTTTCCAGAAATCATTTTCCCAGGTCATCAAAAGCTTTTCAGGTTAAAACTATTCTCTTAGAGAGGGAGATGAGACAGTTAATAGTTTAAAAAAATTGAAACATGGGCTGGAGAGATAGCTTAGCGGTTAAGCACTTGCCTGTGAAGCCTAAGGACCCCGGTTTGAAGCTCAACTCCCTAGGACCCACGTTAGCCAGATGCACAAGGGGGTGCATGCATCTGGAGTTCGTTTGCAGTGGCTGGAGGCCCTGGCGTGCCCATTCTCTCTCTCTCTCTCTACCTGCCTTTCTCTCTATATCTGTCGCTCTCAAATAAATAAATAAAAATAAACAAAATGTTTAAAAAATTGAAACATGAAATCTTCAAAGAACCAATTTTTCAGTTGGAATTATACTTCTGATTTTTAATTCTGAGAGTTCCCCGTGTCAGCCTTGAACAGAGTATGTGCAAGTATATGTTCCTGGCATGTTCTCCAGCACTGGCCTGATCTGGAGACTCTGGACTTCTGGTTCATTCTACTCTGGCTCATGCCCACCCAGTCAAGAGAAGAGGCTGGGGAGGGGGTGGTCAGGCCAGTGTGTTCCGTGGGTAGTGGCTGTCCTGTAGCTCAGAGACCCTCAGAAGACTATACCTTAGAAAGAATATAAAGATGATCTCACTCAATCTCCTCATTTCACAAGGGAGGAAATTGAGCTCTGGAGAGTTACAAAACTTGCTCAGATGCAAGGGACTAGTGAGCAGAGAGACAGGACTAAACCCATCTTTCTGATGTCTGATCCCCCAATCTTTCCTTGGCTTCATGATCTTTTTTGCTACTTAAATAACTAATTGATTAACAGCTGACTTCTTGCTAATTATAATAATTTGCTTGTAATTATTCCGTTTCCCTGAATGCAATAAACATCATGTAATACTGATACACTTGGGTTGGGCATTTTAAAATTGATGTCCAAAGTTAACACTTGGATAAGAGGGTATGGTAATTTGTTAATTTTTTAAATGCTTAGATAGCTTTAGGAGAGAATTATACTCTTACCTGTAAAAGTTCTTTTTTTCAGGTATTTGCATTTTCTTTATTGGGATGCCCCAGTCAGCAGTCCTTAGGGACATCTTCCAGTCAAACCCATGCTTTCTTCTAGTTTTCCTTCTCTTCCTTCCCATTCTCTTCCCTTCAGTATTTTAACTGTCTGTTCCCATTATAACTGTTGAGAGTAATTTTCAAACTTACCACATATTTTTTATTTTGCTTTGTGTTCAGAATTGGAACATATGAAATGGAAAGAAATTGGGATTGGTTCTATGGAGTCATGGTTCTTGGGTGAACGTTTTAATCTTATTTAGAACTAACCCAGAAACAATAATTTCAGCCAGTGTTGACATAGATTATCATAAAGTAGAACATATTCTTTCTGCATCCACATACCATACGGAAAGACAGTGGAGAAGAAATGAGCAAAAGAGGAGTGTAAGAAAAAAGAGAAGACTGGCTCCATAGTGACATTATTAGGTCCTGTGTTTTTAACTCAAACCAGACTTTGTACAAATTTTTAAGGGTACAACTAACAAAAGCCCCTTCAGATGCATAAGAAGTCCCCTCACAGAGCAAGCAAGACTGCTTACAAATCCAGGCAACTCTATTTCAGTGTCTGACATTCTCCATTATTTGAAGTAATTTATGATCCTTCAATGTAGCTTTAAAATATATCCAAAGTTTACAAAGAAAAAGGCAAATTTTAATTTCACTCTTGGGCTGGCATGGGGCTTCTCTTTATTATTTACTACTTTAAAAACAGAATTACAAGGAGATTAGCGATTTCGGGGGAGGATTTCTGTACTCAAATCTTATTTTCAGTTTGCATGTGAGTTGTTGCAGGGTGTTCCTGGCAGTTGAGCCAGAGGCACGTGGTGTGGTGATTCTCTGCCGATGACTGTGTTTCTTTTGCCTTTCAGATTGTGATACAGCTTCCGTCTCCTGGGGACAGCAGCGGTTGGCCAGATGGTTATGAAGACTTGGAGTCAGGTGACAATGGATTTCCAGGAGACATGGATGAGGGAGAAGCTGGCCTCTTTAGCCGGCCTGAAATCGTGGTGGTAGGTGTTGGTTTCCCTTGGGACAATATTGCCCACTTGGTTGGTTTCCACTAAGAACTATCAGAAAATGAATGGTATGTTAAAGGGCAGGGCTCTTTAAAGCTATAGCATCATTATTCTTGGTGTGACTGATTTCTCCTATCTTTTTTTTTTTTTTTTTCCAGTTTAACTGCAGCTTACGGCAGCTGAGGAATCCCAGTAGCTTCCAAGATCAGACCAATGAACATGTCACCTTCAATATGGAACTGTATAATACTGACCTCTTTTTGGTGCCCGTCCAGGGGGTCTTCTCAGTGGCCGAGAATGGACCTGTCTACGTTGAGGTAAGACTGGAACGCAATTGCTCACTTGACAGGGAAGAGAATCGACTTCTGATCGGTGTGAATCTCTGGGTTCGCAACTTCCATTCTGGGGAAGGCAATCAACAGCACCGGCCGTTTGCTGTGCTCTGGGCGTAGCCTGTATTGTTGTCATTGAGCAAACTGTGGATGCTGGTCTTAGGGGGAGTGGGAAGTCTCAGGCTGTGTTCTGCTTCGCAGTGGGAGGGTAAGGTCGAAATGGGATATGCTTTCATAGGTGGACAATGACTTCAGGACTTACGTCAGCATGGCTCTGGGATGGAGCCTGCTGACTAGGTTTGTTTTCCTTGATCCCATGGATTCTGTCCGTTCTTGGTCTCCTTGCTCTGAGATGCTTCTCTTTCTTTGGGTGCATGATGCTGCTCCTAATCAGGTCTCTCTCCCAGTGCAAGAGCACTGGTTTCCTCGGCCTTTTCTGCCCCCCCCCCCACCCCATGCTGCTGGTCAGTGACTCGCCCTAGTGCTGGGGATCTTAGAGGTGATTAACCGCAGTGTTTTTTTAAGATTTTATTTTTTAATTTATTTATTATATTCAGAGAGAGAGAGAGAGAGAGAATGAATGAATATGGGTGTGCCAGGGCTTCTAGCCACTGCAGACAAAGTCCAGATGCATGCACCACTATGTGCATCTGGCTTATGTGGGACCTGGAGAATCGAACCTGGGTCCTTAGGCTTTGCAGGTATATGCCTTCACCGCTAAGCCATCTCTCCAGCCCCACAGTTTGTTCTTTTCCGTTTGTACCTGGGTTTGCCAATTGATAGCTTTGCTGACTTATGCTTGCTAATCAGTAATCTTCCCTGGGTAGCCTACCCTGAATAGTTTGGTTATTTTTTCCCCACCTATCTCCACAGCACTGGCCTACATGATCTACATTGTTACTAGGTTTCTTCCCCTCCCAACTTCTTTTTTTGCTTTGTTTTTCCATTTAAATCTTTAAAAATATTGTATTTTTGGTAGTTAAATTTGGTAGAAAAGTACAAAGCAGACCAAATCTTTTTGCTGCCATTTTAAATATCAAGTGCATTAAGGAGAATTTGGGAAAACGTTTAAAGAATTGATTTAAACTACCTAAAATCCAAGAATCTGTAAATGTTTTGTTAAATGGGATAGCAACTGGCCATGTCTTGTCTTTCTTTCCCAGTTTGGACACTACTGCTGGTAGGAATTTTTTTTTTTTTTTACTTAGAAAAACTTAATAAATCATTGAGTTAATCTTTTTCTGCTCCAGCCATCCCCCTTATCCCTTCCTGAAATCTTCCATTCCCTCTAGAACACAGTTCCTTGCTTTAATCCTAGACCTTATCAGTTTTGCCCTTTGGTTCATTTCTGGGTGGCCAGGGTGATGAGACAGTTCTTCCTTGGTGAGCTAAAGCAGCCCAACTGCCTATAACTCCCAAGAATTTGATCTTAAAAAAGATCTAGAATCATCCTACTAATTAGTACTGGGAGCTTCTAATGACCGGGAAGCTGTGTGATTTGTTTGTAGCTTTTTAAAAAAAGAATGTTTATTTATTTATTTGCAAGTAGAGGGGTGTGTGTGTGAGAGAGAGAGAGAGAGAGAATATGGGCATGCTAAGGCCTTCAGATGCTGCAAATAAACTCCAGATGCATGCAGCACTGTGCATCTGGCTTTATATGGGTACTAGGGAATCTAACCAGAGTGTTGCACCAACCAAGAGCAGCTTGTGGGAAGAAAGGGTTTATTTTAGCTTACAGACTCCAGGGGAAGCTCCATGATGGCAGGGGAATATAATGGCATGAGCAGAGGGTGGATATAACCTCCTGGGCCAACATCATGTGGACAATAGCAGCAGGAGAGTGTACCAAACACTGGCAAGGCAAAGCTGGCTGTAACACCCATAAGCCCGCCCCCAACAATACATCACCTCCAGGGTTCTCCAATTGCCAAATTGCCACCAGCTGGGGACCTAGCATTCAGAGCATATAAGTTTATGGGGGACACCTGAATCGAACTACTACACCAGGTCATTAGGCCTTGAAGGTAAGCACCTTAACTTCTGAGCCATCTCTCCAGCTCCATGTGTAATTTTAAAACTATTTATTTGCAAGCAGAGAAAGAGACACACACAGAGAGAATGAGTACATCAGGGCCTCTAGCTGCTGTGAATAAACTCCAGATGCATGTGCCACTTTGTGCATCTGGCTTTATGTGGGTCCTGGGGAATTGAAGTCAGGTTGTTAGACTCTGCAGGCAAGCTCCTTAACCATATCTCCAGCGCACCCCCCCCCCCCGCCGGCGTATAACTTTTACATTAATATTTCTCACAAGAACTATATGTTGTATGTATTATTGTTGCTCTAAAAGTGGGGAAACTGAGTCTTAGTGTGCATCTGAGCAGCAGAGCATGTGATTTGCTTGGACTTGTCTCATTCTGAAGCCTGTAATCTTTCTAATATTCATTTTCAGTCCACTATATTGTAAGAGACTTGGTTAATAATTTTTCCTCTGTAAGACAGCTTTTTGGGATACTCTAGATATTCTGCCATGACATACTCTCTTTGAGAGTAAGAAAAGATTTACACACTTTGCATTGCGAGCTCTGAGTTTATATGAAATGGCATATTTATCAATAGGATTTATGTAATTACGCTTTTTCCAAGATAGGATATCTTATCCTGCAGAAATGCTGCAAAGATAATGAAACACAAATCTTTATAGAATGTCACCACAAGGTGACAGTATCATAATTATCTCCATTATCATCTTCCATCTTGGCAAGTCTCTCGTGTTGAGTGTCCTGTGGATGACCATGCAGGGATCGGTCACAGCCTGTGATTCAGAGCCCTTGCATCTCTGAATGGAAAGGTTATTTCTCCATGTCTTTTGAAAGCATTCTGGGACTATTGGCCTATGAGTAAGGACTAACTTTATTTCTAAAGTGTTTAAGTGTATTTTGATCGTAAGTTTAGTCAGGGGAGGGAGGCACGGGGGCGGGGGGGAGTGGGGGGAGGAGGCCACACTGTGATCCCTGTGTCACCAAATGGCGAATCCAGTCTGTTCCAGGGATTTTAGCTGAGTTCAGGAGAGTTGAAGTTTGAATTCTGTTTACACTTGGCTAAACACTACTTCCTGTTTCTGCAGGGAAAAAAAAAAAAAAAAGGAAAAGGAAAAGGAAAAAACCTTAGTAAGATTTGGACCTAGCCCACACAAGTGTTTTGTAAGAGGGAAGTGTAAATGAGTTGGAAATGTTTCCAGATTAGCTTTCCCTTAAAATACCCCTGGGCTTTAAGACCAAAGGAAGAGTACTTGGCAAGGCTGGTTTGGTCCTGGGAACAGCTGGGACACTTTGCCAGATCCCGGATGACCACCAGATTGCACTGTCCTTGACATATGGCACCAAAGACCAGCTCTACTCACTTGCTGACCAAGGAAGGACTTTGGATGAGTCTCTGACTGTGTTAAAATGTTCCGGGTTTGCTCTGAACCGTTGCTCTGTCATTCCTGCCTAGGTTAGATAGATTCTGCCTCTGTACTGTTCTTTTGGGGTAGTTTTGGAAAGCTTGTCTTGTAAGTAATACTCTATTATGACGGTAGGAGCTTTGCCTGTGTTTTATTTATTTTGGAAAATCCACTTAGGTGCGCAGTGTGCTTTTATTTTTATCTCTCAGCAGACTTATGGGAGGTCAAAGAGACTTGTTCATCTTGATTTGAAGCTTCTAGGGTGACATTTGAACTAAGCAGCTTGCTGTCATCATCCATATAAAGTTTAGTTTTTTTATATTTTTATTTATTCATTTATAAGGACAGAGAGAGAAGAAGGAAGAGAGGGATGGAGGGTAGGAGGGAGGGAGGAGGGATAGGCATGCCAGGGTCTCTTGCCACTGCAAATGAATTCCAGATGCATGCACCACTTTGCGTGGGTACTGGGGAATTGAACCTGGACCCTCAGGTTTTGTAAGCAAGTGCCTTTAGCTGCTGAGCTATTTCTCCAGCCCCCATATGAAGTTTAAATGTAAACCATTTCTTTCTTCAATCGGTGTGTGTTATTCTTTTAGTTAGAAGACTATATAATAAAGAATGTTATGGAAGTAAAGCGATGTCTCATCTGAAGGGCTATGCTGTCATGTCATCCCCACGCCTCAAGGAAATCAGATGCTAACCCTCTTCTGGGTGAATCTTTCTGTTCCTTTGCAGGTGTCAATCACAAAGGCTGACCAAGATCTGGGATTCGCCATCCAAACCTGCTTCATCTCTCCATATTCGAACCCTGATAGGATGTCCTGATTACACCATCATTGAGAACATTTGTCCCACGGATGACTCTGTGAAGATCTACAGTTCTAAGAGAGTGCACTTTCCCATCCCAGACGCTGAGATTGAGAAGAAGCGGTTCAGTTTCGTCTTCAGGTCCATGTTCAACACCTCCCTCCTCTTCCTGCAGTGCGAGCTCACGCTTTGCACCAAGAAGAAGGGCCCCCAGCAGTTGCCCAGGGTGAGTGGCCTTTCATCCATCTGGCTTGTAACTTTGGCTTTTTTTTTTTTGTTTAAGATAAGGAAGTGGCCTTCTGGGAAAATTTCATGCAAGCTATAGCAGGTTGAAGTTTGGGCTCTTGAAATACCCAGTTGAAGTAATGAAGTAAGTGTGACCAGGGAACCATGAGCTTTATGGAGTCTTAGAGAAAAAGTCCCAACCATATGATCTTTTTTTTTTTCTTCTTTTTCCGCTTTGGAGTGAGCTACTTAGCTGTACCTTCTGAGTGATAAATCAGGACTATTTTCCACTGGGGGAGAGGCCTGGCTTTATCTCTGCTGCTCAGATAGGACGCAGTGCCAGAAGCAAAGCCAGCAGAAAGGACAAGTTCAATGTGAGGATTAATTTTTCCAGGTCCCACTGAGACTTGGATTGCAATTGTTTTTTGACCTTCTGTCTGTTTGAATCATAAGGTTGCCTTGTCTCAGGAGGATTTCTCAGAGAAAATAACAAATATTTTACTTTTGCTGACTTTCTTATCAGTTGATCATGGTTTGCCTTGCGTCGTCCCCCATATTGAACTGGGACGTTCCGTTGCCATAACAGAAATCAGAGCCCTTTGACCTTCTTGGAGCAGCTACTGCAGGGACTCCGTTAGGTCAATTATGATACCTTATTTGGTTGGCCTTGTGGGTCAAAGGTGTCTGTGACCTGCCGTTATTATGTGTAATTTCCTGTGTGCATTTATTCAGTAGATACGGCACACACAGTGTAAGCTGGCTTCTTGTCCTGTGTAATCAAGCATGATGTCTCAAAGGCTCACAGTCAAGCTCTATCATTTATAATGCATGTATATGGGGTTCTCTCATTTAATATATAGACTATAAGAAAATGGTATAGAAAAGGAGAAAAAATGTATTATTATCAATTAGATTACATTCAAAATCCCTTGCCCCATTTCCCTGAACACTCATTTTCTTGAGAATTTTGTCCACCTGTGAAAACGCAGCCAAACAGCTATCCCTAGGAAACACACTGCAGGTGACTTAAACTGTTCATTCTTTGCTTTTGGAAGCTGTGGTACTATAGCCTTGATGACATCAAGACAGGGGCTTAGTGGACAGTGATCCTCCAAGTCACGGAGAACTTGGTGCCTGGCTGTGGGACCCAGATGAGCCCTGAGCAGAAGACTCACTAAGGGGTTAGGGAGTGTAGTAGAGAAGTCCTGGCAGCTACCAGGGATCCTTGCTGGAAGTTTTTGCTGTTTCCTTTCTCTGAGCCTGGCCAGGCAGCACCCCGCTTCACAGTGTGATAATCTGTGAAAATTCAACTTGATATTTCCTCTAAGGGTTTGAAATGATGGGGACGTTACCTTAAACCTCAAGTCAGTATTTACCTCCAAGCTAGGACACAGAAGAGAGAAATGAGAGCTGAGAAGGAAGGCCTTGTCCCTTCTAACAGGACTTTAGGCAAGTCTAGACCTCTCTCTCTCAGAGTCTGTACAACTTCATCTGAACGTCAAAATAAGGATATCTGGCTTTCCTCCTGTGTTGAAGAGCAAATGAAGCAATAGATGTCACGCAGCAGGGGCTGCGGAGGAGGTGTTACCACTGACCTCTCCTTAAGGGGGTAATTCCATATTTCTAGTGACTTCAGTACATAGAGCCTAACAACCTTTGAGGAAGAGGCCTCAAAGATCACCAAATCCAGCCCTTCCCACTGCTGATAAGGCAGGCCCAGAGAGTTTTTTAAGTATCTGGCCCAGGGCTGCCCTTCAAGACAGAGGTAGAATCATACATTCTTACTTAACTGATGGTAAGTGTAAAATAAAGGAGGGAAGTAAAATGCAGCTCTTTTCAATAACTGCACTTCTCCTCAGAAAACTCACGACTCCACTCTACAAGAGAGCTCTTTGGGGCCCTGATTTGTGGAATTATCTTCTTCTTCTTTTTTAAAGTACTTATTTGCTTTAAAGGAGAAAAAGAGAGAAAGAGAGAGAAGGTATGAACCAAGGCCTCTTGACACTGCAGATGAACTCCAGATACATGTGCCACTTTGTGCATTTGCTTTGATGTGGATACCGGGGAATCGAATCTGGGATGTCAGGCTTTGCAAGCAATGCCCTTAACCACTGAGCCATCTCCTCAGTCCCAGGATTGTCTTTTCATATGTGTGTGGCTCAGTGCAACATACTTTTCTTCAGAAGTAGTGACCCCCAGATATATCTTTTATAAGAAGCTGCTGATCTCACGGCCCCCACACTCATGAATGTCACTCCCTGGGACCTGCGTGCTGGTCCACTAAATACCCTAGGCTATGGGTGTAACTCAGTGATAGAGTTCACACTTAGCATGTGTGAAACACTGCGTTAAATTTTTACACTCCCTCCCGCCCACAAAACCAACCAGCCAACCAAACCAGCAAGCGAACAAGAAAACTAGGGCTGGAGAGATGGCTTAGCAGCTAAGCATTTGCCTGTGAAGCCTAAGGACCCTGGTTTGAGGCTCGATTCCCTAGGACCCATGTTAGCCAGGTGTACAAGGGGGCGCATGCGTCCGGAGTTCATTTGCAGTGGCTAGAGGCCCTTGCATGCCCATTCTTTCTCTCTGCCTCTTTCTATCTGTGACTGTTGCTTCCAGATAAATAAATAAAAATAAACAAAATAAAAAGAAAATAAATGATCCTGAAGAATTTAATTCTGCAGAGCATAAAAAAAATCAAATAAACTTGACAATATCATTATCTTTTAGATAACCAATGTCCATTTTTTACACAAACAACAAAATAAGTGAAGTTTCCTCACAACCCTAAATCATAGACATCGCAAGTACCACCACACAGTTTATATGAAGCCATCTTGGTGAGGGGCCAGCAACATTACTAAGTTCTCCTACTTTTTCAGACTAATTCTCAGACGTCAGGCTGTTTCGTGGGAAGAAGAAGGGGAGGGCAATATTTATAAGCCATTCAGGTGATGTTTGCGTCTTTCAGTGTAGCTGAAAATATACCTATCTCCTGCTCAGGGCTCTTTGAAAAACCACACAAGTCTGTTTTCCTGTGGTGAACATCTGGGAGCTAGGTGATAAGGGCCCATGGCACAGCTGTGTGCTCTGACTACTTTGCTCTGACTCCCTGCAGTGTGTGCATACCGACGAAGCCTGCGACTCACTGGACGCCACCATGATCTGGGCCATGATTCAGAATAAGAGGACGTTCACCAAGCCCCTGGCTGTGGTCCACAAACTGGAGCCTAAAGGTGAGGACAGGGACCCTAAGGGCTGCTCTTAGAAAGATCGAATACTATCAATCCAAGTCCAGTTTCATCCAACAGATAAATTAAGGGCTAGTCGGTGACTTTAGAAGGTCTTTGTGCCAAGGCCGTTTTTTTCCTTAGCTGGTTCTCCTGCTGGCATTGTAGCTGAGATGTGATAGATACACTGGCAAAGAATGAGATCTGGGGCTGGGGACATAGCTCAGTAGGCAAAGTGCTTGCCATACAAGCATGAGGACCCGAGTTCAAATCCTCAGCACCCACATAAAGAACAAGCATGTTGGCACAAATGCCTGTAAGCTCAGTGTCAGGAAGGCAAAGACAGGAGAAAGTCTAGCCAAACAAAAAGTGAGCTCCAAGCTCAGTGAAAGACTCTTAATCTCAGCACTCGGGAGGCAGAGGTAGGAGGATCACTGTGAGTTCAAGGCTACCCTGAGACTCCATAGTGAATTCCAGGTCAGCCTGGGCTAGAGTGAGAGCCTACCTTGAAAAACCAATAACAACAACAATAAGGTGGAGGGCTGGAGAGATGGCTCAATAGGTAAAACACTTGCCCTGCAAGCATGAGGACCTGAATTTGACTCCCAGCAGGTAAATGCTAGGTCGGCATAGCAACCAGCCAGCCACAATCCCAGAAATTGGAAGGCAAGATGGGGTAGCCCCAGGTCAAGTTGGCTAGCTAGGCTAGCTGAATCAGCAAGCTCTGGGTTCCACTGAGTGTCCTTGTCTCAGTTTATAGAGTAGAGACCAAGTCAGACACCCAACATCAGCCTCCGATCTCCACGTGCACATGCACTCTTGCACACGTGCCCAGTCACGTGTGAACACTCATATATTGACAGGCACATGCACAAAAATCATAATAAAATAAAAGGAGGTATGCCATTTGAAAAACGAGGGTGAAGAGCAACTGACAGAGACATCTGATATCAAACTCTGGCCTCCACACTCATGCGCACACGTGTGGCCACATGCATAAACATGCATACACCATGCCTGAGAAGGAAGGAAGGAAGGAAGGAAAGGATGGATGGATGGATGGAGGGAGGGAGAGTTGGGTCCTGGGGCTGGGCCACCCCTGGCCTGGGTGAGCTCAGTGGCAGAGTACTTACAGGCATGCTGGAGACCTTGGGTTCAATCCCAAGCCCTGCCAATAATAATAATAATAATAATAATAATAATGATGATGATGTATAATTACATTAAGGTCAAGGTTGTCTCTGTCATGGCGCTGTCCATTGCAGTCAGTTGTACTTCTGAGTTCAGCAGAAAGGGCTGGAGTCCCTGCTGGGTCTTGTCTCCCATCCACAGGCCATCTTTCGGTGACCCACCACCAGTGGCTGTGCTGGCTACAAGCTGTTGTCCTGCTTTGTCGTAACCACAGGTTCCTTTGTGGAGAAGCTTCTGTCTGTCACTAGAGTCATTTTAGGTGCTCTGTCAGAAAGTGTATTGAGAACCACCGCCCAAATGAGCCTGATAGTTGGGTTTTCAGAATTTCTCACAGCCATATTTTGACACTCAAAGCAGAAGCTGCCCCTTTCTACATGGGCAGAGTCTATTCCTCAAGCCGCATCCGCTAGGAGAAATGGAAAGATAAGTCCTGTGAGGCATGGTGGTGGCACCGGGGAGAAATGGAAAGATAAGTCCTGTGAGGCATGGTGGTGGCACCGGGGAGGACAGGTGGGGTAGGTCCAGACGTGGCATAGTCTAGAGCAGCAGAACCTGCAGGGCACCCCACAGACTGTGAGGAGACCATCTGACAGGGTCCTCATCACAGCATAGCATGGGGGGCATGAACAGGCAGGGACATATCAGACAGCTGTCAACATCTGAGGGGTGGGGAGCAAATGTCACCTGGGCTATCTGGGCAGATACAATTGTCCCTGTCTAGAAACAGCCTGTCACTTTCCAGGAGCCTTGCTGTCTAAATGTGTCAAACTGAGAAAAGGCTGGGGGCGTGAAAGAGGGTGCCAAGTCTCTAGGGTGAGATATTTCAAGCTTGGAGTCGCAGGCCAGCACCCACCATTTTAAGGGGCAGAGTGAAGCCCGGGGCATCAGGGACCTTAACAGAAGCCATTGAACAGCCTGGCTGTAGCTGCTGGGCATTAGTGAGGAGATGTGGTGACTGGGGCTGGCACCAGATCTAGGGCTTGGGATGGATGCAACTCTACTGGCACTTGTAACGCTGAGCTCTGGGTTGGGATTTGGCATTGGGTCTGCAGCAGGCAGGACCTGCCGGAATGGATAGATACAGGTAGGTGCTGGCTAGTTTCTCATGGCTGTGTGGTCTTTGGAAAGAATGCTGCGCTAGGGGCTGGGGATATGGTTCAGTGGGTAAGAGTGCTTGTTGCATGAGCATCGGGACTTGAGTTCAATCTCTAGCACCCACACCTGTAAACCCAGCAGTGTGGGAGGCCAAGACAGGAGGACTGCTGGTGCTCATTGGTCAGCTAATCTAACCACCAAGCAGTATGAGCTACAGGTTCAGTGAGAGACCCTATCTCAAGGAACTATGGCAGGAGAATGGCAGTGGTGGTATGCACTTATAATACCTGCTCTGGGGATGTGGAGACAGGTGGGGCCCTGAGGCTCCATGGCCTGCCAGTCTATCCGAATTGATAAGCTCCAGGCTAATGAGTGACCCTGTGTCCAAAAAGGTGGATGGAGCCGGGCATGGTGGCACACGCCTTTAATCTCAGCAGTTGGGAGGCAGAGGTAGGAGGATCAGTGTGAGTTCAAGACCACCCTAAGACTACATAGTGCATTCCAGGTTAGCCTGGGCTAGAGTGAAACCCTACCTTGAAAAAAAAAAAGTGGATGGGGGCTGGAGAGATGGCTTAGTGGTTAGCATGCTTACCTGTGAAGCCTAAAGACCCAGGTTTGATTTTCCAGGTCCCATGTAAGCCAGATGCACAAGGTAGCACATTCATCTGGAGTTCATTTGCAATGGCTAGAGGCCCTGTTGCACTCATTCTGTCCCTCTCCCCCTCTTTCTTTCCCTCTCTGTCCCTAACAAATATATAAGTAACTAAACTTTTTTAGAAGTTTTTTTAAAAAGGTGTATGGACTAAAGAATGATGGCTAAAGTTGTCCTCTGGCCTCCGTGAGCACCCATGCACACACACGTGTTCACATGCATGTGAAAATGTGTGTGCACACACACACATCAACACATTTTTTATACTTTTATTTTTTTTTATTTACTTGAAGGACAGAGAAAGGAAGAGAGAATGAGCCAGATAAAGAGAGAATGGGCACACCAAGGTCTCCAGCCACTGCAAATGAACTCCAGATGCATGTGCCATCTTGTGCATCTGGCTTACGTGGGTCCTGGGGAGTTGAGCCTGGCTCCTTTGGCTTTGCATGCAAAGGTCTTAACCACTAAGCCATCTCTCCAGCCTTAAGCACACATTTTTTAAAAACAGTAGCTGTACCATCCCAAGTGGCACTGACTTTCAGCCCAACATTTTGGTCACTACTCTTGACCCCCGATCCCCCCCCCCCCCCGGCCCCAACTGGCCTTGCAGAGCTCCGCTCCCCTTACCTTGCTGAGCTTCGTGCTGTTTATTTGAAAGGAGTGGTTTGGACTAGACAGGCAGAAACCGTTTCAGTTACAGCACTCAAGTATGCTGTTGGTAGGCACAAAAGAATTTTTAATTCATTTCCCAGCTATCCTGAACTTGGAAAGTACATGTTAGTTGTTCATTGGTTTTGTTTGTAGGATGGCTTGTGTTACTTTCATCGTTTGAAAGTTTTAACATTCATTCATTCATAAGTTATAACAGATAGTCTTTTGTTTAATGGGTCACCCAGGTATGGGTTCCTTTTCCCTGGGTATAGGGAAAAGAAATAAGCATGAGTTAATTGTGTTTTGACAAAATCATTCTGGGGCAACAGCTGGCTCTGTGAACATGGTTTCACAGCATCCACTACCTCGTGCTCCTTCCGTTCCTTTTGCCTATTTTGAGAGAGGTTTTCTGTGGGTAATTGAAGGCAGCAGCTTGCTTTTCCCCATGCCAGACAATAATTAGGCATTAATATTACAGCTCTATAACTTCTGGCCATTTTCTCATTCTTCTTTCAAGCCTGGTGGTATTTTTCTAAGTAATTTCTCTTGTAAATTAGGTCATTACTTTTATTTAAAAGCAGTGTGATTACACCGAAAAGCCAGTGTTTTCTTCACATAAAAGTTCAAGAGGAAAGTTTTAACAAATATCAAAGCAACTTCATGGGATTTACTAATTGAGACTAGACTTTCTATGGAGAAGCACGTGGATGAGCAGAATTTAGGTTGAGGAGGTTAAACCAACGACCAGCATCCCATGAGCTGGATGCAAATTCACTTTCTCCTTTGCACTGAATGGGTAGATTTTCCTGGACATTTTCAGTTCACTTATGACTCCTCTCACCTTTTATGTTTATTTTGTTTGGCTCGAAAATCATTTCTCCTCCAAGCAGACCACTAAAGTCTGTGTTTCTCTCAGCCTTACATAGAGCTGCAATACCATTAGAAAAAAAAAGCATGTAGCCATTTGCCTAATAGCATCAGCTTGTTTGAATAATAACTGGGTCAGCAGTATTCTTCCCAGGAGTAGAAGATTAGGGATGAAGTTTGGGGTAAGATTTCCCAGCATGCTTCATTTTTGTACATAGGTGCCCTTTGAAGGTTATGTCAAGCTCTAGCTGTCCCTGGCCATTTGGTCCATCTTATTTTTCTGGAGTTTTCACGGCAGTAGGTAAAGGCAGAGAGACAGGGAGAGAGAATGCTGTCTACCAGTGCCCATAGCATGGACGTCCTTTGGACAGTGTTTCTTCCTTTGTGATGAGGTGGAGTGGACATCAATATTGTACAAATAATTCTGAGTCCTTCCAAAGGACCACCATTTAAAAAAATGTTCCTGTTTGTTTGCAAGCAGGAAGCAAGAAGAGAGTGAGAATGAATAAACGAATACGGGCATAACAGGGCCTCTTGCCAGTGCATGTGAACTCCAGATTCATGTGTCACTTTGGGCATCTAGCTTTCTGTGGGCACTGGGGAATGGAACCCAGGTCAGCAGGCTTTGGTAAGCAGGTACCTTTAAGTGCTGAGCCATCTTCCCCAGCTCCCTAGGGCCACTGTTTTTTAATGGAACCTTCTTGAGGACATAGTTGTCACCTCAGATCTCTAAGACCCTTGGGAACCAGCACTGGGTGATCGTCCTTTTGCTCCTTAAACTTTCAACTATAGATGATGGTGCTGATGACAGTGGAGACTGGCGGGGTTCCAAGCCTAGCATTTATTTTTGCCCAAGGCTCTATGCTAAATGCTTTATGAAGTTACTGAATGTGATCCTCATGGAACCTCTGTAGAGAGAGGAACTAAATGACTTAACCAAGGCCACACAACCTATAAATGGCAGATCTGAAATTGAAACTCACTTTTTTACAGCCTTTGTAAATTCTCCTCTTCCTCACACATGACAGCTAGAACTAGTTTTGATAAAAGCTGCCAGCAACATAGGGAACTAGCTTCTCATCCCTCATTCTCTGTTCTTCCTTCCCCCTCTTTATCACATAGCACACTGGTATTCAAATATTCACCCAACTGTTCTAATGAATATAAACTGAAAAGAAGATGACAATTTTAGTTAGCGTATTCCTCTAAAGAGTTAAAATGTTAAGAAATTTGTGAGCTTTTTTTGTTGTTTGTTTGTTTGTTTTGTTTTTTCGAGGTAGGGTCTCACTATAGTCTAGGGTGACCTAGAATTCACTGTGTAGTCTCAGGGTGGCCTCGAACTCATGAGGATCCTCCTACCTCTGCTTCCCGAGTGTTGGGATTAAAGGCATGCGCCACCACGCCTGGCTAAGAAATTTGAGAACTTCCCAAAAGTGTACGTTTAGGAGACTTTCTGTGACTTTGCACTATAAGTCACCCAAGAAGAAACCGTACATACTTTTTGCATATTATGACTTATGGCAAAACAATTAAAATAGTTGAGGTGGTGCCATCCTCTCATCGTTTCTGAGAGACTTTGAAACCCAGGCATGTTAGCACCTGTTTGCTTTGGCTGTGACTTTTCCACACAGCCTATGAGAGCACCTGGGCTTGCACGATTGAAATGGTTACACCATGTTGGTGATGATTTTGCAAAATGGCGAGAAGAAGAATGATCATTTCTCCAAAACAGTGCATGTGTGCGAAGTGTGGACAGCAGAGAATCATGAGTAGCTTTCCCGAATATGCCATGATTTATATATGGCATTTAATTCTTAGCAAGTTAATACTCTGGATTCGTCTCCATAGTTCCACCACGTTTAAAGATAAAAGCACCTGCATATCATAGACACCCAGTAAATGTTAATTTCTTTTCTTTCCTCTCAGCCAAGCTAGGGCTGTTTGGGGGGAAGGGGGAGGAAAGAGGTAGTGGAAAAGAAAGCTGTGGATGTCAGTTGCAAACTAATCCAAGAGAGGCGTTACTTTTTGGAACACATTTAGGTTTTCCAGAACCAAAAATATTCTGCAAAAACAGCCAGTTTTTGTCCTCAGGTTGAGGTAGAGATAAGGGGAACAGTAGAAAAATGGTAGCAATGCTTAACTCACAGAGCAAGGCACTCAGTCTCCAGCTGGTGAAGGAGGGAATTTCAGGGATTTTCATCATTCCATCTGCTTCTCATTTTGAAAACTTTATTTTGGAAGATTTTAAATATGTACAAAAATAGATGAGCGCCCACAAACCCACCATCTGGTTTCACCAACAGAACCTATTCATGCCGAATCTTGCTTTTTTACTTCCTCTTGCCTCCTGAATTGTTTGGAGAGAAACCCAAACACTTAATCTCATCCATAAATAATCTAGTTGGTACCTCTGAAGGTTAAGAACTATCAAAACTCTTGAGGAAGGATTCCGTCCTTAGATCATTTAGGAAGTCTGACTCTGAACCTAATATGTCTCTAGACATAAGTTTCCAAAAGTCTCCCTGGGGTGAGAATGACTATCTATTGACAGGAAATGAACAGGCTGTTATACTGCGAGCCATACATACCAAAAGAACCCACAGAGGGGTTTAGAAACAGTGAAGTTTAGGTGAGTGAAGACTGTGTCTTGAATGGAGCCTGCACGTTCTCCATTCCCCCCCCCCCCCGTTCACCAGATGTCTGTACATGTGGGTACCAGTGTGATGCTGTGTTTCCCTGTGGGTCTGCTCAGGCTTATGGGGTTGAGGAGAACTGAGCTGAAAACTGTAAGCCAAAAGCTGTGATCAGTTACTCATGCATAACCTCTGAAATACCCCCGTTTATGAAAACCATACCTGACAATCGAGGGAACAAATTTTGGTTCTAGAGGTAGACCAAAATTTGTCCAGAGAAAAATGAAAAGATGTGAATCAAAATGTTGATTATAGCTTCTCCTTTTTGCAAAGAAATCTAGTGTTTAAATTCTCTGTACTGCAATAGCGAGGATTCCTTTGTAACAATCTTATCCCTGAGCCCAAAGCAAATATTGTTACGTCCACTCTTTCCTTCCCACAAGGCAGTGGAATTATAGGGTTCTGGAGGGGATGGAGCTATTTTAGTTATACATGGGGATGATGGGGGGATGGAGAACAAAAAGTTAGAGGATAAATCCCTGAACCTTGGTCCTAGGGCCCATTTGTTATTATTTGTGCCCAGTCATAAAGGAACTTCACCCAGAAGCAGGCAAAAACTGTTTAGCTCTCTGAGAAGGCCTTCTCTGGGGTGGGAGATGATTAGGTTATAGAGTAAGTCCATTAAGAATTCTTAAACAACGTCATCTGTTACACAGGCCTTGTCGGAAAACCTAAATTCTTACATGTGAGGTCTCCTTAGGAGAGAGTCATTCTTTTCAAACCGCCGGGGGATTCTGAGTGACAGAGTTTAACCACAGGCGGTGGATTGGATGGAACGCTTCCCAGAAGTGTGTGTATGCTTCTCGCATGATGCACACTAGTGAGACCTTCAAATGCCTTTGGACTTAGTTCAGCAAATCAAACTATTACTTCTTGAAAGTAGGCGAATTTTGTGGTGAGATACTCCTACTCCATAGAGTTCTTGGGAGTTTAGAATGAGATAATATAAACGAAGGGCTTTTGTCAACTGTAAAACACGACAGAAAAGCACAAATGTAAGGTGTCACCGTTGTTACTGCTGCCAACAGGCGACCAAGACCAAACTCCTCAGAAAGCACATTATATAGTCAGTATCATGCCTGCATGTGCTGGGTACTGACTTAGATTTGTCTTCAGACAGGCTCCCTCACAATGTAGCTTATTACACAGCTGGCCTGCAATTCTCTGTGCTGCCTAAGCCAGTTTCAAACTCAGACCTCTCAAGAGCTGGGGTGACAGGCAGTCTAGTTGAGGTGGTTACCCCACCATCCTGTCTCCTTTCACACTGCCAACCTTCTGTGTTGTGAAGTATTTTTTTAATTTTTATTTTATTTATTTACGTGAGTGAGAGAGAGCGAGAACAGAGAGAGGCAGGTAGAGAAAGAGAGAATGGGCATGTCAGGGCCTTCAGCCACCGCAAATGAACTCCAGATACATGCATCACCTTGTGCGTCTGGCTTACATGAGTACTGGAGAATTGAACCTGGGTCTGTTGGCTTTGCAGGCAAGGGCCTTAACTGCTAAGCCATCTCTCCAGCTCTTTCTTTATTTTTTATAAAGATCAACTCACATGCTGCTTATTTCATTCAAATTTCTACAAGTTCTTTTTTGCTGCATGGTGGATTCAATACAAAGTGTGTGTTTCTTCTTTATTGAATGAAATCAGAGCTTAAACAGTGAAGCATCAAACATATATTAAACCTTAAAGAGAAGGCTGGAGTCTAAGCTAGCAACCAGCACTCTTTTTCTTGAAAAAGACAGAAATTTGGGGGCATATACTATTGTAGCAGGAAAGTAACCATAGGTTATTACCTATGCAATGATCACATAAAACTTCACTGATGGCATAAATTTGAGTTTCATGTAAGTTTCATGTCATGCACTATTCTTGTCTTTTGATTTTTATTGATTGATCTATGTTTGCACATGTGTACATGGTGTGCTTATGTGCGCACACATTTGTGTTGTGTGCAGATTCATGTATGTGTGGCCCTCCATGTGTGCAGGTGCACGTGCAGGCCAGAGGTTAATGTTGGGGCGTCTTTCTTCATCTCTCCCTACTTTAGTTACTGAGGCAGTGTTGCAGTCACCTTCTCATCATTGGGGCAAACACCCAACCAGAAACAGGTTATGGGAGGAAAGGGTTTATTTCAGGCTTACAGATTCCAGGGGAAGCTTCCTCTTGGGCAAAAGAAGCTGGCTCACTTCATTATACATCCATAGCAGAGAGCCAAAGAGAACAGCCAGAGCTCAAACTGGCTCAGAGCACACCGTGGGGCTGGACTCCACTCCAAGGACTCCCCCTCCCCACCACCCCACCCCATGCCCTACCTCCTCCAGCAGGGCTCTGCCTCCACCTCCACATAATCAAAACCACCTGAGGCCATGGAGACATTACATTCAAACCACCACTGAATCCAGAGCACACCAGGTTGGCTAGCCTGCTTGCTTGCAACCAGGGGTTACCTGTTTTTGCCTTCTGTGTACTAGGCTGATTGATAGGTGGGTCACCACACTCACCTGGATGTGGAGATGTGAACTCTGGTCCTCACACTTATGCAACAGTTTATCACATTATCCTTCTCCCAGTCCTCTTCCTTTGATTTTTAAGAGACTATTTCAACATATGAAATCCAGTCTTAGCTCATGGACTATATGTAGTCTCTTCACCCTGGTCAATGCCGTTCCCACTGCCGAGGGTAGTGAGTACTGGGCAGTGGCAATTACTCTTTCAGTGTTTCCTGGCTCAGGACAGAGTCACACTGGCTAATCATTTAGCCCGTGAGGCAGGAGTATGGAATTGTGATCCGACCCAGGCCCTGATGTTTTCCAGCTGTGACCTTGGGCTAGTCATAGAATATCAGAATCTCAGGCTGCTCATTTGTAAAACAGTGATTTGAAATTCTTTTTCTGCCTCCCTCACAGGCCTGGGGTGAACCTCAAATGAGATCTTGGTGGTGTGGTACTTTATGAACATGAAGCATTCTAGAAATACTCTAGCATTTTAAAAAGATTCTATTTTATTTAAGAGAGATGCAGAAAGAGGCAGACAGAAAGAGAGTGGATGTGAGTATTCCAGGGCCTCCTGCAACTGCAAACCAACTCCAGGCACATATTGCCACTTTGTGCATCTGGCCTTACGTGGGTACTGGGGAATCGAAATGGGGTTGTAGGGCATTCAGGCTTGGCAAGCAGGCAAACACCTTTAACTGCTGAGCCATCTCTCCAGCCCCACAAGTATTTTTCATAGTTTTATTTCTTGCTTTCTTCATTTTTAAGAGTAATATCAACATTGTAATCTGCCTTCAACAAACATTTCTGGAAGACTGAGTCCATGCCATTCTCAACCCTGAAGATAATAACACAGAGTGAAATTTTCCCTAAGGGCAGAAAGAGAAATGGCAGAACAACATCCTCCCCCAGCGAGTTAGGATGTGATCTATGGCACAAGTTTTCCAGAAAATGAGCACTGGTGAGGGAGGCCATCCCCACTGGGGGGGGGGGGGGGGGAGGTTGAAGAGAGAGGACAGAGCTGGTGAGAGTCAGGGAAGGCCTGTCTGCATGAATGGGAAAACAGGTCGAGAGGAGGCCATTTCAGGGGATGGCTTGCCAAGTGTCACGACATGGGACAGGAAGGAGCCTGCGGAGATAACTGAGTATGAGGAGCCAGCATGGGTGAAGGACCCAGGAAAGGAGGGAGGGAGAATTTTGGATTTATTTCATGAACAGATTGGACTTCTTTTTTGCCTTATACAAAAAAGGGAAGTCATTTAGGGGCTCTGGAAAATTCACTTTGGGAACAAATGTGGAGAAGGAAGTATTTTGGGAAGAAGGTAGCAGTGGAGAAGAGACCTCTGGAAACACATCTGGATGACTGGAAGAAGAGTTGAACCATAGGGCAAACCATTAAGGAGAGAATAATGAAGATCCAACTTGTTAAAATCCTTGGAGGAATATTTTTTTAAAATGGGATAGCATTGTGAACATATTGGAGAAGCATGATATTTAAAGGTGTTGAGTCCTTTTATGATTAAATATACATATGTATGCATCTTTATACATGAACTGTCAGGCTCAAATTCCTTAAGTTTAGATGTTTGCCTTCAAATCTTCTGCAAACTAGAGAACCTCTATAATTGATCATTTACAGCCCACCAGTGCTTAAACTTTCTGGGTTGCAGGTTTGATGTGTAAAGCGGAAGTCACAGGCATGCCTTTATGAAGTAGTTATTAATAAAGAGAAACCATTATTAATAAATAGCAACTTCTGCTGAGATTTCGATAACCCTTTGCTTAAATCTTTGTCTCTTTGTGGAATGCATTGTGATGATTTATGCTTTTGTTTCAGAAAATGTTCCAAATGTGAAGGAGCCAACCCTAAATTCTCCACGTAAGTCTTTATGCAACTATTTCAAAATAAAGCCTCCTGGGCTTTTATAGGAATGAGTGGGTTAGGGGAGCTTTGCCAGACCAAGTCTTGATAAGGAGACCTCTGCTCTCATTCCTCTTTCCCTTCTTGTTTTTCATATTTTCTTTTTCCTTTCCTCTGTCTTTTCTTCATCCTCCCTTTTCTTTTATTTTTGTCAACTCATTTTGCCATATTAAAATATTAAGTTGTTGCCCCATTGGCTTGAGTACCCTGAGCAGAAGGGGAGTAACTTCACCTTAGAACGTTTACATGTGACATCCAGCTGGATGAGTGACTTGCTTTAGTGCCAGCCTGCTCCGAGAACAGTGCTAGGGAAACTTGCCACCATATATTCAAGACAGTCTCTAGGCCGAGGGGTCGGGGGAGAAAGGGGGGGCACGCAGGAAAATAAGAAGAATGCAACACCATTACTACAGAATGATGATCTGGAAAGTATGCGGGTCAGTTTCATCATTTTGTATGTTAACAAGAAATATTCCAGCGAGTTGCCATGGTTATCACTGGATTCCACATCGGCTTCCCAGCCGCCCACCCAGGGTTCTTCCAAAGGGATGTGTCCTTGTGAGGAGAACCTAGTCATTTTTTCTTCTCTGAGACACCCCCACATGTGCACAATTACAGTGACTTTATACAAAGCCCTTGTTACACCCTAAGTGGATTATTTTGACACAGTTATGGGACACTGTCATGAATTCAGAAACAGACCCACGTGGGCACATTCTTTCATACTTCCCTAGTCTGATCTTCATAAATGACATCTTTATCTTTGGAATTTTAGAGTGTTTTGGAAATAAACTTGTAATCATGTTCCATCTTTGCATGTGTGGACATAAAAAGGTGCATCATCTTTTAGTATCTATAGACTGGACTGAGTTAAGCAGGTCGGTGAATTGTTTCATTACCACCCCCACCAAGCTCTTTCCAGTTTTTATTCTTTTAAAAAAATATTTTTATTTATGGGGGGTGGGAATGAATGGGTGGGCCAGGGCCTCTTGCTTTTGCAACTGACCTCCAGACCCATGCACCATTTTGAGCATCTGGCTTTCCATGGGCAATGGGAATTGGACCCCAGGCTGGCAGGCTTTGTCAGTAAGTGTATTTGACCACTGAGCCATCTCCCCAGCCCCCAGCTCTTACTCTTTCTCAGCGATCTTCCTCCATTTGCACAGCCCCTGCCTTTGGTTGGTAAAGTCATTCTCATTTTTTTTTAAATGTAAATGAATACACCAGAGGGCACAGGGAATAGGGACCATATTTGGGAGTGTGAGTCCTTCCAGACTCTTCTTCATCAGGGCATACTTTCCCAAGCCCTTTGAAGTACTAGGGCCCTTCAAGGGTCACATTTGTTTAGAAATGAATCATTTGCATTGAAGTGGGTTGAAAAGCAGAGGTTTAATATATGTAGTAATGAGATCAGCTGAAGTGCTTGTGAATGGAGTGGAAGGTGGACAATCTATTTAAATAGTGGGCAGATCTTATAGTTTCAATTTATATTTTTTAAAAAACCACAAGACTTTATATTGTTATTTTACCAAAATCTTTTTTCCTTTAAAAACCAATTCTAACTCAAAAAGGATAGTTCTCTTCAATGAGAGGAAATATCCTATTTCTGTGGCCTGGAATTAATTTCAAATATAAAAGGAACCTTTGCCAAATGGAAGAACAATTGATTCTATTTATATGTTTTGCTGACCATGAGACTGATGTCCCAACCCACCAAGAAGTAGTTTTTTTTTTCCCCCCTTCCTAGAAAGTCCACAGTTGGAAAAGTGTTAAGAAGCAGGTTGTTTAAAATAACACAATGTATAGTTGTTAGATTGGGGATTTAATCTGAGATCAGTGACATGTTATAATCTGTGAGAATAGTTCATTCTATTCTGTTTCCTTCTTCACACCCCTTTATCTTCCTTTTAACTTTCATGCGTTTTTCATGTTCACAAAATACTATAAAGTGTTCTAAAGGTATATTTCCTGTGGAATGTGTCTCACTGCTTTGGCAGTGTTCCATGAATAAGAAGTCATGAGTCAGACATCTTGAACTTAGTTCCCAAAGCATTTTCACCTATGAGTGTTTCAAGCCCCCCTCCATTCAAATAGCAGGTTCTCAGATTGGGACAATGAGACTACAGATTTAAGGTTCTATAATGTTTACAAATTCGATTTTTTAAAAAAATTACTGTGTTCAAGTGATATTGAAAACTGAGAATATTTAGAAATCTGATCCTTTCATTTTTCCCCCCTTGTGCCAAAAAATTGGCAAGTAACAAAATATAGGGTCTTGTATCGTAACCCTTATTAGAGTCTCAGATTTTATCAGGCATTGCTCAGCCTTTATGACAGTGCTTATAAAACATATAAACAAATACAATAAAATAAATAAATAAAATAAAACATTGTGGTGACTTTGCATGTGTATTGCTTTCCCTCTCACAGCAATTTTCCATGGTCTGGACACACTAACCGTGATGGGCATCGCGTTTGCAGCATTTGTGATTGGAGCGCTCCTGACGGGGGCCTTGTGGTACATCTATTCCCACACAGGTTAGTGCGACCGTTGATTCTCACTACTTGGTGCTTGACATAGGAACATGCTACACGAGACAGCCTCGGTGTTATGTTGATTGAACCAATGAATGTGTGAGGTAATGAGTGAAAAGAAGAGAATGTTTGCTCCCACTGTTTATGTTTCTGTGTTAGGTATAAATTGAGTTCTATAAAAAAATATGTAATTTGTTTTAAACAGTGGTGAAAAAAGGGATAGTTAACTGATTTTTGTTGACTATAATGGTGATCTTGATAAAATTCAGCTTGTGATAAAGCCACTTTGGCATTAGAATTTAATGAATGAGAATGTGGGGTCTGGAGAGATGGCTCGGGTGGTAATGTGCTTGTCTTGGACATGTGAGGACCCGAGTTTGATATCCAGCAACCTGCATAAAAGTCAGGCATGGTGGCACACAGCCACAATCCCAACACTGGGGAGGCAGAGACAGGAGCACCCCTGAGGCTTCCTGATCAGCCAGTCTATCCTGATTGGTGAACTCCAGGCCAGAGAGAGACTTTGTCTCAAAAAGAGGTGGATGGCATTCCCTGGGATGACGCCTGAAATGGGACTCTGACTTCCATGTACACGCATGCACACATGCCTATACATACAAGAACACAAGCTCATGTACAAATGCACTCACATGTGCATACACACAAGCATTAAAAACAAAAAGAGTTAATGAAAGTGAATGAACACAAACCATTCCTTAGATATTAGTAGACCTATGTATAAGACAGGTGTGATAGTACACACCTTTCATCCCAAGGCTCAGGAGGCAGAGGTAGGAGGATTGCTGTGAGTTCGAGGCCAGCCTGGGACTACTGAGTGAGTGCCAGGTCACCCTGGGCTACAGTGAGACGCTACCTCGAAAAAATCCAAACAAAAAAAGAATAGATCTATCAATGTGCAGAAAATGACAAAGAAAGCCAGTTATTTATTACCAAACCTGCCACAGCATTTGAACACAGCATACAGAATCCCTAATCAATAATTTAAACCACAATTTCTCCACCTTTAACCTGAGCTCCATTGTCTTTGGTAAACATAAAATACTCATATCTTTCAACAAAGTTTTTACATTTTCAAAAGGTACTCTCATGACTGGAAAAGTAATTTAAAAAAAAAACAGTGGCAAAAAACACATTTTAACTTTGCTGTCCCAACCTTCAAAACTCTGATGTTCCCTTTCCCTCCCACCAGTCCATGGTTGAAACATACAGGCTGAGCCTGACCGGAGAACTTGTTCGAAGCCAGCACAGACTGAAAAAGACCGTAGCTCAGTGGCTAGGAGCCTGTATATCCACTCTTACTGCTTCTTTCTTGATGAAGAAACGGCCTACCTTCTAAAGTCCATCTGGAGTCCTGTTTATTCTCAGATACTTGTAATTTATGCTGGGACCATGGGCAAACTATGATAGATCCATCAGTTAGAAACAAGCTAGAACTTCATCCATTGTCCACACAACCAGTGAATGCTGCAAACTTTGGCCTCACCTTTGGCTGTTCAACTAGCCTAGCTGGAAGGATGGTGGATATAAAGGGAAGAGATGCTAAAGGCCCTTGGGAAATCATCCTATCTTACTTCTTAGTTGTTGGACTAAGCCTCAAACTCTGAAGAAAAAAAAAAACTATATCAACTATATCTTCTGTTAGTTAAAAATTCAGATTTTTTTTTTTTTTTTTTTTTTTTTGGTTTTTCGAGGTAGGGTCTCACTCTAGCCCAGGCTGACCTGGAATTCACTATGGAGTCTCAGGGTGGCCTCGAACTCATGGCAATCCTCCTACCTCTGCCTCCTGAGTGCTGGGATTAAAGGCGTGCGTCACCACTCCCGGCTCAAAAATTCAGATTTGTTTTTTTACTCTAATTTCACTCAAATACTATGCCCTCTGACTAAGGTACTTTAGATTATGGCAGCAAGCAAGAGAGGAACAAACCCTTTTGTATCTGGCAGGGGAAAGTCACCCAATCCAATGCCAACCCCTTGGCAGAAGTTTGGGAGAGTTTAATAGTGAGGCTGGGAGTCCTCAAACGAGTGTTCCAATCAGAAACCTTTGAGTGAAATGTGTTTCATGTGTGAGAGAGAAAATAAAACCCTGACATGGAATAATTCTGAGTACTATATAAATAACTATGAATCAGTTTAAGAGTATTTTTCCTCATGAAAAGTTTATAAGAGGACCAGAAGAGACAGCTTTTAGCAGAGTAGCATTTGGGAGTAAATAATTTTGTCACAGAAATACTGACATGTTTAGATCTCAAAGTGATAGTTCTTTGCAACTTTTTCCAGCCTCCTGCATGGAGGAGGTTCTAGGGCTCTTGGAAGCCCATGTTGTCTGCTGGGAATGGACTTGAACGTACTCCAAGAAGGCTGTGTATCCCTTGAGGAGTTTATGTGTGCTGGTCACCCATGGATGTTTTCCATGTGCCTGCACAGCCACTGACTGGCCTTGGTCATAGAGCTGACCCTCAAACCCACATGGCTAGTCTTGGTCTGGGAAGCCAGGTCTCTACAGAATGTAGAGCTACCAATGGTATCCACTGTGGGCACATACCCTTCCCTCTGAGATTCTCCATGGTGATTCCAGACTTGCCCATAGCCAAGCACCAGCCTTGACAAAGCATGTTCTGAACTTGAAAGCTGTTCTTAACCTCCTTCCCCCAAACCTGAGTCCTCGGAGGGGAGCTTAAAATATTAATATGAAAATAAGTGTGCAGATAGAATAAAGTAAAACCAACAGTTCCTTCTGTTTTGTTTTCCAATAAAAAAAAAGTTGTTATGCCAACTCAGAAGTGAAAAGGTTTATAGACACTGCCCCTTGGGCTTGAACTGTTGGCAGCCCCTTGTCATACAGCCCCCAAATTGCTTTTCATTCAAAGCTATAGCCTCTAGCTTATTTTACAGACTGTTCCTATGGACTTCCAGTGCCATGCAAGCATTGAGAATGTTCAGTTTAGGGGCTGGGGAAATGGCTTGGTGGTTAAGGCATTTGCCTGTGAAGCCTAAGGACCCCGGTTCATTTCCTCAGGACCCACATAAGCCAGATGCACAAGGGGGGCTGCCTGTGTCTGGAGTTCATTTGCAGTGGCTGGAGGCCATGGTGTGCCCATTCTCTCTTTCTCTCTATCTGCCTCTCTCAAATAAATAAATAAAGTATTTTTTTAAATGTCCAGTTTAGCACCACATGTGAGTTTCTTGTACAGAGCCTCCTCATGTTCTGAGTGAGGTCAATTAGTGCCAGTTTAGATGAACTGGGGGGGGTGGTTCAGAATGCCATGGCCAGTGAGCAGAAGTGACCATCCAAATACATGCTCAGTCCATTCGATTGCCACAGTAAGCTCAGCTGTGGAACTCAGGTCCTTACATGGTATATTTGGGGGTTCAGGCAGCACCTTGTCTCTACATCAACAGCAGTCCTTTCTTCGTGTGGATGGCTTTCCCCCTGCTTCCACTTTCCATTCTGTCTGTAGCACGCTGCACAAACCCAAGTTATGGATGTTAGTCTAAAATGGTGGGGTTCCCACTTTGTCGTGTAACAACACCATCACTAAAACTTTGTCTTCTGGTACAGAGAGGAAGGGTGCTCAGGACTGGTCAGGCTGCTAGTCTGGGAGTATTGAATCTTGTTCTCCTGTGGCGGCAGGAGACTTGCTACTTCAATGTCGTAACTTCACAGAGGTCCTTAAAGTGACATGCACAAGAGGACCGAAGCTCTTACGTTTAGCTTTAAGCCTCGCCAAAATAATACACACACACACACACACACATTGTTTAATGGTTCTACAAGACCTGTTATGAAGACACATCAGACCCTTCTCTGCCCTACTCCTCTCTTGTTCCCCAGAACACGATCTGTTACTCTTTAACTGATTCTTTGGATATTAATTTGTGTCTGTAAATGACATGAGTCTACTGCTGCTGCTTAATGTTCAAGTTTGGATCTCTTCTGTCCACATCCTACCATGGAGAATGAGGATTTGGTTCTGTTTCACCCCACTGTTCCTATTGTGCATCCATTCCCCTCCCCACTAATACTGAAATTTTAGTTCGATCCCTATTTACTGTGATTATGACTATGGTAATATAATGGTAATCACAAATTAGTCATGTAACATAATCTTTGTATTATTTCTTTTGCATGTCTTTTAATTTTCCCAAGAAATTTTATAGTCTTTTAGAGCCAACCTCCATCCCACCTATTAGCTTAGTTTTCTATATATTTGTCATTAAGTCATCTGCTGGTTCTCTGCCAATTGTCTTGATTTCTTAATACATTCAGACATTCCATCCACTCTCAAGTCTTCGCTGGAGCTATCTGACTTGTTCCTGTCGGACCTAGTACCTTTGATAGCTGGACCCTGCTATTTTCTAGGCGTTACCTTCGCATCTCTTTTGGGTTACAGATATCTTGAGCCATATATCCCAAGCCTTCTTTCTTCTTGATTTAAAGACGACCTAGGAGGTAAATATGGTTCATGCCTTATAAGACTGAAAAGACCCTCCTTTTACAAAACACTTGGCAGGCGGTTGCAGCAAGGCGCAGTCTGTTAGAGTAGAAATAACTTCCCTGCTGAATTTTGAAAATACTCCTCATTTTCTTCTAGCTCTGAGGTATGGGTCTGACAGGTTCAAGGCCTTTGAGATTCTGTTTTCTGTTTTTTTTTTTAATTTTGTTTATTTATTTATTTGAGAGTGACAGACAGAGAGAGAAAGAGGCAGATAGAGAGAGAGAGAGAGAATGGGTGTGCCAGAGCTTCCAGCCTCTGTAAACGAACTCCAGATGTGTGCGCCCCCTTGTGCATCTGGCTGACGTGGGTCCTGGGGAATTGAGCCTTGAACCGGGGTCCTTAGGCTTCACAGGCAAGCTCTTAACCGCTAAGCTGCCTCTCCAGCCCTTGTTGTTGTTTTTTTAAGGTGGGGTTTTACTCTAGTCCAGGCTAACCTGGAATTTACTATGTAGTCTCAGGGTGGCCTCAAACTCATGATGATCCTCCTACCTCTGCCTCCCAAGTGCTGGAATTAAAGGCGTGCGCCACCACACCCAGCCCTTTGAGATTCTTGATCCTCTTTATAGATGGCATGCCTTTTCTTTCTGGAGGAAATTCTATAGTAACATACCTGACTTAGATGTGTTTTCCTACATCATTCTGAGTATTATTTTTTAATTTTGGAGTTAGTTTTCAGACAGGCTCCCTCAGTGCAGTACAGGTTGGTCTTGTCCACGTGACCCAAACTAGGTTCAAACTTAAGTCGTCTTGCTTCAGACTTCCAAGTGCTAGAATTAGAGACACGTGTCACCACACTCAATTTCTTTTCTTTTTTCTTCTTTTCCTCACCCTTTTTTCTGTATTCACTTATTCCATAAGTTATTTTATTGGAGAGATGAAACTCTCAACTAGTCTTCTCATTTCCCTTTCTTTTCTATTTTTCATCTTTCCTGCTTTGTTTTCTAGAAGAGGTCTTCATCGTTCTTTTTTTTTTTTCTATGACTATTCTTCTTACATATTTCATATGGATGTATCATGTGTTGGTGCCCTCTTTTCCCTTGTCCCTGCTTTTAGTTACCATTATGATACCACCTTGACATTTGTAAATGCCAAGGACTTTTTCTCCTACGCATTTCCTTTTTTTATGTTTTAACATTCTGCTCTTGCCTTGTGGATGCATTGTCTCTTCTATCTGACAAGAACACAGGCTGACTTAAGGATGGGAAAGTTCTGACCTTGTGGGTAGTACAACTCGCTTGTGCACTTCCTTAGGGTGAACTAAAGGGGCCATTTTATTGACGAACTCTGATCGTCACCTTCTTGAATCCTTCCTCTTTTAGCTCATCAGATTTTCCCATAAAACAGCCCTTCCTGTTTCCCACCTGGAAGGTATAGGTCTGGCTGTTAGGAGACCTTTTTAATGGGCATTGATTAAAATATGCTGATATGGCAAAAAATTCTACTTGGCAAATTGACACTGGAAAACAAATACTCTAACTTCCCGGGCAAGGCACAGTGCTGACACTTTTCCTGAATATGAATCATCAAGCACACATCATGTTCAGGAGGAGACAGACGTGTGCCCCATAGCTGGAGGAGACCAGGCCTTTTAGCTGTTGCAAGGCTGAGCAACGAAGCCTGTGGACCTAAAGGCATTTAGGTGGTCACTGAGTCCCCTTCCGAGTGCCCTTCTTGTGCTCTCTGCTGTGGCCAGTGTTGGACATATCTGGAATTTATCAGAGAGTACACTTCCTGTCTTCTTCTTCATCCCGGCCTAGCAGAGGGACAGAGAAGACTTCAAGGAACCGAACTGCTTCTATACAGAGGCTTAGCCAACCCGGCTCTATTGCATGTGATCTATTTGCCCTCTGTCCCAGGGGTGCCTAGGGCCACTATTTCTTGAGTTTTGGGGGGCTCTGTGACATAAATTAGCCATTTCTCAGGTTTCACCCCCACTGTTAGCTTAGGTTTGGGCTCCCTTGAGTCTGCTAGGTCAGTTACCTTTAACCTTTTTCCTCACCAGCCTCCGATATTTTTTTTAAATATTTTTTATTTATTTGCAAGAGAAAGAGAATGAATGGGCACACAAGAGCCTCTTGCCACTGCAAATGAACACCAGATGTGTGTGCCACTTGGTATATCTGGCTTTAGCTGGGTACTGGGGGATAGAACCCAGCCTGTCACGCTCCGCAAGTGCCTTTAACTGTTGGGCCATCTCCCCAGGCCTAGATTCCAATACTTAATTGCTGTCGTTTTCACTTCTGTTAAATTACATTTGGGTATTTTTGGTGGGGGGGGGAGTAACACCTTTAAAAAATCTACTTACTGCCATTCTGGTGAGACTTAGATAGGAAATACAAGTCTGAGTATTTCTATTATATGACCCTGTACTCTTACCCCCAGTATTTTGTTTGGTTGTTGCTATTGTTGTTGTTATCAGTTTCTTAAAGAGAGTTCTTGGGAAATAACTGGCCAGCTTCCTTTTTGCATAGGGGACATAGGCCAGAGGACTGTGTGACTATCGGAGGCTTTCTGAATAGCAGAATGGTGAACACCAGAGCCCTGGTTCTCAGGGAGCTTACGTACATTAGGAGGGAAAGAGTGGCCAAGCAAACTGGCCAGAGTGGTTCAGATGGAAACCCAGACATGAGGACAAATATCAGCCTTGAGGGAAAGAGCATCTTAGTACATTTTGTCAGAAGGACAGAACTGGCAAGTTGAGTCTTTCCAAAGTATTATTCTGAGAATGAAATGTCTTGTTAAACTCTTAGTCACTGAGGAAGGTTAAGCAGAAAGGGAAGCGTCTGATTGGACAGCAGCTATGGGGGGGGGGGAGGGTCTTGCTTCTTAAAAAGACACAGGGGCAGGAAAGCTAAAGGCGTTCAACCATCTGTTTTTGAAAAGGATGTGAGAGGCATTGGAGTGAAAAGAGAGCAGTTCTCTCCGTCTTTACAGTCATACTGGGTTCTCATCTGTTCCAGCTGTGTTTTCTGACTCCTGGGCTCTCTGCACACCTTAGCCTAGCTTCATGCAATTTCTCTTTTCATGTGGGGGAGGGGGAACTCAGTGAAACCTACTTCTCACAGCACCGACATCCCCAGAGATGCTCTTCATTAAAGCTTTTTCCTGACTCAGAGAACTTTGGGGAATGCGCATGACTTCTGCTTGAAGAACATGTGATGTGATTGTTCACTGGAAGCCTCAGGGATCAGGCCAGGCAGTTCTTGTTCAAAATCTCTGTATTTTATTTTGTTCTGTGAGGCATAGTGTTCCTTCTACTCTTAGATTTTTTTTTTTTTTTTTTGCTTACACATCTGAACAGCCTTAAATATCTGACATTTTTATAGCATCTTGGAGTGCAAAAGGCTTTTCATATGCATTTCTTGCTTAAGCAACTTACCCCTAGGACCTTGTGAAGTAGAGGCTTTTCTGTGTTTACTAAAGGAGAACTATAGTTAATACCCCTAGCTCATGTAACAAGACCAGCAGTGGAATAAATGTTTTTTAACTCTAATTTTTGACAATAGACCATACCTAAGGGTTGTAAAGATATGTATGTTTGGTCAGTTGGTAGGGTGCTCATCTAGCATGCACAAGGCCCTGGGTTTGGTCCCCAGTACCACATAAACTCAGCATAGTGGTTCACACCTGTAATCTCAGAACTCAGGAAGTTCAGGAGGATCAGAAGTTCAGGGTCATTCTCAGCTATGTAGTAAGTTAGTTTTCAGTCAGCCTGGGCTACCTAAGACTATCTCAAAATAAATAAACACACAAATAAAAAGATACATTAGTAGGATGGCTTTCTTCCCCCACCAGTCATCCATGTTCCTCTCTCTCTCCCATCCCCCTTCTCTTATTCTTTTGGATGGACTCTTGGACTCATGGAAGACATCCTGTTTGGAGTCACAGACATTGAGTTAATGTAAGATACAGAAAACCAAATTGCAGGTGCATGCAGGTTGGCCATAGTGCAGGGATCCAGACAGGAAGTTGGAGCTGGGCTTTAGGCAGACTCTCCTTGCCTGCTTTGGAGTGTTATTGTTGTCGCCAAGAAACCCACACTGCCTGGAGAGCTCTGCCTGCAAAAGAAAGAGCTTTTTGCTTGGAGAGTGGGGAGGAGCCCATTTTGAAAATAACAAAAAGTGATGGAAGCCTTCTGCAAACTGCAGGCAGCCTAGTCGGCCCTCCTTCCAGATGCCAGCCTACAAACTTGCAGGTAGAATGCCAAGCAATAGATGGACATTGGTGCAAAATTGCAACCACCGCCTCAGGGGCCTTAAGGAATATAAAATTGAAATCTCCTCCCAGGCATATGGTTTTCAATCCTGTGGTTAAATATCTCCTGAGAAAGACATCCCACGAGTTCCCTCCATAATAACCAGTAAATTCTTTTTCTATCTCACCTAGACCCTGCCTCATGTCCACCCAGCAGGGCGTGTCTGCTATTGTTCACAGTAGTCCCCATGGGCTCTATTCCCCCTTGATTTCCCTTGGGCTGAATAACTTGGGTTCCTCTCTCCTTTCTCTCAAGCCCATCTGTTGGTGATGTTTATATGCCCCTCACATCTCTCTTCGCATCTTCCCTTAAACTTACACAGCAAAAGACTTAGAAATAAGAAGCCAGTCATGAAATAGACCAATAAGAGTGGCAGAAAATCAGATCTGGGAAACACCATACTAACCAAATGAAACAAAACAGATTCTCACTTAGTAAATAGTTTCTGGGCTGGAGAGATTGCTCAGTGGTTAAGGTGCTTGCACTGCAAAGCCTAATGACCGCAGTTCAGTTCCCCAGTACCTACGTAAAGCCGGATGCACAAAGTGATGCCTGCGTCTGGAGTCTGTTCACAGGGCCTAGAGGTCCCGGTGCATCTATTCTCTCTGTAGCCAGGTATGGTGGCCACACACCTTTAATCCCAGCACTACTGAGGCAGAGGTAGGCGGATTGCCATGAGTTCAAGGCCTCTCTGAGACTACATAGTGAATTTCGGGTCAGCCTGAGCTAGAGTGAGTCCCTACATCAACCACCCCCTAAAAATAGAAAAAAGGAAGAAAGAAAGAATGAAAGAGAGAGAGATAGAGAGAAAGAAAGGGAGGAAGGAAGGAAGGGAGGAAGGAAAGAAAGAAAAGACAATTTTTTTTTCTCTTTCTTAAAAGACCTCTGACATCATCCAGGCTGAGCCACAGATTAGTTTGTGAGATGGGTGGAGTTCATCCTTGGTGTTCTCATCTTCAACACCCCACCCCCTAGAGCACCCCGGGCTATAAACACCTCTTTCCCTGCTCATTCTCCATCCTCTCCAGATCGCTCTGCCCTGCGTGTGGTTTGAGATGTTGGGAGCAAAGCTGACTGAGCACATTGTCTCTGATGGCCAAGTTTGATACAAAACAAGCCTTCTTTGAGCTTCTTATATTTTGCTGACTTTCCTGGGCCAACTCCTTCAGAGATGCCTGGTTGTATTCATTTCCCAAGGGGACATTTTGAGGAAAGTTAATGCTCTTAAAATCCATGTCACTGTGATGGAGTGCAGAAAGCCAAAGGACCCATCCTCAGAAACACCCAGGGACTCACCAGTTGGCTTTGTAAGCAGAAACATCAGCACATTAAACTTTCTTCCTCACAAAGAAGTGTTCTGTAGCACCCTTCCATCCAAAGGGGAACACACATACACACACACACACACACACACAACTTTCCCTTAATTTGCCAAAAGGTAAAGGTTTTATTTAAGACCTGGTTATATTGGGAAATCGTGTGTGTGTGTGTATGTGTGTGTGTGTGTGTGTGTTACATATGCAAATGGCAACAGAGGACGGAGGGTTAGGCTGCGAAGGGGTTAACATTCATAAGCAGATTCTTAGATTAAGGTTCTGGACACCTCATTGATCCAAAGCCACCAGAACAGCAGGTTGGCAGGACGGGCCCTCTGGGTAAGGAGCCTGTGGGCTTCAGTGTAGGACTCCTTCATACTTTCTTTGCAAGTCTTACTTTGAGCAGTGCTTTCGTGTTACTAGCACATAAATTGCCAGAACACTAGAAGCCAAAAGATCTCTTTTGAAAAGCTTTAATTTTTATTTATTTATTTGAGAGAGAAAGAGGCAAGTAGAGAGAGTGAGAGAGAATGGGTGCACCAGGGCCTTCAGCCACTGCAAACGAACTCCAGATGCATGTGCCACCTTGTGCATCCGGCTTATGTGGATCCTGGGGAATTGAGCCTGAGTCATTGGGCTTTGTAGGCAAGCGCCTTAATTACTGAGCCATCTCTCCAGCCCAGAGATCTCTTTTAATGGGCACTGATTAAAATAAACTGAGATGGCAACAAATTATATTTTGCTAACAGACACAGGAAAGCAAATTTTCAGACTTCCTGGGCAGGGCATGGTACTGCATTTTTACCACCACCACCCCACGGTGAATAATCAGGCACATGTTATGTTTAGAGGAGACAGATGTGTGCGCTATCACTGCAGGAGGCCACCCTGCTTCAGCAGCTGAGCACAAGAGGCCAGCAGAGTGAAAAGGGAGGGGAGGTTGTCCTCCTCTCTGTTCTCCCGATATGTCCTTTATTTGAATGGGAAGAAGAGATTTTTAAGCCATGGTTCCCGTATAATCACATTAGTCCTTGTAATTGGTAACATGAGGAGCCAACAACTGAGCTGCAAGGGAGTTCAGCTCTTAAAGAATAAAAAGTGCTGCAAGAGCTGTTCAGGTCTCTGAAGTTCGTGTGTGAACGTGTGTGCATGCGCATGCATCAAAATAATGCTAGAGCGCTGGAGAGATGGCTTAGTGGTTAAGCACTTGCCTGTGAAGCTTAAGGACCCTGGTTCGAGGCTCTGTTCTCCAGGACCCACGTTAGCCAGATGCACAGGGGGGCGCACGTATCTGGAGTTCGTTTGCAGTGGCTGGAAGCCCTGGCGCGCCCATTCTCTCTATCTCTCTTTCTCTTTCGATCTGCCTGTTTTTCTCTTTGTCACTCACACATTAAAAAAAAAAAAATGAACAAAATAATGCTAGAGTACTTGGCTGGGATGCAGTCCCCAGCACTGAAAAGAAAAAAGGAAGAAGAAGGGAAAAGGAAAAGAGGAAAGAAAAGGAGAAAAGAGAGGAAAGGGAAAAGGAAAAGAGAGGAGAAAAAGAGATGGGATTTAAAAAAATATATTATTTATTTGCAAGCAGAGAGAGAGAGAGAGGAGATGGACAGAGAGAATGAGAATGGGTGTGTCAGGGCCTCTAGCCACTGTAAATGAACTCCAGACATGTGTGCCACCTTGTGCATCTGTCTTACATGGGTACTGGGGAATCTTAGGCTTCACAGGCAAGCACTTTAACCACTAAGTCATCCCTCAGGCCCCGAGGTTGGATTCTTTCCTAGAAATAGCTCCCGGTTTGGGGAAACTGACTTTTTGGCAAAAACATCCCCACCCTTCACACAAACTTCCCACCCTTAATTACAAGGGTAGGGGACAATACTGGGGAAGGTCTGAAATACAGATTGCTAGAAAAGAAGAAAAATAAGGCTGGGGAAATGGCTTAGTGATTAAGGGATTTGCCTGAGAAGCCTAAGGACCCTGGTTCGATTCCGCAGGACTCACGTCAGCCAGATGCCCAAGGGGGTGCATGCGTGTGGAGTTCCTTTGTAGTGGCTAGAGGCTTTGGCGTGCCCATTCTATCTGCCCCTCTCTCTAATAAATAAAATATTTTTTAAAAAAAAGAAGAAAAAGAGCATTTCCCTATTCCTCAAGAATATTGGACCCTTCCCCTCTCCATCCGTTCAATCCCAGAAGAGAAGATAATTAAGAGGAAACACAAAGACTCAATATCCAACCAGCCTGTAAGTGCGCTGGGGAGAACGCAAACTTGCAGGGAGCCAGGGTTCATAGAATGGGTGTCAGGGAAAGCTGTAACCTGACCCGGGGCATGAGCTGGTTCTGCTCTGGGCAGAACAGCTCACTTGGCAGAGACTTGAGGGGCCCACAGCGGGAGTAGAAGCAGTGGCCTGGAGTTCCAACTCTCTCATTCAGAGGGCAGAGCCTTTGCTGCGCGTTTTGTTGTAATGAAGCACAAGAAGAGGGCAGCTTATCTCCTGCTGATGGATGTGTGTTTCAGCCTGACAGGAAAGAGAAGCCTCCGCTGGTAAACAGACCTGGCCCTCTGTGGCTTCCCACGTTGCAGGGAGATGGGGACTGCTTACAAGAAGTTTATGAAGTTTAGGCTCTGAGTTTTCAAAGGAAATGCAGTGTTTTCCACTGGAGAGTACCCATCACTCTTCTCGACCTAGAGCCATTATTTTTGAGGCCAGTTTGACTGAAGAGGACACTCGCTGTACAACTGCAGGGCCTCTTGCACAGTTAAATGCGAACCATGTGTGTGACCCGAGGTCTCCTCCCTCTCCACAGCATCACACATCTGGCACAAAGCACAGGTTTAGCTGAAATGCAGTGGGGTGTGTAATGAAAAGTGGGATGCTTAATGTGTTAGGAGATACTCACATTGCACTCACCAGTGAGCCCCGCATAGAAGGGGGTGTCTCCTGGCAGCCGCTGAAGTCCTCATGTGCACACAGCTTATGCCCCTTCCCCTAAAGCTGTTTCCCATAGCAGTCCCTCCTCAGCCCCATTTCTCAGGCAGGCAGTGTACTGAGCGCACGGAGTTTTCTCTGCTAGGGCTGTATCAGGATTTCAGGATCCCAGTTTTAAACAGGGCATTCAAGTGAGAGCCACAAGGAGTTGCTTAGCATGTGCAAAGCCCTAGGGTCCATCCCTAGCACCAGGAAGAAAAAGAAAACTGCTAGGGTTCTCTATTATAATTGGAAAGTTTCACCATTTATTTAGTTAGTTAGTTATTCTTATTATTTATTTTTGTTTTTCAAGGGTCTCGCTCTGGCCCAGGCTGACGGGAAATTCACTCTGTAGTCTCAGGGTGGCCTTGAACTCACGGCAGTCCTCCTACCACTGCCTGCCAGGTGCTGGGATTAAAGGTGTGCACCACCACACCTGGCAAGTTTCATCCTTTAAACTCTACCATGTTTTCCTAAAGTGTGTGCCTAAATGCAGGTGCTGAGCAGTCAGTTTATGTAGAATCATTATGCATGTCCATCCGGCAGCCTGTGTGCATGTGTCCCAAGATAACTCTGATTATTGAGTCCAACCCATTTGTAGATGACAGTGTCATGTCACAATATCAGAAGAGTGGACACCCCTGGTAAATGGTGGTGACATTTCCAGGCCCTGAGATCTAGGGGATTTGTCATCAGCTGTCAGAGGTTTTAGCTGCCATACCTGCCTGTTCTCCAGATGCAAAACTCTCTTCTTTCCCCCATGCGTGAGGCTTACAAAACAAGAACAAACAGGAAAACCTGATGGTGTAAAACCTTGCAGCCATCCGGGATCTGGGCTAGTTGCTTTCTGCCGAGAATAGAAAAAAAAAAGCATCTGACCAAATGACAAAACAAAGAGAAAAGTTCTTTTCCCCAGTGCACATGCGTAACGTCTTCCTTTGCTTCTTTTCGTCACGTCCTGCAGGGGAGACGGCACGAAGGCAGGCAGTGCCCACCTCGCCGCCAGCCTCGGAGAACAGCAGCGCGGCTCACAGCATCGGCAGCACGCAGAGCTCACCCTGCTCCAGCAGCAGCACGGCCTAGCTGCCCGCCGGGGCCTGATGCCATGGGCATGTGTCGGCACTCGGGAAGAAGGCTTGACCTGGGTTCCCCTGTAAAGAGAGGGTGAATTTCAGTGTGGAGATCAGCTGTTGTATCCGCCCCTCGCTACAGCCAATAACCAACGTGACCCCTGAACTTCCGTAACACACTAGAATTCATGTGCAAAAGCTAAGGTGGTGGCCTTCTCCACCAGCCCCTCACAGGCTGGGGGTTTTCAATGTGAAACACATGCCAGTTTCGTTTCTTTTTTTTTTAAATGCTGCTTTGTCCAGATGAGAACATCCATGATTGGGGTCCTAAGTTTTACCCAGAGTCAAGCGAAAGGATAGCTAGACCATAGAACCAATGAGAGATACAGGCAAATTCTCTTCTCCCTGAACCAAACCGTAAAACACAAGAAACAGTTCGGGGTTTTCTAAACGCCCCTCTGTGTCTGTGTCAATGTGCACCTTGGTCTGGTTTGCCACGCCCTGTGGGGGTCCCTTGTGTGGCTTGCTGGGTGCTGTCCTCAGGGGCTGCGTCCTGTCACATGTCAAGGCAACATTCCTTTCTTGTGCCCCAGGCCAAGACTAATGCTGATCACTTTCGTCAGCTTCCTGTTTCTCTCTGAATGCACATGCTGACTACCAAAATGTCTTAAGATGAATTTTGTGTTTCCGATAGGCACATAGAAATTGGGAATGGTCAAAATCCCAAAGAGCAGATTTGTGCCCATTTTCTGACATTTTGTTCTAATCAATGTCTAAATTGGGGGGGGGGGATTCAGTTGTCAGAGGAGAAATTTGCAAGGTGACATGTGTGTGGGTACATAAGTCCAAGCATGTCATATGTCATCTGGTGCATTGAGAGATCCTCATCTCCCCATTTGAAAATGTCCTATGCTAGCCAGGCGTGGTGGCGCATGCCTTTAATCCCAACACTTGGGAGGCAGTGGTAGGAGGATCACTGTGAGTTCGAGGCCACCCTGAGATTACATAGTGAATTCCAGGTCAGCCTGGGCTACAGTGAAACCCTACCTTGGGGAAAAGAAAAAAGAAAAAATGAAAATGCCCTATGCTTCCAGAGTTGGGACTTATTGTTATATTTAGTAGAATGAATGTTTCCACTCAAAACACTTCAACCTTTCTAATAAGCCCTTTTATAAACACCAAATTCTTATGAGATGCCCTTCCCAGTGGATTCTAGTAGGTTATCTGAGTGTCACCCATGCTGCCAGGACAGTGTTGAGATAGGGAAGGGGCACTCTTTGGATAGCTTTACTGTATCTCAAACTCAAAAAAGGTTTCAGGTGAATTTCATGAAACAATCCTATGAGGCCACTTTATAAGTCAATTCAGCTTGCCGATACCTCTATGTTAAAACAGGACACCAGAGGGGAGCTTCCAAGTCGGATCATTTACTGTGGAAGACAGCTTCATTGCAATCAAACGATAGTATTTTTTTTTACCCAGAATTCTCCCCAAATAACTCAAGATTTCATAAGTAGAATAAGCTAGATCCTATCCCAAAATATTCACAGCTAAATCCAACTGCCCTTAAATTAAAACAATTGGGCCTGGTCCTCTGTGGATGGGAAATGTTAGTGAAATTCAAAGCCCAGCAAAATAGCAGAGATGGGCAGTCACTGCTATCCCCTCTGAATAACAGTCTTCCCCCATTGGATAAATGGGGACCTTCAATTGGGGTTATTTTAGCCAAAGTGGATTCCTTCAGGGCTTAGATTTCCTGGCTGATACATTAAAAACACTTGAGATCTCCATATATGAATCAAAATGATATGTGACTACAGAAAATATTTTTATTTAGTTAATTATTTTAACATAAAGGTATCGGAATGGAAGACCTGGATTACGCTACCTGTGTTTGAAAATAATGCGCTTTTCCTAACCTTCAGCAGAATGTATTGTTTTAGCATATTCTATGTATAAAAAAGTTTTAAAATGTCTTCAAAGAAGACTAGAGTCTTTAAGTCACTTATAGCTATATTTTACTACAAAAATTCTGTATAAAGATATATTTAAATGTTTTAGATAAATTTAAGTTACTCCATATGAAATGTTTGATTTCAGTTACTGTGAATTCTTGTGATCAGTTCTTTGCCTTAAAAAGAAAAAATTACAACCTTTTCCATCTTGCTAAAAAAGAAAATTAGTTATGAGAAGGTATTAAAAGATTCATTTCTTAGATGGAGAGGGTTTAAAACTTCTGTAATATATTTAAATATATGTTTTTGAGAGAGAGCCTACATTGCCAATGATTTTATAAATAATCTTAGATTAATTTACAAATTTATAAATGAAAACCAAAAGATTTTTAAAAGAGAGAAAGAAAAGAGAATCACCTTTTATTTCTTTGGGTTTTATTGTCAGAGGTATTACTCAGCTCAAGAAACCTAATCCCATACTGAAGAGTCTGAATGTCACTAAGAATTTCTGAAATGTTTCTTTAAAAATGAGCATTTAAAAATAGGGTGTCTTCTCCCTAGCTTCTTGTTACATTTCTGACCGCTTCAGCCTTCACAGATTTAATACAAAGTACAAGCTCAACCTTTGTAACATGTTCTGCAAGTTTCTTTACAACTGTTGTTATATTCTAGTTGAAATCTATCTGCAAAGTCTTGCATGATTTCTACTTGCTACACCAATAATTCGCAGAGGCCATTTTGTTTTGTTGCCTGATGTTGAAGCTGTGCTGGTGGGTTTCGAACTCCAAAGCAGATCATCTGTGTAATATCCTATAGCTTTTCACTGTATGCAGTTACCCTGCATTTTAAAAAGCCAGAGATATTTCTTTTTTGTTGTTGTTGTTTCTGTCTGAGCTGTGTGCATTGCATTTTCTAAACACAAAATGGTCTTTTCCTCGTCTGGTAATGAGATTGCAAATCCATTTTCTGTGTGTTCTCCGCGGGCGTGACTGAGTGTGTATGGGGGTACGCAGGGCGTGCCAGTCTTTTCGTACTGTAACTACCTCATGGTTTGAGTGATGACTGTACTGCTGGTTGTGTTAACAGAGCACATTTTGTTGGGTGAGTTGTGTATGCCATTTTTTTTTTCCTGTTTGTTTTATCTGGGGGTTGTTCATAAAACTGACAGATTTTTTTTTTTTTCCTAAAAAAGGACTATTATCAGTTTCCAAGTACAATACTTCTCTCTTCTGGTTTTTCCTGAATGAGCCTGATTTTGTTGCTGTTTTCATCAGCAGAAGGGTAGGAGAGTACCCTGTAAATCCCTGTGGCCAGTTTGAACGCCCCGTCGCAGCCTTTCCTCTGTGCAGTGTGTCAGCTCCTGTGTGAACATGCTTAGATGTATAGTTTTGATAACCACAGTTTTAAGTCCTTTATCTGTGCATAATAAAAGATATATATCAATTATTAAATATGTGTCTTGTTTGATCATAATTCAGTTCTCACCTTGGTCTGCTAACAGCTTTTATTACGCCTGAGCCAAATATGTTGATGAGAAAGATGAGGGGAGAGAAGGGGGAAGGTGGTGGGGAGTGGGGGGGCCTGTTATGGGCTTTCCTGAGATAGTCCCATAACCCTTTTGCAGCTGTGTGTTCTAACTAAACGTTATTTTTCTTGTTCATAATACATGTGTTAAAGGAACGCAAAGGGCTGGGGGTAATTCACTGGTAGAGAGCTTACCCAGCATGATTAAGGCCCTGTGTTCAGTCCACAACATTTCATATCAGTAAACACATGTCACTACAATTAAAAAAAATTATGATATTTCTGATTTTGAACACATTCTCTTAGATGAGTGCTGAACATATCATTTCTTACTAAACCAACTTAAACTGCCAAAGTAAAACATTTTGTAGGAGATAAAAATAAACAAAGGTATTTGAGGCTATCCTTCCCATCCCCCCTCCAGTCACTTCCCTGGAAGAACTGGTATTAAAGGGTCTTTTTTTTTTCTTTTCCAAACTCAAACATAGTGAAATATGTTCATAAGCATAGGGGTTTTCTTTGGTTTACTAAAAATGGGATCACAGTCACATACCCTACAACGTGTCCTTTGTATATCACAGGTCTCCACTAGGTTAGTAGGTAGGATGCCAATTTGTGCTTTTGGGGCTACAAACCATTTCCTATAGTTAATTCATCCTATTTACACTAATGGACATTTAGAATTACTAGTATTATATCAAGTTTCTGCCAAACAGTTGAATCGCATTACTTACGTGTGTGTGTGTGTGTGTGTGTGTGTGTGTGTATACCTCCTTTTATTCTAGTACTTTAAAGCCAAAATCACAAGGAGCAACAGCCAATTGCATCATCATGTTAACTCATCATGCTTACAGACTGGTAAATGAGAAGGACTTGGAGAGCCAGGTGTGGTGGGGCACTCAGCACTCAGGATGCTGAAACAGGAAGATTCCAAGATCAGGAACAATCTGGGCTACATAACAAGACCATGTCCCAAAAGCAAAACAAGCATTTGGATGTGGATGAATTGAACAATGCAATTAAGCTTGATCTAAAAAGCACATGTAAGATTCCAGGCTCCCAAATGTAAGAATTTGGTACACATGAATTTTTTTGTTTTAAACTGACCACTAGTAGAACCACAATGGAAGTCTCAGCAAATACCACAGAACTTAACCACACTGATTTGACCATAATGTAAGAGTTTAAAAGTATGCAAAAGATATTTTTAAAATACACAATACATTTATAACTTTTAAAAACACTTCTAAATAATGCATAGCTTGAACATGTCACATCAAGCACAGGATATATAGATTTTAAAAACTATGAAAAGTTATGCAAGTAGGTAGCTAAAACAGTAAATTATGAAGGGCTAATTGTTATAAATTGCTTGTATAGAGGAAAGGTTGAAATTGAAAACTATCAAATATTGTAAGACCACTGGAGACAGACAAAATGAGTAAGAATCAATACATGCATTAAGAATGATGTAACATTTGGTACAAAATCATAAAGCAAAAATAGCATGGTACCAGCACAGAAATAGTTAAATATATTTCATCAACCAGACAAGTGCAACAATAAGAAATAGATGTCTCTTGCTGAGATTTTTAACATATGCTAACAGGTCACAGTTGTCATCAAATTCTTAAGTGATTCCATGTCCCTAGAAAAGATCATAGCTCTAAGACTTACTTAAGAGTTGTGGGTTGTATGATTTTTTAAAAAATATGACTTTTTTCCTGTTATTCCAAAAAAAGAACTATGAAAAGTTGGTAAATCAAAAGCAGAGTGATGTTAGGTGTATTCCACACATCAATTTCAACATGGCAACCTTGATCACTTTCTCCTTCCCATAAATACTTATGGAAAAAAATTTATAGATCAAACATCATTGTTAAAAGTATTGGTTTCTTCCAACCACTTGTGAATACTATAATAATTCTGTAAAATGAAGAAATGTTACCAAATACCATTTGCAAGAAAAATATTGGCATCTTCGCATTGTTTCATAGCAAGCCAAGCCTACAGCATTGCTCTTCCCTAAGGTAACATGTTTGTCTGAAAACCAGGAAAATGGCTGGATTAATTTTTACACATGTCATTAATAATCCAACATTTGAGTTTTGGCATATTGTCTAAGTTTGTCTCTAATTTTCCATCTAAGCTTTTCCAGAAGAACTGAGCTCCACACTTTATGTAGATTTGATTTCACACTTAAAAAAAAGGTCATATGACATCACCTCCCTTCCTCAGAAGGCCACAGCTTGAATTGATTTTTAATGATTTTCTCCACTTACTACCTCTGAGAATTCATTACAAAATTTAAAAAGCAGGCTGAGAGATGGCTCAGTGGTAAAAGGCACTTGTTGTCAAAGCCTAACAGCCCAGATTCAGTTCCCTAGTACCCATGTAAAGCTAGATGTACAAAGTGGCATATGTATCTGGAGTTCATTTGTAGTGGCAAGAGACCCTGGTATTCCCATTCTCTCTCTCCCTCTTTCTTCTAATAAAAAAGAAAAAGAAAAAGAAAAAAAACAATTTAGAGGATAAACCACAGGAATGAAATGAACCTGTGTTTCTAGTTACTTTTCTTGTTGCTGTTGACCAAATACCTCACAAAAAAACAACGTAAGGAAGGGTCTACTTTGGCTTACAGTTTTAAGGGATACAGTCCATCATGGAGGGGAAGCGTGGTGGTAGGCATCTCCACGGTGGCCAGAGAGTGCAGCAGGGATACTTCATCTTCTCACACCTTGGCAGAACAGAAATCACAGAGCAGATAGGAAGTAGGGCTATTGAACCTCAATTCTTGCTACCAGACCCACTTCCTCTAGCAAGGCTCTACTACCTAAAGGTCCCACAACCTCCCAAATCAGCACCATCAGCTGTGGGGACAAGTGCTCAAACACATGAGCACGTGGGGGAACATTTCACATGCAAACCAAAAATACCTTCCTCAAGTCTATGGCCTCTCCAACCATGGGCTTTTGACCAGGTTTACAGAACCAGGCATGGCTTCCCTCTTGTAGAGTGGGCTTTAAATTCAATCAGAGAGTCGTTGGTTGCCCTCATAACAGTTATGGTACTATTGCACCAGTGGGCACATTTTGCCTGGTCGGTCAATATTGTTGCACACAAGTTCCACTTCTGGGTGAGACCACTGGTAACATTTCTTCCCAACCCCTGGGTAGCCTACATAACAACTTCTGGCACTGTGAAAACTAGCCTAGCAGAGAGGAAGCGTGCAGCTCAGCTCTAGCGTGATATTGCTACAGCCTGCAACCAAAGGATGTGGTATCTTCAATAGTTTTTTCTTTTCCCCCCGAGGTAGGGTCTCACTCTAGCCCAGGCTGACCTGGAATTCACTATGTAGTCTCAGGGTAGCCTTGAACTCATAGTGATCCACCTACCTCTGCCTCCCAAGTACTGGGATTAAAGGCATGTGGCACCATGCCCGGCTCAGCAATAGTTTTATATCATTCAGTTATGGTGAGCAACCAAGAGCCTATATTGTTTTGTTGGTCTTTAGGGCTTTCTTGACTAACAACTCATAAGGAAGTATCTAACCTGGCCCTGATATTCTTGTTTAATAACCCATGGTTTCTGGAAGTAATATTATCTATCTATGTAGGGAACCTCCATTCATTCTATTATTTTTTCAATTATATATGTTTTTTTAGTTTACAAAATAGTAGATGTACATACATGGTCCAGGGCCATTGATCTTGGGGTGGCCCATCCCCTTGTGCATAGATGAAAGCTCAATTGTTCCACTGTGTCCTGTGACAGAGTCTAATCACCACCAGTTATCATAATGCCATCAGTACAATGCAACTTATTATAACAATGGGGAATGTCTTTTGCCTTTACTCCCAAGTGAAGGCAGAGAAATTCTGAAGATGTATTATCTAAGTCCAGAAAATCAGGCATAGAGCCAAGGGAGGCTATGACATTTTCAGTTCTTGAGTGAATCTTTAGACACCACTGCATGGATAAGAGGTACACTGTAACTCCTGGTCATCCACAGTCATTCTTCAACTTCTGCCTGGCAGGGTGGAATGTATGGTATAGCTTGACATGACTGCAGCCATTTTGAGTTGTAACCACTGCTTCTCAGTAACTGTAGCTGGGTTTTCCTGCATAGTTTCCCTGCATAGTATAAATAGGCAAAAGCTATTAAAATCACATGTGGTACTTTATAGTAGAATCCTGGCCCCAGGGATGCATTTGAGTTTTTGATAATGCCCTTAAGATAAACCAGGTAAAGTTGAGCCAGGGTGAAGTAGGTCACTTTTATGCAAAATAAAAACTATACCCCTTCTTACCCAAATTATGGAGATCCTACTGGTTTTGCTGCTTCCTGGGACCATGTTTCTATCAGTAAGTCCCCCAATAAATTTCACTAAGTTTCATTCTATATCTGTCTACCTTTCTTTCTTTGGCCTCATGAAACCTTGGGGTCAGTCTTCCTATACCAAGACCAAATAGATCTGAAGCAGTTTGCCTGTGCAAACACACACATGACACAGATCTCAGTCATTTTATTTTTCTTTAATTACTTTTCCTCTTCTTTTTAAAACAGGGTCTCACTATGTAGCCAGGCTAACCCTAAATTCAAGTTCCTCCTTGTCTTCCAGCCTCAGCCTCCCAAGCATGAACCACCAGGTCTCTCTTCCTCTCTCTCTTTAAATTGACACATTCTCAATATTTCTTTTCTACTCAAAACAATCCTTTAAACTACCTGCATATGAAAAAGAAGGGAATGGCCAAGGAGAGAAATTTCTCAGCTTTAAAGCCCAACTTGGTTTCTTTCACTTGACCAGTCAAATACTGAAGGCTGAGAGTGGCCATAAACCACTTGGGTGGAGCAGCTTTTGCTGGTCTGTTACTTGTACTGGTTCATAAAGTACCCAAGACACAGTTCCTGCAAATAACACTGTGTACTTGACATGAGCGCTGAAATACTGCTGCAGTTTGAAAGGGGAAAATGACACAGACCCTGCTTGGTAGAGGGGAGCAATAGGAGCCATTGTTGTTATTTAAACCTCATACAGACAATAACAGCCTATCCCCAAAGTGCTAATAGAGCTTCCAGAATCTTCATCAGAAGCACAAACTTCTGGAGCATCATTTCTTTTAAAAATTATTTGGTGTGTGTGTGTGTGTGTGTGTGTGTGTGTGTGTGTGATGCAGTCGCACATGCTATGGCACGTATGTGAGGTCAGAGTACAGCTTTTGGGTCAATCTTTTCCTTCTACATTATTTGAGGCAAGGCTTCTCGTTGTTTACCACTCCTCCTGTTCCTTTATGAACTTTTGGAAAGTTCTCCTCTCTCCATCTCCCATCCATTTGCCATCGGGTGTGCTGAGGTCACAGGAACCTGCCACAGCTTCCAGTTTTTATGTGTGGTCTGAGGATCCAAACTCAGAATTGCATGGGAAGTGCTTTATTTACTGAGCCAAATCCCCAGTCCCCAAATGCCTTTTTTTGTTGTTGTTGTTGTTTTTGAGACAGGGTCTCATGTAGCTCAGGTTGACCTCAAAATTCCTATATAGCCAAGGATGACCTTAAACTTATGATCTTTCAGCCTCCATATCCCAAATGCTGGATTTACAGGCAGGTACCACCATGCCTGGGCACCATGCCTGGGCACCATGCCTGGGTTTAGGCAATGCTGGGGATTACACCCAGGTCTTTAAACATGCTAAGTAAGTACTCAAACTACTAAGACACTTCCCCAACCCCTGGAGCACCACTCTTTAGAGATAAGTACAGCATCTCATGAGGAGATTTTCCCCTGAGGGGTCTGGTTATCAAATCTTTTTCCTAAGTAGACATTAGACATGAAAGGAAAACGTGTTTTAACCCACCAATTACTCTGTAGAGCCTCGATCCAAGCCTCCATCACTCTGGGGGAGAGGGGGATCCACCATGCTCCATAGTCCCATTGCAGTCAGAGATCCAACAGAGGTAATTCACTTATTGTACCACAAAGGAAGCTGTGACAGATCTAACCCACTACCACTGGGTGTTTTTTTTTGTTTTTGTTTTTGTTTTTGAGGTAGGGTCTCACTCTAGCTCAGGCTGACCTGGAATTCACTCTGCAGTCTCAGGGTGGCCTCAAACTCACATAAATCCTCCTACCTCTGCCTCCTGAATGCTGGGATTAAAGGCGTGAGCCATCATGCCCAGCTCAGAGTCCCCATTTTGACTGGTTGATTTTAGTCCTTTGGATTTATTTTTCAGAGTGCCAGTGTGTAAGACAGAAACTCCTAGGTTCCTGAGTGGAAACGGTCACAGGCAACAAGAAAGCAGTTCATGGAAGCATGTGAGGGGTTTCAGGTCACAGCAAGCCAGTGGGTATCCATACTGGACAAAACCTGAAGCAACAGTTAGGAGAGAGACCCAAGAGAGAGACCCATTCTTCCACTGTAGCCCTGACTGCTGCCTACTCCCCTCTCCCAATCTGCAAGGTCTTCTCACCGCTTCCAGACCCCAGCACCCTTCACATTCTGCTATAAGTAACCTGCATAAAACCTATGATCCACCCAGCTGTAAATTATCTTAGCAATTTCTGGGCCCTGGTGGTACCACTATTCCCCATGGCTCAAGGCATCCCTCAGCCAGCCCTGTTGACTTCCAAACACATTCCATTTCTTGCCATTTATATGAACACCATCCTAGTCTAAATTGTCCTTATTTCTTACATAAACAGCACATCTCACAGATCGTGGCTCTTCTTGTCTCACTCAGATCTTTGCCCCCACTTACTGCAAGAGCACTCTCTCATTAACACTTTATTTATTTGCAAGGAGAGAGAGAGAGAGAGAGAGAGAGAGAGAGAGAGAGAGAGAAATGGGTTTATTCCCATTGCAAAGGAACTCCATGCCTAAAATCCTAGCGCTGGAGAAGTTGAGGCAGCCCTGGGCTACTTAACAAGACCCTGTCTCATAAACAAATATGATTTATACACATAGATCAAATGCAGCTGATGGGTTTCAAATCTCAGCTCTTCTCATTTTACCATATCGTAGGATATTATCTTACTTGAAACTCCCTCCACATAGCACCTGGCACATGGAACTCAATAAATAAGATAACTCTAAGTTGGAGCCTAATGGGTCTTGGTGGTCTAGACTTAATGAAGCAATGCAGTAAATCAGCAGCAGCTTGAGGATACAAACCTGCATCCCAAGCTCATCATCTCTGCTCTCCTCTCCCTGTTATGGTGTTTATGCCAAGCCCACTCCTACCTCAGGGCCTTTGCCCTGGCTGTCCCCATTCTTGGAATGGCTTCCCTCCAGATTTTCATATGGATGGTTCCCTGTCACCATTCATGCCTCTCTGTCACCTCCTTAAAGAAGACTTCTCTCACCACACAAACCAAATCAGATAACTTTATCATTCCCCAATCACTCCCTACCTGCCCTTTTTTCTTATGGTAATTTCCCTAATTTGGAATTCTTTTTTTTTTTTTTTTTTTTTGGTTTTTCGAGGTAGGGTCTCACTCTAGCCCAGACTGACCTGGAATTCACTATGTAGTCTCAGGGTGGTCTCGAACTCATGGTGATCCTCCTACCTCTGCCTCTCGAGTGCTGGGATTAAAGGCATGCACCACCATGCCCGGCTCTAATCTGGAATTCTTATATATTTGTGTAGTTTGGGGGGGGGGAAGGAGGAAGAGGCTTATTGCATTGTTTCCACTAGACTAGACATCCATGAAACAGAGACTGGTCATAGCTCTATGTCTAGTGCATAAGATAGTTCTCTTCTTTGCAGATCTATAATAAATATTGTAGGACTTAAAAAAAAATAACAAGATGGTTTTAAAGGCAGCATGGGACATGCTTGCATCTGGAAAGCTATCCAGTCATTTTCTCATCTCTCACTTAAGGCAATAAATGATCTTGAGGGCTCCTTGCCGGGTGACTCTGGTGGTGTGAGTGCCAAATGTGCTCTATGGTCTCATGCATTTGAATACTTAACCCCCAGTTGGTAGTGCTGTTTGGAGATGGCTGTGGAGCCTTTGGGAGGTGGAGCCTTGCTAGAGAAAGTACATCAATGGGGGGAGGTATGGCCTTGGAGTGTTACAGCATACCCCACTTTACACACTTCATAATTTCTCCCTGCTGGTATGAAGATGCCCAGCTGTCTGCTCCTGCCACAATGAAACAATAGGCTGGAAATAAACCTTTCCTTCCATAAGCTCATTCTGGTTGGGTATTTTTTTCAATTTTTATTTATTTATTTATTTGACAGAGAAAGAGGGAGAGAGGGGGAGAGAGAGAGAATGAATGGGTGCGCCAGGGCCTCCAGCCACTGCCAATGAACTCCAGACATGTGTGCCCCCTTGTACATCTGGCTAACGTGGGTCCTGGGGAATCGAACCTGAGTCCTTTGGCTTTGCAGGCAAATGCCTTAACCGCTAAGCCATCCCTCCAGCCCTCAGTTGGGTGTTTTATCCCAGCAATGAGAAGATAGCTGCTACAGTGACAATACTTAAGTAATAAATTATTCATAGGACTTAAAAAGTATTTTCAAAAAGGTGAAACTATTTTAACATTTGGAACATAGATCTTTCTAAAATTTGCCATATTTTCTTACAGCTCCTTAAAAATTTAACCACATCAGCATTTACTTTTTTTTTTATTGCATCAGAGTTTTTAGCATTAAAAGCAAAAATCAAATGCACATGCTGCAGAGGAAACATTGGAAGCTTTATTGACTGGTATTTGTTTTTGTGGCTCACGTTGTCCTGCTACCTTAGATATCTAGTAATTTTTGAGTGGATACTGGACATCTTCAGTGTTGCTGATATTGTTTTATCCTTACCAGAGGGTTGATTTTCATTCTTTCAAGCAGTTAACTTTGTGGGACCAACTTGATTGTTTTTTTTAATCTTGTGATTTTTGTTTTTGAAGGTACGGTCTCACATAGCTAAGGCTGGCCTTCAACTTTCTATGTAGCCAAGAATGACCTCAGACTCCTGGTCCTCTTGCCTCTGCTTTCCAATGTTGGGATTCTATACTTGGTCCAACATCTTAATTTGTTTCTTAGAAGAATCTTGCAATATAGTCCAGGCTGGGCCTGAACTCATGATTATCCAGCCTCACCTTCCCAAGTAGTTGAGAGTATATGCACACACCACCACACCCAGCATAAGACCTGCTTTGAAGCTTCCTTAGAGTACCCTGCCCCTACAACGTGGCATTCTTGGGCTCTATACTGACTGCCTGGAATGTCCAGTGAGATTTTTTCCATATTGTCAGAACTTAAATGTCTCCTACTCCTGTGGCAGTTTCACTAGCTGTTTAGTTCATAGTACCGAGTCACTGTTCTTTCTGGTAGTGGTTGTTCTTTGTCCAGACACATGATCTTTTATTCTGTGACATTAATACTCACCATAAAACAAAACAAAATAAAACAAAACAAAACAAACAAAAAAAAAAAACAACCAGAACCTTGAAGCAGTTATCTAGAGTTACTTCTCTGCCCAGAAACTCCAACATCCCAGTAGACCTGAACTCTGGTCTCTGTCATCTTGTCTAAGCAACAGGGCCATCTATGAGCATTTTCCCTGTGCCACGTTGGGTACAGGCGCCTCCAAGCAAAACCGCAGGGTAGGCAGTACAGGCCTGTAGTCCTGACTACTCAGGATGATGGGGCAGGAAGCTCACATGTTCAAGGCCCACCCAGGCTACAGAGTAAGTTCAAGACAACCTGGGTAAAACTTAATGAGACTATGTCTCAAAATAAAAAGTTAAAAGAGAGCTAGGGACACATCTCAACAGTAGAGTGCTTACCTAGCATGTATGAGGTCCATGTACACATGACATAACCAGAGAAGCTGACAGGTTCATCTTATTTGCTTCCCTTCTTTTAGGAATCACAGTTGTGTCTAAAAATCTGAAAACAATTATTTTACATATTTGTTCCAATTTGAGTTGTTTACAACAGAAAGATAAGTCTGTTGCTAGTTATTCCACAATGGGTAGAAATGGAAACTGCCTCTTTGGGTGTGTAAAATCTATTTGCTCTCCAAATTAAAGGGCTCACAATGTTATATATTTTTATATCTTCCTTTGAAATGAATTGGATGATTTGTAAAGTTCAAAGAAACTCAAATAAGGTACAACTAAACTGTTAAGATCACTAGATTAATCCCTAGTACAACTCACATTCCCACAAAGTATCAGGATTAAGTAATCCCTAGTGGTATAGACCCAGTGAAGAGAACATGTGGGTGTTTGACGACTATATGCTTCTTCCTTTTCTCCTTGACATGTCTGAAGCCAGTCCTATTTTTGTTTTATTTCATGACCATGTCATTGAAAGGACTCTGGTGGTGACTCTGTGCAAAGCAAAGGATCCTTTTGTGAAATGAATAAACACTTCCTAATCTTTCTGTAAATACAGATTTTCATACATTAGGTTGGCTTAATGTGTGCTGTGAGGAATTTGTTTGCTAAGGCTAAGTGTGGGTGTGGATGTGGATGAATGTTTGGGAAATGAATGGAGAAGAAAGGGTTTGCCTGGGCCGTGTCATAAACTCTGTTGGTCTGGGTGGAAGCCAGGAGGTTTTAGAATTATATTTTAAATGAGATGATAACCAGTTACAAACACAGGAGGGGAAATCCCTACATACACACACACACACACAAAACACTACACTGGCTGGTCCCTTCTCCCTTGATTTTGATTTTCACAGAATACTTTCTAAGAACCTGGAAAGAAATCTTTCATGTCCTGTCTCTACCATAGAAGTGTTCTTACTCAATTATTTATTCTTGCAAGAAATAAATGTGGAGTGTTCAGTTTGATCTAGATGCTGTTGTTGGTGATGGGGTCATAGCAGTGAACAGCAGTTTTGCCTTCGTAGGACTTACATCCTGGGGTGGGGTAGGAGGGTACCAAACAAACAAACAATATACAAAAACTATGGCAGGGTGAAGATTGTAGACACTAATGGTGATGTGTGTTTTAAATGAGCTGCTGAGAATGTCCTTCTGCATGGAGGAAGGAGGAAACCAAACAGATCACACAGCAGTGGGCTGAAAATTACTGCCCTGTCTTTAGTGGCCTATCCTGGGAAAGAAGGAGAGAGAAAGCATCTCACTGTCCCACATTAGTAAAGTCTGTGCATTCCCAAGGCCCCCTCTGACTTCTCGGTGGTTTGTCTTGTCTAAAGCCTGGCTACACCCTGACACTCAGTGCTTCCTGTGCTGTTAGTCTTGCCACACCCCTAGACTACAAGATGTGTGTTAGACACCTCAATAGAGATGTGAACAAGCCATTGTATATATTATCCTGAAGTTCAGGAGAAAGGTCCAGAAGAGATGTCCATGTGAGAGTTATGAGCCTATGGGTATGGAGAACTCCCACATGATTAGATGACATTACCTATGGAGTGCTTCTCATTCTTTCTTTTAAAAAAAAAAAAAAACTTTTTTGTTTGTTTATTTATTTATTTGAGAGTGACAGAGAGCGAAAGAGTCAGATAGAGAGAGACAGAGAATGGGCACCCCAGGGCCTCCAGCCACTGCAGATGAACTCCAGACACATGTGCCCCCTTGTGTATCTGACCAACGTGGGTCCTGGGGAATCAAGCCTTGAACGGGGGTCCTTAGGCTTCACAGGCAAGCGCTTAACCGCTCCAGATCCCACGTAAGCCAGATGCTCAAAGGTGAGGCAAGTGCATGGTTGCACATGCCCACTAGGTGGCACAAGTGTCTGGAGTTTGATTGCAGTACCTGGGGCCCTGGTGCACCAATTCTCTCTCTCTCTCCCTCTGTCTCTCTCTCTCTCTAAAATAAAAAAAATAAAAAATTGTAAAGTTATAAATTCATAGCAGTGTATATTCACTGTACAAAGTGATGGTTTTCCTAAGGACATCTTCATCCAAAGATATGATGTGTGTTCACCACATTTGTCTCCCCATCCCTTCCATTTCTTTCCTCTCCTCTTCCTATTATCACCAGTTCTTCCCCTGGACAGTCTTGCTTCTACTTTTATTATATATATATATATATATATATATATATATATATATATACGTGTGTGTGTATATATATATATATATACACACACACATACATACATACATATATATATACACATACATATATATATATACACACACACATACACACACCCATATATATATATATGATTTTTATGTAGCAATATAAAATCTAGGATCTACAAATGAAAGAAATCATGTAATATTTGTCTTTCATTTTTAATATTCTATTATTTATTTATTTGCAAGCAGAAAGAGATAGAAGAGAGACAGACAGACAGAGAGAATGGGCGCACCAGGGCATGCGTCTGGAGTCCATTTGCAACATTTGTCTTTTTGAGTCTGACTTATTTTGCTTAATATGATGATCTGCAGTTGTATCCATCTTTCTGCAAATGACATAATTTTATTGTTCTTTATGACTGAGTAAAATTCCATTATGCACATGTACCATATTTTCTCCATTCATCTGTTGATGGACATCTAGGCTTCTCGATGACTTGGGCTAGTGTGAATCTTGTGATGTTGATCTAAAGTCCTTTGGATATAGTATTAGCCAGGGTTCTCTTGAGGAACAGAACCAATAGAATGAATTATATTAAGAGGGAATTTATTGGATTGTTTTACAGCAGTCCAACAATAGCAGGTTGCAGGCCTGAGAGTCAAGGAACCCAGTATCTGCTCAGTCCACCAGGATGAATGCCTCAGCAGTCCCAATCCAGCACTGAAGACCTGGAGGCACCCTAAAGAGACTCTACTCTTTAGTCCACACTGGTCTTCAGTCCACACTGGAAGTCAGCAAGCAGCACCCACAGCCAGGTGGGTGGGAGGCGGGGAGACTTTCCTTCCCAGAGCTTCCTTAGATAAAGGCCCCCCCACTCTGAGAGGGGCCACCCACTCTTGGGGAAGGGCTCACCCTGGGGGAAGGATTCCTCCTTTAGTTAATTCTTCCTGGAAGCAACCTCAGAGATCCATTTATAAGGAATGTCTGTGGATTTCTAAACAGATCAAGTTGACACAAACTATACAAACTTAACCATCACAGGTATATACCTAGGAGTGCTATAGTTGGGTCATAACCTCCAGCTCTGAAGCTCATGAAATCCGATATTTTACTGAGCATCCTTATTATTACAGCCTAGTACTTCATATTCTCTCTCTTTCTTTCGCTCTGTCCTCCTCCCTCACTCCCCCAATCTCTCCCTCTCTGCCTCTCACTCATTATTCCTATAGTAGACAGAGGCTTTTTATTTTATTTATTTATCAGAGAGACAGAGAGAGTCAGAGAGAGAATGGGTGTGCCAGGGCCTCTTTTCACTGCAAATGAACTCCAGACATGTGCCACCATGCCTATCTGGCTAACAGTTCTATAAACTCTCTGTAGTGACCCCTATGATCCTGCCTGCTATATACACATTGTGGGGTCCCTCCCCTGATGATGATCAAAACTCATGCTGGGATACTTGGGATCATGTGTGTGTGATTATTCTATCTAAGACTGAAATATTGTTCTTGCTACAAGACTCTCTGTGATGGTTTGAATATAAAATGTTCCCCATAGCCTCGTGTCTATGGTTAAGTCTACTTAGTCCCCAGCTGGTGGGACCTTTAGGGGGTACAGCTTTGCTAGAGGGGTGCTGCGGACATGGGGTTAATTAGTTCAGCCCACTGGATGTTCAGAGCTGGCTCATGCATGCTTCTCTCTCTTTCTCTCATTGCCTTTCCTTACCATGATGAAACTTCCCCTTAAAACTGGAAAGCTGAAATAAACCTTCTCCTCCCATAGGCTGGTCTGGTTGGGTGTTTTGTGCCATCAACAAGAAGGTAACTGCTCCATTCTCTCCCTGCCGGATTTGAAGAAGCAAGCCACCATGGTACAAGTGGCCTTATGGGAAAAGGCAGGTAGCAAGGCACGGACAGTGGTCCCAGCACACAGGCAGCAGGAAACTAAGGCCTTTAGTCTGACAGTCTGCAAGGACCGGAATCCTGCCAACAACCCCACAAGCTTGGAGGTGACTCCTTCCCCAGGCCAGCTTTCAGATAAGATCTCAGCCTGGGCTGCAATCTTGATTACTGACTTGCCCAGCAAAGTTGTGCTAGAACTCTTGACCCTCAAAAACTGTGAGAAAATAAATGTGAGTTGTTTCAAGTCACCAAGCTTGTGGCTGTATTGCTACAAAGCAATAGATAACTAGTATACTTTCTCTGATCAAACCTTATGCTATAACTCTCTCAGGATCAAGTCACAGGCACATTCTACCAGATTCTACTAGTATGTCGGCAGGCTCTGTAGCTCCTTCCTTCTCTTACACTCAGGACTTCCCCAGCTAAGCTACATTGTGACCTGACCTAGTTATGGGATTCAACAATGACTATCAGAGATTTTCAGAGAGTGTGTATGAGTGCTTCTCCTACATCATGTGATGAGCCTTTCATAATCAGCCTGCCAGTGAGGGATTCAAGTCAAAATCTCATTGTAGAACTTCCTTACTGTGACCAGCTTTCATACCAACTGTCATGGCTCATGGACACTGAGAAACAGATGCAACACTTAGACCTGTACACGGAAGCAGTCTTAGGAACAAATGTCTGTAAGGAGTGAGGGAAACACGAGTAAGCAGAGAGAGAAGCTGACCTCCAATAAAGAGTCCAGCTGCTCCTACAGGGTGCCAGGCAGACAAATAAATGACCCTTGAGACCAGGTCCCGTCTTGAGGTTGGGGGCCAAGGCTCAATACCCTCTACGTATCCAATTGCTGAGTACAGGTTGCTCCTTGTCAGGGGCCATGACCTTGAGGAAAATTTCACTGTGAGAAATTTCCCCAAGAGAAAGCCAGCAGAGAGCATCAGTTATCAGCCTTCCCAGGGTCGGGGGTCCAGGGCACCCTAAGGTCCAGCCCTGCACCCACTGCATTCTCACGGGGGGGGCAACATGTTTCCTCCCTACCTCACACGTCTTCAGGCAGCACACACACATACCAGCCTCTCTCGCCTCCAAGATGGAGATGTTGTTGAACGTGAGACATTAGGGCTGGAGGGATGGCTTAGCAGTTAAGGTGCTTGCCTGCGAAGCCTAAGGACCCACGTTCAACTCTCCAGATCCCACTTAAGCCAGACACACAAAGGTGAGGCAAGTGCAAGGTTGCACATGCCCACTAGGTGGCAGAAGTGTCTGAAGTGTGATTGCAGTGGCTGAGGCCCTGGTACACCAATTCTCTCTCTCTCTTCTCTCTCTCTCTCACATGGGCTCTCTCTAAAAAGATTTTTTTTTTAATAAAAAATGAGACATTAGATTGGGGGTATCCCCAGGAGCTGGCAAAATAACACACTCTGAGGATATCTATCTAATCCTCCCCATGTCAAAGCACCTTTAGAAATGACCTCAAGAAGCTGGGCGTGGTGGCGCACGCCTTTAATCCCAGCACTCGGGAGGCAGAGGTAGGAGGATCACCGAGAGTTCGAGGCCACCCTGAGACTACATAGTGAGTTCCAGGTCAGCCTGAACCAAAGTGAGACCCCACCTCAAAAAACTAAAAAAAAATAAATAAATAAATAAAAAGAAATGACCTCAAGCAGCCCTCTGGTGTTGAGTGCAGAATACAGAGAGGAAAGCATCACTGAGAAATAAACAACAAGTCCTTTCTCCACCCATTGGGGTAGGCTGCATCCCGCCAGGCCAGGGTATTATCTCATTAGATCATTTGTGTCCCTATTTGAATGTCCAACAGATATCTTATAGTACAGGAGTTTGGCAGGACTGATGACATAGAAACAGCAGAGTGTCAGAGCACAGCCACAGTCCAGGTAAGACAAACCGCAGAGAAGCCAGAGAGGATGCTGGGAACTAGGCACTTTGTTAACGAAGGACCGTGAAATGCCTTCTCTCTCTTTGCCCACAGCAGGCCACCAAAGACAGCGCAGTAATTTCTAGCCTACTGCTGTCCAACTGCTGCCCGCACCTTCCAAAAGTGTGCTTGCCAAGAGTTACTGTTGAACGTTGTGAAAATGATGGGCTCAGGGCTTGGAAGATGGCTCAGGAGTTAAGGAACTTGCCTGCAAAGCAAGTGCGATTCCCAGATGCACAAGGTGGCACATGCATCTAGAGTTTGTTTGAAGTGGCTGGGGCCCCTGGTATGCCCATTCTCATATTCTCCCTCTCTTTCAAATAATAAACGAATATATATTTTTAAATGATAGACTCAGAATTTCTGAAGATACAAGAGGCCCAGAACAGAAGTTTTACTTCTCTGAAGTAAAAAATGTAGAGAAGGGTTAAGTTATAACGACTTACTGACTAGGGAAAGTGTTGGAAGTAGAGTTGGAATAGGCTTGTTGGGATAGCAGGCAGGTCGGAGAGTTAGGGAGAAATCTAGATGGATCTAGGACTTCACAGTGGGAGGGAGGGAACTGGGTAGAGAAAAAAGAACACGAAGCCTGCCCGTAGAAGTTACCAGCTGGACTCTCTTGACTGTTAAGCTGCATGGGAAACAAACCAAAGTCCTTTTCGGTAACTTCTCTGTTAAATTGCATGACCTTGTTCTTTTTTTCCCCTAGTGCTTTTGGGCCAGGCTTGTGGGTGTTGTCCAGGATGCAATAGGGTTTGTTGGATTTAAGTAGTAGCTGTTACTACCAGTCTGCAGGAGATCTTTACATGTTGATTGTGGGTACTTTTTATTCACACAGGTGCACGTGTGCGCACACCCCCACCCCTGCCCCCACACATACCCATGTGTGCGGGTGCATTTCTTTTGATTGTTTTTAGTTGGTATGCTGAGCTTTAGGTATCATTCATTCTGGCATTTTCAAATGCAATTTGCCTTTGTTGATTCCTGCTTCCCCTCCTAACACCCCTCCCTCTCTTCCCCCCAATTCCTCACTCCCCTGTATCATATTATCCCTTGGCTGTTCCAGCTCATCTCTCCATATTCACTGTTGGTAATGATTCATCTGTATAGGTTTAATTCACACACACACACACACACGTGTATATATGTGCATATATATTTACAGGCATTACAAGCTAAGATCTGCATATCACGCACACATATGATTTTGGTCTTTCTGAGTTTCATATGATTCTTTCCAAATCCATCCATTTTCCTGCAAATTTCATTTTTCCATACTGTTGAGTAGAATTCCACTGTGCATTTGCATAAGCATATATGCCACAGAACAATAGTCTCTGGACTAAATCCCGGCTCTAATAGTTTCCCAGTGACTCAGTTTTCCCAAGAGTTAAAAACTGGCAAATAAGGGTTATGGTTTTTGTTTTTAATCTGAAAGACACAAAATTACACCTCATGTTTTGACTGCATTTCTTTGAAGAGTGTTGAAGTGACATCTTTTTTTTTTTTTTTTTTTTTTTTTTTAAGGTAGGGTTTCACTCGAGCTCAGGCTGACCTGGAATTCACTATGTAGTCTCAGGGTGGCCTCGAACTCATGACGCTCCTCCTACCTCTGCCTCCCGAGTGCTGGGATTACATCTTTTCAGATGTTTATCAGGCATTTTCTGGTCCTGTGGTGAGGTGCTTGTCAGTTCCTCTAGATGACATTTGTCCTGGTTTCATTGATCTGATAAAAATTATTTTTAATTCATTTCTACCCGGAAATATTTTACGTTATTTATAAGAAAGAGTCATCAGTGTCAAGTGTATCTGTCAGCATCTGAGCACTCTGAAAGGGGGGAAGGATCCTTTCTTGAGGCTGCAGGCCTATAGACTGGCCCATTATCCCTTGACCCTATGGGTGCTGTGTAGATGGGTGACCAAAGAGGAAAGCCCTCACCCAGAGTGGAGAAGGGGTTTTTCCAAGTCACTTAGGCCAGAGTGGCAGGGAACTCGGGCCTTCACTATTTCCCACCTGCTGTTCCCACCCTCTACACACACACACACACACACACACACACACACAATGGGTGGTCTCCCTGCCAGGTTTGAGGGGATTATCCAGGATCAATATTTGAAATAGTTATATTTTTTTTTCTAACTGGAGTTAAGTTTATAAGCTTTTTTTATTTAACCACCAAACACCAGAAATAAAAATCTGGAAGAGAGCCAGTTTGACTTGGAGCCAGTACACTTCCTCATAGCCGAGGAGCTGGCCCTGCATCCCAGTTGCTTCCACGCCCCTGCCCTCCCCCCAGCTGCTGACATTTCCTTTCAAAAGCTGAACAATTCCTTCACTTCTCAAATTCTCCATGGGACAAATTCCGTCCCCGAGCATTTCCTAGCAATCCAGTCTTCCCAGCTCGGCCCCTGACACCTGAGCCTTTACTGGGGAAGGAGCCTCTCGAGGCTAGGGGCTCCTCCGTGTGATCTGGGCTCTGGCTTTGGGTACTTTCCTGGGGGATTTTAAATTGCTGGCTCTGCAAATACCAAACAAGCCACTGATGGTGGGGCAGGGGAGAACGGTGCGAGGATCAGCACATAGGAGCTTTGAGTCTCTGTAAGAGGGCGAGGGGAGGGTTTGCTCATAGCAATCTCTGATCAAGGACCAGTCTGCCCAGTCCAGGCACTTTGTCACCTAACACATGCTCGGAATATCCATTGGGTATCAGGCTCTGTCCTTGGTTCCAATGAACAAGACAAAAGAGTAACTAACTCCTTCCTATCCCCCGCCCCTACCGTTACTGGGCCGTAGAATTCACTGTCCAACGAGAATAGACAGACCTGGAACAAATAATTCCACAGCCCAAATTCAACAGTTGCAAGTGTGCAAATTCTGCTTAGTCAATGGGGAACAATCCCATAGCTTTGTGCACAAGCTCCTTTCTTTTGAAAGGATTCAGAGACTACCCCTGGTTGGGGATGGCGGTTCTAGTGAGAGTACTTTTCTCTTGCCTCCCACACTTAGGGTGGACCCATCCTGAGAAAACAGATAACCCTGACATGAATAAGACCCAAGGGGAAGGCTGGGGAGAGGCGAGTCAAACTGACATGCTCTCCTCCCTGCCGGGTTCAGCCTTGCCATCCTCATACGGCCCCCCATGCGCTCTCAACACCGTGGGGTTGTTCCAAGTCTCAGCCTTCGCCCCAGGTTGGCCTTGGACGTGATCTCTGAGTCAGCTCTCATTGACCCACGCAGCGGGGACTCCTCCCATGTCTCCCTCTTTCATGCTCAGAATTCATGTTCCAGATGGGCTCAGCTGGCAAGTGTTTGAGACGTGTCTCAGCATCTTGTGATGTGTTCTTAAACCTCTGGGCCTTGTGCGGAGTGAGTCAGTGGCTCTGACTGGCTTCCCGATGCATGCTGGCCCCTGAGTCCTCCATCCAGTAAACCAAGGCCTGACGTTAGACTATAGGCACCCCATCCCTGCCACCACCAGGGGAGGAGATGGAGCTCTATTTGTGAGCCAAAGTCAGTTAGCTCTATCTTTCAGGCCTTTTCTCTTTCCAGCCTTTTGTTCTACATGATTCTCTCTCGCGTACTCTCTCGTTCTCGCTCTCTCTTTTTGGGTAGGGTTCATCCCTACCATTGGGCTCTTCCAAGCTTTCACCCTCTCTTAACTTCTGCTATACCCAGGCTACAAGACTTGATGCAGCTGGGAACCTTGTCAAAAGGGAATATTGCTGCTATATCCAGAGGGCTGATTTTCTTCCTAGCAACTTGGCTAGGCGAGGATTGGACCAGATTGGGAAATGGGAAATAGGAAATGGGAAAGGAAGGAGTGTTTGCTTTGGTGTGGTTAAGAGCATGGATGCCAGATTCAGACTGTCTAGATTTAAACCCTGCCATTGGGCTGACAGTGAGCAAGTTTTCTATGCCTCAGTTTCCTCACCTGTAGAATATAATGAGCACCCAACTCATAAGAACTGTGAAGATAAGGCGGGTTAAAACATGTATACATCTTTGAGAAGTCCCTAGAATGTAACTAGTAGTTGTGGTACTTCATGGATCCTGGTTAAACAGGCTCTTGACCAAGATCTTTTTGCAACTTCAGGCTGACAATAATAATGATTTTTTTTTTTGTAATGACTGCCCCTTGTTGCAATTACCTTTGTATGGCTAGATAAACATCCAACAGAAGCAGTTTATGGGAGGAAAGGGTTTATTTGAGGTTTACAGAATCCAGGGGAAACGCCACCAAGGGCAGAAGAAGCTGGGATCATAGCAGAGAGACACCACCAAAACGGCCAGCAAACACCAACAGCCGAGCTCAAACTGCTTTTTTTTTTTTTTTTTTTTTTTTACCCCTTAGTGCTAAGCTATGAGATCTGCCCCACCCCTCCAGTGACACGGTCCCCTTAGCAGGGATCTACCTGCTGGGGACTTAAGTAGGAAGTTTAATAAAAAATGCCTGAGTCTATGGGGGCCATGCATTCAAACCACCACAACCCTCCTTTTTTTTTTTCTTTCTTTCTGGATAAATCCTCTACAATAGCTACTCTGACATCTTTTCTTCCATTTCTGCCAGCCAGAGCATTAGCAATAGGAGGGACTAACATCCTTTGCTCTGGTGCCTGGGTTCCACCCATCCCGGTTTGGGTGACGATGGCACGTACTTGAAAAACACAGCACGGAGGACCTGAGACACTAGAGGAGATAGATGGGCAGTTTCCCTGGCCAGGCTGATGGATAAGGAAACAGAGCCCTTGGGAGGTGACTAGCTTCTACCCCAAGATGGAGAAGAGGATGACTGACTCCACTTCCTCTTTCGTGGCCTAAGGGCTGGCTTGGCGGGCTTTCTGGGCCAACCTGCGCAACACTGGATGATGCATCGTGGGCCAACCAGCGCCTTCGTCTTCACTTAAACTGCCCAATCATGGGCTCTGGACAGACGGGCTTCCCCCACTCAATAAAAACCCAGTTCCCAGCAGGGCGTAGTGGTGCACGCCTTTAATCCGAGCACTCAGGAGGCAGAGGTAGGAGGATCACTGTGAGTTCGAGGCCGCCCTGAGACTACATAGTGAATTCCAGGTCAGCCTGAGCTAGAGTGAGACCCTACCTCAAAAAACAAAACATAAAAAAAAATAAATAAAATAAATAAAAATAAATCCAGTTCCCAATGGGACAGTGGCTTTTCCAGCTCTGAAATCCCCTCCTCCCAAAGGAGTCCGTTCTCGCTGCTTCTTTTCTTCTTACTTCGAAATAATATTTATTCTTTTAAACTCTTTCCTGCCTTTTAATTCTCTAATCGACAAGAGAAAATGAACCCAACACCCCTACATGGTATCAGACCTTTGTATTTTTTCTTGTAAATGATCTGTTTATCCTCTTTGCCCACCCATATTTGTGATACATACTGTTTTCATGTGCTGTGATTTGAATGTGCAAGCAACTCTGAGTTCATGTGTTAGAAGTTTAAACACAACAGCAGCAGCGCTAAGATTCTGGGTCTTAAGAGGTGACTAACCTTCATGAACTAATGTGGTTATAGTTGGAGTGGGTCAGTTATTTCTAGAGCCGACTTGCTATAAAACTAAGTCTAGGGCTGGAGAGGTAGCCCAGGCAGGAAAAGTGTGTGCCTCACAAGCATGAGACCCTAAATCCAGTCTCAGCACCCACATAAATATCAGGCATGGAGGCCATAGTCCCAGCCCTGAGAGGTGGACTCAGGTGGATCCCTGGAGTTGCTGGCCAGCTAATCTAGCCTAATTAGTGAGCTCCAGACCAAATCAGGACACTGTCTCCAAAAGAGGTGGACCATGGGCTGGAAAGATGGCGCAGCGGTTAAGGCACTTGCCTGCAAAAACTAACAACAACCCTGGGTTCAATTTCCCACTGCCCACATAAAGTCAGAGACACAAAGTGGCGCATGCATCTGGAATTCATTTGCAGTGGCTAGAGCCGTGGCATGCCCATTCTCCCTCTTCTCTCTCTCTCTCTCCTCTCCTCTCCTCTCCTTGAAAGTAAATATTGCAAATAAATAAAACATAAAAAATAAAAACAAGGTGGGCTGGCTAGAGACCCTGGCATGCCCATTCATTCTCTCTCTCTCTCTCTGCTTGCAAACAAATAAATAAAATATTAAAAATAAAATAGAGGTGGACCACATACGTGAGGGTAAGAGCTGGGGCTGTCCTCTGGCCTCCACATGCAGTACATGCACACACGTGTGCTCACACACACATGCACATGAGCACGCTTACACATGCAGAAGCAAAAACTAAGCCCAGCCTTTTCTGAGAGCACAAGCGTCTCATCAGAAGTGACCCCTTGATCTTGCACTCTCAGGGCTTCAGAGATGTGATCAGAATACATATCACAACTTCCCATGTACTGCAGTCTGTGATAGCAGCTAGCAATGCCAGTAAACCCGGTAAGGCGTGCAAAGACATGTCTTAAGAGATTTTATAGAAACTTAAGCAACTTCAGAAATTCCAGTGGTGAGACTCTCCTCGTAGCCCTGAGAAGGAAAGTGCCAGGCGAGCCCCTCCTGCTGGTAGTGGATGCAGGTACAGAAAACCCAGCTTGATGCTCCGCCTGTCAGAGTGTGGCCTCTTCCATGACCTCCAGACTTGTCCCCCAAAGCCACATTTCCCACCCAGTCCCCGCACTCAGGCATTACAGAGAGCCGTTTCCCACAGTTTACAGCCCACCCCCCTCCTTTTTTTTTTTTTTTTTTTAAAGACTGGGGATGAATAGCTGAGAGGATTTTTAAGCTAACTTGAGACCCCTCGTGATTTCATGCTGTAATTTTGGCAATTCCCCCATTAGCACCTTCAAATCTCCATTCCAGGCAGCGCAGGATTCAGCTGCATTTGGTCATTTAAGCAACACACGTTCCCGTCAGAAAAGATTAGCCTTGGAGCCCTGTCAGAGAATGAGACCAAGCTGCTGTTTTGTTGTTTTTTTCCCTCGTGGAGAGAGTAAAACAGCAGGACAGCCATTTTATTCAATAAACGTAAAAATGGTTTTATTAAATTAGGTTGCATGTGGCGATTTTCATGCAACTGTATAATGTACTTTGAGCATATGACCCCATCCTCGACTACTTTTCTCCCCCCCCCCCCACTTCCTTATTTCCTCCATTCTCTTGGACAGTTCTGCTTTCCTTTCATGTCATCTGTACATACATGATTTTATCTATCTCTATAAGATCCAGCACCCACAAATAAGAGATGTGAAGTAACTGTCCTTCTGAGACTGAATTTGCTTAACACTATTATCTGCAGTTGCACCCATGTTCCTGCAGACGACATGATTTCGTTTGTCTTCATGGCGGAAAATAATCCGTTGTGTATAGAAAGCATATTTTCTTTATCCATTCCTCTGTAATTGGACACCTATGTTTGTACCACAGCTTAGGTATTGTGAAAAGTGCTACAGTAAACATTGATGTGAAAGTCTATCTCTGATATGTTGACTTGGAGCTTTTCAGGTAAATATCCAAGAGTTGTCTAACTTGGTTATATGATAGGTCTAGTTTGTTTTAGTTTTTTTTTTTTTTTTTTTGAGGAATCATGATGCTAATTTTCATAGTGGTTGGATTAGTTTACATTCCTACCAACAGTGTACAATGGTAATCCTTTTCGCACATCCTCACCAGTATTTGTTATTTATTTTTTTTAATCACTAACATTTTGGAGAGTAGATTTTTTCTTTTTCAGTGTAGATAATACACTTAGAATTATAGACACTTGGATCTAGAACTTCTGGGGAATGAATTTCTAACAATAACATCAAAAGGGCAGGGACAGAGATAAATAATAAAAGGTAGAACACTTGGTATGCACCGGACTTTGTACAAAATCTTTCAACTATGATCTCACTGAATTCTCCCCATGAGATAGATGTCGTTATCACTTCATACACAGAGGGAGAATCCGGGACTCAAGAGATGGCTTAGCAGCTAAGGTGCTTGCTTGCGAAGCCAAAGGATCCAGGTTTGATTCCCCAGGACCCACATAAGCCAGATGCACAAGGTGGTACATACATCTGGAGTTGGTTTGCAGCAGCTGAAGACCCTGGTGTGCCTATTTTTTTTCTCTAATAAATAGTTTTTTGTTGTTGTTGTTGTTTTTTGTTTTTAAAGAAAGAGCTGGGTGTGGTGGTGCAAACCTTTAATCCCAGCACTCAGGAGGCAGAGGTAAGAGGATTGCTGTGAGTTCAAGGCCACCCTGAGACTACACAGTGAATTCCAGGTCAGCCTGGGGTAGAGCAAAAATCTACCTTGGGGAAAAAAAGAAGAAAGAAAGAGACAGAGTTTAGAATGTAAAGTTACTAAAAGTCATAGGTACACTTCTCTGGACTAGAGCAACCAATCTGATGCCAAGACCTTGGGTTCTTAACTTCTCTCTTGTTTTAAAAAAAATATTTATTTATTTATTTGAGAGAGAGAATGGATGCACCAGGTCCCCTAAACGAACTCCAGACACATGCACCACCATGTGCATCTGGCTTGCATGGGTTCTGAGGAGTCGAACCTGGGTCCTTAGGCTTTGCAGGCAAGCACCTCTTAACTTCTTCCTATACATTGGGCTCTTAACTTCTTTACATGGATGTTCTGGAGGTTGTATCCTCTATTTCTCAAACAATAGGTGCTCAGAAACACATTAGCCAATTGAATGAATGAATGAATAGTCTGTGATGCATGGCGTAGGTCAGAGGCAAGCCAGGGTGAGCTGAAAGCTATAATAGGATGGCCTGTCATACCAAGCAAGTGCTCTACCATTAAGCTACGCCTCAAATGCATTCCTAACATATAGTCTAGGGGAATGAAAAGCAGGCTGCAAAATGATATGCAAGATATTGTGCATAAAATATGGTTCTGAGACTGGGAAGATGGCCCAGTGGGTAGTGTTTGCTGTGTAAGCATGAGGACCTGAGTTCAAATCCCCAGCTCCCACTTAAAAAATAGAAGTCCTGGACTGGACAGATGGCTTAGCAGTTAAGCCACTTGCCTGAGAAGCCTAAGGACTCATGTTTGACTCTCCAGACCACATATAAGCCAGACACACAAGGTGATGCAAGCGTGCAAGGTCACACATGTGCACAACGTGGTGCACATGTCTGGAGTTCGATTATGGTGGCTGGAGGCCCTAGCACACCAATATTCTCTCTCTCTCTCTCTCTCTCTTTTATGAAAAAAGAGGCCAGTCTGTTGGGCTTACCTCAAAAAAAAATAGGAATGTTGGGCTGGAGAGATTGCTCAGTGGTTAAGGAGTTTGCCTGTGAAGCCTAAGGACTCAGGTTCAATTCCCCAGTACCCACGTAAGCCAGATGCACAAGGTGGTGCATGTATCTGGCTAGAGGCCCTGGTGTACCCATTCTTTTTCTATCTGCCTCTTTCTCTTTCAAATAAATAAATATCTAAGAAATAAAAAAAAAAAAACGGGGGCTGGAGAGATGGCTTAGTGGTTAAGCGCTTGCCTGTGAAGCCTAAGGACCCCGGTTCGAGGCTCGATTCCCCAGGACCCAGGTTAGCCAGATGCACAAGGGGGTGCATGCATCTGGAGTTCGTTTGCAGTGGCTGGACGCCCTGGCATGCTCATTCTCTCTCTCTCTCTTTTTCTCTCTCTCCCTTTCTGCCTCTTTCTCTGTCTGTCACTTTCAAATAAATAAAAATAAACAAACAAACAAAAAAAAAACCCGGGAGTGTCACTGCATGCTTGTAATACCGCGCTGAGGAGGTGGAGACAGGAGGATCCCTGGGACTCGCTGGCTAGCTAGTCCAGCTGAATCAGTAAGGCCCCAAATCTAATGAGAGACTTGCCTCAGAAAAGTAAGGTAACATGATTGAGGAAGACACATGTGCACATGCACACACTTACAAACATGCGTGTTCACAGACCCACACCAGGCACAGGAAAGGCAGTCTGGAAGTACACACACCAGCACACCGATAGTTAGGTACGCCTGCACGGTAAGAATATAAGTGGTTTTGGTATGGCAACAGGACCCCAGGAAGAGCCTTGGCTGGGCCTCCCAAGGCTCCGTGTCACAATTGCTGACATAAACTTTTTGTGAAAATTCAGATTTATTTTGTCTTCATTTATTAGCCAAATTACTAACCGTATTAAGTCAACTTATAAGAAAAGATCAGAAAACAATAAGGGGACCGAATTCTTCCTGTGCCAGCTCCCAAATCATCTTCTTTTTTTTAAATTTAATTTTATTTTTTCTCAATTTTTTTTAACATTTTCCATAATTATAAAAACTTCACTGTGGCTCCTGAGACCCAAGCCACCTTCTAATTGTGCCCCTCGTCGCTCAGCCTCCTCACACTTCTCCCCTCTCCCTCCAGCATTGCCCCATTTGCACCACAGGCCTTGTTTGAGGACTGGCTTGCACACAAAGAGGTCCAACTCTACACCAGTGGGCATCGGCCTGACCTCTCTGACCCGCCAGGTCCTGGGAAAGGGAGCCTGAAAACCCCCCTTGGGCAGCGAGTGGGAAGCGGTGGTGAGATGCCCCCACAGCTCCTGCTCCCAGGCCAGCCTTATCCCTTGCTGAGGGGCCAGGGCTTCCTGCCAGGAAGCAGGGGCCCTGCACACAAAGGGGGTTATCGGTCAGCATCAGGGGATTAGGACCACAGGGCGCCCTGCTTTGAGCGGCTGGGTTCCCAGGCCCTTCCTGTGTGAATCTTTACTTCCTTGGAAGCTCTTATTTTGGTCTTTTCCAGGACGGAAGCCCTCCCCCCAGCTTCTTACCCCTCTCTCACCTTGGGCCAGCTACCTGTCACCTTTGTCCTTGGAGTCTAAGTCATCTCAGCTTGAAAATGATAAGAGGCTACATGCGTTTCCCCCAGGTCTTTTTCTTTTTCAGATCGGGTAGAAAATCGGTGCTCTAACTTGCTTGGATTTCTTGGTAAGAGCACTGGTGTCATCTGAGAAAGGGAATAAATCATATCTATAGATCAAGGTTAGTGTTGTTAATCTAATGATCTTTTTTTTTTTTTCACCAGCCCTTTCGAGAGGGTTATTCTGGGCTGGAGAGATGGTTCATTAGTTAAAGGTGCTTGCTTGCAAAGCCTGATGACCCAGGGTTCAATTTCCTAGTACCCATGGAAAGCCAGAAGCAATCTGGCTGCATATCTGGAGTTTATTTATTATTTATTTATTTATTTATTTATTTGTTGGGGGGTTTGATATAGGGTTTCACTCTAGCCCGGGCTGACTTGGAACTCACTACACAGTCTCAGAGTGGCCTTGAACTCATGGCAACCCTCCTACCTCTGCCTCCCAAGATGGGATTAAAGGCGTGCGCCACCATGCCCGGCTTGGAGTTTGTTTTTAAAAGAGATGGTTATTTTATATTAAAAAGCAGAAATGAAGGCTTGGAGAGATGGCTCAGTGGCTAATGCACTTGCTAGCCAAGCCTGGTGACCTGGGTTCAGTTCTTCAGTGTCCCCATAAAACCAGAAGCACAAAGTGGTGCAAGTGTCTGAGTTCGTTTGCAGTGGCAGGAGACCCTGACACATCCATACTCATGCTTTCTCTGTTTGCTTCTTTCTCTGTTGCTCTCAAGTAAATAAATGGACAAATACAGAATATTTCTAGAAAGCAGAGATGGGGGCTGAGGAGATGCTCAGTGGTTAAGTACCATTTCAAGCCAGTTGCACAAAGTGGCACATGCGTCTGGAGTTTGTTTGCAGTGGCAGAGTTCCTGGTGCACCCATACTCTCTCTCTCTCTCTCTCTCTCTCTCACTTTGCTCACAAATAAATAAAAATATTTTTAAAGCAGTGATATTTATTTAAAAAATATAAGAACGGGCTACTGAGATGGCTTAGTGGTTAATACACTTGCCTGAAAAGCCTAAGGACCCAGTTTCAATACCCCAGTATCCATGTAAGCCAGATGCACATGGTGGCACATGCATCTGGAGTTCGTTTGCTGTGGCTGGAGGCCCTGGTGTGACCATTATCTCCCTCTCACTCTTTCTCTTCTTTCTCTCTGTCTCTCTGCTTCTCTCTCAAATACATAAAGTTAAATAAAATAAAACAAGCAAAAAATCCTAGTTGTTTACTTATAATAAGTTTTTGGAAAAAAGCTTAATTTCTAGCCATGGTGGTGCATGCCTGTAATCCCAGCACTTGGGAGACTGAAGCAGGAGGATCTTTGAGAGTTCAAGGTCAACATGGGCTCCATAGCAAGACCTTGTTCCGAGTGACAGAGAAGAACATGTTGTAAGTCCTCTCTCTGATAAAAACAGCAGCATTGCTTCTAAAATTGATACTGTGTTCAAGGATGGGGCTACACACTTGTAATCCCGCGACCTGGGAGGCTGAAGCAGGAGAACGTTCAGTTGGTTATTGTCTAACCTGCTCTGCATAGTGAGACAATTGTTTTCAAACCAAAAACAGAAACATCCACCCTTCTGCTGTAAAAGAAAAGCTGTCATTTATTTGTTCAATAGTTACTCTATGTGTCAAGTAGCCTACTAATAAATTCACGTGGTCCATGAGGTCCTAAAGTGACCCTCAGAGAAGGTGAATAACTCCTTGAGGTCACCTAGAGTACAAAGACCAGAGCTGGGTTTGCAGCCTGGCCTCTATGACCACGGTCTTTTGACCTTACATTGTACTGTTGCCTCTCAAAGCAGCCCCCAATGTTCTTGTGTTATTAGTCACAAGCCTGTCTCTCTCTCTCACCCATACAAACGCAGATTCTCAAACTTTAGCACCTTGCCCAGGACCTCAGCCTGTTTGCTCACAAAAAGACAAAAAGATCACGTTCTCACAGCCATTCATGTCAATCAAAAGAAAAACTAACTAACCCTAACAACAAAGCATGTACCAGCAAGGTCAACAAAGGCAGGCCTTTTCTGAGAGATTCACCTGTGTATAGGAGAATATACATACATTATATACCTTCTCAACAATCGTGCCTTCATGGACCTTCGACCATCCTCATCGGCCTACTGGATAATTGAGTATTGCTAGTGGCTACTTCCCAATGTGGGAAAAGAGAAAGGGAGGGAAAGGAAGGAGAAGGAAGTCGGGGGAGGGAGAGGAAGAGAAGGAAGAGGAGAAGAAAGAAGGGATGGAGGGGAAGATTTTTGTTCAGAAATACAGTAAGGGGTTGGGGAAATGGCTCAGTGGTTAAGGCATTTGCCTGAGAAGCCTAAGGACCCCGGTTCTATTCCTCAAGACCCACGTAAGCCATATGCACAAGGGGGTGCACGCGTCTGGAGTTCATTTGCAGTGGCTGGAGGCCCTGGTGTGCCCATTATCTCTTTCTCTCTGCCTCTCCCCCCCCCTCAATTAATTAAATAAATAAATAAAATTTAAAAAAAAAAGAAATACAATAGGGATGGAGGTTAAAACCTGCTGCTACATCTTGTAGCCATGGAATTTGTGATTTGTGCAGGCTCCGCCTCTGTGCTCTTTTCCACTGAGAAGGGGCAGTTGGGGCCCAGGACACAGCCTTACATCAGAGACCAGGCCCACTCTGACTCAGCAGGCCAGAGGCCAGACCTGCACCTCCCTGTTTTCGCTCAGATCCACAGGGACCCATGGGTATAATGATTCCGATGAGCTCTTCTTGCCCTGCAAGACTGAGAGAGGTCTGCGGTGCTCTGGGTAAACACCCAACTGGTCAATTTAAGAGATTTAATTCATATTTATGCCATCCAGTCGGCCTGCCTGAAAAATGAAAAAGTCTCTGAGCTCACGTTCATATGCATGGCTGGAGCTCCTCAGATCTCAAGTACAAGACCAGTTATGGCTACATAATAATGAAACGTTATCTCAAAAAAGTTCAACCCAGCCATTATGCAAAACCGGGCAGAGTTCTTGCATGAGGGGAGAGAAATTTCTGCATCGTCTTGAGAGGGGGTTACAGTTAGGGTGACTAGACCCCTGACGGTAAAACAGGGCAGGAAAATTGCACTCGTTAGAATTCAAAGATGATCTCTTGTCTGGTTTCCTATACCTGCTTTTTCCACAAACAACCAGGACCCCTCCTGGGAGGGAGGGCTTTCATAGGATTTAAGCATTGTGGTTGGTCAAGTTCAGCCCCTGGAACTTGGTGCCAGGGCTAGCCTCTTCCTGAGACAGCCCCTAGCTCTAACCAAACAGCTGTCCCTTTGGTTCGCCAGAGCAGGAAGACAGCCCAGCACTATAAGGTTATAAATACCTTTATAAGGGGAGGGCAAGCTCGCTTTCTGATCACTTGGGAACTTCCGGCTATGGCTGAGCTTTTCCCTCGGCCTGGCCTGGGCTGGCTCGGCCCAGGGTCAGCCTGGGGGTGCCCCTAGCCGTCCACACGGGTTATCCCTCCAGCTCCCCACATGGCAGGAGCTCCTTAAACTTTCTTTTCTCTCTTTTCTTTCCATGTTTTTGTTTCCAGGCCCTCCACATGGGATCTCTAGCCACGTGGGTACCTTTCCTTGGCTCCGTACTTCCCTCAATAAATACAATAATTTATTAATTATCCTTCTCAGCCTTATTTTTTTTATTCAATTCTTTGACTAAAATTAGAAACGAACCTAGGGTGTGGGATTCAAGGACTTTCCTGGACCCTTAGGACCCTGTTACGATCTTACAGGCCCCTGTCTAAAAATGCCCACTTGCACTAGTGAGTACGGGCTACTGTTCTTTAGTTCCTAGTTTTCAAGCCAGTACCTTTCCATATATGACTTAAAACAGGATAAAATGATTTGGAAGACAAAGATTTTCTCCCCCTTTCTCTGGAATGAAGGATGATTTGAAGGCCAGACCTGGGCTCTTAGGATGCTTTAAGAAGTCTTCATCTTCTCAAGGGACTTTTTCGTTGCATTGAGGAGAGTCCTTTGGCTTCAGCGGACAAACAGGGGCACCAGTAAAAGAGGTCAGGTCATTTCTCAGTTTCAAATGGGAAGGAAGACTTGTTCTTGAAGTTCTCAGCAGCTTATATTTCTAGACTGCCACGGTCCCCTAGAAGGATACTCGGGGACCCTGAGGAGTCTTTAGCTGGAGCATTGATGGCCCTGCAGGTTCAGGGTTGCTATGTTGGTGACAACATGTGTCAAAAGCTTTATGTTAAAAAACCTCCACTTCTAGAAAGCTCTCCTGGCGAATGAGCCAGCTGTGCTACGAGGCTGTTAAATAAAACATATGGGAGGCCATTGTTTTGGTTTGAGCTCTCACACAAAGCCAACAGATGGGACCCAAGCAGAGGTTCTAAATGCCAGGAAATCAAGCTGAACTTAAAAGTCTTTAATGTCCCTTCTTCCTGCTCAGGAATAAAGCCAGATGCCTCAAAACAGTCTATAAGGCTCTCTGCTTGATTCCTTCCACCCTTGCCTTCCCCACCCCACTTCTTTCTTGTTTCGCTGTGTGTGTGTGTGTGTGTGTGTGTGCATGATATTTGTATGTGTGAACGTGTTCATGTGTGTGAGCGTGCCACAGCGTGAGGGTGGAGACTGGAGGACAACTTCGGGTGTCAGTCCTCACCTTCCTTCCTCCTCTTTTCTCTCGTGCACTATGTTCGCCTAGGCTGGCCGGCAGGTGAGATTCTCCTGTCCCTGCCTCCCTTCTCACGATAGGTGTGCTCGGATTACAGATGCTGGTGCCACAGCTTGTGGCTTCTGTGTAGATTCTGTGGAATACGAACTCAGGTACTCGTACATGTATGGCGATTGCTTCATCCACTGAGCCACCTCCCAGGTCCTCACACCTCTTTTTCTCCTGTGTCATTCAGCTTCAGCTAACTTGCATTTCTTTTTTTTTTTCCAATTTTTATTTATTCACTAACCTTTTAAATTTTTATTTTAGAGAAAGAGAGAGAGAATTGGCATGCCAGGGCCTCAGCCACTGCAATTGAACTCCAGATGCTTGTGCCACCTAGTGGGCATGCGTGACCTTGCTCTTGCCTCACCTTTGTGCATCTGGCTTACCTGGGGTCTGGAGAGTCAAACATGGGTCCGTAGGCTTCACAGGCAAGCGCCTTAACTGCTAAACTATCTCTCTAGTCTTATTTTTATTTATTTATTATTAGACAGAGAGAAAGGATGGGCATGCCAGGGCCTCTAGCCACTGGAAATGAACCCCAAACATGTGCACCACCATGTGCATCTGGCTTGCGTGGATTCTGGGGAATCAAACCTGAGTCCTTAGGCTTCTCAGGCAAGCACCTTAACCACTAAGCAATCTCTCCAAGCGCCTAACATACTTTTCTTACCACAACTAGACCACCACCAGGCAAGCTGCAGCCTCAGGGCCCTTGCATAGGTTTTGTTTCCAGGGATGCTTTTTCTCCCAGATTAGCCACATGGCTGGCTTACTCAAATTTTCCTAAATTGTTAACTTCTTGGTAAAATCTCTGGTCAAGTTAAAAATTGAGCCTCCACACCCTGTTCTCCTCCTCCTTCTAGATTTATGTAGATAGAGACATATACATATACATATACATGTTTTCTTATAACACTAGCTTATTGTTGCTTCTTCTCACTGGAATGTCAACTTCATAAGGGTTACATTTATGTTATGTGCTCTGCTCTGTCCCCTGAACCTAGAAAAGTGCTTGCACCTACCAAGCACTTGATGTATATTTCTGTTGAATAAATGACTAAAGGCATCAGTAATTTGCTCATAATAACTTCATTTTTTTTGAAGCAGTGTCTTACTCTAGCTCAGGCTCACCTGAAATTCACTATGTAGTCTCAGGGTAGCATCAAACTCATGGTGATCCTACTACCTTTGCCTCCCAAGTGCTGGGATTAAAGGTGTGCCCCACCATGCCCAGCTCATTTGTTTGTTTTTGTGAAAGAGTCTCACTATGTAGCCCAGGCTGACTTTAACTCACTCCTGTGTGCACCACCAAACCCCACTTCATAACAACCTTTTGGAATAATGATTGTCCCAATTTTATAATTCAATAAAATAGGAGTCAGGAGGTCACAAATTGACTACATTATTTTAGTTAATTTCATATCCATATGAATGCCTGGAACTGCATGTTTATCTGCTTTATTGAGATAAAATTCAAAGGTTTCTAGTATTTCTCACATTTATTCAACTAATATTACCATCTAACTTTAGAACATCTTTATCACCACCCCCCAAAAAAGAAGACCTATACTCATCAGCAGCCACCCCCCCCCACTATCCTTCTCACCCTCTAACTCTAGGCAACCACAAAACTACTTTATAAGTGGAGTCATATAATACATGTCATTTGTGACTGGCTTTGTTTAGCAATAGGGGTCAAGGTTCCCTTATGTTGTAGTGTGCATTAATTCTTCACTTCTTTTAATGTTTCTATCGTGAAGTTATGCATCATTGTACTTATTCATGTGTGTAGACATGTGGTCATTTCTACTGTTTGGCTTTTGTGAACAACGTTACTATGAATATCCATCTAGAAGCTTTCATGTGGATACATCTTTTCAATTTCTCTTGGGTCCATAACCGAGAAGTAGACTTGCTAGGTTGTGTGGAAGTGAAGCCATGCTAGAGAATGTGAGTGGTGCATCTCATTGTGGTTATCATTTACATTTCCCTGTGGTTAATGGAGCTGATTTATGTATCTTTGAAGACATGTCTATTCAGATCAGTTCTCCCCACCCCAACATTGGACTGTTGAATTGTAAGAATTCTTTGTAGACACTGGATCTAAGTTCCTTATCATGTATATGTCCTGTAAATGTTCTCTTGATCTGTAGCTCACTATTGCACTTTTAAATAGTATCAATACTTTCCCCCAGTATCATTACTGGGGAAAAATTATTTGTTTGTTTTTGTTTTTTGCTCTGGGGATTGAACTCAGGGCGTCATGAATGCCAATCAAATTCTCACTGAGCTATATCTGCAGCTCCTTTAAAAAAATGTTTTCTTAAAGCCAGGTGTGCTGGCGCACACCTTTAGTCCCAGCACTTGGGAGGCAGAGGTAGGAGGATCGCCCCTGAGTTCGAAGCCACCCTGACAATACAGAGTGAATTCCAGGTCATCCTGGGCTAGAGAGAGACCCTACCTTGAAAAAGTGTGTTAAGCACTAAGCCATCTCTCCAGCCCTGTCTTGCACTTCTTTTAAGCACACATCCTTTAAATTTATTCCTAAGTATTTTATTCTTTTTGATGTTATTACAAATAGAATTGTTTGCTTCATTTATTTTTGGATTTAAATAAATTGCCAATGCATATATATAAAATTGGTAGGGGCTGGAGAAATGGCTCATCAGCTAAAGGCACTTGCTTGCAAAGCCTGGCAGCCTGGGTTTGATTCCCAGTACTCACATAAAGATAGATGCACAGGGCTGGAGAGATGGCTTAGCAGTTAAGTGCTTGCCTGTGAAGCCTAAGGACCCCGGTTCAAGGCTTGATTCCCCAGGACCCACGTTAGCCAGATGCACAAGGGGGTACACGTGTCTGGAGTGCGTTTGCAGTGGCTGGAGGCCCTGGCACGCCCATTCTCTCTCTTTCTCTCTCTCTGCCTCTTCCTCTCTCTGTCACTCTCAAAAAAAAAAAAAAAAAAAAAAAAGATAGTTGCACAAAGTGGCATGTAGGGCTTGATTTATACATCACCTCCATAAACTTTTGTGTTCTGAATGTTAGGTCCCCAACTGATGGCAATCTGGGAATCAAAGCCTCCTGGAGGCACTGTATTGTGAGGGGTGTGCTTATGGGTGTTATAGTCAGTTTATCCTTGCCAGTGTTTGGCACATTGTCCTATTGCTATTGTCCACCTCATGTTGGCCAGGAGGTGATGTTCACCCTCTGCTTGTGCTACTGTTTTCCCCTGCCATCTTGGAGATTCTCCTTGAGTCTGTAAGCAGAGATAAACCCTTTCCTCCCACAAGCTGCTTTTGGTTTTTTTTTTTTTTTTCTTCTGCCAGCAATGCAAAACTGACTGCAACACTAAAGTTGGTACTGAGAAGCTAGAAACCTGACTGTGTTGGCTTTTGGCCTTTTGGAGATTATCTTTGAGAAGAATATGAAGATTTGAAACTTTGGCCTAAGAGACACCTTGTAGTGTTGTAAGTATAGGTAGATGGACCATTCTGGTCAGAGTTGAAAGACCTGAATGCAGTAAGAACTGTGGACTGTGAAGCTTGGCTAATGAGGGTAAGAAAGAGATTTGCCTGGACTGGACTAGAAGCAGTTTGTGTGAGAGGCTTGCTGTTATGCCCATGTCCTGAGAACTTGTACAGGTTTGCATCGCATAGAAATGGAGCAGAGGGATATGGCACAGGAAACAATGAAATCCTGTGGCCAAAACTGCTGTCCATTCAGCTGCAATTGTTTGAGAGATTACAAAGATTGAGATTGGGTCAGCTGACCTGAATTGGGGCAACAGGAAGAATGCAAACTTGTATGAAGGGGCCTGAATGCTGAAGGAGTGTCCTGTTCTTCAAAGTCTGCTTTATTCCCACCTGGATTAACAAGTTGGTAGCCCACCTGGTATTATGGAGTATAACAAATGCAGGAAAGAGAGGGTCATTGAATTTGCAAAACGGTTTTGCATTATGGAAACGGCCATGGGCAGTGTGAAGCAGGCTTGTTATTACCTGCCTGGAGACCCCATGGAGCCACGAGGATGAACTGTGGGTTGCAGTAGAGACCCAATGGAGATGCCAGGACTGTGGCATGGCTGCCAAGGAGAACTGCTGGCACTGGATAAAGTGTTTTGGGACTGTGAGTAGCCTACCTGGAGAGGCAGAATTGGAACTCCAGAGACTTGTCACTGGTAAGAATTACTGGAGTTGGATACTTATCATGGGTTAGAGTTGTCAGACTTGGAGGAACAGTTTGATATTTTCCCTGTTTATTTTAAATTTTGTATTGGTTGAGTATTTCTTTGCTATGCCCAATGCCATCTTTTTCAGTATGAATGTTTATTTTGTGCCATTATGGGTGTATGTTTCGGGGGGAGGTTGTTTGTTTGGCATTATGGTTCACTTAAAAGACCTTGGAGTATGGGGATACTTGAACATCAGTGAGATTGATCAAAAACTATGGGCACTTTTAAGGTTGGACTGAATGCATGAATGCATTACATTTTCATCATAGATGGTTATCAGTTTATGGGGCCCAGGGGTGGAATATGATGGCTTGATTCAGATGTCTGCCTTAAACTTATGTTTCTGAATGCATTGGTCTCCAGCTGGTGACAATTTGGGAATTGAAGCCTCCTGGGGGCAATGTACTGTTGGGGTCGGGCTTATGGGTTGTCCACCTTATGTTGCTGTTGTCGACCTTATGTTAGCCAGGAGGTGATGTGCACCCTCTGCTCATGCCATCATTTCCCCCTGCTATCATGGAGCTTCTCCTCAAGTCTATAAGCCCAGATAAACCCTTTCCTCCCACAAGCTTCTCTTGGTTTGATATTTTCTGTCAGCAACGTGAAGCTGACTACAACAGAGTGCATGCATCTGCAGCTCATTTGCAGTAGTAAGAAGCCTCAGAGAGCCCATTCTTTCCCCACTTTCTTTCTCTCTCTCTTAAATAAATATTAAAAAGAAATAAAACTGATATTGAATATTGATCTTATATGTAGCAACCTTGCTAAAAATATTTGTTAGTCCTAGTAATCATTATTAATGAATTCCTTACAGTTTTCTTTATGTAAGAAGATCATTTAGTCTGCAAATACTGATAGACTTACTTCTTCTTCTCTAATCTGGATATCATTATACTTTTCTTCAGCTGAATTGCTCAGACTAGAACTTGCAGTACAATTTTGAATAAGCACTGAGAAGACCAGATAGAGTTGCTTTGTTTCTATCTTTGGAGGAAAGCATTCAGGCTTTCATTTAAAGCAGAGGTGCACAGCGTTTGACATTGTGACATGATGTTTCATCTACAAATGTGTTGGGTCACATTCATCTTGGGACAGATGCAGTTTGCTGTTTTCTTGTTGAGCACACCTGATTTAAAGTGTGATGTTTGGTATCTTTTATGAGTACCCTTTGTCAGATTGAAGAAGTTGCCTCTTGTCTTAGATTATCTTTTTTTTTTTTTTCTGATACAGAGAGTTTTGGGCAGGTTGGCCTCAAACTTGCTATGTGGCTGAAGAGGACCTTGAACTCCTGAGCCTCCTACATCTACCTCCCAAGTGCTGGGAATGGAGATTTAAACCACCATATCTAGCTCTGTGGAAAGAAGAGTTTTTTCTTAACTACAAATGAGTGTTGAATTTTATCAAAATGACTTTTCAATATCCATTGAGATAATAACTTGATTTTTGTTTTTATTTTGTTGACATGGTATATTATGTTAATTAATATTAATATTAAACCAACCTTGGCATTTCTGGAATAAATTATACTTTGTCACATGTTACATTGCTGATTTTAGCCTGTTAGTATGTTTGAAGATTTTTACATTTATGTTCATAAGACATATTGATCTGTAATTTTCATTTGTGATAACTTTGGTTTGGTATCAGGGTTAATATTGGCTTCATAAAATATATTAGGGACATTTCCTACTATTCTATTTTTTGAGATTTTATGGACTCTACTAATTTTACTTACAATTTAAATTCCTGGTAGAATTCATTAGTTTAAGTCATCTAACCCTAGGCATTTCTATAGGAAAAGATTTTTTTAAGTTATTAGCCTGTTTATTTATTGTAGGCCTATTATGTCTTCTCTTCTTTTTTTTTTTTAAGTAAGCTTCTGTAGTTTGTGTCTTTTTAGGAATCTGCTCACCTAAGTTGTATAATTTGCTGACATACAGTTATTCATACTATTTCCTTTTAATTTTTTTGTTTCTTTAAAATTAGTGCTGATGCCCTCTCTAATTCCTCTTTTTGACTGTAATTGCATTTAAATACAAAGATAGTATGTGACATTGGAGCTTTAACACTATTTAGTCAAGATAGCAAATGTCTATGGGAGACTTCCGGTCAAAATGGCGGCCTCCTAACCACACTTCAGCTCCTGGGAAGGTAGTGAGACCCACGGAGATAAACCACCTCTCACACTTCAGCCAGGGCCCAGATGAAACCACCGAGGAATTGGTGTGATGAGCAAGAGTGCTGCTTCCATGGTGAACCTGACAATCAGTGCCAGGGTGAAGGAGACAGATGAGGAGGACACTCAATACATACCAAAGCAGAAATCCAGAAGCTCCTGAGAGCTTTTCACTGAAGTAGACTTAAAACACACCCACCAAGACTCAGGGAATTTTGCAGAAGAGAGGGCAGAAAGATTGCTAAAGACACAGATTGGGATGGCATACTCAGAGGCATTGCCTCCCCCCAACAACTGATAGCTGCTCTCATAACTCATAACCCACAGCCCCATGGGGAATATCAGTAACCCCATTAAGAAGAGTCCTCAGTGGAATGGGGACAGGGAGGAGGCAAATAATGGTACCAACACATGATGTGTCCATACAAAGTATATTCATAATTTTAAAAATGGTAGAAAGAGATAAATGAGCAATAAAGAAGAATAGGAAGAGAATAAAGTAAATAAATAACTATACAATAAAGAAAAAGATGTCTGGAAATTAATGAGATTTTCTATGGCTGTGGCTTGACATGACTGCAGCCATTTTGAGTCAACCATGGTTACCCTTGACCTAACCCTAGCTAGATTTTCTACATAGAAAAACATACATAGATAAACCCATTAGAAGCATATGTAGATTCAGGGATGCACCTGACTTTGGATTTTTATCTTAAGATAAACCAACTACATTCCAGCCAGGATGAAGTCACTTTTTCCTAACCTGTAAATAAGACCCTCTTTCTGATCCTAATTGTGGGTATCAAACTGGTATCAATAAGTCCTTCAATAAATTACACCCTATGTTTATCTGTCTCTTTTCAGTCTCACAGCACCTTGGAGTGGTTGTTATATTGGGATTGATTGGGTTGTTACAGAATAGATTACAAAGGGAATAATGCAGACTATGGAGTAAGTAGGATCTTAGTGAAAGTTTTTCCAGCGGTACTGGCCCCACCTCCTAAAAATTGCCTCACAGAATTGTAAAGCAGTGAGGTTGGGTATAGGGAAAACATCATGGCACGTTGACATTGCATTATTACTCTCCTGACATTACCAGGAAAGGCGTGTCTCGGAAGAGTCATCTGATAGCATATGGAAACATTTTACAGGCAGCAATAAATTGAAAAGGAGGTTGAGTTGTCATGAGATTAACCACCCATAATCATTTTCATGACAAAATCAAAAAGAACAGATTCACTCCTTCCTTATTGCTTTCTTAAATTGTTTTTTTTTCAAAAGGCAGTTAGGAGAAACAGGGAAGTTAAACTACTCAATTCACACAAACCATGTGCTGTAAGCAAATTTGTTAGTGACTCAATGTGTTGCTGAAGGGTTAATAAACTATTATTTGGGAATGATCTAGATATTTAGGAGAAAAGAAGTATGGTTATGACTATTGTTACTGATAAGAAAATGCAGTGCATATGACTTAGAATTACATGAGCTTGAATGTATTGCCCCCATTTTTATAATTGCATAATTCATATTATTTGCTTTTTAAAAATACACAAAAATTAGGTCTTAAATTACACTGTCGTGTTGAGTTCTACCATGATATTATAAGTCAAATGTTAGGCTCACAAAGGCAAGGACTTTGGATGACTATTTCAGAGTGTGGCTCCCCAACATATGTGTGTGTGTGTGACTAAGGATAGAACCCATAGCTTAGTGCATGATAGGCCAGTGTTCCACCACTGAGCTGTGCCTCTCACCCCGGAGGGTGCTTTAGCCATGTAAGACCCCACGAATAGCTATGGGATCAGGTAATGATTAATAGTAGCTGCCTGTCACTAGGTTCCAGTACAAATAATAATAATGGAAATTTCCTTTTTGTTGAAGAAATCCCACAGTTCAAAGACAAAATAATACCTGCTCCTAGTAATTTCCAAAATGCAGCTCTAAAACTCTCCTAAATGATTGGCCCCTTGAGTGATGAGGCACCCCATTTCTAGGTTCCAAAAGCTCAGTCTGTCGGGAATATCACAGTCTTAAAATGATCCCAGTTTGAAAACTCTGTTGATGTAAGAATTTTCTTTGATTTAAATGCTGTTTCTCTTGGAGAAGGCTTGTTTTTCTAAGTAACTTAGGTCATTGAACTGGGAATACCAGGAAAAGAAAAATTAAAGAAGACATTTTAAAAACAGAAACTATGGTTACTCTTTTGTATGTATGTGTCTGTACTGAGTTTTTGATGACTGAGAAGTAATTTCACCAATAAATATTGTTATTAATTAAAAACTAGTTGTCAAGATTTTATTTATTTTTTTCTTTTGGTGCTGGGGACCAAACCCTGGATTCCACATATGCTTGGCAAGTGTCCTACCTGATCTACATCTCCAGCCCTGGTGTCAAGAATTTTCATAGGCTATTTAACCATATCTTCCTCATGGGGTTGTTATGAAGAGCAAATGCTCTACTGAATGTAAAGTTCCTGAATAAGTGACAATCATTTGCTGTAGTAAGTTTATTACTCTTGTTAGGCAATCCTGTTCTTGCTTAATATTTTGATAATTTGTTCACTGTGCATCTTCTGGAAGCAATTTTGATTTGTTAAAACACTGTAATAAAATATCATTTGTCTTGATTACTGAGCATTTCGTCTTCCCCTAAATTATGTGCTTAAGGCAAGTGATTCCCTTCCCTCATTTTAATCCTAGCCCTGGTGGGACACTGTGATCCAAGGATGACTTAATCAGGTTTTACAGTATGTACCATGCCTGATCCTCTTTACAGAAAACTGCTCTATTGGCTTTGTACAGAAGCATTGTCATCAGAATTGCAGTGTATTAATGCCCATGCTTCTCCCAGCCACTCTCAATTAGACTAGGTTGTTATCCAACCCAAAGACAACCAGCCCACAGACACCCAGTAACCACTTGTGTTTGTAAACTAGGCTTAAAATGGTATGATAGACCAATTAGATTCCTTCCTGCTGGAAAAGGTCTAATGACCTTAAAATGGAAATGCAACAGCATCTAAAAGTGAAATGACTTCTGGGATGTTCATCTAAAAAAGGCATCATTAAATTAGTGATTAATTAAGTTATTTCTGGGATTTGCCTAAAAGAGGGAGAGGTAGACTGATGTTTAGAAGCAAGATTGTGATGGAAAGCTAGGTGATTGGCTTCATTATTTTATTCTTTCTACTGTTATATGTTGAAAATTCAGTAATTTAGACATTTATTTTTAGTGGTAGCTATTATAAAATTAAGTCAATGAATAGTGAAGGTAAAAGATAAGTATTTACTCCCAGAGTTGCCATAAGGTAGGGTCTTGTTTGCCCATGTTCAGCCATAGATATTCCAACATTATGAGGGACTTGAAAGGAGAGATAAACAGAAAAATGGGAAGTTCAGAAAATAGAATGGAGTGGTCATTCACAGAGAAAGCTAGCGTCCCCAAAAGAGGGATCCCTGATTCATGTCACTTTATCACTTCTGGTTTCCTTACCCCTTGGATTCTTTCCATACTGTAATTCTTGGACCATTCCTGATCCCTTTTGCCTTGTGTTTCTCTTTAAAAATCAGTTTTAGAGCTGGAGAGATTTCTCAGTGGTTAAAGGCACTTGCTTACAAAGCCTGCTGAGCTGGGTTCAATTCCACAGCACACACATCAAGCCAGATGCACAAAGTGGTCCATGCATCTGGAGTTAGTTTGTAGTGGCAAGAGGCCCTGACTCTCCCAAACTCTACCTCCCTCGCCTCTGTCTTCACCCACCCTCTCTCTCAAAAAAATAAATATTTTTTAAAATAAACGAATAAAAAACAGTTCCTTTCTTGAGCTAGCTTGAGCAAACTTCTATACATCTAAATAAGCATTCTCCAAAAAAATTATTATTTTTGTTTCTTAGAATTTACCCTAGCAAACCTGGAGTCAAAGGCACTTCTGGGCTGTAAAGATGGCATATCAGTTATGGGTGCTTGCTTGCAAAGCCTGACAGCCCAGGTTCGATTACCCAGTACCCACATAAAGCCAGAACCACAGAGAGGCACCTGCATCTAGAGTTTGTTTGTAATGGCCAGAGACCCTGTCATGCCCCTTCTCTCCTCTTCCTTCCCCTTCCCTTCCGTTCCCTCCCCTCTCCTTCCCTTCTTTCTCTCCTTGCTAATAAATAAAAATGTTGTTTAAAAGGAACCTCTTCCTCTGGGGGAGTATCAGGGGATCTGAATGAAAGGTGATCAAAGCCAGTCCAACCTGCCCTCCAGGTACAAATGTACCAGGACAGAATTGAAAGCAACTTTCCCAAGAGGTCTTGACAGAGGACAGTCAGAACTACTGGCAGTTTGCTGTGGTGCTTTCCTGGGAATCATGTTGACCTAAGGAGGGTAAATGGTGCTGAACTGTCAAGTTGACCTACAGGCTCTTTGTGCTGAGCTTGCCTGCTAGCCTGAGGTGTCTTTTATTTGGAGTGCTACAAACGCAAGGTAATCTCCCATTTGGATAAGGAGGAAAGGCTGGAGAACTACCCTTTTGCCCTTCCTTCACCACAAAGAACAAAGGGTTTCTAGGCAGGATGCAAGAAGTAATCTAGGAAAGAGGCCAGCAAGAAGATCCCAAAGGGGAGTGTCAAGAAACTAGTCATGGCTGGAAGTTAGTTCAGAGGTGAACTAGGCAAATCTTGGGGTAACCGTCCTGACATGAGTGAAGATATTTTTGAGAATAGACTTGTGCTCTTCCTTTTGGCCTTCAGACCACTAAGACAATGGTCTTCAAGGAATTGGAATTTCTCCAGAAATCTCATGCTTGGGAGACAAAACAAAAAGCTGGAGTATGCTGGAGGCCAGAGGAGAAACGTGACTCCCAGGAAGAGGTTCCCAGAGGTTCTGACAACTTGTCAGATCACCTTTTAGGAGAGGTTGGAGCAGAGTCACATGATGAGTGTGGTCACCCCTTGACCAGGACTGCTTAGTTACGCTCACCTCTGGGCCCTGCTTAAACTTAAGCCTCATGTCAGGACCCCGAAGATGGACTTGGAGAGTCACTGGACCTCTGTTTATTTTGCCCCCATGTGGATACATTGAACACACCTTTCTCTGCTTTCCGCTCTTACTTATCAGTCTAGCAGGCCTATTGAGGATGAACGGGTTGGACAAGCATGGGCTGTTAGGGCCGCCAAGGCACAGACTCTGACCTTCACAACTCTGGTAACACCAGTGCCTTGGAGGACCAAAATAACTCTGAATGCATCAGGGTGCCAAAGAAAGGAGCACCCATTCTACAGCCATGGTGTGGGAGCTCGTGTTAGAACTAGACGTTGTAGGGGCTGGAAATATGGCTCAGCGGTTAATGTGCTTGCTTGCATAGCCTAATAGCCTGGGATCGATTCCCCAGTACCCATGGAGGGCCAAATGTACAAAGTGGCACAAATATCTGGTTTGTTTACAGTGGCTAGAGGCCCTGGTGTGCCCATCGTCTCTTTCTCTCTCTCCTTGCAAATAAATAAGAAGTAAAAAATTTAAATCTAATTCAATGAAACCTGAATATTGAAAGAAAATAAACTTTCTTAGGAATGGAAAACAGAAGGAATTACTTTGTTCCTGTCAGGAAGGAGAAGCCTTATCTCCATGTACTTCCTGGGTCAAGGGAGATAGATCATGCACTTTCCAAAAAGGAAGACACACAAAAGTGAATATAAGTATCTGTAAGTTTAGAGAAAATAATAACCATGTCCCACCATGCAGGAAAAAAAAACCGCACCACTATTTTCTTTTTGTATTTTTCCCTCTGCATTTATAGAACTGAGATAATATTATACAATGATTTTCAGTGCCATTCAATTCAGGAACAATCACAGGTCATGTAACTTAGAAAAAGTCATTTAATAATATATAACATCTGTCCCTGGATGATTTATTGTCCTCATCATTTGAAAGAAATTCCAATGAGTTATGAGTTAGATCATTTAGCACGAGGCTTAAAGATGCATAAAACCATTTCTCAAGTTCTTTAGCGATGAAAACGTTCATTATGTCATTCTATGCAATACTCCTTTTGTGGAGAAAGAGAGAGAGAGAAAAGACCCTTTGTTCAGTAATTTTCTGGCCATGACGGTCTTCACTATGCAATAAGCTTTCCCATTGTTAGAAACATCTGAACAAGAACAGCACCAGCTATTGTTACAAGTGACCATCAAATAAGGCAAGAGATTCCACATGAACTTGAGGTTAAAGAATCTGGCTCCAGAAATGCCCAGGGAACTAGCAGACGCTGTGGGGCTGTGTCCCTCAGGGTGGTTTCGGCCGTACGTGGGGGACAATGTGAGCTCATGCGGACTTAACACATGTACGTCTAGGTAGGATTGCACTGAGAGTCCAGGTTTGTTAACTTGGCTAATCAACAATATCAGTCAACAAGACCCAGGTTCTTTGCATCTGCTGGCTTTGCCATCCTAGACTGGTTGGTACTCGGGCTAGCTCCCTTCGTGGCTGTGTATGTGGCAGCATCAAGGCTTGGCTCTGGAGATGACAAGAGGAGAAACTATTTGCTACTGTGTCTCTGTCTACAAGCCAAGGAGGCTTTCTATGTCTTCTCTACAGGCTTCCCTCTGTCCTCATGTCTTTTGTTCTTGTGGTGCTAGTGATCAAACCCTTGCCCATCCTAGGCAAGCATTTTGCCATTGAGCTACACCCCAGCATTGTCTCATGCCCATAACTAAATCAGTCACAGATTGGGGGTAGATTGTAAGAGTAAAGCTGTTCTCTCAGTTACATACTGTCCCAGACAATGCACGCAGTCTACTGAATTCCAGAATAGGGTTTCCAGCTGTATACGGGAAGTCATGCTCCTTTGCATACACGTATGTTTTTCATTTTGATTTTGTAACCCGTTGGTCTATAATTTTATTCAAATGTTTTCAAGAAGAAATCAATGTATTTTCTGAGTCATTGTCTATCTGAGCATGTCTTCTTGTGTCTTCATTAATCAGTGAGAGAGAAAATCCAGACTCATAATCTTTCCTCCCAGTTTGCAGACATCACTGCTTTGTTTTCTGACAGCTTCTCTGTGAACAGGATATTATTCCTGGGATTGGAGAGATGGCTTAGTGGTTAAAGGCACTTGCTTGTAGAGCCTGACAGCCTAGCTTTAATTCCTCAGTACCCACTTGAAGCCAGAGGCCCAAAGTGATGCATGCGTCTGGAGTTGGTTTGCAGTAGTAGGAGGCCCTGGCATACCCCTTCTCTCTCTCTTTCTCTGTCTCATAAATAAATAAATTTTTGATTTAAAAAATCTCCTTTCCCTAAAATAAAAAAAGACATTTTTCCTTTCTTAGCTGAAGGACCTGATTTTTTTTTCTTGATTCTTTTAATTTTAAAATGCTCTCTTTGGGATGGAGAGATGGCTCAGCAGTTAAGATGCTTGCCTGCAAAGCCTAACAACCCAGTACATGAAAAGCCAGATGCACAAAGTGGTGCATGCATCTGGAGTTTGTTTGCAGTAGCTGGAGGCCCTAGTGCACCCATTCTCTATCTGCCTCTTTCTGCCTTCCTTTCCTTCTTTCTTTCTTTCTCTCTTTCTCTCTCTCAAATAAATAAATAAAATATTATTTTTAAAAAACCATCTTTTTCAATTTTACCTAGACTGAAGTGTGCTAGTCCACATACTCTTGTGTTTTTCATCACACAAAAGCAGTTTTTTTTAAAAAAATTTTGTTTATTTTTATTTATTTGAAAGTGACAGAGAGAGAAAGAGAGAGAGAGAGAATGGGCACAGCAGGGGCTCCAGCCACTGCAAACGAACTCCAGATGCGTGTGCCACCTTGTGCATCTGGCTAACGTGGGTCCTGGGGAATCGAGCCTTGAACCAGGGTCCTCAGGCTTCACAGGCAAGTGCTTAACCACTAAGCCATCTCTCCAGCCCACAAAAGCAGTTTTAAACAATGTCTTGATTTATCTGTTTCTCCTGCCTTTGCCCCTTTCATGCATTTTAGGTTGAAGCATGTGCTCTGTTAACCTGCATCAATTATCTCCTTCTGCACCGCTTACACTGGCGTATTCTCTTCCTCTACATTATGGAAGCCTGTTTTCACTGTGGCCTCAGTAAAACTAACTTCCTTTTCCACCAGGCTACGGCATCTTCTCCTTCTTCACCACAGTGGATGCTCTATGCTAGTTACCGAAGAACCATATTGTTGTTTTAGTCACTACGCTGTTAATATTATTTACCTGCCCCATATCATACTGTTCATGTCACTCTATTGTCGTTGTACCCCACCCTCTTCTTGCTTTATGACTATCTGCACTTCTTTCATAGAAGTCATGTCTTCTTGCAGACTCCTGAGAATATTACAATTTCCTAAAAATGTTTGTTGGGACCCCTAAAGGAGACCATTGTCTGAGGAATGCTCCTCGTCTTGTCTTCTGCATGATTGCTTTTTATGGTCCAAATGCCAGTTTTTCTTTTTATGATTACTCATCTTCGGGAAGGAAAAGGCAGTGTGAGAATCACCCCCCAGACAGGGTGTGGAGGTTTTCATTCTGCTCAGTAGACACTTGAGTAATGATTAGATCCTCTCAACTCCGCAGCTGGGGAGCAGGTTGATAGGAACACATCCCTGCCCAATTCTGAGAACTTAGCTCTCATTCATAAAGTGTGGCCCTGTGGTGTGGTGCTATGGTCCTATTTCCCTGCTGGCCATATATTGCTACTAGGATACCTGATCCTTCTACCCCTGGGTATTTTATTTCTGGTGATTATTCCTAAAAACGTGTGATTAACCTAACACCCCTTGTCTCATACACTTCCATGTTAGCCAGGCATAGTGGTGCACACCTTTAATCCCAGAACATAGGAGGCAGAGGTAGGAGGACTGCCATGAATTCGAGGCCACCCTGAAACTACATAGTGAATTCCAGGTCAGCCTAGGCTAGAGTGAAATCCTGCCTTAAAAGAAAAAAAAATATTTTATATATTTATTTGCAAGGGGGAGTGTTCCAGGGTCTCTTGCTACTGCAAAAGAACATCAGACACATACATTATTTTTTGCAACTGGTTTTATGTGGGTGCTGGGAAATTAAATTTGGGACAGCAGAATTTGCAAGCAAGCATCTTTAACCACCAAGAAATTTCTTCAGCCCATCATATTCTTTCTAGAATGTGTCTCGAAATGGATTCTGAAAGATGGAGATAACACAGGTGTTGCAGTCAGGTTCGCATTTCTGGTAGAAATCACTGAACCAAGGGTAGCTTGTGGGAAAAAGAGGTTTATTTTGGCTTACAGACCCAAGGGGAAGCTCCACGATGGCAGGGGGAAACAATGGCATGAGCAGAAGGTGGACATCACCCCCTGGCCCACATAAGTTGGACAACAGCAACAGGAGAGTGTGCCAAACACTGGCAAGGGGAAACTGGCTATAACACTCATAACCCCAACAATACACTCCCTCCAGGAGGCGTTAATTCCCAAATCTCCATCAGCTTGGAACCTAGCATTCAGAACACTTGAGTTTATGGGGGACACCTGAATCAAACCACCACATTCCACCCCTGGCTCCCATAAACTGATATCCATACATGATATAAAATATAGTGCATTCAGTCCAACTTTAAAAGTCCCCATAGTTTTTATCAATTCCAATGATGTTCATATATCCCCATAGTCCAAGGTCTTTTAACTGAGCCATAATACCAAAAAAAAATCCCCCCAAAACCCATAATGGCAGAGAATAAAATTGACACTGCAAAAGATGGCATTGGGCATAGCAAAGAAATATTCAACCAATACAAGATTTAAAACAACCAGGGCAAACATCAAACTCTATAGCTTCAAGTCCAATAACTCTAGCCAGTGACAAATCTCCAAATCCGATAATTCTAACCAGCAAAAAGTCTCTATCATTCCAATTCTTCCCCTCCAGCTAGGCTACTCACAGTCCTGGAAAACCTCATCAGGGCTGGCAGCTCCTTAGCAGCCATCCTGTGGTCCTGGCATCTCCCCTGGGTCTCTACTGCAAACCACGGTTCATCCTCATGGCCCCATCGGGTCTCCATGCAGGCAACCAGCAAACCTGCTTCACACTGCCCATGTTCGTTTCCCAAATACAAGACCATGTTGCAAACTCAATGACCCTCTCTTTCCTGCATTTATTATACTCCACAATACCAGGTAGGGTGCCAATTTATTAATCCAGGGGGGAATAAATCAGACTTTGAAGAACAGAACACACCTTGAGCCCTCAGACCCCTTCAAAAGAGTCTACATTCTTCCTGTTGCCCCAGTGCAGGTCAGCTGGCCCAATCTCAAAGGTTCTAATCTCTTACACAATTTGCAGGTGAATGGGCAGCAGTTTAGGCCCAAAGATTTCATTTTTTCTGTGCCATATCCCTCTGCTCACACCAGTTCATTTCTACATAAAGCAACCCTGCACAACTTCTCAGGACATGGGCAAAAGCTTTTCACACAAACTGCCTCTAGCCCAGTCCTAGCAAAGCTCTTTCTCACCCTCACAAGTCAAACCTAACAGTTCATAGTTATTAGTGCATTCAAGTCTTTCAACTCTGACGAGAATAGTCCATCAAGCTGTACTTACAGAACTGCAGGGCATCTCTTAGACTAAGGTTTCAAATCCTTCCACATTCCACTTGCAAATCAGCTCCAAAAGGCCAAAGCCACACAGTCAGTCAGGTGTCTAGCAGCAATCCCGGTCCTTGTTACCACTTTACCTTTGCAGTCAGGTTCACATTGCTGGTAGAAATCACCCAACCAAGAGCAGCTTGTGGGGAAAGAGGTCTATTTTGGCTTACAGGCTTGAGGGGAAGCGCCACAACGGCAGGGAAAATGATGGCATGAGCAGAGGGTGGACATCACCCCCTGGCCAAGATGAAGTGTACTGTAGCAACAGGAGAGTGTGTCAAACACTGGCAAGGGGACACTGGCTATGACACCCATAAGCCCGCCCCCAACAATACACTCCCTTCAGGAGCCGTTAATTCCCAAATCTCCATCAGCTGAGAACCTAGCATTCAGAACACCTAGGTTTATGGGGGACACCTGAATCAAACCACCACAACAGGAGAACTGGAGAATCACACCAGTCTTTGAGTGAGACAGTTAAGGACACCTGTCCTTAAACAGCTTCCCCAGAAAACCAAAGAAACACCAGAAGCAAGGTTAGGAGAGCTGTGATGGAAGAAGAGTAGTGAAAGGCTAGAATACCTCAGAGAACAAAGCAGCGCATGGGGCGGAGGAGAACCAAGAACCAGTCATGCCAAGTCCTCCTTGAGGCTTTTGTTGGGGTAGATATGAAGCCTGCGTGAGCCTTGGAGAAGAAAATTGCATTTCATTTTCTTGGGCCAACTGAGGAAGAAATAATTAACTATATTTTACTACTGTTGGTTCTTTTTTTTATTTTTTTTTATTTTTTTTCATAATATAGTAATATTTTTAAAATATATCCTGAAGTTTCTGAGGAATAGTGCATGTACTCATGCTCTGCCTCTTTCTGAGGTTTGTTTCTTACATTTTGTCTCTAATTAACTTGAATGTTCAAAAGAATTTAGTTTCAGTGAGAATGGAATCATGTGGATACACATGCAAAGACCAAAGTTATGTAATCCCTTGTTTCCCAGGTTTGCCCAAAGAAGTGTTCTTTTTGAAAATATTTTTTGTTTATTTTTATTTATTTATTTGAAAGTGACAGAGAGAAAGAGGCAAATAGATAGATAGAGAGAGAGAGAGAATGGGCACACCGGGGCCTCCAGCCACTGCAAACGAACTCCAGATGCCTGCGCCCCCTTGTGCATCTGACTTACATGGGTCCTGGGGAATCGAGCCTCGAACTAGGGTCCTTAGGCTTCAAAGGCAAGAGCTTAACTGCTAAACCATCTCTCTAGTCCTTACTGTTGGTTCTTAAGCAGTTAAAGGATATATTTTTTTCTTTTTCTTTTTTCTGGTTTTTCGAGGTAGGATTTCACACTAGCCCGGGCTGACCTGGAACTCACTATGTAGTCTCAGGGTGGCCTCGAACTCATGGAGATCCTCCCACCTCTGCCTCCCCAGAGCTGGGATTAAGAGCATGTGCCACCACACCCAGCTTTAGTTGAAGGATGTTCTGTGTGACCTACAACTCAGGATGGACATTTAAAAATGGGATATAGCTAACAGAATTTATTATCTCAAATTTATCTTTTAGCTCTTGTTAGCTTTGGACCAGGAATAAAGTAATTAAGAGAACATATTGTCCATTTACCCTTTAGTTTTGGGGCCAGTTTAAGACCCCAAGCTCATCTTTTGCTTTATTTTTAACTCAGGCAGTGACAGGCAGTATGAGGACATTTGAAGTGTTAAGCTGCTCTTTTGAAGATCAGTCTCTTCTCTCAATTCCCTAACTTCTTGCCTACCTTGCCAAGGATGGTAAGAAATCTTCTCGTGAGCTCATACTGTAACATCAACATGGCAAAGTGACTGCTCCCTAGGGTCCTGTGGTGTGTAGGCCTATGTAGGGGAGTAAATTAGCCAGAAGAACCAAACTTCTTCCCACTTCTCTTTGGTCATTAGAGAACTAATGTTTTCTGAGAAAGCGGCCAGGCCAACAGCCAGCAGCTTTCCCTATCCAGGATTTTTGTTTTAAGTATTGGTTCCATCTAGATTTTGCCAAGCGATCCTCTACTGACCTCAGAATTTGGTGGTAGATTTAAAATACATATATTTGTAGTTATTTATTTGCAAAGAGTAAGGGAGAGAGAGGGGGAGAGAAAAAAAGAAAGAGAGAAAGAGCGAAAGAGAGAGACAGAGAGAGAGAATGGGCACACCAGCCTCTTTTGCAAATAAATACCAGATGAATAAATACAAATAAATACAAGGTGCATTGTATGCATCTGGCTTCCCATGTGTACTGGGGAGTTGAACTTGGGCAGTTAGGCTTTGCAAGCAAGTGCTTTTAACTGCTGAGCCATCTCTTCAATCCAGACTTTTTTTTTTAGTGTGTGCATTGGTGTGTACATATGTGCATGCATGTGTGTGCGTGTTGCATATGATGTGTGCACCTGTGTGTGCAGATGATCGTACTCCATGCACAGAGGCCCGAGAGGAACATCCGGTGCCCTCCTCTATCACTCGGCCACCAGCCCTGTTTCCCTTTGTTTCCTTGAGCCAGAGTCTCTCACTGATCCCAGAGCTGCTGTGTCTAGCCAGACTGGCTGACCAGTGAGCCCCAGCACTTCTCCTATCTCTGCTCCCCACAGAATGGGGGTTACAAGCATGCTGGCTATGCCCAGCTTTTTACAGAGGTGCTAGAGATTGAACTCGGGGCAAATCAGGTCCTCTTAAGCTTGTGTGATAAGCACTCTTAATCCATCCCTGTGGTAGATACTTTTCTTTAATTAAAAAAAATTCAACTTGTGTGTGTTCATGTGTGTGTGGGTGCTCATGTGTGTGCATGTGCACGAGGAGGCCCGAAGTTGACGCTGGTGCTGTCCTTGATCCCTCTCCACTTTATTTACGGAGACAGGGTCTCTCATTTGAACCCAGAACTCACTGATGCTGCTAGTCCAGCTAGCCAGCTTGCTCCAAGGATGTCCTGTCTCCACCTCTCAAATGCTGGGATGACACGTAGGCCACCATGCCTTTTACCAGCATTTACAAGGGTACTGGGGATTTGAAATCAGGTCTTCATACTTGTGCACCAAATGATTTACCAACTGAGCCATGGCCCCAGCCCTAGTTAGGGTTTTTATTGTTCTGTGGCTTCAAGTCTACTGTAGAAGAAATGTAAGCAAGTTTCCATTAGCATAGGTAGCCTGGTCCTTTTAAAATCAGAAATGAAAGCTGGGTGTCGTGGCACATGCCTTTAATCCCAGCACTTGGGAGGCAGGAGTAGGAGGATCACTGTGGGTTCAAGGCTACCCTGAGACTAAATAGTGAATTCCAGGTCAGCCTGTGCTAGAGAGTGAGACCTTACCTTGAAAAACCAAAAATAAAATCAGAACTGGAAGCTGAGTTCACTGGTAAAATGCTAGTCCACTATATGTGAGACCCTGGGTTTGATTCCTAGAATTGCAAAAGGCAAAAACCCATAATTATGCAGGGTGTGGTAGCGCACCTGTAATCCTAGAACATCTATAATCCCAGTGCACAGACAATAGCAGCTATCACGAGGCCAAGGCAGAGATCTCCAGTTTGTGGCCAGGCTGGGCTGCATACTGAGATGGTCTCAAAAAACAAAACAAAACAACCTGATAAATGAAGACCATGAGTTTTAATTGATCCAAGTTGAATATGAATCACTTATGAACTTGACTGCTAAAAAAGTGAGTGGGCTATGCCTGGTTTAAGTTATAAGGCATGTTGGGTCAATTTATAGCTCCTATTATTGCTACACCTTTTAAAGTTTCTTTGAAGATAAGAGCAAGTTCAAAGATGAATGAAGAGGATATAAAAATGTTATGAAAATAGCACTGGAAGGGGGCTGGAAAGATGGCTTAGTGGTTAAGGCACTTGCCTACAAAGCCAAAGGACCCAGGTTCAATTCCCCAGGACCCACATTAGCCAGATGCACAAGGAGTCGCATGCATCTGGAGTTCATTTGCAGTGGCTGAAGGCCCTGGCACACCCATTCTCTCTCTCTCTCTCTCTCTCCCTCCCTCTTTCTCTGTTAAATAAATAAATAAAACATTTTTTGGAGAGATGGCTTAGTGGTTAAGGCACTTTCCTGTGAAGCCTAAGGACCCAGGTTCAATTTCCCAGTACCCACATAAGCCAGATGCACAATGTGGCACATGTGTCTGAAGTTCTGGCATACCAATTTTCTCTCTATCTGCCTCTTTCTCTCTCTCTCTCTCTCTCTCTCTCTCTTTCTTAAATAAATAAATAGATAAAATAGATAAAAGTAGCACTGGAAGTATTTAACTTTGATTTTTGTTTTGTTTTGCTTTGAAGTAGGTTCTCACTCTAGTCCAGGCTGACCATAGTAATTCACTATGTAGTCTCAGGGTGGCCTTGAATTCACAGCACTCCTCCTACCTTGGCCTCAACCTTGACTTTGGCTGGGATTAGAGGTGTGTGCCACCACACCAAGGAGAGAGAGAGAGGGAGAGAGAGAATGAATGGGCACACCAGTGCCTCTGCCCTCTGAAAACAAGCTCCAGATGCATGCACCACTTTGTGTATCTGGCTTTATGTGGATACTGAGGAATTAGATCATTAGGCTTTGAAGGCAAGAATTTTAACTGCTGAGCTATTAATCCAACCTGTATTTAACTTTGAAAAAAGATGGCATGGAGGGTGAATGGAGGAGACCTGATACCATGGCCAATGGGTGACATGGAGAAGAAGGATTGCATTTTCTCTGGCTTGCTCCAGAGGACAGAGTAAAGATCACTTAAGAGAGCAACAAGCAGGTGGGTTAGGGTTGGAGAGATGGCTTAGCATTTAACGGACATGCCTGTGAAGCTTAAGGACCCATGTCCAACTCTCCAGATCCCATGTAAGCCAGACACACAAAGGTGAGGCAAGTGCAAGGTCGCATATGCCCACTAGGTGGCACAAGCATCTGGAGTTCGACTGCCGTGGCTGAGGCCCTGGCATGCCAATTCTCTCTCGCGTGCATGCTCTCCCTCTCTCTCTTAAAAAAGAAAAGAAAAGAAAAGAAAAAAATAAGAAAGCAGATTAGGCTTGAATTGTGGTTGACTGATGTCTCACCAAGAAAGCAGCTAGCTGACACTAGAAGGGATTTAAATGACCCTGGCTGACTTCCCATCACCAGATCATGCCTTTAGAGTTTTAGGGGTGCTCAGCCTTCCCTGCAAGGAAAGCATTTTTAACTGGGAGAACTCAACTACTCTGAAGATTGAGCTCTCACCAGGCATGTGGAGTTGGGGACATATCAGGGTCTGCCTTTTTCTGTGCTCCACAACACATAGGTTCCACAGCAGCAAAGGCTTGCTCAGAAGTACACCAGCGATGAACCTTTGCAGGGAAAATAGGAGCAAACAAATCGTTTGCATGCCACGAGGTTGTAGCCCTCACGACAGCCTGGACAAGTGCTCTCTAGATAGAACAACCAGTCATTAAATGGGGCTAGACTACTCATACCAGGGACCAGAAGACATTTTGGCGTGTAGCCATTGGCAGCTCCATTAATTTAAGCTTGGGGGTGGCAACTGGTTTATAATGACTACTTGGAGACTTACCATGAAGCTGTATTTGAAGTATATTTTTAATATTATTTTATTTATATGAGAGAGAAAGACAGAGAGTGAAAGGCAGAGAGACAGGGAGTATGGGCACATCAGAGCCTCTTGACTCTGCAACTCCAGATGCATGTGCCACTTTGTGCATCTGGCTTTACATGAGCACTGGGGAATCAAACCTGGACCATCGGGCTTTACAAGTAAGTGCCTTTACATGCTCTCCAGTCCTGAAGTATGTTCTTATGTGTATGTGAGTTCATATGTCTGTGTGCACATGTGTGAAGGCCAGAAACTGATGTTGGATGTCTTTCTTGATTGCTTTCCCTCTTTTTTTTATTTACTGAGGTGGGGTCTCTCATTTGTACCCAGAGTTAGCCAATATGGCTACTCTAAACTAGCCACCTTGCTCTGGGTGTCCTCTGTCTCTGCATCCCATGAGCTGGAATTACAGGTAGGTTCTATGCCTACCTGGCCTTTACCTGGGTGCTGGGATTCCAAACTCTGGTCCTCACACTTATGCCAAAAGCACTTAACCCACTGAGCCATCTCCTCTGCCCCTTGAAGAATATTTTCTGAAGATGCACTTGTTCACATTTTAGTCTATTGGCATACATACTGAAATTTTCATTGGGGTAGCTGTGTAGAGCCAGGAAGATGGAGGTGAAGCCCTTCCACAGCACCTCCAGTTGCTCCTTGGTATTGTGTCAGCGAGAAAGATTAAGACCGAGATCTGATTCCAAAGCTCCGGCTGACCTAACAGTGAGCAGGAAGACCTCGTGGCGGGTTGCTGACTTTGTACTTCATTTAAACTCGTGTAGCTACATAAGACAGGGGGAGCAGATTGCACGATGTAGCCCGTTTTCCTGAATACTTTACCAAATGCCCAGAGCTGATGTGGAGGCTGGCCTGTCTTCTCTGCTCTTCTGAGCTGGCTCCAGCCCCCTTAGTCCCCTGACCTGCAGGTGCGCTCCTTGTTGTGACACACACAAGAGAGAAACACCTGCTGTTTCCCAGTAGGGACACTGCAGTCTGTCTGGTTCAAGGCTAGAACTCATTTTTTTTACAAACAAAAATGCCTCTTCTCATTGTCCTGCTGGACTCTGCAGCCCCAGCTGCGTCGGGAGCTGGTTCCCGCAAGGCAGCCTAAGCTGGGGGCTTTTCTGCTACATTGCATAATGGCAGGGCTCACGTCACTTTTCCATTGGTTTTGGACCTTTGTGGAGTCCTTTGGGGATGTTCTAAAGTTCAAGGTCCTTCAGAGCCAGGAGAGGAAAGCCCAACAGAAAAACAAGTGGAAAGAAAGACAATATGTTCTAGTCACATGGCCTTGGGTCTTTGAAATGCCTGCCTGTGTCTATTTTGTTTCTGGAAGGTACTGAGCAGTCTTATTAATGTGAGGCCTAATATCTTTTCCCCTTGTTATTAATTTTCCTTCCTCAGCTGAACATCTAGCACTGTTGTTCACTTCTACCCCAGATTGCTCTTCCCTTGGTTCTGAATGTTCAGAGTTATTCTAGCTCTCTAAAATCACCCTCTTCTTTCCTTAGCCCTGTATTCCAAGTCTCTCCTTTGCCTGCTATGTATATTCAACCTGATGTTTCTTTTTTAAGACTTTTTAACTGACAACTTCCATAATTATAGACAATAAGCCATGATAATTCCCTCCCCTCCCTCCACCTTCTCCCTCACAAATCCACTCTCCATTATATGCCCTCCCCCTCTCAATTAGTCTCTCTTTTATGTTGATGTCATCATATTTTTCTCCTATTATGAGGATCTTGTGTAAGTAGTACAAGGCACTGCAAGGTCATGGATATCCAGGCCATTTTGTGTCTGGAGGGAGCACGTTGTAAGCAGTCCTACCCTTCCTTTGGCTCTTATGTTCTTTCTGCTACCTCTTCCGCAATGGACCCTGGGCCTTGGAAGGTGTGATAGAGGTGTTTCAGTGCTGAACACTCTTCTGTGTCTTCTTTTCAGCACTATGGTGTCTTTTGAGTCATCCCAAAGGTTACCACCATCTGAAAAGAGATGCTTCTTTAACCAAAAATGAAAGTAGCATTAATATATGGATATGAACATTAAGAAAAGTGCTTACATGGCAATTTGGTGAACATAATATATGCATTTAGCCAGACATCAGTAGGAATTACACCTGTATTGCCCATGACCTCCCTCATCACAGGCTTTTAAAAAATAGTTTTCTTTTTATTTATTTATTTGAGAGAGAGACAGACAGAGAGAGAGAGAGAGAAAGAGAGAGAGAGAATGGGCATGTCAGGGCCTATAGCCACTGCAAATGAATTCCAGGTGCATGTGCCACCTTGGGCATCTGGCTTACATGAACTGAGGTCCTTTGGCTTTGCAGGCAGGCGTCTTAATTGCTAAGCCATCTCTCCAGTCCCCATCACAGGCTTTTGACTATGTTTTCAGTACCAGACATGTATTCCCTCCCATGGAGTGAGCCTCCAGTCCAATTAGAGAGTGGTTGGTTTCCCCCATAACAGATATGCCACTATTGCACCTGTTGGCTCATTTGGCCTGGCTGGCCAAACTTAAGGCTTGTAGTGTTGTTTTATCTCCACGGATAACTTCTCTCTCCCATGGGGCTGCATGCAGTGTAGGTTTTCCAGCTTTCTGTCAGCTGGTCTATAGGAAGGAAGTTTTCAGCTCAGCTCCAGCAGGATTTCTCAATGACCTTGCAGCCCAAGCATGTGGAGTCTTCAGCAATAGGATTTTACAATCTGCTTTTGGTGGGAAACCAAGGGCCTTGGCAATGGCCTGTAATGTTTTAGGAGCATCAGGAAGCTTCCTGGCCAACAACTCACTGGAAGGTATCCCATCCCTGGCACTGAAATTTTTGTAGTGACAATCTATGGCTTCTAGGTGAACCATTGTCCAAAAAAGTAGGTTTCCATATGGCTTACTTATAACATCTTAAGTTTTAATTAACCCTCCCCTCACCCTTCCTTTACTTAGTCTCTTCCCCTGACCTCACTTAGGCCATTCCACCCCCAGCAATCTGTTCACCTATTTATATATATACATATATATACAATACCATCTCCTTAAGTCCTCCCCTCTCCTCCCTCCCTTATAGCTTCTTTCTAGCTTACTGGCCTCTGCTACTTATTTATACTCCAACTCACACACAAATATAAACATTCATAGCTGGGATACACATATGAGAGAGAACATGTGACATTTGGCTTTCTGGGCCTGGGTTACCTCACTTAGTATAATCCTTTCCAGATCCATCCATTTCCCTGCAAATTTTATAATTTCATTTTTCTTAACCACTGAATAGAACTCCATTGTATAAATGTACCACATCTTCATTATCCATTCTTTATTTGAGGGACATCTAGGCTGGTTCCATGTCCTAACTATTATGAATACAGCAGCAATAAGCATGGATGTGCAAGTATCTCTAAGGTAGTGAGACAAGCCCTTAGGATATATGCCTAGGAGTGATATAGCTGGGTCTTATGGTGTTGTAGTCAGGTTTGCATTGCTGGCAGAAATCACCAAACCAAGAGCAGCTTTGGGGAAAAAAAGGGTTTATTTTGGCTTACAGACTCAAGGGGAAGCTCCATGATGGCAAGGGGAAACGATGGCATGAGAAGAAGGTAGATATCACCCCCTGGCCAACATAAGGTGGACAACAAGAACAGCAGAGTGGGCCAAACACTGGCATGGGGAAACTGGCTATAACACCCATAAGCCCGCCTCCAACAATACACTGCCTCCAGGAGCCTTCAATTTCCAATTGCCATCAGCTAGAGAGACTAGTATTCAATAACTTAAGTTTATGGGGGACACTTGAATCAAACCACCACATTCCTCCCTAAACTAATAACCCCCATGAACTAATAACCATCCATGATGTAAAATGCAATGCATTCAGTCCAACTTTAAAAGCCCCCATAGTTTTTATCAATCTTAGTGATGTTCAAACATCCTGATAGTCCAAGGTCTTTAAGCTGAGCCATAATACAAAAAAAAAAAAGAAAAGAAAAGAAAAGAAAAAAACCAAAACATAATGGCACAGAATAAACACTCACACTGCAAAAGATGGCAGTGGGCTTAGCAAAGAAATAGTCAACCAATACAAGATTTAAACAGGGCAAATATCAAACTCTTGAGCTCCAAGTCCAAAAACTCTAGTCAGTGACAAATCTCCAAGTCTGATAATTCTTTTTTTCTTTCTGTGCCATATCCCTCTGTTCACACAAGTATTTCTACACAACGCAACCCTGCACTTCTCAGGACACAACCATAACAGCAAGCCTCTCACACAAACTGCTTCTAGCTTTTTCTCACCCTCACAAGCCAAACCTCACAGTCCATAGTTCTTACTGCATTCAGGTCTTTCAACTCTGACCAGAATAGTCCATCAAGCTGCACTTACAGCACTGCAAGGCATCTCTTAGGCCAAGATTTCAAATCCTTCCACATTCCTCTTCAAAATCAGTTCCAAAAGGCCAAAGCCACACAGTCAGGTGTCTAGCAGCAACACCACTCTCAGTACCAACTTTACTGTTTCAGACAGGTTCACATTGCTGGTAGAAATCACCCAATCAAGATCAGCTTTTGGAAAAAAACAAAAGTTCATTTTGGCCTACAGACTTGAGGGGAAGCTCCATGATGGCAGAGGAAAACGATGGCATGAGAAGAAGGTAGATATCACCCCCTGGCCAACATCAGGTGGACCATAGCAACAGGAGAGTGTGCCAAACACTGGCACGGTGAAACTGGCTATAACACCCATAAGCCCGCCCCCAACAATGCACCGCCTCCAGGAGGCTTTAATTTCCAATTGCCATCAGCTGGAGAGACAAGCATTCAGAATACTTAAGTTTACTGGGGACACCTAAATGAAACCACCACATATGGTAAATCTATTTTTAGCTGTTTCGGGGACCTCCACACTGATTTCGCAATGGCTGTGCCAGTTTATATTCCCACCAACAGTGTAAAGAAGCCCTCTTTTGCTGCATCCTCGCCAGCATTTATTATCAACCTGGTGTCTCTTAAGAGTCTTCTCATAGGCCAACCTTCAGTAACAAAGAGATTCCGATGTGACAGTGGCCCCACTGTGTAAGAAGTCTCTCAGTCATGTATTCACCCACAGTGGCTGTTCCTGTTAGCAGTTAGGTTTCTTCCAGTAAAGAGTCCAGGGTCCTTCCATTCGTGTCTCCACCATTACTGCAGGTTCTGGGGCCTCATTGTTACGAACCTCAGCTAGTCAAAGTGTAACGGGAGTTTTGGGGTTCCTTTCCAATATACCAGATATGCCAATGCACAAAAAAATTTAGGGTACCCGTGTTTTATGGACTTCAAGAGTTAGCCGGGCGTGGTGGCATATGCCTTTAATCCCAGCACTTGGGAGGCAGAGGTGGGAGGATTGCCATGAGTTCAAGGCCACCCTGAGACTCCATAGTGAATTCCAGGTCAGCCTGGGCTAGAGTAAGACCCTACTTCGAAAAAAAAAAAAAAAAAAAGAATTAAAGTCCAAAGACTAGGATAAAGTTTAGAGAAACTGTATTAAATTAAGAGAAGAGTTGCTGGGCATGGTGGTGCATGCCTTTAATCCCAGCACTCAAGAGGCAGAGGTAGGAGGATCACTGTGAGTTTGAGGTGAGGCAACCCTGATATTACATAGTGAATTCCAGGTCAGCCTGAGCTAGAGTGAGACCCTACCTCAAAACACCAAGAAAGAAAAAAGAGAGAGAGAGAGAGAGAGAAAAGGAATCATAGAGAGCTCCTGCCACGTGGAAGTCAGGAGGGGATAGGGAGCCCATGTGGGAGTCAGAGTCCCCCACCCCAGACTCATCCCAAGCTGGGACAAGGTGGGGAGAGATTACCATAGCAGGGACCTGGACATTAAGGAGAGATGAACAGATAGAAGAGGCAGTGTCCACCTGGTGAGGAGCTATTTATAATCTTATTGTGTTGGGAGAGAGAGTTGATTGGTCTGGGCTCAGGAGGCTGCTCAGGAAGAGGTTAGTGTATCTGAGTAGGAGGAGAGCTGATTGGATGAGACAGGATTAGAAGTTGAAATCTGGTTCTTCCGGAGGAGGCAGGTGGCATCACATCTTTTTGTTTCCTCTTTGGGGCCCTGTACTGACTGTGATGGAAAATCAACTTAGTTGAGCTCATAGCTTCAGAGGTCTCAGTACCTCATGGCAGCAAGGGCCTGACAGAGCACAGTAGAGCAGAGCAGCATGCACCACGGTGGCCAAGAGACAGGGAGAGAGGAAGGGATCAAGAAATCAGGTATACGCCGGGCGTGGTGGCACGTGCCTTTAATCCCAGTACTGGGGAGGCAGAGGTAGGAAGATCACCCTGAGTTCAAGACTACATAGTAAATTTCAGGTCAGCCTGGGTTAGAGCGAGACCCTACCTCAAAAAACCAAAATAAATAAATAATAAATCAGAAGTCGGGCATGGTGGCACACGCCTTTAATCCCAGCATTCGGGAAACAGAGGTAGGAGGATTGCTGTGAGTTCGAGGCCACCCTGAGACTCCATAGTGAATTCCAGGTCAGCCTGGGCTAGAGTGAGACCCTACCTTGAAAACCCCCCCAAAAAATAATAATCACAATAATAAATCAGATATAATCTTCATGGTAACCATCCTCCAGCTAGGTCCCACCACCTAAAGGCCCATCAGTTCCCAAAATAGCACCACCATTTGGGAACCAAGTGTTCAACAGTGAGCCCATGGGGGACATTTGATATAGAAACCCAACCAATATTATTTCCAAAAAGATAAGACCGCATAAATTCCACCAAACATGAATCCAATAAATTACAATGGATCATTTTCATAGTTCTCTACTTCACTCTACATCTGTTCCCACAAGGCTTGATGTTTTTTGTGGGCCTCTACCTACAGGCCACAGGAAATGGAAGTTGGGATCATTATGGTTGACCACAGCATGCTGGAAAGCTGAGGCCAAATTTATGTACAGGCCATGACTTGGGAGGGAATGACAGAACCAGGGTGGGCTGCACCCTTTAAAACAGACAGCAAAGTTTGGGCAGACTGGATGCCCAGTTTTCAGTTAGCCAATAAACACAGGCTGATGAGTAATATCTACAGTACCCAAGCCCTACAATTTGACCCTCGGGAACAAAACCCAGCTTCTCTCCTTTAAAACTTAACATCTTTTCCCATCCAGAGCAAGCCCACCCTTGGCCTTTTGGTTTGTCTGTGGCTCACCATTCTCTGGCTTGGTCTTTCTTCCAGGCCCCATACCCGGTGCTCTGAGGCCTGGCTGATTCATCCCCTTTCCTGTCTCCACTCTCCCTCCTTTTTTGATCTATTTAGAGTGCTTTTGACAGGCTAATCTTTCTAAAACACTTTTGCCATGTCACTGCCAAGAAGTCCCCTTAAGGACCTGCTGCCACTTTAGATGTGAAACAGCTTTAAATAGTAACAGCCTATAAATAAGATACCTTGTTATACAAAACAGTATTTTTTTTTCCCTCTGAAGGGCAAGTCCAGTGCAGTGGGATGAGGTGCAATGAGCAACAGATAAAAATCATAATTCTAGGGCTGGAGAGATGGCTTAGTGGTTAAGCGCTTGCCTGTGAAGCCTAAGGACCCTGGTTCAAGGCTTGATTCCCCAGGACCCACGTAAGCCAGATGCACAAAGTGGCGCATGCATCTGGAGTTTGTTTGCAGTGGCTGGAGGCCCTGGCACACCCATTCTCTCTCTCTCTCTCTCTCTGTCTCTTTCTCTCTCTGTCTGTCGCTCTCAAATAAATAAATAAATAAATAAACAAAAAAATTTTAAAGCATAATTCTAATTGACCCTCTAGCTCTAACCAAATCTCCGATCAGGCCTCAGTGGTTGATTTTGTTAAATTGGGGAAGTAACATCTCTTCCGTGTGAAATCTGTGGGCTGAGGTACATTATCTCTTGGTCTCCTTCAGCTCCAGGAAAGATGACTATATCATTGCTCTGCACAAATACCTGACAAGAAGAAACGTAAGATTCTTTTTAGGAAAGGGATTGACACAGCTTACAGTCCCAGGAGGGTACAGTCCGTCATGACAGGGAAGGTATGGTGGCAGAATCAAGGAGCTGGCTTGTCACATAGCAGTCCGAAATGCAGAGGCCAAGTGAGAAATAGGCCAGGTTATAAACGCTCATGATCCATCTCACCACCACCCCCAAAGTGACCCACTTCCTCCAGCAAGGCTCCACCTCTCAGAGATTCCACAACCTTCCCAAAACCGTACTGCCAAGGAACCAAGTGCTCAAAGACATGAGCCTATGGGGGACATTTTCCACTTAAACCACAACAATGACTTTGAAAACACAATTTCCTCTGACAATTTTTTAAAGACCTTATATAATTTGATCTCTCCCCCCTACCCCCAACCTAGTCATCCAGATGCTTTTGAAAGCTGTCTGCGCAGTATCAAGCTGATTTCTCTCCATGTCCTACACAATGATGACTGTTGTCCCTCCTGGGCCCCCGCTGCTCCCCCTACCTGGACTCTCCTCCTTCCCCTGTCCATTTGTGTCTCACTGGAACTATCATGGACCAACTTGGGCCGCTTTGGAGGCCTTGAGGTATTTATGAAGACATTGTTATGTACTTGGGTGTACTGCTTAGGAACCTGGTGACTTCAGTGATATGGAAATGACATAGACACCCCTCCCAACACAACAACAGTGGGCAGCTGTAAAGTTTTCAGTATATTTTGTTTCTTAAAATGCTATCATCTAAAATTTACTTTGATTGTTGGTTTATGAGTTTGCTTTGTCCCCCAATTAACAAGCTGGCTGGATTCATTGATGACTAACTGATTGAGTCAGTCAATAAGTTTTGTAGAACAGTTTATAGTGGTTGATATTTCATTGCTTTTGATTTGTAAAACCCCAGAAGTTTCCTATGCAAGACTATGTATAGTAATAGTGAGATCCATGCTATTCTTTTCACTATACCTGCTTAAATCATTTAAGGCCAACATCTGAAAAAGACACCAAATATCAACTTCAGGCCTCCACAAGTATGCCCCACCCACATAATGTACACACACAAATGAACATGTCTGTATGTAGGTATACATACCATACATATATACACAACAAAACCCTACAGAGATTTTTTTTTTTAATTTTCGGTGTGTATGTATGTGTGAGCACATTTGTGTGTGTGCACACAGGTGTGCAAAGCCAGAGCACAGTCTCGGGTGTTGTTCCTTGCGAATTCCATCTGCCTCCTTTGAAACAGGTTCCCTTACTGGCCTGGAACTTGCATAATTAGGCTAGAGTGGCTGGCCAGCAAGGCGCAGGAATCTGCCTGGCTCTACTGCCCTGGCACTGGGATTGTAATTGCAAGCCATCATGGCTAGCTTTACGCTTTCTAAACACAAAGTCCTGAGATCAAGCTCAGGTCCTCATGCTTGTGGGACAAGCGCTTTACTAACTGAGCTGTCTCCCCGGCCCCCTGCAGAGTTTGCATGAAGAGCAAATGAGTTACTGCATGCTCCAAGGGACACACCCAGGGCGGCCACATATGTCAGAGGTGAGCTTCACTTGTGAACTGTCCAAGTGTGGAAAGACTCCAGAAGTGAGCCTGCTTAGATAAGGCTGGTTTTCCGCCAATCATTCAGCCTCCTTCCTACTCACCCATGTCCTCCACTTCCAGACTGGGTCTGGCATGCCATCACCGGACAGGGTTTGGCTCCGTGAGGTTGGCCCGGATGCCTCTCCAGTGGGCTGTATTCAGCATGGACTGCAAGGCTGAGACATCTCAGTTGTTACTGACAAGCTCCACCAGAGAGACACTGGCGTGACCCCTTTCACACACACACTGTGGGACGGTTGCTTGGGCTCCTCACTGAATCTGACTCTTCTATATTCCCTTTTCCCGTCTATAGTTCTAAGGACAGGAGTGGACTGAGGACAGTATGTATGCCCTGGGGAAGGCAGGGGGAGAACTTGGCACAGGCTGGCTTGGGGGAGGGGGACCCTTGGAAGGAAGTAGTTTCACTAGGCCCCAGTCATCTTCCTCCCACCTGTCTCCCAGGAGAAGATGGCCCTTGGGGGATGCTTCAGTTAAGTAGCCCTGAAGCTCTCTAAACAGTCCCCATCTGAGGTCACCAACTCCAGCACACAGAGAATGGGTGGAACCCTGAAGCCACACCCATCTCCTTTGTCACTTCAGACCAGTTCATGGTTGACACTCCCTCAGCCTGGCAACAAGACTGAGTGAGTGCCTTGGGCATGTGTTGAGGGGTGGGTAGGTGGGTGAGGGGGGTTGAGGGCGTGTCTTATCTGGGCTATGACATTGAGCTAGGGGACCAACTCCAGCTTACTTACAAAGTCCCAGGAGCCAGGGCAGTGACTTCTGAGTCCCTGCTGGAGTCTCCCAGCAGTGGTGCACCCTGCCACACACCTTCCCCAAACACGACAGGAATGTCAAGCTTCCTGTCCTGAACTCATTAGTCTCAATGACTGGGAGGGGGTGCAAAAGTGTTAGATTTTTTTGGGCGTTGCCTTTTCGTCTATTTCAGAAGGATTTGCTTGTTCGTAAAATGGAGGCTGAGAATGATAAATGTTAGAAGTGGATACATATTAGGAAAAAGCAAAATAGTATAACGATGACTTCGTGATGCCTGGAATCATCTGCTAATGTTGGAAGAAGAGGCTTGCCATCCTTCTTTTAAATCCCATTTCTAGAGAATAATAGTAGTGGGTATTTGTTGGGCAATTACTACACAGCAGACTCTGTCCTAAGTGCTTTGTGCATATTAAATAACTTGATTGCCACAACAGACTAATGAAAGAATGATATTGCTGTCCCTGTTCTGTACATGACAAACCCGAAGGCCAGAGTAGTTGAGTAGCTCAATGTCACAAAAAATGGTGAGTAGATGTGTGCCCAGGTTGTCTGGCTGGCATCTCCATACACTGCCCCACCAGGTTGCCACTCTAATGGAAGATCTTTTAGGCCATGGTCAAGTCCTTCAGCCTTCTGGTTTGTATTTCTCACATCCCTCAAGCAAGAGTGGTGGGGATCAGAATATTAAATATGCTAATGATTGAGTGGGGATCGGAATATTAAATATGCCAATGATTAAGTGAAATTAATGAAAGACAGCCTGAAGCTGCAAACCTTTCCTTACAAGGACCCATTCAGTCAATTAAAACCAAATAATTAGGTTTGCAAACAGAACCATCTTTTTTACAATAGCCCAGGTCAGAGTGTCCCCTAACCTTCCTGGTACCTGTGGGTCTTTCTTCTTCCAAGTCCTAAGCCTTGGCCTCTCCGTCAGTCTCCTCCTGGCTTGGCTTTCCCACCTGAAGTTTCTTGCCTCAGCTTCAGTGCAGAAGAATTAAGATGATATTTTATTTTTTATTTTTTGAGGCAAGCCCAACAGACTGGTCTTTCTGTAAGAGAGCAAGAGCAAGAGAGAGAGAAAAAAAATGGCGCACCAGGGCCTCCAGCCACTGCAATTGGTGCACCACCTTGTGCGCGGTGTGACCTTGTGCATGTGCATCACTTTGTGCGTCTGGCTTAGATGGGACCTAGAGAGTCGAACATGGGCCCTTAAGCTTTTCAGGCAAGTGCCTTAACTGTTAAGCCATCTCTCCAGCCCTAGCATGAGATTTTCATTTAACATGGTGACATGGATTAAAAACAAGTCCCAGAAACACGATCACATTGGAGAGAGCAGCTTGCCAGTGCTGGGGTGATCAGCAGGAGACGGAATTGTGTGCACACGTGACAACTTTTCAGTGGAAGTGTTTAAGCAGCACCCTCTCACAGAGGACGTATGGCGGGTACAGCCAGTCTTCCGTCCTTAGAAATACAAAACTGTCTATGGCCATGCCACCTGGAACGCTCCCCATCTCGTCTGATCTCAGAAGCTAAGCTGTGTCAGGTCTTCCACATTTGGACGGGAGAAATGGGGAAATTGACAAACAGGCTTGTCCAGGCTTACTGTGGGGTAGACCTCAAGAATCTCTAGAATCCTGGTTAGGATACCATCCTTCCCCAGCTGGGGGGCAGCCTCCCCCACCTCCCTTGGGCTATCGTCTGCCTCAGCTGAAGGCCTCTGCCAAGCTTCAGTCTGCGGATGGAGGCTGCAACTTTCCTTGACTTTATTTATTTATTTATATTTTTTTGGTTTTTCGAGCGAGGGTCTCACTCTAGCCCAGGCTGACCTGGCATTCACTATGGAGTCTCAGGGTGGCCTCGAACTCATGGCGATCCTCCTACCTCTGCCTCCCGAGTGCTGGGATTAGAGGCGTGCGCCACCACGCCCGGCTCTCCTTGGCTTTTCTTTAATGAGTATGTGTGCACATCTGTGTGTATATGCATGTGTGTTGAGGTGTGAATGAGTGTGCATTCACCCTACCATGAGGGGACTAGTCCAGAAGACAGAGATCTCTTCTAGGTTCCCCCAAGGCTCAGGGTGGGTCCAAGTTACTGAAAAGGATCCAGCAGATTTGCAGTCTGGTCCCCACCCTGAATTCCTGAGTGACTCAAGACAGCAGAAGGTAACTCAGCTGCTGCATCATCCCGGAGGGAGGGTGTTTCCCGTTCAGAGTTCTGTCACGTGTTTGCCGTATATGCCCAAGCAAGCTCCCAGCCTTCCCACCCAGCTTTGCTGCTGTGGAATCAGCATTCGAGTAGCTCCTTCCATCCAGAGTGTAGTGGCCCTGCCCTGTTCCTTGAGTCTACTTCCTCATTTCCAATTGTGGTGGCACATGCCAGCGTAGGCAATTTCTGAGGAGGACGAGGCAGGCGGATGAGGAGTTTGAGGCCATGCATGTAGAGCGCGTGTTCTATGAAGACATGTGCAGTCACGATGTCCTTGACTACCTAGTTTTTTTTTTTTAATTTCTAGCCAATTTTTGATTTATTTACCAAAGTAGAGAGAAGTGTCAATGGCACACGTAGGATTTGGGAATGTGGTGGTTTGATTCAGGTGTTCCCCTATAAACTTAGGTGTTCTGAATGCTAGGTTCCCAGCTGATGGCAACTTGGCAATTACCACCTGCTGGAGGCCATGTATTGTTGGGGACAGCATTGCGGGTGTCAGAGCCAGCTTCCTCTTGCCAGTGTCTGGCACACTCTCCTGTTGCTGTCGTCCACCTGACGTTGGATGGAAGGTGATGTCCTCCGTTGGCTCATGCCACTGTGTTCTCCTGCCATCATGAAGCTTCCTCTTGAGTCTATAAGCCAAAATAAACCCTTTCTTCCCACAAGCTGCTCTTGGTCATATGTTTTCTGCCAGCAATGCGAACCTGACTGCAACAGTGTGGGAAGCCTGGAGCTGACCAAGAGAAGAGAGCAGAGTCAGCTCTCAGTATGACCCCCTCGCCCCCCGGAAACCCTCTGTTCTACTCTCCTCCCTGGTCTCGTGCCTTGTGCTGGGAACAGCTGTCCCTGAACCTCTAAACCAGGAGACACTGAGTTTGTTCTGCCCATAGGCAGAAGCAATACCTGAGCTTGAGGCACACTCCCCTTGGGTGATGGAGCTCTGAGGGATCCTCTGAAGCCCAGAGTCAAAAGCCACTCAGGGGCTGGAGAGATGGCTTAGCGGTTTAGCGCTTGCCTGTGAAGCCTAAGGACCCCGGTTCAAGGCTCAGTTCTCCAGGACCCACGTTAGCCAGATGCACAAGAGGGCTCACGCATCTGGAGTTTGTATACAGAGGCTGGAAGCTCTGGCGTGCCCATTCTCTCCCTCTCTCTCTCTCTCTCTCTCTCTCTCTCTGCCTCCTTCTCTCTGTTGTTCTCAAATAAATAAACAAAAAAAAATTTTTTTTTAAAAAGCCACTCAGGGGCTGGAGAGGTGGCTCAGTGCTTAAAGGTGCTTACCTGCTTGGGTTCCATTCCCCAGTTCTCACGTACTGCACAAAGTGGCACATGTGTCTGGAGTTCATTTGCAGCAGCAAGAGACTCTGGCATGCCCATACTCACTCCACTCAATCTCTCTCTCTTAAATAGATGGTGCGCACCTTTAATCCCAGCACTTGGGAGGCAGAGGTAGGAGGATCGCTGTAAGCTTGAGGCTACCCTGAGACTATAGATTGAATTCCAGGTAAGCCTGGACTAGAGTGAGGCCCTACCTCAAAAAAGAAAAAAAAAGATAGATAGATGATAGGTAGGTAGATAGATAGATAGATAGATAGATGAAATACAATGAAAGTCATTCAGCAAGTAGCACAGCTATAAGAATCTGGGGGACAAGCTTCTGGATTTGGCTGAGCACAGGCGGTGTGTTCTGAGAACGAGTGTTCCCTAGGCATGGAGGAGTTTCTCTCTTCAGAGCATACGCTGATGCAAGCAGACCTTCCAGGATGTTCCCATGTACAAGAGCCAAGCTGAGTGATAGTGGGACCCCAGTGGCTGATTTCCATGGTTTCTGTTGTCAGTCACTTTTCACACATTCTATAGATCCTCATGTGACCCTGTAGTGCTCATGGCTTGAAGGAGTGCTCGTTTTTCATGCATGGATGTCCACCCTTGACACACATTAAATCTTTACTGCTATGGTTTTATTATATAAATAAACCATCAGTAGCCTGGATGTCCATCTGTGGGGGAATGGTTCGGTAAATTATGGTACCTCCATGCAATAGAATCATCAGTAGCATTTAATGTCTGGCTAGTGTCATCGAGAAGTACTGATAATATTTTGCTAAGTAGAAAAGGCAGGCTATAAAATTTTACTCAATTATGAATCCCAACTCCCAACAAAAACAATGTTAGCATATAAATATATGTGTGTGTATTACATATATCTAACTAATAAATACCACATTTATGAAGCTATCTTTTCCTTTTACATTTTTCTGTTTTTATAGTGGTTGTATATTAGTTTTTAATTTTAAGGCTAATATTTTTGAAAAGGTGCACTTAGAAATTGTTTTGGAAATTCATGGAGTAAGATCCTGAACCTTCCACCAACATACACAAATCACGTGGTGGTAACACGAACTAATCCCACAGATCAGAGGCCAAAGATGACCAGGACATGACTGTCACCTTCCCTTTCATATCCCTGAGCTTACTATTTCCCTCATTAAAGGATAAAGTGGCCCAAAGTTCAGAGGACAGCATGGCTCACTGTGCAAAAGCTCAGCCTGCCTTGCACATCCACACTGCATGGTATCCCAGCCTGTGGTACACAGCCACACTGCATGGTGTCCCAGCCTGAGGTACACATCCACACTGCGTGGTAGCCCAGCCTGAGGTACACATCCACACTGCGTGGTATCCCAGCCTGAGGTACACATCCACACTGCGTGGTATTCCAGCCTGAGGTACACAGCCACACTGCGTGGTATCCCAGCCTGAGGTACACAGCCACACTGCGTGGTATCCCAGCCTGAGGTACACATCCACACTGCGTGGTATCCCAGCCTGAGGTACACAGCCACACTGCGTGGTATCCCAGCCTGAGGTACACAGCCACACTGCGTGGTATTCCAGCCTGAGGTACACAGCCACACTGCGTGGTATCCCAGCCTGAGGTACACAGCCACACTGCGTGGTATCCCAGCCTGAGGTGCACATCCACACTGCGTGGTATCCCAGCCTGAGGTACACATCCACACTGCGTGGTATCCCAGCCTGAGGTACACAGCCACACTGCGTGGTATCCCAGCCTGAGGTGCACATCCACACTGCGTGGTATCCCAGCCTGAGGTGCACATCCACACTGCGTGGTATCCCAGCCTGAGGTACACAGCCACACTGCGTGGTATCCCAGCCTGAGGTACACATCCACACTGCGTGGTATCCCAGCCTGAGGTACACATCCACACTGCGTGGTATCCCAGCCTGAGGTACACATCCACACTGCGTGGTATCCCAGCCTGAGGTACACAGCCACACTGCGTGGTGTCCCAGCCTGAGGTGCACATCCACACTGCGTGGTATCCCAGCCTGAGGTGCACATCCACACTGTGTGGTATCCCAGCCTGAGGTACACACCCACACTGCGTGGTGTCCCAGCCTGAGGTACACATCCACACTGCATGGTACCCCAGCCTGAGGTAAACATCCACACTGCGTGGTATCCCAGCCTGAGGTACACAGCCACACTGCATGGTGTCCCAGCCTGAGGTACACATCCACACTGTGTGGTATCCCAGCCTGAGGTACACAGCCACACTGCGTGGTATCCCAGCCTGAGGTAAACATCCACACTGCATGGTATCCCAGCCTGAGGTACACAGCCACACTGCGTGGTATCCCAGCCTGAGGTACACAGCCACACTGCGTGGTATCCCAGCCTGAGGTACACAGCCACACTGCGTGGTATCCCAGCCTGAGGTACACACACTGCATGGTGTCCCAGCCTGAGGTACACATCCACACTGCGTGGTGTCCTAGCCTGAGGTACACATCCACACTGCGTGGTGTCCCAGCCTGAGGTACACATCCACACTGCATGGTATCCCAGCCTGAGGTACACACACTGCATGGTGTCCCAGCCTGAGGTACACATCCACACTGCATGGTATCCCAGCCTGAGGTGCACAGCCACACTGCGTGGTATCCCAGCCTGGGCTGCACCTCTCTGATTTTCTCAGCTTGCCTAGATCTCCTTCTCATTCAAGAACAAGCAGGTCCCATCAGCTGTTGGCATCTGTCATTGAGCTCTATCACCTGCTTGTGGCCAACATGAATATCCTTAGAGACAAAAGATATGGCCTACCTTTACCCTGATACTCTAATCAAATGAGCCCCAAACTCAGATTTGAAGGATAAAAGGAATCATAAGGTGGCATCACATAGCCTAAAAAGTGTGAAAGGGCTGCATGGTACATTGCCCGCTTAGCTTCAGTGGCAGGGGAAGGGGACTATGTCCATGTGGCAAGAGGGACCCTGCATATCTGCTCAAAGCCTTCGGACCCATTTAAAAAATATCACCCTTCTTTGTATGTGATTCCCAATCCTTGATTGACTTGGCCCCTGAGGGATTTGACCCTTAGTGTGCTGGGTAGGGTTTGGTTTGTGCAGGTCTCAGGGCACATGGGTGATACAGGTGCTAAGTCAGGGTAGCAACAGCAACAAAAGAGATTTGGCACTCAATCATCCATTCATTTGTCTGCCCAATGCTTGCTGGGAGCCTGCAGTGGGCCTGGGCTCACAGCATGGAGCAGGACAGATGAGGACCATGGACTCTTGGACCACATATTCCAGGGTGATGGGAGAGGGTCGACAAATAGTAAATAACAAATTATAGTGATAAATGTTATCATAAAAATACAATAGCATGGGCTGGAGAGATGGCTTAGTGGTTAAGTGCTTGCCTGTGAAGACTAAGGACCCCAGTTCGAGGATTGACTCCCCAGGACCCACGTTAGCCAGATGCACAAGGGGGCGCATGCATCTGGAATTCATTTGCAGTGGCTGGAGGCCCTGGAGCGCCCATTCTCACTCTCCCTCTTTCTCTCTCTGTCTGTCACTCTCAAGTAAATAAATAAAAAAAATACAATAGCATGGGCTGGAAATCTGGCTTAGTGGTTAAGGCATTTATTTGCCAGCAAAGCCTAAGGACCCCAGTTCAATTCTCCAGGTCCCACATAAGCCAGATGCACAAGATGACACATGCATCTGGAGCTCATTTGAAGTGGCTAGAGGCCCTGGCATGGCCATTCTCTCTCTCTCTCTCTGTCTCTCTCTTTCCCTCTCTCTCATAAATAAATAAAGATAAAATATTTTTTTGAAAATATGATAGCAGGCTGTGATGAGAAATTCCTGAAGATAGGGGCATTTGGTTCCATAATAATGCTCACCTGGGGCCTAAAGGGACATACTCCTCAGAAAGCAGGTGGCGCTCCTTTGTCAAAGGTGTTAACATTCAAATTAAATCTCTCTCACACACACATTCTCCCTCTCTTTCTGTATTTGGTCTCTTTCTATTAGCTAAATTTGTTTCTTTTGAGATTTAAGACATGTGTCTTGGTCTATAAATAATTCTTTAATTCAATATCTCAGACTGAGTAGTGTGTAAACAACAGATGTTTATTTCTTGTGGTTGCGGAAGCTGGAGAGTAGTGTAATGTTAGCATGCATGTGTACATGAATGAATATGCCTTGCGTGTGTGTACAAGTGAATATGTACATACGTGTGAATGTGTGTGTGTGTGTGTGTGCGTGTGTGTGGCTGTGAGTACTTGGATTTGGGAATGTGCATGAAGGGAATGCATATGAATATATGTATGTGCACACACATTTGTGTGCATGTGCTTGTGTGTGTGGATGTGGGAGTGGGTGCCCATGTACATGTGTGTATGCACATGTCTGTGTCGTATATGGAACTGTGTATCACCTCAGGGCTTCTCTTCATAGTCAGAGCTTGAATGTTCTCAGTTGGGACCCCGAATGGTCATTTCCCAGTGAGAAGCCTTGAGAAGTGGCTCGCAGGACTCATTGCCATACATTTCCCTCCCAGCTGCCTGTCAGCACTACAGGGCCAGGAGAAAGCATGGTGAGAGGTGAAGAGCTGGTGAGAGGCCCTGGGAGCAGCCACGGTGGGAGGACAGGCCTGTCAGAGAGGGCGCCTCCCCCAGAGGAAGACAGCCGGGGCGGGGGCGAGGGGGAGGTGAGGAACCCTTCTGTTAACAAGTCAGTGAGGACAGGGCCGTCAATCATCACCCGTGGGTGACACCATCCCAGCTCCTCCTGTCAGCAGGGCTGGCCTCTCTCCCCACCTAGGCCAGGGGTATAATTCAGGGGTCTAAACAGCCCATCGGATTCATGCCAGACTTTTCCATTGCTGCTCTGATGACTCGCTCCTGCCTCTGGAGCACATGTCCGAAGAAGTGTTGCAGCCAGAGTAAGAAAAGTGTTACAATGACTGAGCTGCTCACCCAGAAAAGGGCAACAGCCACAGGTCTATCTTTCCATATCATTTTGGACCAACATGAGGAATGTTAGGGAGACAATTCATCTGTTCGTTTAGTGTTTTTAGCACATACTTCCTTTGTAAAAATAAGAATTCAAAGGGTGGGGGCCGGAGAGATGGCTTAGTGGTTAAGGCATTTGCCTGCACAGCCAAAGAATCCTGGTTCAATTCTCCAGTACTCATGTAAAGACAGATGCACAAGGTGGTGCATGCATCTGGAGTTCGTCTGCAGTGGCTAGAGGCCCTGTCATGTCCTCTCTCTCTCTCTCTCTCTCTCTCTCTCTCTTTCTCTCTCTCTGCCTCTTTCTCTCAAATAAATAAATTACATATATATATATATATATATATATATATATATATATATATATAATTCAAAGGCTGACTAAGACAGTACCTATCCTCAAAAACTGGGCTCAGCAGTTAAAACTGCTTGCTTGCAAAGCCTGCTGTTATGGGTTCAATTCCCTGTTGCCCATGTAAAACCAGATGCACAAAGTGGTGTGCACATACAACTGGAATTTGTTTGCAGTGGCAGGACACCCTGATGTGCCCAGGCTCACTGTCACTGTCTCTCTCTCTCTCTTTCTGTGTGTGTGAGACACAGAAAGACTTTCTCCCCCCGCCCTTTGCTCATAAATAAATAAATATGTTTTAAAGTTATTTTTAAAAAATTGATTGCTTTATTCCAAATAAGATTTTTCCTTCTAATTGATATGTATAGACTTTTTTTTTTTTGCCTTCATATGCACAATAAATGACTGTTGCTGTCAGGTTCACATTTCTGGTAGAAATCACCCAACCAAGAGCAGCTTGTAGGAAAAAAGAGGTTTATTTTGCCTTACAGGTTCGAGGGGGAAGCTCCACGATGGCAGGAAAAATGATGGCATGAGCAGAGGGTGGACATTACCCCCTGGCCAGCATAAGGTAGTAACAAGAGAGTATGCCAAATACTGGCAAGGAAAAACTGGCTATAATACCCATAAGCCCGCCCCCAACAATACACTGCCTCCAGGAGGTGTTAATTCCCAAATCTCCATCAGCTGGGAACCTTGCATTCAAAACACCTAAATTTGTGGGGTACACCTGAATCAAACCACCACACTGACTTAATAAACTCTCAATTGATGATGGAAAAATGATTGCTTAAAAGGAAAGCTAGTAGACTAATATTCAAATTGTAGGGTAAATACAACACAACAGAACAGATTATAATCCAGGCGTCAGCTGAGGGTATATAGAAGAGAAGGAACCTAAGTGGGCCGATTCCAGGAGGTGTCATGTGAAATGACATGCTGGGTGGGGAGGGCTCTAAAGGATGTGTAGGAGTTCCCCAGGGGGTAAGAGGGTGGGAGAGAAGAAGCGAGCACAAGGGAAATTCATTCTAGAACGGAGAAAGCAAATGAGAAGATGTGGGAAAACCGACCAGCTCAGTTAAGTGCAGGGACTGGGAGACTTGGGACCCGTGAGAAGCTGAAAGCGAGATTGTAGGGGTCGGGAGAGGTGTGTGAAGGAGGCGGTGACACTCTGGGCCTTTGCAGATGGCAGTATTTTGAGAGCAAGAGAAGAGGGCATTCCGGGAGATGAGATAACACGGATGGAGAAGAAACTCCAGCGCGTGCCTGGGTGACAGCAAAGTTGGCTGGCATTGAGAGAGCGGGAAGAGTCGAAAGGTTTAGAGAACGGACGATTCCTCCGGCAAATGGGAGCCATTAGTCTTCTGTGGGCGGCTTTGCTGTCATTGTTGTTCCAGAGGTGTAAGGTACATGTAGGAAAATTCATCCTGCTTTAGGTGATGTTCGACAAGGTTTTGCCACACCCACACATATGCGTATAGCACAGAAACCCCACAGCAGCCCCTCCATAGCAGACTTCCATCATGCCATAAAGTTCCTTTATGCTTCCTTGTGGCCAATGTTCCCTCAACACCAGTCTCTTAAAACCACTGGTCAACAGAGCTTTATATATATATTTATTTTATTTACTTGACAGAGAAAGAGGGAGAGAGAATGGGCATGCCAGGGCCTCCAACCACTGCAAATGAACTCCAGACATATGCACCCCCTTGTGCATCTGGCTGACATGGGTCCTGGGGAATCGAACCTGGGTCCTTTGGCTTTGCAGGCAAGTGCCTTAGCCGCTAAGCCATCCCTCCAGCCCTGTTGCCCATCTTATAGTTTTGCTTTATCCAGAATATTCTACAAGTGGAAATTCATAGGAGGTCTTCTTGAGTCTGGCTTCTTTCACTCAGAATAGCAGGGCTGAGATATACCTGTGCTTGTATGTGCATTACCAGTTTGTTCCTTCGTGCTGCCCAGTAGGACTGTGCCGTGTGGGTATAGCCATTGCTTGTTTACTGACCTGTTGAGGGACATTTGGGTTATTTCCAGATTTGGGCTATTATAAATATATTTACTATCCACATTTATTTTCAAGTGAACATGAGTTTATAATCCATGTGGGTAAATACCTAAGTGAAAGAGAGGAAAATTGCAGGCTCAAATAAGCATTGACAAGTATGAGTTTAAGTGTTTTAAAAGAAACCTGAGGCTGGGATGTAGCCTGGTAGCACATGCACAGCACTTGATTCAATCCACAGCACCACAAAGAAAAAGTATCCAGGACCTGGAGAGATGGCTCAGTGGCTAAGGCACTTGCTTGCAAAGCCTGATGGCCTGGGTTTGATTCCCCAGTACCCACATAAAGCCAGGTTCACAAAGTGGCACATGCATCTGGAATTTGTTTGCAACTACAAGAGGCCCTGGCATACCCATTTTCTCTCTGTATCTCTCTCTGCTTACAAAGACAATTATACTTTTAATATATAGATTAAATCTACCAAAATACTTTTCAAAATAGCTGCCTTATTCACTCCCACCAGTAGTATCTGGAAGTTTCAGTTATTTTGCATCCTCACCAAAATGCAGTATTCTATACATTTTTTAACATTCGCCATTCAAATTGGTATATACTGGAATCTCTGGTGGTTTGAACTTGTATTTCCTCAATGACTAAGGATGAGGAGTGGCTTTCCATGCATCTTCTGCCATTCTTAAATCTCTTGGTGAAGTGTCAATTCAAATCCAGCAAAGTGGGCTGGAGAGATGGCTTAGCGGTTAAGGTATTTTCCTGCAAAGCGAAAGAACCGAGATTCGGTTCCCCAGGACCCACTTAAGCTAGATGCACAAGGTGGCACATGCATCTGGAGTTCGTTTGCAGTGGCTGGAAGCCCTGGCGCACCCATTCTCTTCTCTCTCTCTCTCTCTCTCTCCCTCTCAAATAAATAAATAAAGATAAAAAATATTTATAAAAACCGAACATCCAGCAAAGTGACAAGACAGCACATCACACGACGTAACACATCACAGTCAGGTGTTAGTGGATTCTCCTGGCAGTGACACCCAGCCTCCATGCAGGGAGTGTTGCAGAGTAAGGATCCCCAGCACCCCAAGTCTGCCCAGGCGCTAAGAGCACGTGGCATCTTGACGTCATCTGAGTGAGTTGACTCGGAATCTACGTTCCAATAAGATCCCCGTGTGACTCGTGTGGTGGTTCAACTTTGAGAAGCATTGGGTTTGGGGAAATGTTTGAAAAAGAACAAACTCTAGGCACTAATTAAGAAAACTGCACTCAGGCTGGAGAGATGGCTTAGAGGTTAAGGTACTTGCCAGCAGAGCCAAAAGAACCCAGGTTCGATTTCCCAGTACCCATGCCAGATGCACAAGGTGGCACATGCATCTAGAGTTTGTTTGCAGTGGCTAGGAGGCCCTGGAATGTCATTTATTCTCTCCCTACCCCTCAAATGGATAAATACATAATATATTTTTATGTATTTGAGAGAGGGAGAGGGAGAAATAGGAAGGGAAGAGAAGAGAGAATGGACACACTAGGGCCTTTTGCCACTGCAAACGAATCCAGATGCATGCACCCCCACCCCCCCGCATGCATCTGGCTTACATGAGTCCTGGAGACTCGAACCTGGGTCCTTTGGCTTTGCAGGCAAGCACCTTAACCACTAAGCCATCTCTCTGGCTCCATAATATATATATTTTTTTAAAAAAGAGCTGTTCTTTACCACATCCTCCAAGACTCAGGGATCATTGTGGAAGAGGTGGTACAAAGAATGTAAGGGCCAAAAGAAGGGGGGAATGCTTTGCAATACTGTCTTCCAGACACAAAGTGGCCATGGTATTCATGACCTCACAGTGGCTGACACTACCTACACAAGACCTGCATAAAAGGAGGGGAAAATAATGATGATCTCAAAGTGGAAGAGAGACTAGTTGGAAAGTAGAAGTGATTCAGTGGTGGGGGAATTAGAAAGAGGGAAAAGGGAGGGGATTATGACCATGCTATATTGTCTATATGTATGGAAGTTGTCAATAAAAATATTTAAAAATTTTAAATGCTATTGCCATATGGAGAACTTGGGAAGGCTGAGCAGTCAGAAGGCCATGGAAGTAGGAATCAATACCTATGCTGGCCCACTCTGGACGCCTGATCAATGGTTTGGGTTCTTATCTTCTCCCTTAGCTGGGTGAAGGTCCCAGTAGTACCAAAGAGGGTCTTTAGAGGAAATCCTGTCTGAAACAGCAGACACATCAGTTCTAATACCCCCCCCCCCAAACATTGTAGAGTGAATCAGATGTCGACCATAAATCCATGTGTTTTGAATGCTTGGTCCCCAGCTGATGGCAATTTGGGAGGAGGTGCCTTGCTGGAAGAGGTGTACCATGGGGGAAGGCTTTGGAGTGTTATAGCCAGCTTCCCCTTATCAGAGTTCAGCTTGTTCTCTTTCCGTTTTCTGCCAACTGCTGTGGCAAGAAGTGATGTCAAGCCTCTACCATCGTTTTCCGCCAACATGAAGCTTCTCCTCAAGACTGTAAGCCAAAATAAACCCTCTCCTGCTTTTGGTTGGGTGTTTTGTCCCAGCAACACGCAAGTAACAAACACCCAGTCACTGCTTATGAGCTGCAACGTGGGGAGGCCTGTCAGTATGTGAGGCAGAACAGGGAGAGGAGTCTGTTTAATCAGTTACACCAGTGCCTTTGACGTTGTGTGGGCTACACACAGATAAGGCCCCGCTCTCAGATGAAATTCGGGGTCCAGTTCAGGGAACAGCCAAGCATAATTACCATTCAGTGTGCTACGTCAAAACAGAAGTCTAACTGTTGTGCAAGGCAGGGAAGGTAGAGATGAGGACGGGTAGGGAATGGAGAGAAGGGGCCGAAGGATTCAAGGAGGGGTTCGCGTGGCTGGGGAGATGGCTCAGCGGGTAAGAGCACTCGCTGCACAAGCACGATGGCTCGAGAGGGCCTGAGTTTGAGCCTCAGCACTCACATAAAAAAAACCAGCAGGGTCACAGATGCCTGTGGCCACAGTCAGGAGAGGAGACAGGAGAATCACTGGGGCTCACTGATCAGCCAGACTGGCCAAGAAAATGGCAATTCTGGCTCCAGAGACTTTGTCTTAGAAGGCTGATAAAGGACGCCACCTGACATCCCCCTCTGGCCTCTGCACACATGCACACAGGGTGTGCCGAGTACCCACACATGTGCATACACTATCCATACATATACCCCATTCACAGCACACCACACCACACATGCCAAAAAGAGATTTTCAAGTTTTTCATAATAGCTACCATCTGTAGAGCACTATACATCAGAGTTGGATCTTTAGATTGTATTATGTCTAACCCTTGTAAGAGCCCCACAGAATATAGACTGTCATTAGTCCCATTTTATGGAATAGGTTACCATGGGTATAGGGGACTCAACCACTTGCCCCTTGTCTCTCCCAGTGAGATTCCCAATCAGTCTCCTTGGCACTGACATTTATATTCTTTTTCTTTGTTGTGGTTTTGTTTTTCAAGGTAGGGTTTCAACCTAGCTCAGGCTGACGTGGAACTCACTATGTAGTCTCAGGTGGCCCCAAACTCGCGGCGATCCTCCTACCTCTGCCTCCTGAGTGCTGGGATTAAAGGCGTGCGCCACCACGACCGGCCTCAACATTTATATTCTTACCTGAGCTTGCACTGTGGGCCTGGGCTGTCCGTGAACCCAGGGAGAACAAGTGCCGAATCTAAGGTCCACGGGATTCCCAGCCTTTGCCATGGCCCCAGCCCCCCAACTTTGCCCAGAGGGACTGGTGGTTCTGACAGATGCCTGGATGAAGTCTTCCAGCGCCCGTGGAAGACTCAGGTATAGCTTGGGGCACCTGGCTCTGCATTTGCTGCTGAGCAGGCCTCAGTCAAGCCTCTGGGGTCATCTTCTGGTCCAGCCCGTGTCATTCCCTGTGGCAGAGCTGGACAGTGTCAAAAGCCTGGCTCGCCTTGGATCCCACGTGACTGTGGAGTTCTCCTCTATCTAAGGAGATAAAGTCAAAGGCAGGCCTGTGCTGTTTCGCAGCCTCCCCTGACAGCAGAAGGCCTGTACATTGTAAAGATTTACAGAAAGGAACTCTGTGATGGTCTCTAGAAGTAAACATGGAGGGGCTGGGGAGACAGTCCAGTGGAAAAAGTCCCTGCTGCGCAGGCGTGAAGACTAGCGTTTGGACCACCCGTATCTGCGCGAAGCTGGGTGGCCTTAAGCGTAGCACTTGGGAGGCTGAGGTAGGAGGATCACCATGAACTCGACCCTGGGCTATAGAGTGAGTCCTAAGTCTGGCCTGGGCTAGAGGGAGACCAGGCTTCAAAAGAATATTAAAAAGGGAAAAAAAAAAGCTGAGTGGGCATGGTGGCCCACCTGTGATCCCCGTACTAGGAAGGGAAACAGGGGGATCCCCAGGGCGAGCTGGCTAGCTAGACTAGCTGAATGAGCTCTCCAGGGTCAGTGAGAATCCTTGCTTCAGTAAACAGAGTTGAGAGCAGTTGAGGGAGATAGCTGTGTCAACCTCTGGCTCCCTGTGTATATGTACATACATGCATGTGCATCCACACACACATGTGAATGCTCAAGCACATCACACACATACATACATGTACACACACCAAGAAAACATGGGACAAAAAATAGGAATAAACACGGAGATGCAAGGCAGACATGACCCTCCTCACACTCTTGGAAAGGCCGCACGGCCCTCCATCTATTAGATAGTTTTTGCAAAGTCCTTGGGTTAAAGGAGAGGAGTCTCCTTGATGATCATCTTACAGAGCCTTGGGCTGGCCCAGGACAGGCCTCTTTACAAGCTGGTCATGCCAGCACCTTAGGAAGCTGGAGCTCTGGTACCCCACGAAGGGAGGCTACAAACTCTGGATCCAGGGGACCTAGGCTGACTCCTGTCTCTGCCACTAAGTGTCAGCAGACAAGTTGTTTAAACTCTCTGAGCCTTAGATTTTCCTTGGTGAGACAGAAAGAATGGTTCCCTCCTCCTAGAGAGGAGAAATGTCCATGGGTTGTTATAAAAAGCAGTTCTCAGAAAAGTATCTCCCAGACATGTCCAGCATTTTGACATTGCAACATAATGTTGTCATGTATAAAATTTACACTTGAGGGCTGGAGGGATGGCTTAGCGATTAAGGTGTTTGCCTGCAAAGCCAAAGGACCCAGGTTCTATTCCCCAGGACCCACATTAGCCAGATGCACAAGGGGGCGCACGCGTCTGGAGTTTGTTTGCAGGTGGCTGAAGGCCCTGGCCTGCCCATTCATTCTCTCTCTCCCTCTTTCTCTGTCAAATAAATAAATAAAAATAAAAATATTTTTAAAAATTTACACTTGAGACTGCTATAATCAAGTTACCAAAAATATGCAAAAAAAAAAACCCTTATAATGTTTTAAGTAAGGTTACACTTTTATGTTAGGCCACATTTATAGCTGTCCTCAACTGCATGGAGCCCATAGGCTGCAGGTTGGACACAGCTGCAATCACAGGAAGCATCATTTAGTGAGTGACATAACAGAAAAGAGTACTGGAGCTGGAGAGATGGCCTAGTGGTTAAGGCGCTTGCCAGCAAAGCCAAAAGACCCAGGTTAGATTCCCTAGTACCCACAAAAAGCCAGATGTATAGGGTGGTGCATACGTCTGGAGTTCATTTGCAGTGGCTAGAGGACCTGGTGCACCTTTCTCTTCTTCTCTCTCTCTCAAATAAATAAATAAAATATTTTTTAAATTTTATTTTTGTTTATTTTTATTTATTTACTTGAGAGTGAAGACAGAGAGAGAAAGAGGCAGATAGGGAGGAGAGAATGTGCGCGCCAGGGCCTCCAGCCACTGCAAATGAACTCCAGGCGCGTGCGCCCCCTTGTGCATCTGGCTAAAGTCAGTCTTGGGGAACTGAGCCTCGAACTGGGGTCCTTAGGCTTCACAGGCAAGCGCTTAACCACTAAGCCATCTCTCCAGCCCAAAGTATATATTTTTTAAAGAGTGTTCTTTGGAATCCATCTACCTTGGACCAGGTTGAAATCCCAGTTCCATCCCCTTGGAGGTATGAGCCTGGACAAGTAATTGAGCCTCTCTAGGTTTGAGCTTCCACCTCTGAAAGCTGGGGATGACAGCACGTTCGTGAGAGGAGGAGGGGAAGGTTCAAGGCCAAGATGAATGAAGGCTGGCCCAGTGCTACCCGGAGTAATGCTCCTGCAAGCATGTGGTTTTCTGGTCCACTTGTTCACTGATCTGAGGGGAAGGGGATACGGCTGTCCTTTGGCTGACCTCATAATGTGTTCTCACTTCTAGCCAAAGCAGTTGGAGGTCTTGAGCAATTGGGCAGCTGAGTTGGTGAAGAAGAACCAAGCTGGCCTTGGCAGCACATGCCTGTAATACCAGCACTTGCGAATAAGAAGCAGGAGGATTGAGAGTTTAAGCCCAGCCTGGGCTACAAAGGAGACCCTATAAAAAAAAAAATAAAACAACAGGGGCTGGAGGGATGGCTTAACAGGTTAGGCGCTTACCTGAAAAGCCTAAGGGCCCAGGTTCAATTACCAAGTACCTACATAGGCCAGATACACAAGGTGGCGCATGTGTCTGGGGTTCATTTGCAGTGGCTAGAGACCCTGGCATGCCCATTCTTTCTCTATATATCTGTCTCTCAAATAAATAAAATATTAAAAAATATAGATGAAACAGGAACTGGGCATGTTAGCGCATACCTATAACCCCAGCACTTGGGGGGTGGAAGCAGGGGATGGGGAGTTCAAGGCCAGCTTTAGCTACATAGTGAGTTAAAGACCAGTCTCGGTTACATGAGCTCCTAGCTCACAAAATCAAAGCCCAAGCAAAGTGACGGAGTCAGCAAGGCTAATTCAGTAGGAGTCCTGAGGAAAGATGAAAACAAAAAACAAAACCCCTCTACTCCACAAAGTGAACGCTAGAAAATGGGACAGCTGCAGGCTCCAAGCGAGGGAGGAAACACCTGATAATCTGGGTCACCCCGAGCTACAGTCACCCAGAGGCCCTGTGCGTCGCTGCTGCCCTTGGCAATCTGCCTGCAGCGTGGGTCCCCGTCACACCTCAGTAGTTCATTGTTGCCTATGACTGTGCATTTCAGGCTCTCGACGAGTGAGTCTGTGCTCCCCACTGTTCCTTGGACTAGACATTCCAGTCAGCCTTGCTACCCAGGGGTCAAGAACAAAGACAAGGGCTGGAGAGATGGCTTAGGGGTTAAACGCTTGCCTGTGAAGCCCAAGGACCCCGGTTCGAGGCTCGATTCCCCAGGACCCACGTTAGCCAGATACACAAGGGGGCGCACACGTCTGGAGTTCGTTTGCAGTGGGTGGAGGCCCTGGCACACCCATTCTCTCTCTCTCTCTCTCTGCCTCTTTCTCTCTCTGTCACTCTTAAATAAATAAATAAAATTAAAATTAAAATTAAAAAAAGAACAAAGATGAGAAGAGATTAAAAAAAAAATCAAGCATCCATTGCTCAGGGAGAAACCCTGACCCTTGGTAGAAATAGCATGCAGAGAGGCCTGGAAATGCAGCTCAGTTGGCAAAATGTTTGCCTAGCATGCATGAAGCCCTGGGCTCGATCCCCAGCACCGAATAAACTGGGTACGATGGGGCACACTTATAATCCCAGGACTCAGAAGATGGAGGACCAGGAGTTCAAAGTCAGCCGCAGCTACATAGTGAGTTTGAGGTCAGCCTGGGGTATATGTGATGCAGTCTCAAAAACAACAAGAGGAAAAGAAATATCACACAGGGTGGCCAAGAATATCATCTTTCAGTTTCAGTACAGTCACTTTTGGTGGGTGGCCAGGTGAAGCTCTTTGCCTCTTTGTCTTCTGATGTAGTTCACCTGTGACCACACCAGTGGCCCAGGTTCAATTCGCCAGGACCCATGTAAAGCCAGATGCACAAGGTGGTGCATGCATCTGGGGTTCATTTGCAGTGGGTAGAGGCCCTGGCATGCCCATTCTCTCTCTGTCTCTCCTCTCTCTCTCTGTGTCTCTCTTTCTATCTATCTGCCTCTTTCTCACACACTCTCTCAAATAAATAAAATTTAAAACACCCAGGAAGCAGAGATAGGAGGTTCCCCATGAGTTCGAGGCCACTCTGAGACTATATAGTTAATTCAGGTCTGCCTGGAGCAGAGTGAGACCCTACCTTGAAAAGCCAAACAATAATAATAATAATAATAATAATAATAAAATTTAAAAAGAAGAGATTCAGTGGAGGAGGATTTGGGAGGGGGAGAAGGAAGGTGGTGGGAGATGGATATGATCATGGTATAATGTTAATATTTATGGAAGTTGCCAATAAAATAATTGTTAAAGAAAGCTTTTATTCTCTTGAGGCTCTGATCTGTCCTCTCTCAGCCATGTGGCACAGGGCACAGAGACAATATTCCCAAACTCATGCAGTGAAGTTTTCACATAGCCAAGGAAGGGCTTCTCAGAGTTTGGGTCCTCAGAACTGGGGCTTGAACTAGCTCCTGTTATAATGTGCCCACAAAGCCAAGTTCATAACCACCTCCTGAAGGGTTACTTTCAATGGACAGCACACCCAAGCTTGGAGACCTGGCTAAGTCTGAGTCCTATGTTCTGCCTTTGCTGATCATTGCCTCAGTTTCCTTCTTTGTCTCCAGTCTTCCATCATTATATTGCTGGTGGGTTTCTTGTAGGTCCCCACTCTATAAACACAGTGTTAATGTTGATGTTTAGTCCAGTGTGGCTGTGAGGTCCCAAGGAAGCTCTTCTTAGGAAGCCCGAGGGGCCAGTGAATGCTGAAGAGTCCCTGTCACTCTCCTCTGACAACATCCACACCGCAGCCTGCACGTCCCACAGCCAAGTGTGTTGGGAGCCTGTCCTACCTGGCACAGAGCGGCTACGGCTGCTCTGTGGGCCACCCCACTGTCTCGGGAGCATCTTGAACAAGAGGGGCCTGTGAGTAAAGGAGATCTGCAAGGCTGCCTTTCTAGAGTGCAGTGAATTTCATGTGAATGCTCCTTCAGTTTGAAGCAGAAAATAGTACGGCGCATATCACTAACGGATCTCAACTTCTGTCCATGCTATCCCCAAACGTTACATAAACACTTCGCTGTCCAGTGTGCAAAAGGCTCCCAAAGAGCGATGGAGAACAGGTGTGATTGCTGAGCGTTCTCGCTCCTTCGGTACTGCTCCACAGTGCCTTGCTTCATGTCTGCACCTCACACGCCTACCCTAGAGTCCCCTGAGGAAAACACCATGACCAACAGGTAAAAACTACCACATCCCACAAGTAGTCAACAGTGCTCTGGTTCTTTGAACAGGATGTGCTTGAACTCCAACTGGACCTTGGGCTATTTGGAACAAGGCAGTGCCTTTCGCCAGAATGTTCGGTTCCAAAGAACAGCAGAGCAGAAAAGAATCAAGCTGCATGCAAGTGGGAAATTTACAAGTTGAAATTATATATGTTTGATTTCTGAGCAGCAATGAGTCAGACACCTTCCATCAGGACAGTAAGACAGTAAATGTGTGCAGAGACAGGCTCATAAAATATTCTTGCCAGAAAGCAGAGATGGGAGTTGGGGGAGACAGTGGACATTTATGCCCCAAAGAATGAAGTGCTCTCCCAACAGGGCACAATGGTCTTCTTAATCCACACAAAGGCCTGAGCAGCGCCACTGTGCTGTGTTTCTCTGTGAAGTCATCTGGCCCATTCTGAAAGCTCATTCTTGTTTCCTTTAAATGGAACCCTAACCCTAAAACAAGATGACAGTGGTCCTCCTAGGAGGCCATGCATTCAGTTCCATGCTAGGCAAAAGGGGTGTCAAAACCGCACGGAGTATGGCATGGTGGCGCACACCTTTAAGCCCAGCACTTGGGACGCAGAGGTAGGAGGATCTCTGTGAGTTCAACATCACCCTGAGACTATACAGTGAATTCCAGGTTAACCTGGGCTAGAGTGAGATCCTACCTCGAAAACCCAAAAATAAAACAAAACCAAAACTCACATAGGAAAAATACCTACATACATGCCATTCAAATCCTGAGGTGCCCAGGGCTGAGGGTGTAGTTCTGTGGTAGAGTACATGCTTAGTATGTGTGAGGCCCTGGGTTTAGTTCCTACCACACACACTAAAAACAAAACAATCAATCTGCTGGACGTAAGCAGCAGACCTGGGCACTCACCTACACAGTACCCGGCAGAGGCTTTCAGAGCAGTGACCCACCAGCCCAGCCAGCCTACCTGAGCCCATGTAACAGCAAAGAGGGACCCAAGTGGGCATGCAGCATAGGTGAGACCAAAGCCATCCCAAAAGGTAACTGGGACTACACCAGGTCAGTACTGCCAAAAAAGCCTAGTGTATACGTGCTAAGTACACCTTCCATGTCAAGGTAAATTATACGTTAAATCTGATGGATAGTTGGATTTGTCATTCTCAAATAAGCTTTATTTGGGGCTTGTAACTTTTTTTTTTTTTTTCCAGAGAGAGTCTCACTCTAGCCCAGGCTGACCTGGAATTCACTATGTAGTCTCAGGGTGTGGGTTTGTAATTTGTTGCTTCCTGATTTACGGAGCCTTTGTCTCTTCTTCTGTCCTTTGTTGGGGCAGGGTCTCACTTGGTCACAAGCTGACCTGGGAACCCTCTACAGACCAGAAATCTCAACCACACAGTTGACAGGATTAAGGGTGTGGGGCAACACACATTCTAAGGGACTTTGTCTTTGTTAGAGGATCTGTCTATTGTAACACCTACTCTTGCATAAATACTCAGTGCTGGTTTTCACTGAATGTATATGTTGTTTAGTTTAAATTTTAGAATTCGGTTGTATTTTGTTCCACCCAGCCTACTAGAATAGTCTCACAGCAGGCAAACCCAACACCTGGGTCACCTTTGTGGTTACTCTGAGCATCTTAAGAGCCACACCTACAACCTTAAGCTCCCACCGTGAAGATATATAATGACAGATTGATTGACACATCTAGGAATACTACAGATAATAAGAAAACCCAAGCATTAAATTAATCCAAGATGCAAAAAATCTCTACATTATAGTACAAGAAATCCAAAAAAATCAAGACAATATAAATCCACCAAAAGTTATAAATCGGTCAGAATTGACCTCCAGTGAGACTGATTCAGAGGAAATGCCTGAGAAAGATTTCAAAAGAATGATTGTAAATATGCTCAAAGAAATCAAAGAGGAAATCAAAGGAATCAAAGAAGACACAGGAAACCAATTTAATGAAATAAAGGGTCAATACATGACATGAATAAGGAAGTTGAAATAATAAGGAAAAACCAGTGAGAAATACTAGCAATGAAAACCACAGTAAGTGAAATTAAAAAAAAAAAAACCTATAGAAAATCTCACCAATAAAATGGATGAAGGAGAGAACAGAATATCTAAACTAGAAGGCCAAATGAGCCATGGTACAATAGTGGCATGTCTGTTATGGGGGAAACCAACTGCTCTCTAACTGGACTGGAGGCCTGATCCATGGGAGGGAATACATCCCTGATACTGAAAACCTGCAACAGGGGTAGTCATGAGCCCTAGGGGTGTAACATCTGCTGGTGTCTGGCTAAATGCATATACTATGCTCACCAAACTGCCTGGTAAGGACTTCGCTTAATGTTCATACCCATATAGTAATGCCACTCTCATTTTGGTTAGAGAAGCTTCTCTTTTCAGATGGCAGTGACCTTGGGATGACTCAGAAGGCACCATGATGCTGAGAAGAAGTGACAGAGGACTGATCAGCACTGCAATGTCTCTATCACACCTTCCAAGGCTCAGGGTCCATTCAGAAGAAGTGGTGGAAAGAATGTAAGAGCCAAAGGAAGGGTAGGACTCATTACAATGTGCTCCTCCAGACACAAAATGGCCTGGATATCCATGACCTCACAGTGACTGACATTACCTACACAAGAGCATCATAATAGGAGGAAAAGATTATGACATCAAAATAAAAGAGAGACTGATTGAAAGGGGGAAGGGGTATGATGGAGAGTGGAGTTTCAAAGGGAAAAGTGGGGGGGGGAGGGAGGGAAATACCATGGGTTACAATTATGGAAGTTGTCAATAAAATTTTTTTTTAAAATCTGCTGGATGCTGGGGTACACACCTACAATCCCAGCATTAGGAAGCTGAGTAAGGAGGATTCCTGAAAGCCACCTTGGGCTACATAGCAAGAACCTATCTTTTTAAAAAGCATATATTTTTATTTATTTGCAAGGAGAAAGAAAGAGAGAGAGGGAAGGAGTGTGTGAGTGTGTGAACGGGCACACCAGGGCCTCTTGCCACTGCAGATGAGCTCCAAGTCTATGCGGTACTTTGTGCATCTGGCTTTACATGGGTACTGGGGAATTAAACTGGGACTGGAAGGCTTTGCGAGCATGTGCCTTTAACCGCTTAGCCATCTCTCCAGGCCCTCAAGAGCCGATCTTTAAAAAAGAAAGCAAAACCAAACACAAGTTTGAGGCTCATAATCTATAACATGTCACACACCTCTCCTCACTTTTTTAACGTTTTTACAAACAGTCTCAGAGGCCATCCTTGAATACCAGCTGGATGTTTACATGCCTCGTTTCACTGTTAGGTGCATTCTTATCATCCAACCATTGTTTCATAGCTTCATGTAAAATTTTCTCATCTTTCCTCAAGTGCAAGTTAGGGGGCCCCAAAACTTGGTTTTTATCTATTACTATTCCAGAGGACTGAGGTAAAGCTAAGAGTCATATTCCTTCATATTGCATTCTAGAATCGGTCTTTAACTGTGAGCAGGACTATTCCTTGTGCCACAAAAGGGGGAAAAAATCCCTCCACTGAGAAAGCATGTTGCTGATGGAACTGAAATGAGAGTATGAAGCGAAATCCCTCCATAAATCTTCCAGCTGGGTAACAAGAGCAGCTTCCCTAAAAGGGGATGATGAGGGTGAAGGGAACTGGGCTCATCTGGAGTCTGTTTACAACGTTGGAGTTACCAGAATGGCCCAGGACCAAAACAACTTTGTTAGTCTTGTTTTCAAATGCAATCGAAATGAAAGTCAACAAAAGCCAGACCTAAATATTTAAAGAGCCCTGATAGAAAGTGTTTTAATAAAAGAAAAGAGAGAGAGAGAGCTGAAGTCCATTTGCCCAAATTTCCAAGTTAATATTTAGAATCTGTGGTTAAAACCTACAATTGTAAAAGTCCTGCCTTTTGGTTTAAACCAAGCTTGGGGTAAACAATAGCTTTCTCGGCTTCCCTGGACATTACGTTTACATGAGCTACTTCTCCCACATGGTGATTGTATCATAAGCAGTTTCCGTGTCTTAATTTTCATGATTATCCTTCAATTCATATTGAATATTCTGACAACTAAATAACCTACTCTTTCTTCCTTTCCAAGGTAATCCCCTTTTGTTTGTTTGTTTGGAGACAGAGTCTCCCTCTAGCCCTGGCTGACCTAAAACTCTCTCTAACCCCTGGCTGGCCTTGAGCTCACAGGGATTCTCCTACCTCAGCCTCCTGTGTCCCTTAGTGCCCGGACTAAAGGCATGTAGCACCATGACCAGCTGTTGAGATGCCATCTTGATATGTAGCCCGAGCTGGCCTCCAACTCACCATCCTCCTGCCTCAGCCTCACAAGTGCTGGGTCACAGGTGTGCACCACCAATCATGGATCGTCAATACTTTTATCATTCCCTTTTTGGTTATTTAGATCCTTTTCAATTTTTCACTATTAGAATTCTGTCGTGAGCATTTTGGATACATTTGCCCATATAAACATTTGAATTACTTCCTTGGGGTAGATTTCCAGAAGTAGAAATAATGGGTTAAATAGCAAACCATTTATAGTCCCTGGATAGTTGGCTAAACTGTTTTTCCAAGGAATTACACCTAGTTATCCAGACATTAGCAATGAATAAGAAGTTTGTTCTCGCTAACATTGGATATTGATATGTATAATTTGTTCATTAATTTAATAGCAAATTAATATATTTTTCCTGGAAGCTATAAACTTTTTTGAGAAGGCAAATTTGTGCATCTTCTCCTCTCAGCTTTCTCTAATTGCTTTAGGCTTAGCAAGTTGTCCCCTTCCCCAGCTGCAAGCACGTGACCTACAAATGGATGGGGTGTGCTCTTTCCTTGACCTGGGCCACACTGCAGAGTGATTGAACTGAACCATCTGATAGGAGGTCCTGTGTGACAAGTGATGCCTATGCACAGCCAGGGCTGGAAAGCTCCGGAGCAGAGGATGGCGATGGAATCTGCTTTGGAGGTGCCAAGTATGTGGGGAGGTGGGGCAACAGCTTCCTGTTTAGCAAACTGAAGGGATGGCAATTTAGTGTGTGTGTTGGGGGGGGGGGTAGCAGGGACAAAGGAAGCGCTCTTGAAAATAGAACAGGTGACCCGAATGTTTGAAGGTAAGGGCAAGGATCCAGTGGGAAGAGAGGGAATAAAGAGATCGACAGAAAGTGAAAGGAGGAGGGAGGAATTGGCCAATATGCTAGAAGAGGGACCAGCAGGGACAAGGGAAAATCGCTATTGCTCAGTGGTGCGTGAGGGGAAGACAGGTGAAGACGCAGGGACACTTTGAGATGTGGGAGTTTGTGTCAGCTGCCCTCAACTCTGCAGAGTAGGACCGCAGGGAGTGGGGTTAGAGCAGCGGAAATTATGTGAAACAAATTTCTGTGGAGAAAGGGGAAAGAGGAAATGAAAGGTTAGCGTACTAAAGGCAGCCAATTTAATCACCTGGTCAACAACACCATTCATGAATGTCTGCGTTGAGGAAGCAGGCAATAAAATCAATGACTAAATTCAGAGTTGAACATTCTTAATTGTTGTTTGATCAAGCTTCCAAGTCTGTGGTGATGAAGACATTGTATCAGCCAGAATTCAATCAGCAAAGAAGGACTGGGCTGGAGAGATAATTTAGCAGTTAGGGCACTTGCCTGCAAAGCCTAAGGACCTAGCTTTGATTCCCCAGAGCCCATGTAAGCCAGAGGCACAGGGTGGCGCATGCATCTGGAGTTCATTTGCAGTGGCTAGAGGCCCTGGTGCACCCATTCTCTCTCTCTCTCTCTCCCTCCCTCCCTCTCAAATAAATACATAAAATATTTTTAAAAAAGAAGAAGCCTGGAGAGATGGCTTAGCAGCTAAGGCACTTGTCTGCGAAGCCTAAAGACCCATGTTCCACTCTCCAGATCCCATGTGAGCCAGACACACAAAAATGAGGCAAGCACAAGGTTGCACATGCCCACTAGGTGGCACAAGCATATGGGGTTCGATTGCAGTGGGTGAGGCCCTGGCACGCAAATTCTATCTCTAAAATAAAAAAAGAAAGAAAGAAAGAAAGAAAAGTAGAACCATTAGAGATACATAGAACAATACGCTTTTTCACAAATTGAGGATTTAGACCTTAAGCGATTGTGAAATCCAGTGCAGAAGTGTGCACATGCCAGTTGCCTCTGTGTGTGGTGTTGGCACCAAAGTCACTATAGTTAGAGAAGAACCACATGTGTGGTAAGGAGAAACAAAGACATACTGGAACTAGAACTCTTACCTCTCCAGCTCTGAGCTTGGGGGGGACTTATGGAAGAAGCTGGTGCCTTTTGTCAGAGGTGCATGCAAGCCTGCCCAGGACCTGAGGAGGTTGCTGAAGGGGGGAACTCGAAGGAGCCCCGGGACTGCAGGGTAAGCCAGTCTGTCAATACACCTGAGTAGTGTTAGAATAGAGGCCCCAAGGTACATGGCACCTCTTCTAACCTTCTGAGCATAAAAGCAGATGCTGCCTTAACTTCCCCTTCCCAATCTCACTTGGAGAATGATAGAGGGAAGGGAATCCTGGGAGACCTGGCTTCAGTGTGGGGGAGTTAACTAACACCTTACAAAGCACACACACATGAGCAGTCTCCAGTTTCAAAAGTGTCTTTAAAAAAAAGTGCCGTGAGGCTCGATTCCCCAGGACCCACGTTAGCCAGATGCACAAGGGGTGCATGCATCTGGAGTTCATCTGCAGTGGCTGGAGGCCCTGGCGTGCCCATTCTCTCTCTCTCTCCCCCTTTCTCTCTCTGTCTGTTGCTCTCAAATAAATAAATAAAAACAAACAAAAAACTGCGTGGTGGCTGGAGAGATGGCTTAGTGGTTAAGTGCTTGCCTGTGAAGCCTAAGGACCCTGTTCGAGGCTCGATTCCCCAGGACCCACGTAAGCCAGATGCAAAAGGTGGTGCATGCATCTGGAGTTCGTTTGCAGTGGCTGGAGGCTCTGGCGTGCCCATTCTCTTATCTGTCTGCCTCTTTCTCTCTCTCTGTCACTCTCAAATAAATAAATAAAAATAAACAAAAATAAATATTTTAAAAGTGTGTGTGTGTGTAGGTGCACATGTGTGTGCAGGTGAGAGGACAATCTTGTCTGTTGTTCCTCAGGAATGCTGTCCACCTTTTGTAAAATAAGTAAATCAGTTTTACTGCACGCAAGAGATCTCTTACTACTACAAACCAACATTCATCCAGCTTCACATGGGCACTAGAGAATTGAAAGTGATCCTTCAGGCTTGGCAAGCAAGCACTTTTAACCACAAAGCCATCTCGCCAACCCCATGTCCATCTTTTTTTTGAGGCAGGGTTTCTCACTGACCTGAAAGCTTGCCAGTTAGGCAGATTGGCTGGCCAGTGAACCACTAGACCCAGAGTTTTGCTGAGGCTCGAACTCACATCTTGGGAGGCAAGAACTTTACCTCCTCGGCTCCTTCCAAGCGCGCTACACACTTACACGAAAAGGGATCCAGCTTCAGCTTTGCGAGAGGAGAAACGCCAGCCTGTGGGTGACGGTTTGAACCCAAAGTCAGATTCTGTGTTACTGTTGGAAGGGTGGCATTTAGAACTTGACTTTCTCGTCCTAGAAAACAACTGACAGAGGAGAGGCCCTCCCTGCTGCAGCCCGTGGTGCACATGCTGAGGAAATTGAAGGCAACTGTTTTACGAGGTCATTGCCATGAAGAAGTTTGGGGCAAAAGGAGCCCCCTGGGGTCTTCGGAAATGTGGCCTTAACTGAGCTTTTGCTTGTCTCGGCACATCCTCCAGGGGGATGGAGAATTGCTTCCTCAGCCAGCACGGCAAACACTGCCTGGTTTGAGTGATTAACTCTCGGGTGGGGGCCGCACAGCTTGAATTTGAAGACTCTGCAGCATCCAGGTCCTCGTAAAGCAACGTACATATTTGTCATCCAACCAAGCGTGGCTGAAATAACACAACCTCCTTGAGGAAGGTCTTGAGAATGCACTGTCAGCTGCAGCCCAGCAGGGAGGGAGACATCGGCTCTGGCTTGTGCCTACTCCATCTTTCACCTGGCTGAGGAAATAGCTCGGCAGTTAAAGGTGCTTGCTTGCAAAGCCTGCCAGCCCAGGTTCAATTCCCCAGTACCCACCTAAAGCCAGATGCACAAAGTGGTGGGTACATGTATCCGGAGTTCATTTGCAGGGGCAAGAAGCCCTGGCATGACCATCCTCTCTCCTCCTCCTCCTTCTTTCTTCTTCTTCTCCTTCTTCCTTTTTTCTTCTCTCTTCTTATCTCCTCTCTCCCTCAAATAAATTAGTAACTTTTTAATATATTTCATTTATTTATTTGCAAGCAGAGAGAGACAGAGAGAAGAGAAACAGAGAGAAAGAGAGAAAATGGGCACATCAGGGCCTCCAGCCACTGCAAATAAACTCCAGATGCATGGGCCACTTCGTGCATCTTGCTTTATGTGGGTACTGGGGAATCGAACCCAGGTCCTTAGGCTTTGCAGGCAAGCGCCTTAACCACTGAGCCATCTCTCCAGCCCCAATACTTTGTTAAATGAGGGAACTCAGCATCACGCTAGAAATTAGACAGCCAGATCTCCCATTCTATAATAAAGTTTAGAAGGCCACATCGGATGCCGTGGAAGGGGTTAAAGTTTATTCAGGCTGAGACGTCATTTGCTTTTACTACATATTTGCAATCAAGCTCCACTGGAAAGCGTGGCCATTGAAAAGGCCATGTATTTGAAGCTGGCCTCTTGAAGCTTCTCTCCATCACTTTCTCTCTCTCTCACTTTTCCTTCCTCCTCTGTGGGTTCCTTTCCCTTCTTGCCCCACCCCCACCCCCACTGTGCCTTTTGTTCCCATTTCAGAAACCCATAAGAAGGTAGTTATTGTGACCAGGCCCTGTGGCATTGCTGGGAACACTGAAAAGAGAGACAGTGCCTTCCCTGGGGCCAGATGGACTGTGCTTCTGCAGCGGGGGAGGGGACATGTCAAGGTGTTGAGTAATGAGGGAAGCAGCAGCAGCCTTACCTGGTGGCTTCTTTTGTCCTTTGGTTTATGTCTTGCCAAACAGCCTCCTCTCAGACCCCTTGCCGGCCACTACACTGACTGCAGAAAGGAAGTGGCTGGGAGTTAGTAGTGTACCTTGAAGTCATCTTTTTTAAAAAGAAATATTTAATTAATTTATTTATTTCCAGTGAGAGAGAAAATCAGGCACACCGGGGCCTAGATGGTGCTACAAACAAACTCCAGATGAATGCACTACTTTGTGCATCTGGCTTTATGTGAGCACTGGGGAATCGAACTTGGGTCGTTAGGCTTTGCAGGCAAGCGCCTTGACCATTGAGCCATCTTTCCAGCCCTGAAGTCATCTCTTAAGTCATCTTTGGACCCCCATCTCCCAGGTAAGGAAATCATTTTCAAATGCCTAGGTCTCCTAACCTCCTACCTGTCCAGAAGGACCCAAAGTAGTTTCAAACACCCAGCCAGTCACCTCCCCAATTTTAATTAGTTCTTAACCAGGTGGGCTTTTGAAATTCTCTGCAATCCTCTTAAAATGCAAACACACACTTTGCTTTTTCCTATGATTCATAGCCTTCCTGACAGCGGCACTACATTTTGCCGTTGTGTCTGCTTTCCCTCCTACTCCATCCACTCCAATCCTTGAAAATGCTCAGAAATAAACAAACAAACAAAAAGAAGAAGAAGAATGGAAAGGAAGAAAGAAAGAAAGGAAGGAAGGAAGGAAGGAAGGAAGGAAGGAAGGAAGGAAGGAAGGAAGGAAGAAAGAAAGAAAGAAAGGAAGGAAGAAAGAAAGAAAGAAAATGCTAGCCAGGTGTGGTGGCGCACACCTTTAATCCCAGCACTTGGGAGGCAGAGGTGGGAGGATCACCGTGAGTTTAGGCCACCCTGAGACTCCATAGTGAATTCCAGGTCAGCCTGGGCTAGAGTGAGAGCCTACCTCGAAAAACCAAAAAAAAAAAAAAAAAAAAAAAAAAAAAAAAAGCTTAGAAACAGTTCTGAACTCAATTTGACTCCCAGCCCATCAGCTGAACTTACCATCCGCCCTTCCCTGGCGTCACACCTGCTCTTCCGAGAGCAAACTCTGGTGCTGGCTCAGCTATGACCTGAAGGAGGTCCTTGTCAAAGAATTGGAACCAGCTCAGAAGAGATGGGCTTTGGAATGTTGATGCTATAGCCACCAGGTCACAAAACTATATTGAGCATAGCATGGGATTGCTAGAGGCCAAAGATGAACCTTAGTACCTGGGGAAGGCCTCCAAGCTAGGTACCAAGAGAGACCCACTTTCAGATCTATGTTTGGATTTTTTTAAACTAAATAACTCTAAAAAAATATGACATTTTCAAATACAATTTGTTTTGTTGATTCCTGTCCCTCCTCCTGCCTCCTTCCTTTCTTCCCCCCAATTCCCTTCTCTCTGTATTTTTTTTCCTTCTGTTTACATGTAGCCTTTGGTCTGCCTCTCTCTCCTCTTCCACTGCATCTCTTTTCTTTTTTCTTTCCTTTCTTTCTTTGAGAGAGACACAGAGAGAATAGGTGTGCCAGGGCCTCTAGCCACTGCCAACAAACTCCAGACCCATGTGCCACCATGTACATCTGGCTTACATAGGTTCTGGGGAATTGAACCTGGGTCCTTAGGCTTCTCAGGCAAGTGCCTTAACCACTAAGCCATCTCTCTAGCCCTCTTTTCTTTTTTAATGTATTTTGTTCAAGGTAGGGTCTTGCTCTAGTCCAAGCTGACCTGAAATTCACTGTGTAGTCTGAGGGTGGGCTCAACCTCGAGGCGATCCTCCTACCTCTGCCTCCAAAGTGCTGAGATTAAAAGTGTGCACCACTACATCCAGCTTATTTATTCTTTTTACATAGGTTATAGTTTTGTATCCCTTCTTCCCTTGTCCCCATCTCCCTGAGGTCCCTCGTCAGTAGGGTTATTGGTGTTCACTGTGGAGTAATGAGGGTCTCAGTCAGTTATGCCGCCGAATATTTTTACCCGTCCTGTGGCTCTTACAATCTTCCCGGCTCCCTTTTCCACAACAATCCCTGGGCCTTGGCATGTCTGTTAGCAGTCTTGTTTAGTGTTCCATGCTGGTAATCTCTGCATTTCTGCTTTGATAGGTTTTGATTCACCACAGTGTTTGTTGCCTTCTCCCTGGGGGTAGTTATCAGGCTGGCATTGGGGCAATGCTGGTGTCACTTTCTCCTAGATCCCAGTAAATGTGGTAGAGGGTGGCACATTTCGTGGTGAGCAGTCAGCTATCTTTTTCTTGTTGAATTGGTGGACCTTGGATCTTCCTGGTATTCTCTGCTATCTGTAAAATAAAACAGATTCTCCAACGCAGAGTGAGAGGAGCTTTGATTAAGAGGGATATGCATAGAAGTTTGAGAGTCGGGCTAGAGAGATGGCTTAGCGGTTAAGTGCTTGCCTGTGAAGCCTAAGGACCCCAGTTCGAGGCTCGATTCCCCAGGACCCACGTTAGCCAGATGCACAATGGGGCCCCACGCGTCTGGAGTTCGTTTGCAGTGGCTAGAGGCCCTGGTGCTCCCATTCTCTCTCTCTATCTGCCTCTCTCTCTCTCTCTCTCTCTCTCTCTGTCACTCTAAATAATAAATTAAAAAAAAAGAAGTTTGAGAGTCATTTTGATGTGGATACCCACTCTGCTTGTCCAGAGAGCAATGGGAGCTTCTCTCTGGAGTTTATGAGCTTCCTGGCCATGGAATTCTGGCTTGGTTCCCAGTATCAAGCATGAGTTCTCTTCCACTGAGTGGGCTTCATGTCCAACTGGAGGGCAATTGGCTGCTCACAAAGACTGTGTCCCACTATTGTACAGTGTGTACTTCTTGTCTGGCTGGTGGATTGTGTAGCTTGCAGGGTCCCTTGCTTATTCATCCAGCTCATTTCCTTATACTCATTTTTGATTATGGTTCTATGTTATAGGATTTATCCACATTCACTCCCCTTGTTATACATGCTTATGGATATTACAAGCTAAGACCCACATATCAGAGAGAACATGTGATTTTGGTCTTTTTGAGTTTGAGTCACTTTACTTAATATGTATCTTAGATCCATCCATTTCCCACAAATTTCCTTTTTCTTCACTGCTGGGTGGAATCCCATTGTGTCCATGGAGCACGTTTTCATCATCCATTCATCTGTTGGCAGGCATCTAGGCTGTTTCCAATTCTTAGCTGTTGGAAATAAAGCTGCAATAAACGTGGATGTGCCAGTATCTCCCTGGTAGCATATGGAGTCCTTAGGGTACATGCCTTGGAGTGGTATCACTCCATCACATGGGAGCTCTGTTTCCAACTTTTTGAGAAATAGTCATACTGATTTCCATAATGACTACACTCGTTTGCACTCCCACCAACTGAGAGTTCTTCTTCCCCTGCATCCTCGCCAGCATTTGGTGTCTGTTTTCTTGATGCTAGCCATTCTGAGTGGGGTAGGATGGTATCTCAGAGCTGCTTTGATTTGCACTCCCCTGATGGATTGGGAGGCTGAACATTTTCTTCAGTACTCATTGGCCATTTGTGTTTCTTCTTTGTGAACTGTCTGTTCATCACATGAGTCCATTTGGTGATTGGCAACTTAATTTTGGGGTGTTTAATTATTGCATTTTTTGTAAACTCTCTTTAGTAAGCCCCTGTCTAAGTATAGGGGTGAAACTTTTCTCCCATTCTGTGGGCCATATGTAATGATGGTTTCTTTTTTTAAATTTTTTAAAAATTTTATTTATGAGAGAGCGAGAGAGAGAGAATGGGGGCACCAGGGCATTCAGCCACTGCTAACGAACTCCAGAAGCATGTGCCACCTTGTGCATCTGGCTTACATAGGTCCTGGGGAATCAAACCTGGGTCCTTTAGCTTTGCAGGCAAGCGCCTCATCTGCTAAGCCATCCCTCCAGCCCAATGATGGTTTCTTTTGATGTGCAGAATAATTTCAATTTCATGTAGGCCCATTTGTTGATGCAGATGAACTTTTTGCAGAATCGTTAGGAATGGCGTGGCACTTATCCACATCATGCTATGGATGATGTGTCCAGAGTCAAGGTAACAATTCAAGGATGTTGGAGATGGCCTCTGCCTGGTAACCAAAATGATGCTTTAGGTTTGCAAAGACACTTGGGTGGGCAGGGGGGCTTGCACAAGCATCATTCCTGTCAGAAACAGCAAACTCAGGCTCTTCCCCCCAGCCACAGAAGCAAAGTGCATATTAATAATGTCTCAAGGAATTCACTTGTATAGAGTTTTGAGAAACCCTGCTATAGAACTTTGTTGGCTAACTCACATACACCGAATCCTGGTGTGAAGGAGACAGAGGGAACTAACTGATAATTTGAAGAGAGTGATTAATCTAAGGAACTGAAATTTATTGATTTATTTAAAAATATTTATTTAGGGCTGGAGAGATGGCTTAGTGGTTTAGGCACTTGCCTGCAAAGCCAAAGGACCCAGGTTTGATTCCCCAGGACCTACGTAAGCCAGATGCACAAGGTGGTGCATATGTCTGGAGTTCATTTGCAGTGGTTGAAGGCCCCTGGTATGCCCATTACCTCCCTCCCCCCCCCCAAATAAATAAAATTAAAATAAATAAAAATAGAATATCATTTTAAAACACATTTATTTATTCATTTGTTTATTTAAGAGAGAGGGAAAGAATGGGCATACCAGGACCTCCTGCCACTGCAAACCAATTCCAGATGCATGCACCACTTTGTGAATTTGTCTTTATGTGGGTATGGAGGAATTGAACCGAGGCCTCCTGGCCTTGCAAGCAATCACCTTTAGCCTCTGAGCCATCTCTTCAGCCCTAAAAATTTCTTTTTAAAACTTTTTTTTTTTGGTATTTTAACCATGTTTAGGTCTATCCTACAGCAGAGTTAACTATTGGCACAATGTTGTTCAACAGTTCTGAATTTTTTGGACAGTTCCTGGGATCAAACCCAGGCCTTGTACATATGAGACAGTCACTGCATCACTGAGTTACACCCCCAGCTCTAGAACTTTCGTAACTCCTTTCCTTCGCACCATTTGCCTTGTGACAACAGTCGGGAGTGACTTGTAGCAGGGGGTGTTTTAGTAGACTCCCATCATGTGGTAAGCATTTTCTAAGTTGTTATTTAATCTCATTGGGCTTTAAGGTGGAAAGCTTTATTTTTCTCAGTTTCAACTAGTTAGGCAAAGGAGCACCAGAAACATGTAGTGTATTCAGGCTCCAAGCTCCCCACAAGCAAAGTTAGAGTTGGCATTTCCCCGTAGTAACTGAGAGGAAGTAAGGAAACAAGGGAACTGACAGGTAACCAGCCGATGTGACACCACACAAAGTCACCTCATCGCGAGTCACTCTTCTGAGGGATGATTTAGATAGATGATCTTTCAGGCAAATTCCAGCCTGGAGATTCTAGAATTCTACATTCTTTCCTTAGTATCTATTCAAGACTTTTTTTTTTTTTTTCTTCTGAGAAGCTCTGATTTAGGATCTGAAACTGTCAGCTCAGACCAGAGGATGGGCGTGGGCTCCGGGAATGGATAAAGAGGCACATTTTACTGTGCGTGGGGACAGAGAACACGCTCTGGGTCCAGATCTTTCATTCAGCCTCAGTGACACCTGCTGTGTGGCATCATGGGCTAAGAGCCACCATGGACGCCCTGCAGAATTTCGGAGAATAATTTAAAATGCCTCTGCGCAGCTGTGCCCTACCTTTCCAGTTCCGCTGGCAAGGAGGAAAGGTGGTTAGGCCTGAGGAGTTTCCTGCAAACCCCACACCACAGAATGAGTTAACTGCCAACAAATCAAAAACATATGGTATGCAGCAAACTTCCCTCAGAATGTGCCTGCTTAATAATGTGGGAATTGCTGTTTTTCAAGACGTTTGGGGCTTGTTACCAAACCCAGGGCCTCTGAGATTCAGTTTGAAATGTATTGTTAAATATGTCCCGGTCTCCAGGTCCAGCACAAGGACTTTTTGCACCGTCCATCGGAGATTATTTTCCAATCATACTATCCAGTAATTGTGGCTCTTAACGGGGTCTGATGAGGACCTGGGCTCAAAAGACACATGACCAGTTATGCCTAAGTGTAACTTAAGTCACAATCCAGCCGTGCTTTAGCCACAGTGCAACAGAACACACACTTACTGCTGCTATTTTCGGAAAATTAATGAACGATTTCAGTAATGGCAAAACAGCCCTGTAGAACAAGGGTCAGTTTGCTCTTTTAATCAAGAAGCTTTGCCAAATATTTACTAAAATAGGGCAGACTCCTTGTAAAAGTATAAATAGTTTTGTTTCTTATTTAAAATAAAAAGGTCCCTAGCACCTTATATGGTCTGGCCCTTTGATAGCACTCAAGTGTTTTTTAATAGTAGGATTTCCATTGTGGTCTCTGCTAAGGAAAAGAAGAAAAAGAAAAGAAACAGGATCGTAGCACAAGGGTAGAGAAAAATGATGCATCGCATAAAAATCTTATAGAAAACTATAGAATACACTATTGTCCCCGGAGGATGACGTATATGGCCGTGCTGTGCTCAAACTCAATGAGGTTTTCTTAAGCAGACTGAGTTGGTGGCTTACTGGGCTGGCTCCTCCCTGACAAAACCCTGTTTCTATTCTACTCAGTTATCTGTCTCTCCCTAGTGTGAGTCAGAACTCCCTGCTTGGCCCCAAGGCATGCTCTACTTAAACTACTCATAGAAATCCCACTGCTTGGTTTAGGCACAGGCATGAGACCCAATTATGTCCATTGAAAAGTGTGACATTTGAGGGGGCCAGGGAAGACAGTTTGGGGAAAGATTCTCTTTTTTTTCTTTTTTATTCATTTTTCATGTGTAAGTACATGGCGTACGTGTGTGAGTGTATGTGTGAGTGTGTGTGTAAGAGAGTAGTGAGTGTGTGTATGAGTGTATATGTGTATGTGAGAGTGTATATGTGTATGTATGTGAGTGTGTGTAGAACACAGGTCAATCATGGGTGTGTTCCTCAATCTTTTTTAAAAAAATATTTTATTTTTATTTATTTGTTTGAGGGAGAGAGAGATACAGAAATAGGCAGGTAGAAAGAGAGAGAGAATGGGCTTTCCAGGGCCTCCAGCCACTGCAAATGAACTCCAGATGTGTGTGCTCCTTGTACATCTGGCTTACGTGGGTACTGGGGAGTTTAACCTGGGTCCTTTGACTTTGCTAAGCCATCTCTCCAGCCCTCAATCTTATTTTTTTTTTTTGAGACAAGTTTTCTCACTAAATCTACTGCTCACCACAGTTAGACTAGCTAGCCAGCAAGCCTTAGGGGCCTTACTGACTGTACCTCCCCAGCACTTGGATTTTGGCTATGCATCACCATGCCCAACTTTTTGGGTACTGGGCATCCAAACTCGGGTCCTCATGTTTGCACAGCGAGCGTTTGTTTTTACTGCCAGAACCATCTCTCCATCCCTGAGGAAAGACTTTCTCGTTTCTGTGAAGGAGAACTAAGAACAAACAGATGACTCTTCTTCGAGATTGCCATGCTTGTGTGTGGTGCTGGCAAAGTGTCAGCCATTTTGCTTCCAGAAGACAGCAAAGGTTGGGCACGATTACCTGTGAGGATTGATGAGAAAAGTACCACAGCCCTGCCACAGCACATCTGGAGCCCACCTGCCTTGGGATGTCTTGTTCTATGAAACAAGAAATTTCTTTATTGTTTAACTCAGTTTGAGTTGGTCTTACTAACTGCCAAAAGCACCTACACTTGTCTAATATAGCTTCCAGACCCACATATGGACTACCCATCCATCTTTCCACTGTCCTAAAAACTTGGCCCGGTGTGGTGGCACACGCCTTTAATGCCAGCACTCGAAGGCAGAGGTAGGAGGAGCGCCATGAGTTCGAGGCCACCCTGAGACTACAGAGTGAATTCCAGGTCAGCCTGGGCTAGAGTGAGACCCTACCTTGAAAAAAACAAACAAACAAACAAACCCTTCACCTCACTAATCATTTTTCCAAAAAGACATCTGAAAGGACAAAGTTTCCCCAAATATTATAACAAAAGCTGCAAAGTCACCAGTAATTCTAATGGTGTTTCTCTTCATTATATGTTATTTTTGTTTTAGCTCAAGATGGGAGAACCAGAGCGGTGTTCTAAAGGGTACATTGTGATGAAGATCACAGTGAGTCAGCGACACTCATATTTCCAGGACTGTTGAGTAAGTCCATCCACTCTTGCTCATCTGCACCACTTTTAGTGAAGAGTTGGGAATGTCAAAGTAACTGATGGAGGTGAGGATTGATGATAGAGGGTTTGGGACAGCCAGCCCTGCTGGTTTAACCAAAAGTCCACCCTCTGAGTAAGCCCTCTATAGCAGCAAGAAGCATAGAAATAAATAAACCGTGAGTTTATTGTCCCAAACCCCAAATTGGAATCTAAGCTCAAGTGTTAGGAAATGCCCCTTTACCTAACTGTGTGGAAAGTAAAAATTATGGATTGTCTTAAGCATAATCTGATAGTATTTATGCCTTCGTATGTATTGAAATTATAAGTTTTTAGTTCTTCCAAATAAAAACTTGATCTGAAATGGTCCCTTCTTCAGAGTCAGGAAGCTGACATAACAAATAGCAGATACACCTTTTTTTGTATTCAAAAATATTTTATTCATTATTTGCAAGGGGAGAGAGAGAGGGAGAGAGAGAGAGAGAGAATGGGCACACCAGGGCCTCCAGCCGCTGTAAACAAACTAAATGCATGCACTACTGCATCTGGCTTTATGCGCGCTAGGGGATCAAACTCAGGTTGCTAGGCTTGGCAGGCAAGTACCTTAACTGCTAGGCCATCTCTTCAGCCCTAGATATACCTTCTTTTATATTTAGAATTTGTCACTTCTCCAATTCCTGCCTGGTACTAAAAACCTAATCAAAAGCCTATGGCTGAAGAGGTCATAAGCCCAAAGGGGAAACTATGACTGTTGTCCGGCTAAATGAATATATTATGCCTCCCAAACTGCCCTCAAAATACTTACGGTTATGCTCATATGTTAATGCTTCTCTCACTTTTGGTTAGAGAAGTTTCTCTTTTTCAGATGGTGGCGAGTCCCGAGGTGACTCAAAACTCACCAGTGCTAAGAAATGGACAGTAATGTGTTCAACATTGAGACAGTTCACACCCTCCACAGCTGGGGAAACATTGCGAAAGAGGAGGTGGAAAATATGTAAGGGCCAAAGGAAGGTGGGGGGAGCTGCTTACAATGCTGTCCTCCATACACAAAGTGGCCTTGATATTCATGATCTCACAGGGGCTGATGCTACCTACACAAGACCTGCATAATAGGAGGGAAAAAATGATGATATCCAAGTAGAAGAGAGACTGGTTGAAAAGAAGAAATTCAGTGCACGGGGGCTTTGGGAGGGGGGAGGGGGATTGTTCGTGGGAATTATGATGTTATATTGCCTATATGTATGGAAGTTGTCAATGAAAAAGTAAATAAAAGGAATTTATCTTTCTCCTTTTTATTACCTCCATTAAAAAAGTCTTTTTTAAAAAAAAATGTTTTTGTTATTTTATTTATTTGAGAGCGACAGACAGAGAGAGAAAGAGGCAGAGATAGAGAGAGAGAATAGGTGCGCCAGGGCCTCCAGCCACTGCAAATGAACTCCAGACGCGTGCGCCCCCTTGTGCATCTGGCTAACGTGGGTCCTGGGGAATCAAGCCTCGAACCGGGGTCCTTAGGCTTCACAGGCAAGCGCTTAACCGCTAAGCCATCTCTCTAGCCCAACATTTAAAAAGTCTTTATACACAAATATTCCAAAGTAAGGCAGTGGTAAGTGTCAAGAAGAATCCTAAAAGCATTTTTTGTCTATATTTGAGGGATGACATGGTTAGAAGTTTCACCTTTCATTATTTGGGAAGTTGCTTTCGTTTTCTGCTTTCTTACCTCTGGAAGATTTGGTTTAGTGGCCTCCATCGAGCACCCCCAGGGAGGTAGCTGCTGAGTAGGCTAGCAGCTCTAACAAGGAAAGCCGGGGCTTAACTCATGAGGGTCTCTGGCACTTACATTACAGATTGGAGGAATGCTGGATAATCTCCAACCGAAACAGAACCTGGAAATACTTTCACAGAATGCTTAACCTGAGATCTGTCCTCTTAGCAAATTTTAAATACATTATTGCCGTACAGGTGCAACGCGCTATAGTGGATCTCTCTGATTTATTCCTTCTATTGAAACGAAACCTTCTGTCTGCTGATTATGAAGTCTCCACGTTTCTTCCTCCAGCCCCTGGGAACTACTATCACAGTCTCTGATTTTATTCATTTATGTATTCACTTTATTTTATTATTATTTTTTTTTGAGAAAGGACCTTATATGTAACCCAGGTTGGCTTGGAATTCCAGACAATCCTCCTCTCTCGGCTTCTTGAGTGTTGAGATTACAAACATAGTCTGCCACCCTTGGCTCTATTACACCCACAAGCTCCCCTTTGCTAAGTGAGCGCCCTATCACCTAGCTGCATCCTGAGCTCCTGTAGTTTTATGGGTATGACTGTTATGGGTTTGACTATGTTAGATATCTGATATGTCATGTAGCAGTTGTCTTTTGATAACTGACTTTTTTCTTTTTCCTGAAAAGGGCTTTATAATACTTTTCTTTTTTGCTTTGGTTTTCTGAGGTAGGGTCTTGCTCTAGTCTAGGCTGACCTGGAATTCACTATGTAGTTTCAGGGTGGCTTCGAACTCACAATGATCCTCCTACCACCACCTCCCAAGTACTGGGATTAAAGGTGTGTGCCAACACACCCGGCTTTTATTATACTTTTGATTTTGGAAGACATTTTATCTGGCTAGATACACAATTCTAGGTTGACAATCTCCATAACCACACCACCTTCCTGAAGTACTGTAACAGTAGCTTCACTTCTAGTTTTCTTTTTCCTCTTCCTTCCGCCCTCCCTTCCTTCCTTCCTTCTTTCCTTCTTTCCTTCCTTCCTTCCTTCCATCTGTTCCTCCCTCCTCCTTTCTTTCTTAAGCATGCATGGTTTCTGGTGAGGGGAAAAAAAAAAAAAAAACCTTTTGTCATTCTTACCTTTATTCTTTTTGGAAATATTTTCATTTTCTTCTGGCTGCTTTTTGATACTTTTCTTTTTATGATTTATTTTGTTGGATAATTTTATGCATGTATGTGATGTATTTTTATCATGCCCATGTCCCATTACCTTCTCTTGTCCCCTCACCCTCCCTTCTACTTCCTAACTAGTCCCCTTCTACTTGTGTAGAGCAGCTTGTGGGAAGCAAGGGTTTATTTTGGCTTACAGGCTCGAGGGGAAAACTCCACAATGGCGGGGAAAATGTGGCATGAACAGAGGGTGGACATCACCTCCTGGCCAACATCAGGTGGACGACAGCAACAGGAGAGTGTGCCAAACACTGGCAGGGAAAGCTGGCTATAACACCCACTAACCTGCCCCCCAAAACACACCTCCTCCAGGAGGCTCCAATTTACAAATTGCTATCTGCTGGGAACCAAGCATTCAGAACATACGAGTTTATGGGGACAACAGTTCAAACCACTGCAGTATTCATCTGTCAGTTACTCTGAATATATACTCAGAAATGTCATTTGTTGGCTCATAGGGTAGTTCTACTTTTAATTTTTTTTTTCAGGAGTTTTATTCAGGTTTCCACAATAGCTGTACTATTTTGTGTTGCTATAAACTGTGTATAAGGGTTCCAGGTCTCCAGAGCCATGTCAGGATGTACTCTTTCTTTATCTTTTTTTCTTATTCTTTTGATAGGCTGACTTCAAATTTGCAATCCCTTTACCTCTATCCCCCCCTAGTAACTGAAATTCCAAGCCAGCACCACCATACCCATCTTGTCTTTTCTTTATGTAATAATAGGTAGCCTAGAGGCCGGAGAGATGGCTCAGTGGTTAAGGTGCTTGCCTGCAAGCCTAATGACCCAGGTTCATTTTCCCAGTACCTACGTAAAGCCAGATACACAGTGGTACATGCATCTGGAGTTTGTTTGCAGCGGCTGGAGGCCTTTGCGTGCCCATTCTCTTTGTCTGTCTCTCTTCTTTCTATCTCTCTCTGCTTGTAATTAAAATAATCTAATAATAACAATAATAACCAGCCTGAAATTTGTGAGACAATATCTCATGGTGATTTTAATTTGCATTTCTCTGCTTATTAATGAAAATGAACACTTTTCTCATACACCTGTTGACCATTAGTATGTCTTCTTCAAAGTAATGCTATTTTGTTGTTGTTGTTTTACATATTTTATTTTTATTTATTTATTTGCGAGAGAAAGAGGGAGAGAGAGAGAGAGAGATTGGGTGCACCAGGGAATCCAGCCACTGCAAATGAACTTCGGATGTATGTGCCACCTTCTGCATCTGGCTAATGTGGGTCCTGGGGAATCAAAACTGGGTCTTTTGGCTTTGCAGGCAAGTGCCTTAACTGCTAAGCCATCTCTCCAGCCCTGTTGTTGTTTTGAGGTAAGATCTCACTCTAGCCTAGGCTGACCTGGAAGTTCACTATATAGCCTCAGGCTGGCCTCAAACTCACCGCAATCCTCCTACCTTTGCCTAGGCTAGTGCTGGGATCAAAAGCGTGTGCCATCATGCCTGGCTTTTGACCTATGTGGTTTTTTTTTAAGGCTAGTTATTCGTTTTCTCATTATTGAATTAAGTTTCTCATATATTTTGGTGATCAACCCCTTGTCAGATATATGGTTTCAAAATATTTTCTCCCAATCCTTGGGTTAGTTTTTCACTGTTGACTATTTTCTTTGCCATGCAGAAGCTTTTTAGTTTTATTGGGCCCACTTACTAATTTTTGTTTGCGTTGCCTCTGGTTTTGGAGTCACACTCCTAAGCCACTGCAGATTAAGATCATGAAGTTTTCCTCTGGTGTTTTTCTGCTACAGTTTTATAGTTGCAGGTCTTAGGTTAGGAATAATTTTCAATGGTTGCTTGAAGGCTGGTCTCCCACATTAACTCAAAATTATACTTGCAAAAAGAGCTGAATTTGGGAGGTGTCTCGGGTAGGAAGTTGTGAGCATCTGTTGGCTGAGGAACAAAACTCACAAATCATAAAGCAAATGTCAACGGTTTGTTTCTGCAGTCAAGCAGCAAGCCTGTCTCTGGTTGCGCTGACATTTTGGCACACGGGATCACTCTCTCCAAGTCTGTAAACAGTGTGGTGTGAGCTGTTCAGAAAGAATTACTACTCCATAAAGTTATAGAAGCATGGCGTGTCTTTTCCTTTCTCCTCTTTCCCGGAAAGTTATGGTACCTTCCTTGCTCGTTCCCTGAACAGTATGACGCGTCTTCACCCGTCAACACACACAGCTTGACACCCCCGCCCCCCCCCCATTCACAGCCTTTGGGACTCTTCCCTTTGATGTGAAATCCAACCAGAAGGCTCATGAACTGTTAGCGCAGGCTTTCATCTATTGCGTTTGTTAAGCTTCAAGCAGAAGGACAGGGAGGGAAACCCATCACCCGTCCTCCAGGGCATCCCTCAGTTTGCAAAACGCTTTTCTGTGTGTTAGCTCTTCGTCCCGGTGGGCTTCTATAGACAGGTAAAACAGAAATTGAAAAGGATCAGATTACTCGTTCAAGTTCACAGTCAAGGAGCAGAACTGGCACTTGCATAGCCCTTTTACTCCAAACCCAGTGCTTGGTCCACAGTAGTGTCTTGTCTCGAGGAAGGTGGCGGGAGACCAGTAATATATGAAGGCCAAGAGCACGCTAGGCCTGGGTTTACATTCCAGTTCTGCTGTTTATTGGCTTGGTGAATTTGGAGACATTACTAAGCATCAGGGCCCTGCATCTATAAAAACTGAAATAATACTCTGCACATCACTGGTCTTGGGAGCTGAATGTGCCAGATGAACACCAGGGACAGTACTCAGAAACTATGAAAACTAGTTATCAAAAGCAACAAGAAATGATAAGGGCTGGAGGGATGGCTCAGCGGTTAAGGCACTTGCCTGCAAAACCTAAGTACCTGTGTTCAATCTCCCAGTATCCATGTAATGCCAGATGTACAAGGTCGGACATGCATCTGGAGTTCATTTTCAGTGACTAGAGGCCTTGGCACACCTATTTTCTCTCTATCTGCCTCTTTCTCTTTCTCTCTCTCTCTCAAATAAATCAATTAAAAAAAAAAAAAAGAACTGAGCCTTGGTTGAAAACTTTGAGTATGACTCCTATTTCTGCAGAGTCTCGCCGCTTGTATTTGGTCAAAGATGGCTTGTGAAGTCATTTCTTACCCCCCCCCCAAAATGAAGGTAATGGGGGACTGACAAGAAAATTCATTGGGATCTGCTGAGATGGCTCGTTGGTTAATTGGTGTTTGCTTGTGAGCCTGCCGACCTTGTGACAGTTTCCCAGCCACCCACATAAAGCTGGACCCAAAAAGTGGTGCATGTGTATGCATGGTATTACATGTGCAGTGGCAAGAGGCCCTGACAGAACCCCCTGCCCCAGAACTGTGCCACACATGCACACAAATAAATAAATAAGTTTAAGAAAAGAAATTCAAGAGGGCCTTTATTTTTAACATTTTTGTTGTTGTTGTTTTTGAGGTAGGGTCTCACTTGAGCCCAGGCTGACTTGGAATTCACTATGTAGTCTCAGGGTGGCCTTAAACTCATGCTGATCCTCCTACCTCTGCCTCCCAAGTGCTGGGATTAAAGGCGTGCACCAGCACGCCCGGCATGTTTTTAACATTTTTTATGTGACTTTTGTTTTTAACACAGGGCTCTCCATTGTCTGATGTATTTAGGTAGGGGCATGTGTGGGGGGGTGTGTGTCCCTCAGTATCTAGGTAGAGAGGGAGAAGAAGGGTATGAGGACCTTGATGTCAAATTTAAAATGCAAAGGACATTGGGAAATACCCAAGCACACTTGCAGAACACACGAGCACACGGACACAGCCGCTGCTGATTTCATGGACCTTGTTCTTGGATGGAAGCAGTATGACTTGGTAGGTAGTTTGGTCTCTGAGCTCCATATCGTGTTTAAAATGCTACGGGGAAAATAATAAAATGCTGCAGGGAACAAACACATAAACTGTAACATTCCAGTCAGCTGGCATCACTGATAGCAAGATGAGAAAGCCAGTAGAGAGGGAGTCTGCCGCTTATTCCAGCATGAAATGACCTGAGTACTTAAAGCAGGAATGATTACTCTGTGCCATGCAAAATACTCTTGCCAAGGCCCGGGGGATAGAGTGAGCTCTGAGATCCAAGGGCTTTACTCCAGCCTTTTAAAGAAAAAATGACTGTTGGGATGGGTCACACAAAATGAAAAAAAAAAAAAATACAAGAATCAGTACATACTTCTGTATTTATTAGTATAGATTAGTACAGATTGCATGCATGTGCACGTGTGTGTGTGTTCATACCTGCTCATGTGTGTGCATGCCATGGTGTGCATGTGGAGATAAGAGGACAACCTTGGGTGTCAGTCCTCCTTTCCACCTTTTTAGAGGCAAGGTCTCTTGTTCGATGCTGCCTGGGCCAGTCTAGTGGGTCCATGAATGTCCAGGAGTTCTCCTGTCTCTGCCTCCCATCTCACTGTAAGAGGGCTAAGATTACCAGCACTGGCCACTGCATCCAGTTTTACATGGCATCGTGGGGATTTGAACTCAGGTCATCCTGCTTACACATCAAGCACTGTTACCCACCAAGACGGCTCCCCAGCTCAGAATTCTCAAGGAAGGGCAATCTCAAGAATTAGGTTATGTTTGACCAAGAGGATTACATCTCAGGCTCTTAATATTTAAAGCTTAGGGCTGGAGAGATGGCTTAGCAGTTAAGCGTTTGCCTGTGAAGCCTAAGGACCTTGGTTCGAGGCTCGATTCCCCAGGACCCATGTAAACCAGATGCACAAGGTGGCGCATGCATCTGGAGTTCGTTTGCAGTGGCTGGAGGCTATGATGCGCCCATTCTCTCTCTCTTTCTATCTGCCTCTTTCTCTCTCTGTCTGTCGCTCTCAAATAAATAAATAAAAATAAACAAAACTTAAAAAAATATTTAAAGCTTAGTTCTTTCCAAAAGGCCCCCTTCCCAGGTGTGTGCTGGGGATTTAAGGGATCTACTTGAGCCTCCACAGCAAGTCAACACCTCCCTGCACCCTGTGAAAGCTCAGGCCCTAGAATGAGTTCTGGTGCCTCACCCAGGCTCTCTTTTTCCTCCCTATGAGTTCATTCTTGGAACCCATGGTGTCCATTCTCAAAAGCGGAGCTTTGCTGGCCATTCTACTATTATTATTACCCCTGTCTGTGACAAGATGGAGCCCGCAGAACTCCTGTGTTGGAGGTCAGCCTTTGCCAAGCCTTGAAATGCTTCTTACCTCCCTTCCCCCAGGAGGTAAGTGCCCATGACCTTCAAGACACTTAAGTAAGGGGAACTGAACAAAGAAGGACTGCTCAAGTGATTCTTCTCAAAAGAGATTTACTCCAAGGCAATGCATGGTCTCTTCCTAGTACTGGTCCAGGCAGAGGAGACAACAGGTGCCAAGAGCCCAAAGCAGACAAAATTTCTTAGCATGCTTCAAGATTAGCCAGGAGAGGGCTGGAGAGATGGCTTAGCTGTTAAGGTGCTTGCCTGCAAAGCCAACAGGCCCAGGTTTGCTTCCCCAGGACACACATGAGTCAGATGCACAAGGTGGCACATGCGTCTGGAGTTCGTTTGCAGTGGCTGGAGGCCCTGACGTGCCCATTCTCTTTCTCTCTATCTGCTTCTTTTGTTCTCTCTCTCTCAAATAAATAAATAAAACATTTAAAGGAAAAAAAAAAAGAATAACTAGAATGGAAAAAAGTGCACACAGGGTAGAGGGAGTGAGGGGGACAGAGATGTAGGGACATGACATCAGGGAGGTTATGGGCTACTGAGCATGAGGGGTTTTGTGAGGACTTGGCTTTTACTCTAAGTGTAAGGAGAAGCTACTGGGGGTTCTGGACAGGAGAGTGGCAGGCGCTGCTCTGGGCTCGAATGGGCTCTGCCAGCTCTAGCTTCCCGCCATCTTCTCTCTCAGATGTGTCCAACTTGCCAGTCCCAAGCCCAATCCCGCCCAGGATGCAAGTGCAACCCAACACAAAAAAAATCACAAACATACTGAAAACACAAGATAGGTTTTGAGACTTGATTATGCAGTTCTTGAAACATGAACTTCATAGAGGATAACGTCATGTCACTGTGACAAAAGGTTAAATGTGCCAGGCCAGTTCTCTGCAGGCTAAATGAGGCATTGAATCAAGTCAACAAGAGTGCCTCCAAGTCACACTTGTGAAATCTGTCTAATCGCCAGGTATTGAAAACAGCGTCTCACTTAATTCTATGAGACAAGCAGAATGGCCACCCTTATTTCACACAACATGGAAACTGCAGTTCAGAGATTAGACAATTTGGAAAGCGATGGAAATGCACTCTCAGGCTTAGAGTTTTGATTTTTGTTTTGTTTTCTTGAGGTGGGGTCTCGCTGTAGCCCAGGCTGACCTGGAATTCACTATGTAGTCCCAGGCTGGTCTAGAACTCACAGTGATCCTCCTACCTCAGCCTCCCAAGTACTGGGATTAAAGGCGTGCACTGCCACCAATATGTTCTACTCCCTACCCTGGTATAGTGCACCTCTATGAGTAAACGAAGCACATGAACACTGAGATCTAAGAAAGAAAAGAAAGGGGTCTGGCTGGAGTCGTGATTTGTGGAGGGAGGCAGAAGCAAACACAGACATATCAGAACCTTGGAGCTTCAGCTTTACTCTTTCCATTATTTTCATCAACTCCTTCTGTATACTTGATTGAGTCATGTAAACCCAAAGTCACTGCCCTGGAAAAGCCACTAACCACAGCAGTTGAATTTATACTTACACCAGCAGGCCGTTTCCTTTCCCTGCCTCAGCGGCATCTGACCACAACGGCATCCTGCTCCCTTCACCACAACTCACAGTTGCTTCCAAATATGTTTATTTTCATTCTTCTAAAACTGCTCTTTCTTTTCTTTTCTTCTTAGGGAATTTACTCCATACAGCACATGAGATTGAAAAAGACATCCTGTCCTTAATTAGAATGACCACCCCCCCCTCCACCTCTCAGTTATCCAAAAGATTGAAGAAAGCCTTAAGCAAAGGCTTAATCCTAGGTGATGCCACTCTCACATATCAAAAGATGATGGCAGGGATGAGGGAAGAGGGCACCAACACATGATGTATCCATACAAGATATGTTGTTAATAATAAGAAATAAATAAAAGATGGTCTCAGCAGGGTGTGGTGGTGCATGCCTGTAATCCCAGAACTTGGGAGGCAAAGATAGGAATATCTCCATGAGTTTGAGGCCACCCTGAGACTACATAGTGAATTCCAGATCATACTGGGCTAGAGTGAAACCCTATCTCAAAAAAAGTAAAGAAAAGAAAGAAAGAAAGAAAGAAGAAAGAAAGAAAGAAAGAAAGAAAGAGGGAAAGAGGGAAAAGAAAAAGAAAAAGAACGAAAGAGAGAAAAGAAAAAGGAAAAGAAAGAGGGTCTCATGCTAGGGAGACAACTTTTTTCATATTCTTATTTATTTATTTGAGAAACAGAGAGAGAGAGAGAGGAGAGGGAGAGAGAGAGAGCTAGCATATGCCACGCCAGAACCTCCTGCCACTGCAAACAGACTCCAGGCACATGTGCCATTTGGTGTATCTGGCTTTACATAGGCATTGTGGAATTGAACCTAGGTCATCAGGCTTTTCAAGCAAGCACTTTTAACCACTAAACCATCTCTCCAGCCTGACAACTTTTAATATGTTTTGTAGGTAGCCTTAGTTGGTCAAGGACTGTGTGTGCAATTAAAGGCGAGGAGTGTAACCCAGTTATTGCTGCTGTTTTTTAAATTTTCAAACATTAATGGGTAAATTAATGTAACTGTTACTTGTGCAGTAAAATAAAACTATTGATCATTCTATCACCCTCCAGTCCAACCCTACAAACTCTGAATTATATAAACTACACAAGTTTATGTTTAATTTATTTAGAGGTTATTAAGAATTTATATTTGTCTTACAGCTGGCCTAAGAGCAAATTTCTTTCCTCCTTTTTTAATCTACGAAGAAAAAAAAGGTGAGGGAGGGGGCGGGGACCAAAGTGAACTCTGAGCAGCTGCGTTTCTTCTTCTGAAGGCCCACTGAGGAGGTGATAACTTGTTTAATCTCAGAAACGTAAACAGAAGGGAGCCTGTCACAATTAAGTTCGAACTTAAGCACTAATGAAGTCTGATGTACTGGAATGGAGATTTAGATGTAGTAAATATTGATCCCAAGTGGCTTTCGTTCTTTATACATCTCAAATTAATATTAATGCAAACCAAAGTGCATGTATTCTTTTCACAGTGAAAGTCGTTCCTATGTGGAGTCAAGAGAAATGAGATTGGAAACCACAAGGATTACATTTCCCGGGAACATATGAGAAAGGCTGAAGCCTTGGAGCGATGCTGTCCACTTTTCTGTAGCGTTGCTTGGGGCCCGTCAGTCCATACCAAGAAGCAGCAGATAGCGAGGAAAGGCTGGGCAAGATTAAACACACACACACACACACACACACACACACACACACCACACCACACCACACCATAACCACACACACACAGACAGATGCAAAAAAATCACACAGATACACCCCCCTCCCCCACACACACCATGCACTTGAATCTGCACATCACTCATGTGGGTACACACATCATACAACCACACACATGGACACACACATACACACCTACATCTCACATGCAAACACACACATAAACCTACCTTAAGCCTTATAGAGTCCAAGGTTTTAAGATCTACTTTTTAAGGTCAATTGCATAACTGGAAGAGTATGTTAAAAATATCTGAAAAAAAATTATAATTAATCTACCAGTGACTACAGCTCCCATTTCAGTCCTCCTCTGTGATGGTAACTGAAAATCCAGATTGCCTTGGAGGGCACGGAGAAGTAAACAGTTCCTGAAACTTCACAGAAGAGGAATTTATTTAATGCAGCTAAGGGAATCAGTGGTTGCTTGGTTTACTTCGAGACCATCTTTGCCATCTGAAAAATAAAAATGTTCTTCAAATAAGTCAACCTGTAGCTTGGCTTTTATGTGAACACGATCTGCCTTTATTATCTCCCTAAAGTTTCATTATTTTTAAACAGCTGGCATCGGAGAGATTAAAAAAAAAATAGAAAAGAAAAGGAAAGGAAAGAAGCTGGGCGTGGTGGCACACACCTTTAATCTCAGCACTCAGGAAGCAGAGGTAGGAAGATTGCCGTGAGTTCAAGACCAGCCTGAGACTACATAGTGAATTACGGGTTAGCCTGGGCTAGAGCGAGACCCTACCTTAACAAAAAAAAAAAAAAAAGAAAGAAAGAAAGAAAGAAAGAAAAAGAAAGAAAAGATACTCACTTGAAATAGGCAAGTGATTTTTCTCAAAATGGGAATTTTGTCATACTAAATTGGGTGATTAGACCAAGAAATCACTTGGCAATGGAATGAATGATCTTAAATTTTCAAGATCATAGTCTAGGAGGGACTATTTCCTTGTTCTGGGCAGGGCTGTCTCTGGAAGACATTTGCATTTCTCTGAACAGTTTAAATGATAACAAGTAGAGGGCTAGAGGGCTGGAGAGATGGCTTAGTGGTTAAGGCATTTGCCTGCAAAGCCAAAGGACTCAGGTTCGATTCCCCAGGACCCACGTTAGCCAGATGCACAAGGGGTCACATGCGTCTGGAGTTCGTATGCAATGGCTAGAGGCCCTGGCACAGCCACTCATTCTCTCTCTCTCTCTCTCGCTCCTTCTTTCTCTGTCAAATAAATAAATAAATAAAAATAAAATAAGAATTGTTATGTTAAAAAAAAAGATAACAAGTAGAAATCAAAAAACTGAAATCAGTGGGCTACCATGCTATAGAGAGAAAGAATTGGGCGCAAGGCCTCAGCCACTGTAATTGAACTCCAGAGGTTTGTGCCACCTAGTGGCCATGTGCGAGCTTGCGCTTGCCTCACCTTTGTGCATCTGGCTTACATGGAATCTGGAGAGTAGAACACAGGTTCTTAGGCTTTGCAGGCAAGCACCGTAACTGGTAAGCCATCTCTCCAGCCCAGTCATAGATTTTTTTAAAGTGTTTATTTTTATTTATTTATTAAAGAAGAGAGGGAGGTAAAGAGAGATTGAGAGAGGGAGAGAGAGAGTGAAGTGCCAGGGCCTCTAGCCAGCACAAATGAACTCCAGATGCATGAGCCACCTTGTGCATCTGGCTTACGTGGGTCCTGGAGAATCGAACCTCGGTCCTTAGGCTTCATAGGCAAGTGCCTTAACCACTAAGCCATCTCTCCAGCCCAAGTCATAGGTTTTTGAATTGAGCAGTGGGGTGGGTGGTGATGTCTCTTTGAGATGGTGGTTATTGGAAAGCAGGTGGTGAAGGTGGCAGAATAAAATGTCCTGGGGTAAATGATGTCTGAGACAACTGTTACCCATCCAAATGGGCATGTCAAATAAGCCATCAGAATGTATCTCTGGAAGTTCAAGGATGCTCAGGGCTACTGGACAGCAGAGACGGCTCAAGTACAGAGGAGGAGCAGGCCCCAGGCTGAACCCTGTAGGGAGTCCATCTGGTAGGAACATCAGAGTAGAGAGTTCCAGAATTTTAAAATCCTTTATAGACTATGTCTATTACTTTGGAGTCATGAATTCCTAGAACAGCAAACATACTGACATTCAAGCATATGAACAAAAACATTCCAGGATCAAATGATGTTGGATTAGGGGTGGATGTTGCTTTAGGGGTGTGTGTGTGTGTGTGTCTGTTCATGAGTATTTGGGGAGGCCAGAGAGAACATCACGGGGGGTCATTCCCAAGGTCCTACCCATCTTTTTTTTTTTTTTTTTTTTTTGATAGGGTCTCTCATTGACCTGGAGTTTGCCAAGTAAGCTACACTGGCTGGCCAGCAAGCCTCTGGGGTCCTCCTTGTCTCCTCTTCCCCAACACTGGAACTACAAGTGTAGGCCACCATAACTGGCTTTTTAAAATATGGTTTCTGGGGCTCCAACTCAGGTCTTCATGCTTCTGAGCTACCTTACCAACTGAGGTAGTCCCCTGCCCCAGGATGATAGGCTAAATATTACAAATCTAGACTTGACTGTCGTCACATTTTCATATCCAGTAGAAACTGGTTCAATGAATTCAGGAAGCATTTAGTAAGTGGCTTTGGAGCCAGTGTCCTGGGCATACTCGAGTCATACTACTTACTGAGCTGCATGATCTTAGACAAATGAATTATGGTTTGAGCCCTGAGTCCCTGAGGCAGAAAACAGTATTGGGAGAAGTGAGACAATTTAAGTCCGGAACACTTCAGAGCAATTCTAAGATCACAATAAATACTCAATAAGCTATTATGGGTAAGCCAGATCCTCCCAGGGATTTTAAACCTTGGGGAGAGGAGGCAGACAACCAAGAAACACCTGCAAGAAGTTTACAAAGTGAGGAGATTGAACTAAGCAATGAACCTCCACAGACGTGGTTTCTCCCAGTCCATAGGAGTCAGAGGAGGGTTTTGGCCTCCCCTGTTTTGCCCCAGGGCAGCTCAGCTTCAGCCCTTGGAGAACTGTACCTGTGCCCCAAAGAGACGCCAACCGCTTAGGGCCCTGAGTCAGGGGCAGCTGCCTGCTGCTGTCTTGTTTCTTTTCTTCCCTTGAGGAGCTGTCTTGCTTACTGCCCTCCCTGTGGTCGTCCGCAGCCCTCCCAGTAGGAACCTTTCCATGCCCTCGCACAGTCACGCTTGGTTCATGACACGCTGGTATGTCCCTGAAGCAGTTTCAGTTCCCTCTCCAGCTTGGACTTTCCAATCACAATGGCTGTGGCAGCCAAAGGGCACTTTTGTTGATCCAATTCTGACTACTGGGTTTGGCTTGTGCTGGGTCAGCCCAGGGAACTGCCAGCCACTTAGCTTGGGGGCTGTAAGCTCAAAGGTTTGCTGGAGATTAGGGCTGAAGAGCCCCATTTGATAGCCTACTGGGTCTGAAGTAATAATGCCTGTATTTCTGTAGGCATAGATTCTGTGCCTTGTGATGACATGGGGATGCTTGGTCCATTCTAATTCACTATGGATCCTAAAATGTCTCTTCTTTTTGTTTTAATTTTTATTTATTTATTATTAGTGAGAGAGAGAGAAGAGGCACACAGAGAGAGAAAATGGGCGCACCAGGGCCTCCAGCCACTGCAAACGAACTCCAGACACACGTGCCACTTTGTGTATTTGGTGGTTTGCATGGGTCCTGGGGAATTGAACGTGGGTCCTCTGGCTTTGCAGGCAAGTGCCTTGACCACTAAGCCCATCTTTCCAGCCCTCTAAAATGTCTCTTCTATCAAAGCACGCTGTCTTGAGGAGCCAAAGGTCCGACTCTAAGCAGGAGACGTGACGTACTTCCTGCCTTGCACTTGCTCTTGTGGGCAGGTGGTCCTGCTCCAGAGGCCATTGGCAGAACTCAGTCCACTGTTAAGTAGGTTAGCTCAAAAATGGATCCATCTGCCAGCGTTGGGTCCCTAGAGGATTGAAGACCAGCAGCCAGTCACCATGACTGAGTTCCCACCAGCCTTGCCAGGCTCAGTTCTCCTTCGTATCCTGATCTTTCTGCTCTCTGCTCTGAGCTTGAACATCAATAATCAGCCATCTTGCGTGCCAAGGAACTTAGATGGAGCCCATCGCCACACGGAAGCAGTAGAGATCTGCTCCGTGGTCAGCACTTGAGGAGGGACAGAAATGGGTTTATTTCAAAGGCAGGTTTCAATTTTGGCACCTTTTCTTTTTCTTCTACTGCTCCCTCTCCAGGTCCCTGTACCAGATTTTTAAAAAATTTACAAATTGGCAATTTTTTTTTTTTTCTTTCAAGGGGACAGAGATGACATGGGCTTGAAGTTTCACCTAAGGTAGGCCCACCCTTGGGAGGGGTAAACTCACTCAAGGGCCAGGCCAGGAATCCTGGCAGCTCTGAGCAGGCCACCCCGAGCGGATGAGGACTAAGCTTAGAATCCCATGGGCTGCAATGGTCATTGTCAATGGGGACCAGGGCAGTCAACGAGCAAAGAGCCATACTGGGGACAAAGTGTCCTGGCCTCAGAATCCCAGGAGGAAACTTGGATAACCTTAAACAATTAATTTAATTTAATGAACCTTAAATTGCTGAGAAACCAGAGTAAGGTGCTTTTTGATGGTGTGTTGGAAAAGCAAAACTTCACATAGAACAGGCTGTTTAGGTAATGCTAGATATCCACCTGCCACACCAGGCGCCTCCCAGGTGCTTGTGTCTCCCTACTTTCAGCCCCTCATAACTGGACCCTCCTCCCTTGAGGGGCTTTGCCTTTGGGGTACCCTATTTTTTTTCTACATCCCCTCAGTGTTCCTGCTTCTGTAGTTTTTGCGCTTCCTATGTAAGTCTAGCCATTTCCCCAGGGTTCTAGCCGGCTGCCTGGCTCCAAATATCACCTGCACTGAGGGCAGCGGATGTAAACAGTCTCGAGATTGTGAGCAGCATTGTAAACGCTTTACAGAGCGCATGTTACAGGGAGTAGCTGAGCCGTAAAATCAGAATTAAACCAATGTGTTTACAGAAACGTGACCATTGTAAAACTGCTGCTTTCTAAACACAGCCTTGGCCAGGCCGGGTTGCTGGTCCGCACAGGGGGACCCGCGCCGGGGCACCGCCTGGGGCGCCCGAGGCGGCGGTGGCCCGGGTTCCCGGGTTCCCGGGTTCCCGGGCTCCTCCCAGCGCAGCGACGGGAGGAATGTGCCCACGTGCCCTGCACGGGACAGGCCGGTGTCCCACCATGCTGCCATTCCTCTCCGGGGACGCAGGCCTCAAGGGAGAAAGGCAGGCCTGGTCTCCAGCCTCGCTCGCCCGACTCTCAGAAAAGCCTCTTCAGTGACACACCCAGGACGTGTTCCCTGGAGTCAGCAGATTCTTTCCTCCCCTCCCTTTCCTTTACTTTCCTTCCTTCCCTTCCTTCCTTCCTTCGTTCCTTTCCTTTCGTCCCTCCTTCCTTTCTTTTCCTTCTTTCCTTCCTTCCTTCCCTCCTTCCTTCCTTCCTACCTTTCCTTCCTTCCATCTTTTCCTTCATTCCTTCCCTCCTTCCTTCCATCTTTTCCTTCCTTCTTTCCCTCCCTATTTCCTTCCTTCCTTCCCTTCCTTCCTTTCCTTTCTTCTTCCCTTCCCTCCTTCATTCCTTCCTTTCCTCCCCCTTCCCTTTCTTCCTTCCTTCCTTCCCTCCTTCCTTTCCTTCCTTCCTACCTTCCTTCCTTCCTTCCTTTCCTTTTCTTCTTTCCTTCCTTCCTTCCCTCCTTCCTTCCATCTTTTCCTTCATTCCTTCCCTCCTTCCTTCCATCTTTTCCTTCCTTCTTTCCCTCCCTCTTTCCTTCCTTCCTTCCCTTTCTTCCTTCCTTTTCTTTCTTCTTCCCTTCCCTCCTTCATTCCTTCCTTTCCTCCCCCCTTCCATTGTTCTTTCCTTCCTTCCTTCCTTCCCTCCTTCTCTCTTTCCTTCCATCCTCTCTTTCTTCCTTCCCTCCTTCCTTCCCTCTTTCTTTTCATCCTTCCCTCCCTCCTTCCCTCCTTCTCTATTTCATTTCATCCTCCTTCCCTCCTTCCTTCCTTTCTTCCCTCCCTCCTTCTCCCCCTTCCTTCCTTCCTTCCTTCCTTCCCTCCTTCCCTCCTTCCTTCCTTCCTTCCTTCCTTCCTTCCTTCCTTCCTTCCTTCCTTCCTTCCTTCTCGCAGTTCTCCGGGACAGTGTGTGTCCATTCCAGGCACCTGCTTTACATTTTACTTCCTACAACTTAATATTACAATTGAAAATTTCTTTTCCCACTTGTGAAATCCTTGGTCATAGTATGAATTGAAATTACCTATAAACATGTCTTTTACCCTCACCCGTCTAAGGGCTTTACAGGGAAAATTTTTCTCTTTATTTTCCTTGTATCTCCAAGAACTACTAATGCTGAGTTCAACTGATGCTTGAGTAAATGAGAGAATGAATAGATACCCGAACAAAGTTCCCACAGAAACACTCCTCCATCTCAAGTCAAATTCCAGGCAAGAACAAGCCAGGGAGATCTGTGCCCACACTCACCCCTCTGTCACGCATCTCCGTGGTACCACATAACTTCCATGAAGCCATTTCTCATCTTGTTCTCTGGGAAGGCATCCCAGACATGTAGGATAAAGGTCACCCCACTGGGGAGAGTGGTGTCCAGCTGAATTTATGTTTCTACCCTCAAGCACCACAAAGCCCAAGTGTAAATAGGGTGGGACCCAGAAATAAGAGGAGATTGTAGCGTGAATGCCAGCAATGTGGAGCACTGGGGCCCCTGCCCTCCATACAGCCAAAGGGCACTGCCCACTCTCTATAGGACTGTTGTTAGGGGCCAGGGGATGTCATGTGAGTGTCAAAGGAAAGTTCACATTTCCATGGAGGGCCCAAGGGCCAAGGGAGAGGTCAGGCGTGTCTGTGGGGCTTTTGTCTGGCTGTTTTTTTGTGAAAACCCACATGTGGCCCTATTTCGGTCTCGTGGACATCTGCATGTGTTTCTGAGTGGATGAGAACGCTGTGCAGCTGGATCCTGAGTAATGACCCCAGCCTACCACCGGCCCTGCAGACAAGCTGGTTTAGACAGGGTGGCCTTCTGCTCTCAATTTCCAGTTTGGCAAAGGAAACTGCATATTCATCCCGAGGAGTAAAAAGGGCGTTGCCACCAAATTCTTCTCCCTCCCCACATGGCTAAGTCGCGGATGAAAGCTCTGACTGTGTTTTTCTGTGATCACAATTCAGCTCACGGCTGGAGTCAATGCCAGTGTAGTCCTTGGTGCATAGTAGGTGCTATTTTCAATTTTTTCTTGGTGGGGGAGGGGTGATGTGGGAGGATTTTCTGAGGTAGGGCCTCGCTCTAGCCCAGACTGACCTGGAATTCACTATGTAGTCTCAGGGTGGCCTCGAACTCATGGTGATCCTCCTACCTCTGCCTCCTGAGTGCTGGGATTACAGGCGTGCACCACCACATGGTTCAATTTTTTTTTTATTGTGGAAAATTCCAAGTATGTACAAAAGGGTAGACAGAATACACAGGAAGATTTCAAGCAACCGACAAAAGGTGGTTCAGCCTTCATTTATGAACTTATGGCCAATATACACTCACTTCCTCTCCCCATCTGCCTTATTTTGAAGCAAATTTCAGACATATAATTTCTCTAAATAATGCTGTATGAATTTCTCTCTCTCTCTCTCTCTCCCCTCCTCTCTCTCTGGTGTACATTTGTGCATATGCATTTGCATTCGTGTGTGTGTGTGTGTGTGTGTGCATGTGTGTGGAAGTCAGAGGTGAACATCGGAAGGCTCTCTCACTCTCCACCTTATTTATTGAGACCGTCTCTAGCCAAAGCTAGAGCTCACCACTTTGACGAGTCCAGCTAACCAATGAGCTCTAGGGAGTCCTGTCTTTACCTCCCAAGCACTGGGATCACTGACACGGACCACCATGTCTGGCATTTATGCGGGTTCTGGTGACCAGAACTCAGTCCTCATACTTACACAGCAAGTGCTTTAACAACTAAGCTGTTCCTCAACCCTGAGAGTTCTCTGCATGAAAACCACAAAGGGGGAGATGGCTCAGCGAATAAAGCGCACACTGCTCAAGCTGGAGTACCCAAGTTCCATCCCCATGCTCCACTCAAAAGCCAGCGGGCTTCTGTCATATATATTCTGTCATATAGCTAATGCTATAGGGAAGCTGGGGGGTGGAGCCTGGAGGGTTTCCTGGAAGGGGGATCTCACAAAGCTTGTGGAGAGTGTGGCAAAGGACAGCAGAGGGAGAATCCAGGGCGAGAACTTCTGCCTCAGATGATGAGATGGACATGTGAGAACCAACCTGAAAGTTGTCCTCTGATCTCCATATGTGCACTGCGGAATGTGCACGCCTGCATTCACACACATGAACATGCACATGTGCATGAACTTGCACACAGACACACAAATAATAATAAAAAAAATTATCTGGGCATAGTGGGACATAGGAGATTGAGGTAGGAGAACTGCCATAAAGGCCAACCTGGAGCTAGAGTGAGTTCCAAGTCAGCCTGGGCTAGAGTGAGACCCTACCTCAAAAAAAAAAAAAAATGTAGGGCTGGAGATACGGCTTAGCGGTTAAGTGCTTGCCTGTGAAGCCTAAGGATCCCAGTTCGAGGCTCGATTCCCCAGGACCCATGTTAGCCAGATGCACAAGGGGGCGCATGCATCTGGACTTCGTTTGCAGCGGCTGGAGGCCCTAGCTTCTCTCTCTCTCTCTCTCTCCCTCTCTCTCTCTCTCTCTCTCAGTCTCCCTCTTTCTCTCTGTCACTTTCAAATAAATAAATAAAAATAAAAATATTTAAATAAAAAAAATGTATTGGGTCTGGAAAGATGGCTGGCCTCAGTGTTTAAAGGCACTTGCTTGCAAAGCCTGACAGTCTGGGTTCAACCCCTCAATACCCATGTAAAGCCAGATGCACAAAGTGGCATATGCACCTGGAGTCTGTTTGCAGTGGCAGGAGGCCCTAGTGCACTCTCTCTCTCTCTGCTTGAAAATAATAAACAAAAACATTTTAAAATATTTAGCTAGTGTTCAAGTTTTAAACAGTCTCACGAATGTAAGTTTTTTAAAGTTTGCTTATTTGATTCAAGATCCGAACAAGGCCCATGCATTGTGATTGGTTGTGGTGTCCCCATTTATTCTTTTTTTCTTCATTTATTCTTTTTCTTTTGATCTATTGATTCCCTTATTCACTCTCTCTTTCTCTCTCTTTCTGTGTTAGCCATGTAGTTTATCAGACACTGTGTATCTGTGGTATTTCATTATATGTTCCATTGTCTTCTTCTCCCTCCTCCCCAGAAACTGGTAGTTGGATCTTGAACTTGCAATGAGCCTCCATACATATATATTTTGACTTTTGGATAGATTTGCTTGGTTGGTTGGTGTATTCTTAAATTGGGAAGTATGTAATGTTTTGCTTCTTTTTTGTGATACCAATAGCTGCCGAAGAACAATCCTCAGGTCCACTAACTTATTTGAACTTGAAAACTGGTGATGGCGACATTCCAATTGGATGATTACTTCTTCATGTATAACTGAGAACCTCTGGGAGGAGAATCTTCTCACCAACTACTTGGATACCTGGCATAATTGTTCTTACAGGAAGGGTAGAACAAAATTTTTTTTTTTCCTTGTTATTCACAGCAGTTAAAAAGAGAGAGAAGCCAGGCGTGGTGGCACACGCCTTTAATCCTCCCGAGTGCTGGGGAGGCAGAGGTAGGAGGATCACCACTAGTTCGAGGCCACCCTGAGGCCACATAGTGAATTCCAGGTTAGCCTGAGCTAGAGTAAGACTCTACCTTGAAAAACCAAAAAATAAAAATAAAAGAGAGACAGAGAGAGTAACAAAAAGAGAGGGGGGGTGGAGAAATGGCTTAGTGATTAAGGTGTTTGCCTGTAAAGCTGAAGGACCCAGGTTCAATTCCCAGGACCCACATAAGCCAGATGTACAAGGTGGCACATGTATCTGGAGTTCATTTGCAGTGGCTGGAAGCCCTGGAACACCCATTCTCTCTCTCTCTCTCAAATAAATAAAAATAAAATATATTAAAATATGGAGAGAGAGAGAGGGATAGAGAGATGGCTCAGCCTTTGCTTGCAAAGGATGAAGCCCGGGTTTGATTCCCCAGTACCCATGTAAAGCCAAATGCACAAAGTAGCACATGCTTCTGGAGTTCATTTGCAGTAGCAGAAGGCCCTGGTGCACCCATACTCACTCTCTGTCTCTATGTCTGTCTTTTTGTCTCTGTCAAATAAGTAAATAATAGTACTTTTTTAAAGTAAGTATTCTCTTTAGATTCATCATGAACTCTTGGTTTAAACACATTTTAATCTACTTGCACTTATTCTCATTGCTAAGACTCAAACTGACTCATCCTTGGCTGGAGAGAGTCCTGTAAAGTGGCTTGGGAGGTCTTCAGTGAAATTCTAATTGTCTTTGATAACTTTCTTGTAATCTAGGATGACCAAATGTTTTAGGGACATTTTGTGCATTTCCTGCTCTAAATGTGGAATGAGCCATTTCTCCCTGGAGTCCTTCGGTATTCCTGTAAGTGGAAAGTGGTGTTCTGGAACCCAGTCTGGGCACTGGGTGTCTGCTCTGGATTAATTGTCAATTCTAGGCCTTTCCAGCAGACTGAGGTAAGACATATGTTTATTTCTTATAATAAAATATGCCATGAGTTCATCTGATTCAAATTCAGGATTATTAGGATTTTGCTTAATGGCCTCAATTCTGCCTCATTTTTCTCTCATAGTTGAGAATATTGATGTTCAAGAGACTAGGAGGGCTAAGAAGATGGCTCAGTGGTTAGAGGTGCTTGCTTATAATGCCTGACAGCCCAGGTTCATTTCTCCAGTACCTATGCACAGCAAGACACACATGTACAAGACACATGTGCTTGGAGTCCGTTTGCTACAGCAAGAGGCCCTGGCATCCCCATCCTCACTCTCTCTCTCTCTCTCTCTCTCTCTCTCTCTCAAATAAACAATTTTTTTAAAACACTAGGAATTATAAATTATCAAAATTATACAGTTGAGCCGGGCGTGGTGGCGCACACCTTTAATCCCAGCACTTGGGAGGCAGAGGTAGGAAGATTGCTGAGAGTTCGAGGCCACCCTGAAACTACAGAGTGAATTCCAGGTCAGCCTGAGCTAGAGTGAGACCCTACCTCTAAAAACCAAATACATACATATATATATATATATATATATATATATATATATATATATATATATATACAGTTGTCCAATCACAACTCACACCCCACCACACACACACCTCTTTCAGAAAAACTACCAACATTCACCAACAATGAAGTTTCTGCTACCGCGAATTGAACACAAGGCCTTGTGCGTGCCGAGTCAGTCCTGCACCACTAAGCTGTAGCCCCTGCCTCTTCTCACTTTACTTCGAGACAGGTTCTCACCCTTTCCAGGCTCAGCTTGCATGCACCCTGCACTTGCTCTCCCCCCCTCTTCGGCCTTACAAATTGCTGGAGATACAGGCCCTGGAGCCCCAGGCCTGGTCTTGATAATGCGGCACTTCCTACCCTTTTGAAGTACAACCCGGAGCCTGTAGTCAAGTTGAAGCTTGAGTCTCCTGGAGGAACTCCTCTATGTGCAGTTATGCAAACTATATTCAGATTTAGGGACATTTATTTCATTTTATTTTGCAGTATTTTTTAAAATGTAAAGTTCGGTGGTTACATAAAATAGTTATATTATTCTAAGTAAAATCTGCCAAATAAAATATAAGGTAGTCTAGCCAGCTTTTATTCATATCTTCCTAACTCTACTTCTTATAGGTAATCATTTTTTTAATTTGATATTTGATTCTCTTGCTTATTTTTAAAAATATTTTATTTATTTATTTACTCCTTGAGAGAGAGAGAGAGGAAGAGAGGGAATGGGTGCACCAGGGCCTCTAGCCGCTGCAAGTGAAGTCCAGACACATGCGCCACCTTGTGCATCTGGCTTACTGTGGGTCCTGGGAACTTGAACCTGGGTCCTTAAGCTTAGCAAGCAAGTGCCTTAACTACTAAGCCATCTCTCCAGCCCTCTTGTTCATTCTTTACATGCTACACACACAGAACGTCTTTCCTTGTGTGTATACATGTGCACAATTTTCTCTACTTTATTCTTTTTGCTTCTATATCTTGGAGATTACTCTATATTGGTATATAGAAATATTTTCTGTGCCATATTAGAATGCACAGTGCTTTACTCAGCCTGTCCTATAATAGTGGGCTTTTGAATTGTCTAATCTTTGCTGGCAAAAATAATTAATTCTGATTTTTTAAAAAATTTTGTTTATTTTTATTTATTTATTTGAGAGAGACAGAGAGAGAAAGAGGCAGAGAGAGAGAGAGAGAGAGAGAGAATAGGGGCATCAGGGCCTCCAGCCACTGCAAATGAACTCCAGATGCGTGCGCCCCCTTGTGCATCTGGCTTACGCGGGTCCTGGGGAATACAGCCTCAAACAGGGGTCCTTAGGCTTCACAGGCAAGCGCTTAACCGCTGAGCTATCTCTCCAGCCCCATTAAGTCTGATTTTTTTTTCTTGACAATATGAATTTGGGCTTTGATTTCCCAAAATGCTTGCTAGATACAAAGTAGCTTTTTTTTTTTTTTTTTGCCTTAACCTCAAACTGAAAGAAATCTTGCACTAACACAAAGAGTATTTTTTCTCTTGCATTATTTGAGGACATTATGTACTGATGTGCTGTCACTGGTGTACAGGTTATGTATCTTTCCTATGAGCAGTAACATTCATCCCATAGCCACACGACACCCAGTGAGACCAGGAGTCAACATGTGTGATACTACCATCTAGCCTTTGTCCTTAGAAGCAAGAAGATCCAGTGTAAAATTGTGCATTGCATGTGGATGTCACATCCCTTTAGCATCTGTCAGTTTAAAATAGTCCTCTTCAAGCCGGGCGTGGTGGCCCGCGCCTTTAATCCCAGCACTTCGGAGGCAGAGGTAGGAGGATTGATGTGAGTTCAAGGCCACCCTGAGACCACATAGTGAATTCTGGGTCAGCCGGGGCTAGAGTGAGACCCTACCTCAAAAAACTAACTAAATAAATAAATAAAATATTTCTCTTCCCTGTACTTTCATGACCTTGATATATTTGGTGATTAAAAGTCAAGTCAGGGGCTGGAGACATGTCTTAGCTCAGCGGCTATAATGCTTGCCTGCAACGCCTAATGACCTTTGTTGGATTTCCCCGTTTCGCACATAAAGCCAGATGCACTAAATGGTGCATGCACCTGGAGTTTGTTTGCAGTGGCTAAAGGCCCAGCAGTACCCATTCATTCTCTTGCTCTCTCTTTTGCAAATAAATAAAAATATTTTTATTTTAAAAAAAAAAAGTCAAGCCAGAGCTGGAGAGATTGCTCAGTGGTTAAGGCACTTTCCTGCACAGTCTAGTGACCTGGGTTCAATTCCCCAGTACCCACATAAAGCCAGATGCACTAAGTGGCTCATGCATTTGGAGATTGCCTCCAGTGGCTGAAGGCCCTGATGTGCCCATTGTCTCTGTCTGTCTCTCTCCTAGCTCTCTTTGCTTGCAAATAAATAATGAATACAAAGTTATTTTTTTAAAGTCAAAGCCAGGTGTGGTGGTGCACGCCTTTAATCCCAGCACTCGGGAGGCAGAGATAGGAGGATTGATGTGAGTTCAAGGCCACCCTGAGACTACATAGTGGATTCCAGGTCAGCAGGGCTACAGCAAGACCCTACCTTGGAAAACAAAAAAAAAAAAAAAAAAAGGGAAAAAAATTAGTTTGTTATATCATCCTCAATTTGAGTTCATAGTAGGGTGGACTTTTTGTTTATTTCATTGGTTGTGTTTATGTATAGGATTAATGTTGATTACATTTTCCTTAAATTAGTCCTAGGACCCTGGTGAAGAGGGTGGAACAGGATGAAGGAAAGAAGCAGCTGTACAAGAGAGGGGCCATCCCCTTGGAAATGTGCTTATCTCAGCGTACACAAAGGATGGAGGGTGCTAGTGGGGAAAAGGAAACAGATTCCCCAGGAAACCCTATAAGATAAGAAATCTGGGACTCTGTAAACTCATCTGTCTCTGTGGTTTTGTTTTGTCCCTCCTTAGCTTCCTTCTTAGTCTCAGTAAAATCACTTCGGGTGGTGGGGGGAGATTTCTCAACTGAACTGTTGTGGACAAGGGGCTTGATCCAGACGGCAACTAAGAGAGGGCTCCTGAGGCCAGGTGTGGCGAGGCCATAGCAAAGACTCGATGGGTAGTTGCTACATAGAGTAAAGATATGTCTTTGGGGCTGGAGAGATGGCTCAGTGGTTAAAGGCACTTGCTTGCAAAGTCTGAAGACCCAGGTTCAATGCCCCAGTACCGATGTAAAGCCAGATGCAACAAAATGGCAATGCATCTGGAGTTCTTTTGCAATGCCAACAGGCCTCCGCCCTCTCTCTCTCTCTCTCTCTCTCTCTCTCTTTCAAAGAAATGAATAAATAATTGTTTTAAATGTGTTTTCCCCTGTTTCTAGGCTCTGCTCATCTCCCTTCTACAGGACATCCTCCAGTGAAATTCTCGGTCTTTCTTGTCTGTGGAATCGTAGGTGCCTCCTGGGTGTGAGCCATGCGTTATTATCAGAGCCAAGCAGAGGGAAGACATGAAGAGCATCACACTGATGGGGCTCCTCCCCGCCTGCCTCATCAATAGTCATAGTTGGGAGAGCTTCAGATAGCATCTTGGCCAGCAAGAAGCTTTGTGCAGAGACAAGCTGATCTGGGAGGAGTTCAGTAGCTGGGTTATCTGGTGGGGGCATTTCTAGTTGATGACTTTCAATCCATCACCCAGTCCTTTCAAATTTAAACTGAATTTAAGGAGGGAAGGAAGAGGAAAGGGAAACAGGAAGTGAAAGGATCTGTGATTGATTTCTCTCTCAAATACAGGACGCAGGAAACAGCAGAGGGGCCTTGTTGAGATACTGCACCCCCCCCCACGACACACACACACCGAGCTCCTGAAGGCTTGAGCGTTCCTGGCAGGTGGACAGTTTACTAACTGCATTGCTAAAACATCATTTTCTTTGCAGAAGGGCTAAAAATCAAGCTACACACCCTTAGTTCAGCCCAGGTGTTTGTGCTGCTTGCCAAAGTTAGAACAAGATATGATTTCCCTTAAGGAGAGATAGAGTAGCCTGGGGGATGGTATCTGTGTGTACTTAATTGGGTAAAAGGCCCCCAATCACCTGAGTTCTCTTGCTGCCTGCCAGGGTCTCAAATCTACTCATTCAGGAAAAATCAAAGCGTTTCTTCAAGCCACAGCTTTCTGATAACCTCAAAGTTTGCTTATAGGAACTCTATGTACTTTCCAGACACTTCACCTTTGGGTTTTTAAAAATTCCTTCTTTCTGACAGGGTCTAGCTTGGGGTACAGTACTAGTCAAAAGGTCTCTATGGGCCCATTCTCCTCCCTTTGTGTGGACTGACCTTTTTTTTTTTTTAGCTATCCCATGATTGATTATCAGGCTAAAGTTGGAGTGCCCTTGTTAAGTTTTTGTTTGTCATTTTATGAATAGGAAGAGACAGAACAATTTAACAGTGTAGCTTCTAAATTAAAAAGAAAAAAAAAGGAGCTGTCAAAAGTCTTGAAATTTAAAAGTCCTTCTTGCCTTGTAATGAACCCTTTGAAAGATGATCCCATTGGGGCCCTGTGGGGTTTCTGAGGAAGCTCACAGCTCAGAGGGGAAATATCTCTCTCCGTCTCTCTCCCTCCCTCCCTCTCTCTCTGTCTCTCTCCCCCCTCTGCCCTCTTTGGTCCCACAAGTGCGCATTACTCAAGCGGTCTCCCTGGACCGCTCTGCTTCCTGGTGCGGTAATCAGATACTTTGATGAAGGGAATGTTAGAGCACACTCATGCTGTGGTGAGAGCGGTGGGTTTCTTTCCATACGTGCATGTTTTCGTCAGAAAGCAGGGATTAGAGTTGGGTCTCTCACAAAGTGCCCCGGTCCATGACTGTGAAAAAGCCCAGTCTTTGACCTTGGACAAGTTACCCTGCAGAAGCAGCGAGAGGCAACCGGCCAAATAATTTACACGTGCTGTAATTGCAGTAAACTTTTACTAGTGTTGTCAGGATATTCGACACATTTATTACATTTACTGAGCCTAGCGCCTGGCAACACAATGGCAAACACTAAAATGCATCAAATCTGTGTCACAGATTGTAATTAGACTGACTTAAGAAGAACAAAAAGACAGAAAACAACCCTACCAATTATAACAAAAATACAGTTTATTTTAGAGATGCTAAAAGTTAGCGCTAACTCTGTGTCTTAGAGTGAGATGCAACAAGGAACAGGGAGGGAGCCAATCACAAAATGAGGTAGAAAGCCAGGGTCTAAACAAAGTTACAGGGTTCCGTCCAGTCCAATCATGTAGGCTGTGGTTCCACAGCCCTGCTAGCCAATATGGCAGCCACTAGCCACATGTGGCAACTTGAAATGTGGCTCACACAACTTGTTGTAAGAGAAAAATACATACCAGACTTTAAACATTGAGCACATTTTACATACATTTCATTAAAATGTGTATGATTGAAAGGTCCTGCTGGGCATATAGTAGCCCATTCCTTCAATCCCAGCACTCTGGAGACTGAGGTAGGAGGATGGTCCATCCATCACCTTGAGTTCAAGGTCAGCATGGAGCTGCAGAGTGAGTTCCAAGTCAGGCTAGAGTGAGACCCCCACCTTGAAAAAAGAAAAAGGAAAGAAAGAAAGGGACAGAGCCAGGAGCTCCTGAGGGGGCCATTTGGGTAGGCGCCACAGAGGAGGCAAGCTTTGAATTGGACCTTAAAAAAATTAATAAGGTTGGAGAGATGGCTTAACAGTTGAGGCTCTTGCCTGCAAAGCCTAAGGACCCATTTCAGCTCTCCAGAACCCACGTAAGACAGATGCACAAAGGCAAGGCAAGCACAAGGTCGCACATGCCCACTAGGTGGCACAAGCGTCTGGAGTTCGATTTCAGTGGGCGAGGCCCTGGTGCGCCAATTCTCTCTCTCTTTAAAAAGAAAAATAAAAAAAGAATAAGATTTACAGGTAAAGAAAACAGGGCATCTGTGCCCAAGCAAGGGAACAAATCATCTTCTTTGTGTCAACTTAATGCTCACAACATGTTGGGTGGTTTAAATTACTTCTCTTTCACAGAGGAGGAACAAGCAGTAGGCTCAAACTTGCTCACTGTCTCTCAGCTGGTCAAGATAAATGAGCAGTGGCTGTAGTTGGTCCGGTCCAGTTATGCAGGCCATTGTTGTGCAGCCGTGCTGGCTAATATTACTATATTACCTACTAGCTAAATGTGGCTACCGGAAATGTGACCCACACAGATTGTTGTAAGGGAAAATATACAACAGGATTTTGTTGTGTTTTTTTGTTGTTGTTATTAAGTAGAAACTTGTATGGACACATCACGTGTTAGTACCATCATTTTCCTCCTCCCTGCCCCCATTCCACCTAGGGCCCTCCTCAGTGGGATTGCTGGTATTCCCCCTGGGGTACAGCCAGATTTTAAATAGCACTTAGCATATTTCAGATACACATAATTAAAATGTGTCTGATGAAAATTCATTTCAACTGCTTCTTTTTTTAATTAATTAATTTGCATGGGTATGTGCACATATGGACACACCAGGGGCTCTTGCCACTGCAAATGAACTACAGATGCATTTGGCACTTTGCGCTTGGATTTACCTGGGTGGTTGGGGAATTGAATCCAGGCCGGCAGGCTTTGCAAGCAAGTACTTTTAACCACTGACCCATCTTCCTAGCCCCCATCAGCTCTTTCTTTTTATCCTTTTACAACTGGATTTCCAGAAAAAATATATATATATATAAATTACACGTGTGGTTCACATTGTATGTTTTTCTTTGGACCGACATTGTACCACACAGCCTTCCCTGAAGTAACATGGTGGGGGTGAGAGGCCTTGAGATCAAAAGGGTGTAGCACGCCCATCTTCTTGGCCAGAATCTGTACTTGTGGTCCCTCCTATGCTGGTGCCTTGCTGTCAATGAGCTTCTCAGGGTGGGTACAAGAGACGGAAGAGGACGTTGAACCCCAGCCTTTGAGCTCCAGAACCCCCGAGTGTGTGGCTTCCAGCAAGAGGCGGGTGTGGTCAGCTTTTTGAAGCGTTACCTATACCAGGGGATTTGAATGGGCACATTTCCAGAAGCCTCTAGAAGTGCGTGGAATGCCGGGAATTTCTGGCACGGGTAGGTAGCAAGGCCTGGAGGAAATAACTTCCACTCCAAACCAAGCCCTTGTGAGAGCCAAGCTCTTTCCACATTACATTCCAGGGTCACCAGGTGTTGGCCTGAACGAGCAAACTTCTCCCCCGAAGCCCAGGAACTGGCAGCGTTTGAACCTCGCTGTTCTAACCTGATCCACCTCTCCCCAGGCACACACATCCCGGCTTTCCCGAGCCCCAGGGCTCTGCACCGTTCCTCCTTACTGTCTTTCCCACTAGGCTAGTCTCACTCAAACATTGTCCTCTTTACAGCCTTCCCTGACCCCCCTGGGGCATCCTCCTGCCTCTGTTCCATAGTGTGGTGATCTGTTGTAGCACCTGAGGATACTGCTTGGATTCTGGCTCCCTGGCGGCTTTGGAGGGTCCTATTCTCCCTTGTCCCCCCGCAGACATACGCCAGACAGATGCTCAGTGCCCGGAATGGAACCCCATTGAAACAACTGCAGAAGAGTGGGGAAAGGTCCTTCCCAACACAGTGTCCCTGTGCAAATCCTCACTGAGGTTAGGGGCGTCTGTTAAAACACAGGATAAAAAGAGGTGAAGAGTTTTTCATTTGGTTTTAGGTTTTGTTTAGTAACTTCTGAAATGAATTGCCAAAGAACACCATGCCAGAGAAAAGCCATGACCGCTCACCAGCGTGACTCAGTGGTGAGGCACATTGGGGGGGGGGGCTGGTTTTGCTCATAGGCTCTTAATCTGACACTCAATCACTTTCTAGCACTGGTATCTCATCTCTGATGTCAGTGCCTGATCTAATGGGTCTCTGCCTGACCCCCAAAGACTCCTTCCTTGTTCAGTTGTCTCAGAGCATGCAGTCATTTTTTTTTTCCTCTGAGCCAAGGTAGCCCAGGCTAGTCGTGAACCCATTATAAAGTCTAGGCTGTCCTTGGCTTGAATTTGGGACAATCTTCTTGCCTCAGCCTCCTGAAGTGCTGTGATTACAACCACTCCTGGCTCGTTTTGTTTTGTTTTGGAGACAGGCTATTACTAGGCAGCCCAGGTTGGCCTTGAGCTCATGGCAATCTCCTACCTTAGCCTCCCAAGTGCTAGGATTACAGATGTGAGCCACCCATAGGTTTGTGTGTGTGTGTGTGTAGTATGTGTGTGCATGCAGGTGTGCACACATCATGTGCACACCCATGTGTCCTCCTCTGTTGTTTTTCTACCATATTTCCTTGAGACAGGCTCTCTCCCTGAACCTGGAACTCGCTGTTTTTCAGTGAACCCCAACAATGGCTTTGTCTCTCAGTGCTGAGGTTACAGGTGTGTGCATGGCTGTGCACTGCTTTTTACATGGGTGCTAGGGATCGAACTCAGGTCTTTATGGTTATGTAGCCTGCTAAGGCGTCTCCCCAGTGCACCTCCCCCCCTCCCCTTATTTTTGGTGGTGGTGCTTAGGATCGAGCCCAGGTTGTTATGAATGCAGGCAAATACTCCACCACTGAGCCACACCTTCAGCCCAATTTTTAAAAATTATACCCACATGCCTTAGAGCTTTATGAATTGTGTCAACTTCTCCCACCCTCACAGAGCTGCCCGCTTTTCTGTCAAGCTGACCACCGATGCTGTGACCACACCTGGGAGTCAGCGCCTGGTCTCCTGTCTCTTGCTGCAGGCTGAAGCTGATGGTGACGAGTAAGCGAGAGGTGACGATAATCGTGGAGAAAGCGGGGGGACCCAGGAGGACAAGTCACAGGCCCTGAAAAGGTATCCCTTGTGAGACCAAAGGGCCAGGCTGCAGAGCTCAGGCAGGATTCCTTCCTTGTCTCCAGTGACATCCTGACCACTCGCTCTTCCCTGGCCTTTGTGCCCATGATGCACAACGTGCCACCCACCACGAGTTGTTTTTCCACCATTGCTTCTGATCCTCCAAGATAACACAGACTCCTAAGAAATGATTTAAGCCACAGATACACTGTGCATCCTAGGAGCCTGGCCCACCACTGTGCACGCGCGCGCACACACACACACACACACACACACACACACACACACGGAAACCCTACAATATCCAGCAAAGACGCAACACCCAGAAACTAAACAGCTTAACACGATGTCTCTGTTTTCTTCCTGTAGATTTGTAAACTTTATAATTTGTCAGTTTTGGAGTTTGTGAAATTTAGAGAGGGCAGTCAGTTTTCACTGCAGTGTTCTCGTCCTTTCTTCTCATGTGTCCCTCTCCTCCTCTCTCCTTTTTTTCTTTCTTTCTTTTTTTGGTTTTTCGAGGTAGGGTCTCACTCTAGCTCAGGCTGACCTGGAATTCACTATGTAGTCTCAGGGTGGCCTCGAACTCGTGGTGATCCTACTTCTGCCTCCCGAGTGCTGGGATTAAAGGCACTCGGATTAAAGGCGGTTTTCCTCCTCTCCTTCACTGAGGGATGTATCACAAAGCCCAGGAGCACACACCCACCTGAGGCACTAGAGCTAGAGCTTCCTCCTGAGGGCAGCAGGGGCTGGTAGACACCATCAGAGTGATCGACCTGAGGCAGTGGGCAGGAACCTCTTCTTCCTAGCAGGGAGGAAGGATGTGGCCCTTTGGTATTTCAGTATTAGTAAGATAGACTAATGCTCCCGGGGGGGGGGGGGGTTGTTGGCCCACAAAGGCTTGCTATGGTTCAATGTGTTTCCTCCAAGATTCTGTGATAAAGAATTTAGTGGTGTTGAGAGGTTGGAAGCGTCCATCTCAGGGGGCTCTGCTCTCATGAGTGGACTATATTGTCTCGTAAAAGGGCTGGAGGTCTCACAGGGCTAGGTGAGGCGCATTTTGATCTTCTGCCTATCTGGCGTGAGAATACAGCATTCCTTCACTCTGAAGGACGCAGCAGTATAATACCATCTTGGAATGGCGCTCTCAGCGGACACTGAATCTTAACACTAACGCATTGCCTTGATCTGCTAGCCCTAGTCTCTAGCGCTGTGAGAAGTGGATTCCTATTCTTTCTAAATGGCCCAGTCTCAGGTACTATCAAGTCGCACAAGCAGCCCTAGGCCAGCATGATCTGAAGGCTGAGCTAAGCGCCTTTGACGGCCATGTGGCAGTGATCAGCAGTGTCCCCCCCCCCCATCCTGGGCTGTGGAAGTCAGGCTGATTGTTATTGTGTAAACCTCTGGGTTTGGGTTAAGTTGTGGGAAGAGGAAGATACCCAAGGCAAAGATGGCAGACTGTCTGCTAATCCTACGATGTTTTTGAAACCATGGGAAGGAAGGAAGCCACTCTTGTGAGAAGAAACAAAATGTGCCTTGGGTTTGTAACTTGGTTGTATTGTTCACACCTAGGACATATTAGCCCAAAATTGAAAGTTGGTGAAAGAGTTGATCCTAAAGGTCAAGTCAGGAGGCTGGGACGATGTCTCAGTGGTTAAAGGGACATGCTTGCAAAACCTGCTGGCCAGGGTTCAATTCTCTAGCACCCACATAAAGCCAGATGCAAAACGGCTCATGCATCTGTCATCCCAATGTGCTTATAATAGTGGGAAGAGGACCCATTAGTCTGGCATTTATTTGCAGTCTGGCAGTTCGTTTCCAGTGGCAGGAGACCCTGTGTCAAATGGGGCACAGACACCTCAAAGGTGTTGTCTGACCACCACATGTGCACCCCCCACGCCCCAATAAAGAAATATTTTTATTTTATTTTATTTGAGAGAGAGGGAAAGAGGTAGGTAGAGAGAAGAGAGAGGGAATAGGCATGCCAGGGCATCCAGCCACTGCAAACAAACTTCAGATGCGTTATACCTTGGGCATCTAACTTTACATGGGTCCTGGGGAATCAAACCTGGGTCCTTTGGCTTTGTAGGCAAGTGCCTTAATGGCTAAGCCATCTCTCCTGCCCAAGAAATATTTTTCAAAAGATCAAGTCATGGGGCTGGAGAGATTTCTCAATGGTTAAGGATCTTGCCTGCAAAGCCTAACAACCTTGATGACCCTAATATCCACATGAAGCCAGATGCACAAAGTGGCACATGCATCTGGAATTCATTTGGAGTAGCTAGAGGCCCTGGCACACCCATTTTCTCTGTGTGTCTGTCCTCTTTCTGCTTGCAAACGAATTAATATCAAGCCAGGACAGGCATGGTGGCACACGCCTTTAATACCAACAGTCAAGAAGCTTAGGTAGAAGGATCACTGGGAGTTCAAGGCCAGCCTGGGACTAGAAGTGAGAGCTTCACTTTGGGCGAAAAAAATTAAAAAGAGCAAGTCAGAGCATGGTGGTCCTGAGATTCACAGAGTCAAAAACAAATAAAGCTACTTAAAAGATTTTTTTGTGTTCATATGGAAAGGGGGAAAGGGCCATGCTTGGGAAGATGATTCTGAAACAAAACAAAGAGCCTGAGCTTGGAGGCAGTTTGTGTACAAGTCATTCTGCATTTTGTAAATATTTCCCCAGCACCTTCTCCTTGCTCTGCGCTGTGCTGGGTAGTCGAGGATGAGACAGATTCTTTGGCCTGTGATATAAAGGGAAAGAAATCATTGATCAGATAATCACTCAACTCTAGTTAGCACTGGGGACTCGTTATTTCAGCCTCACTTTCAGCTGAGAGAGAAGATAGTTGAGCCTCTGTACATGAATCTGAAGACAAGAAACAGTTAAGGCCTCCATGGGCCCTGCTGAGGCTGTCCCAGGAGAAAAGAGAGGCCATTCATGACTGCTTGGGCAATGGGTCCGTTCTTTCCTGACGATCATTTCACAGGATGTGTGTTCCCTCTGGCATCCTGGCTGGCCCCGGAAGGTCACTGAAGACTCAGGGTGCCACAAACACAGGATTGTTCATTCCCTCTGGTGGGGTAGCTGGGCTCAGGACCAAACTGGCTCACAAGTTCAGGTTTTCTCACTTTATTTCAAGGGCAGCCAACTTCAGGCCTTAAAAACAGGCTTATGGCAACACTGAGAGCAAGGCTAAGGGGAGCCAAAGTCAATGCCATCCACAGGCCACACTGCCTTCAGAATATTTCCCTCATCATTGAAACAACATAGAAGAGATAGATGGAAGGATTGCCAGAGCGACACAGAGAAGAGCTGGGGTGGCTTTGGCTAGTGAGTGCTGTGTTCTTATGATAGAATGAGTTTCCTAGGAATCCACAATCTAGCTTTTTTTTTAAAGCAGTTTTTTTTAAATTTCTTCTTGGGCCTACTATGACATTTTTAGAACTGTCTATTAACTGGTTAATCAATTCCATATGTATTCATTCTAGCTCACTTTTTTGGTGTTTTTTTTTTCAATTTTTTTGTTTGTTTATTTATTTATCTGAGAGCGACAGAGAGAAGGAGAGAGAGATAGAGAATGGGAGCGCCAGAGCTTCTAGCCTCTGTAAATGAACTCCAGATGCATGCGCCCCCTTGTGCATCTGGCTAACGTGGGTCCTGGGGAATTGAGCCTCGAACCAGGGTCCTTAGGCTTCACAGGCAAGCGCTTAACCGCTAAGCCATCTCTCCAGCCCTTTTGGTGTTTTTTTTTGTTTTTTTTTGTTTGTTTGTTTGTTTGTTTGGTTGGTTTTCTGAGGTAAGATTTTACTCTAGCCCAAACTGACCTGGAATTCACTATGTAGTCTCAGAGTGGCCTCAAACTCACAGTGATCCGCCTGGCTCTGCCTCCCAAGCGCTGGGATTAAAAGTATGCATCGCCACGCCCAGCACACTCTTACCCATCTTCTGTTCAATTCATGCCTCTTTCCTCCATCCAACTTCCTCTGAGGACTGAAGTTCCAGTTCCCCTAAGTAAGTCAAGCTGTGCCACACCTGGAGAGGAGGGTGTAGTATGGGGATTAAAGGAGGCTTGCTTACAACAGGGAATGGCTACAAGCATGCTACAATGCTTTAAGTCTCATGTCATTCATTTCTTCTGAAACACGTGAGAAAACATTTCATAGACATCCTTAGAATTCCTGAATAGGTTGAGGGCATTAAACTAGAGTCTAGCCAATCAGATAGAGAAGAAATTGTGCATATTACTGTCAGGTCTGGCCATTAAGTTCATTGTACAGTTGTCCATGTTCTCACTGTCCCTTTGTGAGGGAACCTCTGAGTTCAGATGACAGGTTGCACAAAGTGGGGCATGCATCTGGAATTGGTTTGCAGCAGCTAGAAGCCCTGGCTTACCCAAACTCCCTCTCAATCTGTCTCAAATAAATATTTTTTTAAAAGATGGATGAGCTGGGTATGGTGGTACACCCCTCCCCCCATTTTTTGCACATGCGTGGGAGAGAAAGAGAGAGAGAGACAGAGACAGATTTGGCATGTCAGGGGCTCCAGCCCACTGAAATCAACCTCCAGATGCACGTGCCCCCTTGTGTGCATGGGCGACCTTGTGCGCTTGCATCACTGTGCGTCTGGCTTTTGTGGGGCTTAGAGAATCAAACATGAGTCCTTAGGCTTCTCAGGCAAGCGCCTTAACTGCTAAGCCATCTCTCCAGCCTGGTGGTGCACACTTTTAATCCTAGCATTCAGTAGACAGAGGTAGGAGGATTGCTGTGAGTTCAAGGCCAGCCTGGATCTACATAGTGAAGTCCAGATCAGCCTAGGCTAGAGCAAGACCCTACTTAAAAAAATAAAAAGAGTTGCTGGGCGTGGTGGTGCACGCCTTTAATCCCAGCACTAGGGAGGCAGAGGTAGGAGGATTGCCATGAGTTCAAGGCCACCCTGAGACTCCATAGTGAATTCCAGGTCAGCCCAGGCTAGAGTGAGACCCTACCTCGAAAAACCAAAATAAAATAAAATAAAATATAAATAAATAAATAAGTAGGGCTGGAGAGATAGCTTAGTGGTTAAGGCAGTTGCCTGCAAAGCCAAAGGACCCATGTTCAACTCCCCCAGGACCCACGTAAGCCAGATACACCAGGGGGCGCATGCATCTGGAGTTCGTTTGCTGTGGCTAGAGGCCCTGATGTGCCCATTCTCTATCTGCCTCTTTCTCCTTCTCTCACTCTCAAATAAATAAATTTTTTAAAAAAGTAGATGATCCAGTATGTGACTATCTAAAGTTCATAATTTTAGGAGATAAAATAGAAGAAAACAGAAAATATCAAGGTCCTTTGAGTCCCAGGGCTTTGGAACTGGAGTTTTCTCATTCCAAGAAGGCTCCTCTGCTTAGATGTCAGGTTCTACTCACATGCGGCTTCCTCGAAGAAACCTGGGCTCTCAGCTGTATTGAAAGCAGTCACCCTCGACTCCCCCTGGTAATGTCAGTTAAAATGTTCTCCTCTCTGTGTACTGCTTCCCACCGTCTGATGCTCTTATGACTTGTGTTTGTTTGTTACTGAGCTCCTTTCACTAGGATGCTGGGAGAGCCTTCAGCTCACCATCTCTCTAACACCTTGACTAGTGGCTAAGGGACAGTCGGAGCGCCGTGAGTGTTTATCCAATACACGAACAACAGGTCTCAACAGAAGTGAAAGAGCAAGAATATCTTGTTTTGGAACAGATTTGTAATTATACTGAATGGCTGAAGAATGGCTCAAAGAGAACTCTGAGGTAGCCATGTTTATCATTCTACTAGAGTAAAACCACTGTTAGTCAGCATCACTATCTTGACTCTCTGAATTAACTTTTTTTCAAATGGTTACACAAGAGCAATTCTATTTCTGGAAAATTCCTTTTTATTTTTTTAGACTTGACAAAAATCCCAGGAATGCAAAATGGCTTTTTGTGGAGTTTTGTTGTTGTGGGGAGCAGGTGGTGGTGTTTTGGAGGGTTTTGTTATTGTTGGTTTTGAATATAATGTGTCACTGTGTAGACTAGGCTGGCCCCAAGCCCATTATCTCCCTGTCTCAGCATCCCCAGTGCTGGTATTACAGGTTTGCATCAGTGTAGAGGTTTGATTCGGGTGTCCCCCATAAACTTAGGTGTTCTGAATGCTGGGTCCCCAGCTGATGGCAATTTGAGAATTGGCATCTCCTGGAAATAGTGTATTGTTGGGGACGGGCTTATGGGTATTATAACCAGCTTCCCCTTGCCAGTGTTTGGCACACTCTCCTGTTTCTGTTGTCTACCTGATGTTGGCCAGGAGGTGATGTCCACCCTCTGCTCATGCCATCGTTTCCCCCTGACATCATGGAGCTTCCTCTCTAGACTGTAAGCAAGAATAAGCCCTTTCCTCCCACAAGCTGCTCTTGATCAGATGTTTTCTGCGAGCAATGCAAAGCTACCTACAACAATCACTATGCCTGGGTTAAATGGCAACATTTTATGCATCAAACCTTTTTATTGCAGTACGTTTCAAAGTAATTGTTACCTTAGCTGCAGCTTTTGCTATGGAATCTAAAGGAAGCAAGTCTTTCAAGAGGTGAATTCTTGGGCTTGCGCCTGCTCTGCGTCGCCTAATATCTCTGGTCCCTACAGCCTACATATTTCAGACCTGAGTTATCAGGAAATCATGGCCTACGGCAGGGAGACTGTTCCATGACCTACTATTAACTTCAGATAAGCAACTGAAATCTCAGTTTGAACATTATGTCTGAAATGAATGTGAAGACAAAGGATGTGGTTATAATCCTGAAGGTAGGCGCTATCATCAGAAAATAGGTCAGAAAAAAAAAATAGACATAAGCTGGGCTGGAGAGATGGCTTAGCGGTTAAGCGCTTGCCTGTGAAGCCTAAGGACCCCGGCTAGAGGCTTGATTCCCCAGGACCCACGTTAGCCAGATGCACAAGGGGGCGCATGGAGTTCGTTTGTAGTGGTTGGAGGCCCTGGTGCGCCCATTCTCTCTCTCTCTCCCTCCCTCTTTCTGTCTGTCTGTCGCTCTTAAATAAATAAATAAATAAATAAATAAATAAATAAATAGACATAAACTGTCTGGAATGATAAGAATCAGATTTGTTGTTCACAAAACAAGAATTCCTTAGAAAAACTGAAGGACTCTGACAAGCATAGCTTTAGTGGTAATTATAATAGCTAACAGTTACTGAGTGCTAATGTGCCACACACTCTACCACCTCTACCACATGCTTTATGCACATCATTTACTTCTTCATAAAATGTGCCAATGAATAGTTGTTGTTTTTTTTGTTGTTGTTGTTTGTTTGTTTTTCAGGCAAGCCCAACAGACTGGCCTTTTTTAAAATTTCTTTTTTATGTGGGGGGAGAGAGAGAGAGAATTGGCAAGTCAGGGCCTCCAGGCGCTGCAGTCAAACTCCAGATGCATGAGCCACCTTGTGTGCCTGCATGACCTCGCACACTTGTGTCCCTTTGTGCATCTGGCTTATGTGGAACTTGGAGAGTTGAACATGGGTCCTTAGGCCTTGCAGGCAAGTGCCTTAACCGCTAAGCCGTCTCACCAGCCCCAAACGAGTAGTTTTATCTCAGGCTAGGAAACTGAGGCTAATTACTTTGGCCAGAAATAGTTTTCTGACTCTAAAATGTAGGTTTTGGGTTCCTGGGGAGATGACTCAATGAGTAAAGTGCTTATGGCACAAGGTAAGACCTGTGTTGGGATCCCACAAAAAGCCAAAATCCAAACATGGTGGTGTGCGACTGTGATCGCAGCACTGGAAGAACAGAGACAAGAGGATCCCTGGGGCTTGCTGGCTAGCTCATCTAGCTGAATCAGTAAACTGTGGGTTCAGCAAGAGGCTCTACCTCAAAGGTTAAGGCGGAGAGTAACTGGGAAAGATACCTGACTCTGATCTCTGGCTTCCACACACATGCTCACAGGTGCCCACACACTCACACACATATGCACTCATACATAAGCAAACGTGCATACTCCTACCATTACACACACATGCACACACACAAAAAATTAAATTCAAGTTTCTAATCCCAGCCTCCCCAATGCTGACATTCAGAGTCCCCACGTGTCATGTCTCAACAAAGGGAACACTTCTAGAACAGAAACAAGCAATACAGAGATATACTGGGAACGGTAGAAAGAGAAAAGTGTATCAAAGTATCTATGTTCTACCTTATTTCTTCCCTAACCATTACTGTGATTCCAGTTCTGGTGACTTCTGTCTGTTTGCTGGCCTATAACATGGGATTCACTCCTGCCTCGTATTCCCCAATCCTCAGAAAACATTCTGAAAGGCCTATAAAAAAAATGAAGGTTGGGCTGGAGAGATGGCTTAGTGGTTAAGGCACTTGCCTGCAAAGCCCAAGGACCCATGTTCTACTCTCCAGATCCCACTTTAGCCAGACACCCAAGGGTGAGGCAAGTGCAAGGTCACATATGCCCACTAGGTGGCGCAAGCATCTGGAGTTCAATTGCAGTGGATGAGGCCCTGGCACACCAATTCTCTATCTCTCCCCTCTCTCTCTCTCTCTGCCCCTCTCTCTCTCTCTAAAATATTTTTTTAAATAAAGGTTGTCTTCTCTCTCTGCTTGCAAATCAATAAGTAATTTTTTTTAAATGAAGGTTATCTAGATGGTTTCAATACAGTTTAGTCTCTAGGTCTTTCTCCTGCTGGATCACAGGAAAGAGAAACACCACAATATAATCAGTATAACCAAAATATAATCCAAATCTCATCTACACTAAAATAGGCTGAAGTCATTCTCTGTGTGTTGGCCCTTTAAAGAATGGGAAAGGGAAATCTTATATCTGCACCGAGGGGTACATTTCGAGGTAACTTGGAAGAGGAGTTAGCCCAGGCACTCACTCACCACCATCGTGGGAGGTGGCTGGCGCAGCTTGGCAGCCAGGGTTGAACCACATCCATCTACTTAAATTCCTTCAGCATTTTTATTGTTTTCTGTGTAAACCATAAAGCTTCAAGATAATATTTCTTTAGCACTCTGTTGGGGGGGGGAGGGAGAGACTTGAATTAACTCCTTACATACTATATTCTGAGAAGGTGGATGCTGGCCCTAAGAGACAGAGGTGACTCCGAGTGAACCCTAGGCACGGGCTCAGAGCTGGGACCTGTGGGACGGGAGGACTGGGTGTGTGGAGGTGCTGAAGCAGCCTTGGGCTTGAGGAGGCTCCGTGGCTAAAGGGTGGAACTGAGGGAGGATTCAAAAGAGCATTCTTTCCTCCCATAGACTTTCATTGTGGTAAGTGAGATGCTACCCTGGGCACTAGAGCTACAGCGTCCTGGGCACAACAGTGAAGAGCACAGGGTTTTTTTGTTGTTGTTGTTGTTTGTTTGTTTTTTAATTTTTTTGTTAATTTTTATTTATTTATTTGAGAGCAACAGACAGAGAGGGAAAGAGGCAGATAGAGAGAGGGAGAGAGAATGGGCGCACCAGAGCCTCCGGCTACTGCAAACGAACTCCAGACGTGTGCGCCCCCTTGTGCATCTGGCTAACGTGGGTCCTGGGGAATCGAGCCTCGAACCGGGGTCCTTAGGCTTCACAGGCAAGCGCTTAACCACTAAGCCATCTCTCCAGCCCTGTTTTCTTTTTTTTTTTTTTTTACTGTCATTTATTTGAACCAACTGTGTGTATGTGTGCACATGTCCTTGCATGTGAAGGTGAATCCACGGGTGTGCATGTGCATTTGGGGGCCAGAGACAACCTTGGGTGCTGTTCCTCAGACACCATCTATTTTTTGAGACGAGCTTTCCCATTGACCTGGAACTTGCAAAGTAGACTAAAATGGCCGGCCAGTGAGCCCCAGGCATCCGCTTGTCTCGGTTTCTTCCGCAGTGGGCTTACAAATGTGTGTCATCATGTCTGGCTCTTTAACATGGGTTCTAGGGATCGAATTCAAGTCCTCGCATTTGTGAGGCAAGCATTTTACCAACTGTACTATCTCCACAGCCCTAGAAGATAGTCTTTGACAGAGTTATAGAAAACAGATTTTTTTTTCCAAAAGAAAAATGTACTTTTATGGCCAGAATGTAATATCTACTTTTCAGCTAGAAACATCAATCTTCGACAAGGCAGACATCTGAGGCAATCATACCTGAGCTTAAATTAAACTAACTAAATTAGCTGTGGCCCTGGAGAAGTCATTTAACTATCCCAGTCTCAGCTTCTTCCACCCTCACAGTGGAGACAGCTCATAGTTATGATTATGGAAACTGAGATCACACTGTTGCGCTTGCCTTGTCCCTGATGTGCGAGAGCTGAGTGAGTGAGGAACTCCACGCAAGGCAAGATACACTTCGTGGCAGCAATCGCATCTGACTTTCAACTTTAATTCTCTGCGCTCACCAGCATAGCAGAAGGTGTTAAAAGAATTATCCGCCCAAGGTTTGAGGGTTAATGTAAGAATCAGATTGGAGGTCGGGGAGCCTCCCATAGCAAGCTAGAAGTCTGGAATGGAATAAAAAGCTAAAATGTTAAAAACTAGAAAACAGAAACAGGAGGTAGATAGGGAAAGGATATTCACAGAAACTAAGGTTAGTTACTATGGGAAGCACTGGAGGGGGGCTTTGCGCAGGGTGGTGGGTGGGTGGATGAGCAGGGAATAAAGCCATAGGGTTGGGACATGTACAAGCATCTTAGGCAACGCTCCCCATGATCCTTGGTTCATGTGCCACAACTCGGTCAAACTTCACCCACCACTAATGATTATAACAACAGAAAACACACTGTGGATGTAGCTCAGAGGTAGAGCACTTGTCTAACATGAACAAGGCCCTAGATTCAAACCCCAGTACCAAACGAAAAATAAACAAAAACTAATTTTAAAAGACAGTAAGCATAACTATCAAACAGAAGAGAAAATTCAATGGTCAGATAACTAGCTGTCAATCATGAAAAGCAGGGACAGAAATATAGACCCTTGAGGCCATAGCCCAACCTGGGAAGTTGGGAGGAAGATTTGCTCAGAGCTGTGGCTGTTCAAACTTCCTCTCTTCCCCATCTTGGTCCCTCCTTCCCATCTTCAGTCTCCAGAAAAGGAAGGAGACGGTAGGTTCAGGTTGTCCCAGTTGAAGCTCACGTCCCAGTACAGTCACTAATAGACTGGGATGTTTGAATACTGTGGCTAACAATCACCAGCGGATCTTGCAAGATGTAGGTTCTGATTCAGTAAGTGTAGGTGGGTCTGGGATTCTGTATTTAAAATCAAAACAACAACAAAACACTCCATTGTGAGGCTGATACTATATGCCTAAGGACCACACTTTCAATGCCAAAGACCTTCCAGTGACTATAAAAGTTAACTGCATATCACCATGCCTGGTTGAGTGTTACTTTGTTTTGTTTGGAGGACGTTGGGTGCTGGGGATTGAGCTGAGGCCCTCAAGCACACGAAGGACATTACACTGTCCTACCAGTGAAACACACCCTGGCCCATGTTTTGTTTTTTGTTTTTGTTGCTGTTGTGCCCATCTTTTCTTTTTGCTTTTGTTGCTGTTGGTTTTTGTTTGTGGGACAGAGTCTTACTATGCACCCCAAGCTGGCCTCCAAGTCAGAGTGATCTTCCTGCCTCCGCCTCTCCAATGCTGGGATTTAAACATGCATCACTACACCTGGCTTTAATGACAGGCCTTGTGCCTCACAGGCTTGGAGAGCCCAGCACTGAACTTCTCACTCTTCAGAAATTTTCACCTGTCCTTTCTGCCCAGCTTTTTCTTTGAGTTAAGAGGTTGCAAACAGAAAACCAACCTGCTAACTCCATGAACGCACAGTCTGCACACAGGAGAAGGCAGCTGGGCGCTGGGAAAATCTGGAGGACTGAAGTGGATCAAGTTAGAAGAGGCTCCCAGGCAGAATTCCTGTCACACCATGTTCTGCAGGTGGATTAGCGGAAGTGGATGGAAGAAGTTGCCAAATGTAGCACAGAAAGGCGGAGGCAGCTAGGCAGGAAGGAACAGGCTCTAACAAGGCCCCCTTGAGGACATACCTCATCTTTTAAAAATGGGAAAGAGGATTGGAGAGATGGCTTAGTGGTTAAGGTGCTTGCCTGATTCGATTCTATAGTACCCACAAGATGGCGAATGCATCTGGAGTTTGTTTGCAGTGACTAGAGGCCCTCTCTATATAATTTGCCTCTTTCTCTCTCTCATAAATAAATAAAAATAATAGCTGGGTGTGGTGGTGCACACCTTTAATCCCAGCATTCAAGAGGCAAAGGTAGGGGATCACCATGAGTTGGAGGCCACCTTGAGACTACATAGTGAATTCCAGGTCATCCTGCACTCGAGTGAGACCCCACCTTGAAAAACCCAAATAAATAAATAAATATTGGAATATTAAAAATGGGAAAGAAATACCTCTATTTGTCAAGGACTCGCGGAGCATCATGCTCTTGACAGGACCAGATAGTATCCTATTCTCTGACCTGAGGCCAGCATCCCCAAAGCACTGACTCAAAGGGTGACACTTTTGGTCACTGTTGTCCAAACCCAGAGCTGCAAACAGCAAACTCTTCCAGCCTCCTCCCTGGTCTTGCCCATCCCGAGTGGTGAGAGGTGAAAACGGGAAGCCAAATGACCGGGATCCACACCCACAGCAGATTTTCCAGTCTCTTCAGAGCAGGGTCAACGGAAAGGCACAATGGGGTGTTCGGAGAGGAGAAGGGAAGGGCTGCTGGACGCGAGGCTCAGCGCACAAGAACAACCGGGTCTTTGCCTCGCTGACAAAGGAGAATGAGGGACCCGCGCCAGGCTGGCTTGAACTGACCGGCAGAAAAGTGACTTTTGTAATTCACAGCCCTGGGCCTGCGATGGAAACGCTGGCAAAGCCTGCTAAGCAGACATGCACTCTCTCCAGGAAGCAAGGGAATATGACAGGCTCCAGGGTCACCTGAGGAGGTTGACCAAGTCCACAAACACTGCTAGGGGCAGGGGTGGGGGTGGGAAGAGACCCCCCCCTGCAATCCTCAGTGCCCGCGAGGACTCCAGCGCACCCATCTACTCCACCTGCCCTGTGCTCTGGCAGCACCAGCTCGGACCGCTTCCTTGATTGTGGCCAGGCTAGCCCAAGAGGATGCTCCCAGGGGTGTCCAAGGCTGCTGAGATACAGCGCATGCGCGGGAGAGGAGGCACAAACCCCCAAGTCAGTTAGTTGACAAGGATTTCCTGGCAGGTCGCCCTGTGACCAGCATGCCTGAATGAATTTGGCTCTGGGAAATAGTGAATAAATTATAACTAATAAAGGATATTGAAGACCTGCCTGCCCCACAGATCCTACAAAATCTCAGAGAGGAGGAGTCACCCCTCTTACCGGCTGATACTAGATTTCTCGCCTACTGTAGATGGGTGCAACTTAGCCAGGCATCATAATTTAGAGCCAAGTAAAAGTGAAGTTTCTTATATCCAAGTGATGGGCGGAAAGGCCATAGTAATCACTAGGACCAAGCTGCTGTGACCATGTGCTAAGCCTGGGTGGCAGAGTACAGCTGTGGAGGAATGGAATGATCTCAGGGGGTCCAGAGTGATCGGAAGTTTGGTAGAAGAGAAAGAATTCGAATTAGGTGGGCAGGGTATGGGCACACGGAGGAAAGTGGGAAGGGGCAGCAGGTTTGGAGGGCAGCAGGTGCTCTGTAGAGCATAGGTGAGAGAGAAAAGGGCACAGGGAGCCCTGGAAGAGTTCCCTGCAGGATCCCCCACCGTGTAGAGGAGAACATTGGCTGTCAGAATCTACTGTGATTCATCCTAGCTCCTTTTGGGGTTTAGGAAGCTCTTTCGTCAGCATTCAAAGACCTGGAGTTGCTTTTCAGCTCTGACTCACTGAGCCCCTGTGGCAGAAAGCCAACAGAAGGTCCACAGACTTGCCGAAAATCTCACGCTGAGAAAACATGGCCGCTGTAGTGAACCTTTGAAGTATGGAGAAATATGGGCATCACCCATCTTTTCTAAAACTTTTATTTATATGGGGGAGGGGTCAAACATAGAAAGTGTGAGAGAACCAGGGCCTCTAGCCTCTGCAAACAAACTCCAGATGCATGCGCCACTTTGTGCATCTGGCTTTACGTGGGTACTGGGGAATCGCACTCAGGCCATCAGGCTTTGCAAACAAGAGCCTTTATTTGCTGAGCTATCTCTCCAGCCCTCACCCATCTTTTGAAACATGAGTTTCACATGCCTTTTAAGGAAGAAGACTGGAGGAGATGCTGAATGGACCCTTACAGAAGTAGAAAGTCTTTATCAAGAGTCCCTTGGAAAACTGAGCACCAGGATGGATGAGAGGGTCGGCTCTCAGAAGGGCAAGAACGCTTGCTCTCACTGTTCCTAGTCAGCTCTGATAGAAGATCCCAGCCAATGCAATAGGGCATGAAAAAGACATTGAAGTCATGAAATTTGGGGTTGGAGAGATGGCTTCAGCAGCTAAAGGCACTTGCTTCCAAAACCTGAATGCTCAGGTTTGATTTCCCCAGTACCCATGTAAGGCTAGATGCACAAAGAGACACATATGTCTGGAGGTTGTAAAGTCATGAGGTCCTGGCATGCCCATTCTCTCTCTCTCTCTCCCTCCCTCTCTCTCACTCTCACCTCTCCTCTCTCTCTCTCTCTCTCTCTCTGTCAAACAAACAAATAAATAAATAAATATTTTTTAAAAAAGACATGCAATTTGCACAGGAAGAAGTAAAACTCTCCTTATTTGTAAGTTGCAAGATCTTATATGTAGAAAGCCTAAAAAAAAAAAAAAAATCTTGCCGGGTGTTGTGGCGCACGCCTTTAATCCCAGCACTCGGGAGGCAGAGGTAGCAGGATTGCAGTGAGTTCAAGGCCACTCTGAGACTCCATAGTGAATTCCAGGTCAGCCTGGGCTAGAATGAGACCCTACCTCAAAAAAAAAAAAAAAAAAAAATCTACAGAAGTCTACCAAACCAATAAGCAAGTTCAGCAATGTAGAAAGATACACTATTAATAAATAATAGGAAAACTAAATCAAGAAAGCAATTTCATCCATGATAACATAAAAAGAATAAAATATAGTGGGAGGCAGAGGTAAGAGTATTGCAGTGAGTTTGAGGCCACCCTGAGACTATATCCAAGCCTGGACCAGAGTGAGACCCTACCTTGAACAACCAAAAAGTAAAAAATAAAATAGCACTATTTTTTAGAGAAATATAAAATAAATATACTGAAAACTCTGAAACATTGCTGAAGGACTCAAAGAAGATCTAAATGAATGAAATAATATACCACAGTTCAAGGATTGGGAAATTCCAGAGCATTAAGACAGCAACTGTTGTCCTGGTAAAGCAGGCATGCAATTTCAGTAAGTCAGGAGACTGAGTCAGGAAGCTTGCAAGTTCAAGGCCAGGCAGAAACTCACAAAACAGCACCAGAGAGGGCTGAGGAGTGAGGCGGAGCACTTGCCTAGCATATATGAGGCTCTAGGTTCAATCCCCAGTAATACAAAAATATTGTTTAAAAATTTATGTAGGGGCAGGTATGCTAGCTCACACCTATAAATCCAGCACTCAGGATGCTAAGGAAGGAGGATCACCATGAATTCCAGGTCATCCTGGGCTGGAGTGGGCCCCTGCCTCAAACAAACAAACAAAAAAAAAATCTAGAATTTTAACTTATAACAAAACTAAACTTTGACAGGCTTTACTTATTTATGATTTATTTATTCTAGTAAGCTGATTCTAAAACATATATGAAATGCAAATAACCAAGAGAAATTGAAACAATGTTGATTAAACATGGAGATTTTTAAAAAATATTTTGTTTTTATTTATTTATTAAAGAGAGAGAAAGAGAGAATGGTCATGCCAGGGCCTCTAGCCACTGCAAATGAACTCCAGATGCATGCACCACCACGTGCATCTGACTTATGTGTGACCTGGAGCATCAAACCTGGGTCCTTAGGCTTCGCAGGCATGTGCCTTAAATGCTAAGCCATCTCTCCATCCCCAAAACCAGACAAAGCTAGAACAAAAAAAGAAAATTACAGACCAATCTCTCTCAACAAAATATTGGCAAACAGAATACAAGAATATATCAGAAAGATCATTTACCTCGACCAACTAGGCTTTATCCCAGAGATGCAGGGATGGTTCAACATATGAAAATTGATAAATGCAATACACTATATAAATGTACTGAAGGACAAAAATCACATGATCATCTCATTAGATGCAGAGAAAAGCATTTGACAAAATACAACATCCCTTCATGATAAAAGTCCTACAGAGACTGGTAATAGAGGGAACATATCTCAACATAATAAAGGCTATTTATGACAATCCTACAGCCAACATAGTACTAGATGGGGAAAAACTGGATGCTTTTCCACTAAAATCAAGAACAAGACAAGGGTGTCCACTGTCCCCACTTTTATTTAATATAGTACTGGAAATCTTAGCCATAGCAATAAGGCAAGAGACACACATAAAGGGATATAAATTGGAAATAAAGAGATCAAGTTATCATTATTTGCAGATGATATGATTCTATACATAAAGGACCCTAAAGACTCTACCAGCAAACTGTTAGAGCTGATAAACACCTATAGTCATGTAGCAGGATACAAAATAAACACACAGAAATCAGTAGCCTTCCTATATGCTAAAAACAAACACACAGAGGATAAAATCAGAGAATCACTCCCATCCACAATTGCATCAAAAAAAAAAAAAATACCTTGGAATAAACCTAAGGAAGTGAAGGATCTCTACAATGCAAACTTTAAAACACTCAAGCAAGAAATTGCAGAAGACACTAGGAAATGGAGAAACATCCCTTGTTCCTGGATCAGAAGAATCAATATTGTGAAAATGGCCATCTTACCAAAAGCAAGCTACACATTTTATGCAATCCCCATCAAAATTCCAATAGCATTCTTCACAGAAATAGAGAAAACAATCCAAAAATTCATTTGGAAGCGCAGAAAAATGTCAAATATCTAAAACAATTTTGAGCAACAAAAATAAGGCTGGTGGTATCACCATACCTGATTTTAACCTATACTACAGAGCCATAGTAACAATAGCATGGAACTGGCACAAAAGCAGACCTGTAGATCAGTGGAACAAAATAGAGGAGCCAGATGTAAGTACAGGTAGCTATAGCCACCTGATATTTGATAAAAATGCCAAAAATACTCATTGAAGAAAAGACAGCCTCTTCAGCAAATGGTGCTGGGAAAACTGGATATGTATCTATAGAAGAATGAAAGTAGATTCTTCTATCTCTCTATGCACAAGAATTAAGTCCAAATGGATTAAAAACCTTAATATCAGACCTGAAACTCTGAAACTGCTAGAGGAAAAAGTAGGGGAAACCCTTTAACATATAGGTCTTGTCAAAGACTTTCTGAATACAACCCCAGTTGCTCAGGCAATAAAACCACAGATTAGCCACTGGGACCTCATGAAATTACAAAGATTTTGTATGGCAAAGGACTCTGTGAATAAAGCAAAGAGGCAACCTACAGAATGGGAAAAAAATCTTTGCCAGCTATACATCTGATAGAGGATTAATATCTAGGATATACAAAGAACTCCAAAAATTAAATAATAAGAAACCAAACAAGCCAATTAAAAAATGAGCTATGGGGGCTGGAGAGATGGTTTAGCGGTTAAGCGCTTGCCTGTGAAGCCTAAGGACCCCAGTTCGAGGCTCGGTTCCCCAGGACCCACGTTAGCCAGATGCACAAGGGGGCTCACGGATCTGGAGTTCGTTTGCAGTGGCTGGAGGCCCTGGTGTGCCCATTCTCTCCCTCCCTCTCTCTCTCTCTCTCTCTCTCTCTCTCAATATATATATATATATATATATATATATATATATATATATCTGCCTCTTTCTCTCTATCTGTCACTCTCAAATAAATAAATAAAAATAAAATTAAAAAAATTTAAAAAATGACCTATGGAACTAAATAGAGAGTTCTCAAAAGAAGAAATAAGGATGGTATATAAGCATCTAAAAAAATGTTCTACATCCCCTAGTCATCAGGGAAATGCAGATTAAAACTACGTTGAGATTCCATCTCACTCCTGTCAGATTGGCTACCATCATGAAAACAAATGACCATAAATGCTGGGGAGGATGCAGAAAAAGAGGAACCCTTCTACACTGTTGAAGGGAATGCAATCTGGTCCAGCCATTGTGGAAATCAGTGTGGAGGTTCCTAAGACAGCTAAACATAGATCTACCATATGACCCAGCTGTAGCACTTCTAGGCATATATCCTAAGGACTCATCTCATTTCCTTAGAGATACTTGCTCAGCCATGTTTATTGCTGCTCAATTCACAATAGCTGGGAAATGGAACCAGCCTAGATGTCCCTCAATTGATGAGTGGATAATGAAGGTGTGGCACATTTACACAATGGAGTTCTACTCAGTGGTAAAGAAAAATGAAGTTATGAATTTGCAGGAAAATGAATGGATCTGGAAAGGATTATACTAAGTGAGGTAACCCAGGCCCAGAAAGCCAAGGGCCACATGTTCTCTCTCATATGTGGATCCTAGCTACAGATGATTGGACTTCTGTGTGAGTAGGAAGAAAACTCAGTAGCAAAGGCCAGTAAGCTAGAAAAGAGATATAAAGTGAAGAGAAAGGAAGGGAGGAGGGTACTTAATAGGTTGATATTGTATATATGTAAGTAGAAGAATAGATTAATGGGGGTGAAAAGGCCCAAAGTGAGGTCAGGGGAAGAGATTGAGTAAAGAAAAGGCAAAGGGAGGGCTAATCAAAATCTAAGAGGATATAAATAAATCACATGGAAACCTACTTTTTTGGACAATGGAACACTCAGAAGCCACAGATTGTTACTAGAAAATTTTCAGTGCCAGGGATGGGATACCTTTCAGTGAGTTGTTGGCCACAGAGGTCCCTGATGCCACCAAAACATTACAGGCCATTGCTGAGGCCCTTGGTTTCCCATCAGGAATAGATGGTAAGACCCTATTGCTGAAGATTCCACATACTTGGGCTGCAAGGACACTTAGAAATCCTGCTGGAGCTGAGCTAAAACCTCCTCCATGTAGACCAGCTGACGGAAAGCTGGAAAAAGCCACACTGCATGCAGCTCAATGGGAGAGAGAGAAATCACCAGTAAAGATACACAACAGTAGACACTGCAAGCCTTATATTTGGCCAACCAGGCCAAATGAGCTAACAGGTGCAATAGTGGCATGTCTGTCATGGTGGAAACAACTGCCCTCAAATTGGACTGGAGGCCTGTTCCATGGGAGGGAATATACCCCTGATACTGAAAACCTACAACAGGGGTAGTCATGAGCCCTAGGGGTGTAACGTCTGCTGCTGTATGGCTAAATGTATATATTATGCTCATCAAACTGCCCAGTAAGGACTTCTCTTAATGTCATATATATATATATGCTACTCTCACTTTTGGTTGAGAACCTACTCTTTTCAGATGGCAGTGACCTTGGGATTACTCAGAAGGCATCATGGTGCTGGGAAGAAGTGACAGGAGTGTTCATCACTGCACTATCTCTATCTCACCTTCCAAGGCTCAGGGTCCATTGCAGAAGAGGTGGCAGAAAGAATGTAAGAGCCAAAGGAAAGGTAGGACTCCTTACAACGTGATCCTCCAGACACAAAATGGGCTGGATATCCATGACCTCACAGCACTTGACACTACCTACACAAGACCACCATAATAGGAGGAAAAGATGATGACATCAAAATAAAAGAGAGATTGAGAGGAGGAGGGAATATAATGGAGAATGGAGTTTCAAAGGGGAAAGTGGGGGGAGGGAGGGCATTACCATGGGATATTGTTTATAATCATAGAAGTTGTTAATAAAAAAAAAGGGTAACAGCAATGTAGAAAAAAATTATTTTTATTTATTTACTAAAGACAGAGAGATAGAGTGAGAATGGGCACGCCAGGGCCTCTAGCCACTGCAAATGAACTACAGATGTATGTGCCACCACTTGCATCTGGCTTACGTGTGACCTAGAGAATCAAACCTGGGTCCTTAGGCTTCGCAGGCATGCGCCTTAACTGTTAAGCCATCTCTCCAGTTCCAAACTTGGAGATTTTGAAAATAAAGCTATAATAATCAGGAATGTGTGATACTGACTTAATCATAGGCATATTAGTCAATGAAACAGGATAGACTATAAAAATAAATCCTTATATCTATGGTCAATTGATTGTCTCACAAAAGTGCTAATGCAATTCAATCATCTTTCCAATAAATGATGCTGCAAGAATTGTATGTCAAGATAAAAATAAGTATTTTTATTTTTTATAAGAAATTAAAAATGAATTATAGACCTAAATATGAGAGCTAAGAATTGTAAAACTGTAGAAGAAAGCATAGAAGAATGCTTTTATGGATGTGGATTAGGCAAGGATTTCTTAGACATGACACTAAAAACATGGTCTTCAAATTTTAAAAAATTGATAAATTCAATTTCATCAATAGTAAAAGCTTTGCCTTTTGGAAAGAGACCATTGAAAAAAATGAAAAGTTAAACCACAAACTTGGAACAAGTATTTACAAATAATATATCTGACAAGGAACTTGTAGCCAGAATATACAAAGAATTCTAACAATAAAAATGAAATCATGATATTTATGGGCAAATAGAAGAAACTGGAAGTAATTATGTTAACCAACATAAGCCAGACTCAGACAAATACTGCATATTTTCTCTCATATGCACAAACTAGATTTAAAATTGCATATGTAAAATATAAAACAGTCTAACAATTCACTAAAATGACAAATAAATTGATAAAAATCAAATGACCAAGAATCAAATAGATATTTCAACAATGCAGACCTGTGATCTGAAAAGATGCTCAATGTCATTATTAACTAAGGAAACAGAAATTAAAACTATGGCGGGGGCTGGAGGGATGGCTCAGGCGTTAAAGTCACTTGCTTACAAACACTTACCCTGATGACCTGGGTTTGATTCCCTAGTATGCACATAAAACCAGATGCACAAAGTGGCACATGAGCCTGGAGTTTGTTTGCAGCAAGAAGATGACCTGGTGTGCCCATTCTCATTCTCTCAAATAAATAAATAAATATTAAAAAAAACTATGACAGGCCACCACTGCCCATCACTACAATCGCAATAACACAAGACTAACATTTTCAAGTGTTAACGAAAATTTGAAGAAACTGGAAGCATAAAACGGTACAGCTAATTTAGGTAACAGTTTGGCAGATTCTTAAAACATCAAACATGTATTTACAATATCATCCAGAAATTCCATCCTTACATATCAACTGTAGAGAAATAAGGGCATATAGTTGTGCAGAATTACATATGCAAATTTCATAATCACACTGTATAATAACACAAATCGTAAATAATCTGAATATCCATCAGCCAGCATATATGTGGTAGAGCTCTACAATGAACTCCTATTTGGCAATTAAAAAGTGGAATGAAATATGTTGTTAATTATAATGATAGCAAAAGATTTAATTTTTTAAAAAGAGACAAAAAAAGAAAATGCCCACCACAGCATGAAAAGATCTTGTCATTTATATAAATTATTTTATCAAGAGAGCAGTATTAGTATATAATGGAAGCACGGGTGGAAGACGCTACTCATGTAGCCCTCAATAATCAAAAATAAACAGTCATTTACCATAGGAAAAAAAAAGTGGAACAAACATGCAACATGCATGAGCGAATTTCATGTTACAACGTAGAAAATCAGCCATAAAAAAATTTGTTTATGTATAGGAAATCTCTAGAAATGGCACAAGTATGGAGCCAGAAGAGATCAGTGGAGCAGGGGTAACAATAAGGGTAAGGGAAACTTTTGGGATGGGAAGTGTTCTAAACTCAGATCATTATGGTAATTGGGATGGTTGTACAACTGTGTAAATTTACTTAAATCAAATTGTACCCTTAGAGTGGGTAAATTTTTTATCATAGATAAATTATAGTTTGATAAAAACAGGGAAAACTTAAAGAAGTCTTTGGGAGACAGTGGTTGTGTGTGTGTGTGTGTGTGTGTGTTTATAGAAGAGAAAACCCTTATTGAATGATAGTTCTGAATTTAAGTGCAGTGGAAAGACATGTGGGCTCTGGAGCCAGGTTGCTGAGTCTGACAATGTAGAAGGTGCTTGTGGAGAGAAATTCTGAACTGAGTACTTCTGCCGAAGGGAAAAAACATCTCAAGACTTGGTTGTAGCTTTGGAATTGTGTGTTCTTGGGCTGCAGAGGTAGCTCAGTGGTTAGGAGTACTTCCCTGGGCAAGCATGAGGGCTCAAGGAGGCCTGAGAAACTGCTGGGGACTCGACCCCCAGGACCCACATGGCCATACATGTCTATAACCTCAGGCCTGTAGGGAGGTAGAGACCAGAGAATTTCCAGGGCTCATGAAAACAAACAACAACAATAACATAGCCAGCTCCAGGATCAGTAAGAGACTCTGGCTCAAGAATGGACAGAAGAGACATGAAGAGGGACACCTGGTGTTCTCTGGTCTCCACAGGTGAGCACCCTCCTATCACAGGCAAGCTCACAGGGTGCGGCACAAGCACATACACATGCACACCACACACACACACACACAGATGTGTGCTCTCTGGTGTACTGTAGCAGAGTTACAAGGTGCTCACTGACCTGATTTAGCAGCTTTCTTATGAAGAGAGCTGGACTGTAGGCCAGAAGCCTTGTTTTCCACCTCTGTTTCTTCCAGGATCCAAGCATATAGCAGTGTGCCTTAACCCCTCTGGATTCCCAAGATCAGCTACGCCTCCAAAAAGGGCTGGTGGGAAGTGTCAGAAGGCTCATTACCCACGTTAAAAGTGTCCTGTGTTAAGGTGATGGTGGCACAGAGAACAAGGAGGCTGGCGTGAGAGGCCATAAGCTGGTCAAGGGTACTGCGCCGATGGGCTGGAATATGTGAGGAGCAGCCTTAGCAGGAGGCCATGGAAATTTTCACAAATCAGAACTGGCATGTGGAGCTGAACTGGAAAGTTGTGAACACAGGATGCTGCTGAAAGAGGCCCAGGCTGGGGCTGCTACCTGAGGTCTTGGCAGGCTTTGCCCCCTTGATTGCAGAAGGATGTTGGGTCATGGGGAACCGATCCCACAGGAAGGTGTGAACAACAACAGAAAAAAACATCCAGGCCACGCCTGGTGGGGAGGCAAGGGCAGTGTTGGGTTGGGAGACATGTTGAGTTCTAAGGAGGAGCCCATTCAAAGATGGCATTGTGATAGACTGTGAAAGATTCCTCCACCTGCCCTTCCCCTCCTCTCCTGCATTAACACCTCCTGGAGGAGAGTAGAGGGGAAGCAGAAGTTTGAGGGCGCAACTCAGTCCTGGCCCAGGATGCTGGCAATCCTTCACATGACTCTTTGTAGTAGACACTATTTATTTTGGATTCCCAGTACACACTTCTACTTTTTCTTATAAAGTCACTTCGTGAATTTTTTTTTTCTTTTAGGAAATTTCCTTCCCCTTATTATGTGCTGTCTTAGTACAGGCACATTTCCCTTATCTGGACTATTAAATTCTCTCATATTCTGAACTGGATTGAACTGGTAGATTAGAATTGGAGAAAATTCTGAAGACCGAACCCCATGGCCTTCACTCAACTTTGACTTCTGATCCTTGCATCCCAGTTCGGCTCCAGTCTCTTAGCTATTCTTCCTCATCCTGTAAACCCCTGACATCACTCCATTAAGTTGTCTTGCTTAACTAGGTGCTGGCCCACTTCTGGTACAAAGGATAGACAGAGCCTGGCTGTGACATTGACTTGGGGTAGTTTTCATGAGGGATACGCAATGGGAAAACAAAGCACCTACCTTTAGCTCCTCGTCTTTGGTCCTTAAATTCCTCAGCTTTCTATGTGTGTGACTACAGTTTAAGTCACTGTGGTGGTTTAATTCAAGTGTCCCCCATAAATTTAGGTATTCTGAATGCTAGGGTCCCCAACTGATGGCAACTGGAAGTTAAAGCCTCCGGGAGGCAGTGTATTGTTGAGGGCAGCCTCATAGGTGTTATAGCCAGTTTCCCCATGCCAGTGTTTGCCACACTCTCCTATTGCTATCATCCACCTTATGTTGGCCAGGGGTAATGTCCACCCTCTGCTCATGCCATTGTTTTCCCCTGTCATCATGGAGTCTGTAAACCAAAGTAAACCTCTTTTCCCACAAGCTGCTCTTGGTTGGGTGATTTCTACCAGCAATGCCAACCTGATTACAACAGTTACTAAGTCCCTCTTCTCTAAAATGGAATGGTCACTTTTCAGCCCTGTCAAGTTTAAATGTGCTTACATATTCATACATCTGCCATATTTAAAGTACATCTGCCATATTTAAAGAAGCCTATGAGAGCCAGGCGTGGTGGCGCACATCTTTAGTCCCAGCACTCGGGAGGCAGAGGTAGGAGGATCACCATGAGTTTGAGGCCAGCCTGAGAATACGTAGTGAATGCCAGGTCAGCCTGAGTTAGAGTGAGACCCAACCTCAAAAAACAAAAAACAAAAAACAACAAAAAAAAGAAGCCTATGAGGAAAACAGAATAGAGGCATAAACAAGACATACATCATATGATCGCAGTCTTCATGGAGTGTGCACTCTAATGGAAGAGAGACACGGAAAACCTGTTCCTGAGTCTGATGATGTTATGAGAAAAGTTAACAAGAGACCCAGGGAATCCAGTAGAGGGAAGATCCTTAATAAATGTGATGTCCCTCTCTCCGTTCCTTTCTTCCAGATGTTTTCTTCATCATCGTGCCATTGTGCACTTTGTGACATGTCTTCTTTACCATCCACTCATATTTACATTCTTGCAATGGAATTAGGATATTCCAGAGAAGTCCTGTTTGGCTCAGGCATGTTCACACCTGCCTGCTGCATTTAAAGCACAGATTGGAACCCACTCACCCTCCACTTGGTGGGGTTAGGTCTTTGACTTGAACCTAAAGAGAGGCCAGGGTTAAAACAACAGGAAAGGAAATAGGGAGGCTCTAACACCTGGTGGTGGTTTGAATCAGATGTCCCCTCGTAACCTGATGTGCTTTAAATGATTAGTTCCCATCTGGTGGCATCTTGAGAGGTACCCTTACTGGAGAGGAGTGTTGTTGGGGGTGCTTTGGGGGTATTAAGGTTCAGCTTTCCCCTTGCTAGAGCTTGCTGCTGTTTTCCACCTGCTGGGGCAGATGTGATGTCTAGCCTCTGCTCTATCATCCTTTCCTCACTTAGCTGTTTTGGTTGGGTGTTTTATTCCAGTCTGGCAACCTCGAGAACTAATGGCTTCTCAAGTTCACAAGGGCTAGTAGAAGTCAAATGGAGTCTTACCTGAAGTTAACACTGACAAAACAATGTAGGCACCATCCCTGACCCACTGGGTGCTTCCCTAGCCTCACAAAAATCTCAAAAATGATTCGCAAAATGCTATTACCGGAAAATGCTCTCGAAGAGAATGTGGCAGTTATCTTCTCATCGCTGGAAGAAAACACCCAACCAGAAACATCTTATGAAAGGGAGAAGGAGAGTTTCATCATGGCTGGGAAAGCAAGGCAGGAGCAGGACACTGGCTCATATCATCACACAGCAGCAGCGGGGAGGAAGCAGCAGGAGTGAGCTACGCGAGCACTGCCCAGGAGGGGTGGACTGCCTCCAGTGATGCACCTACTCTAAGGCTCTGCTTACAACAGTTCCACCAGCTGAGGATCAAACATGGGGCTGAATCACAAACACATGTGGTTATGGAGACATTGACATTCAGACCAGAGAACACTGAGAAAAGCCTTTATTTGTAGATGAAGTAGCCATGGCTCAGTGGAGTTAAGCCCCTTATCTATGTCCTATATGTGTAATGCTGTGACCTTTAGGCCTCTGCTAGGCAGTCAAAGGTCACGCTATTCCTTTATCATGTGATCAAGTCCTTGTAGATATAACCCTGGGCTAATAATATCCAAAAGGGCAAGAACTAGAGGAATGAGGTTCTATGCTGAGGGCCAAAGACAGTAATACGCAATTACATTAGGGTTCTGACATAGTTGGAGCATTGACACAAGGGCAGATAACCACATGAGGCCTGTTGGATAAGGTCCCTCCAACTTCCCCGAAAACCAGCTCATCATTCCTACCCACTGGTCTCCTAAACTGCCTACTGAAGGTCCCTTCTCCTCAGACACATGTGTGTATTAAAAAGATTATCCCAGGGCTGGAGAGGTGGCTTAGCAGTTAAGCACTTGCCTGTGAAGCCTAAGGACCCCGGTTCGAGGCACAATTCCCCAGGACCCACATTAGCCAGAAGCACAAGGGGGCACACGCGTCTGGAGTTCGTTTGCAGTGGCTGGAGGCCCTGGCACGCCCATTCTCTCTCCCTCTCCCTCCCTCCCTCCCTCTCTCTCTCTCTCTCTCTCTCTCTCTCCTGCCTTCTCTCTCTGTCTGTCACTCTCAAATAAATAAATAAAAATGAACAAAAAAAAGTTTTAAAAAGTTAAAAAAAAAAGATTATCCTCACATCAGTTTTGATGTATGAAAGTTAGTTTTATCCCCATCTTCCCCTCAAATCCATTGAATAACAAGGGCCTATTGATATGATCCTTACCCTCGACCTCATCCTGTCCGTGACCCTGTTCAGCATCCTTGGGATGCTTCACACCAGCATCTGCAGAATGAAACCCAAACTTACTAACATCTGTGCTTCCTGTTGAGTCAGACGCAGCTCGTATTTCCTCCCTCAAGTCCTGGCTCTCTACTACAACTACATTCAACCTGTTTCTCATGGTATTTTAATAACTGGCTGCTTGCCCCCTCAGGATCACCAGTTTTCCTGGAGATAGCACACCACCAGCCCTGGAGCATGCCTTTCAAAACAACCAACACAGAGCCCACATCCGAGAACGTCTCCCCTTGGGGTGCGCTCACACTCAGGCCACTAGTGCCTTCTAATTACCCCTGGGGCCAGATGACTAGGGTTAGTGAGATCTTACACTCCCGGGCTGACTGAAAGTATTCCAATCTACCAGTCCTGAACCTTCTTGTTCCTCCTTGCCCATTCCCTCTCATGAAAAGCACCATAAAGGATCTCACCCATGTTTCCTTTTGCTTCTTTTGTTCCCTGACAGCATGTCCCTGTGTGACCCTCTGTCATGCGGCCTTCCTTTTCTCTTGGGAGCTGTGGGTATAATAAACTCTCATTCTGACCACAGTCATCGTCTAATCTCTTTGGCCTAGATTTAATTACTTACATATATTTAATTAATTAATTTTGCCATATTTATCCATGTATATGTAGTGTGTTTTGTGACTAGTGCTGCAATGAACACAGAGGTACAAGTGTTGTGATTACCTTCTCATTGCTAGGACAAAACGCCCCACCAAAACCAGCTGATGGGAGGAAAGGGATGATTTCAGCTCACAGTCTTGAGGGGACGCTCTGTGGTGGCGGGGGCAGGGTGGTCCTTGGGCACAGGCTGGGTATCACCTCTTGCCACAGCAAGTGGAAGATAGCAGCGAGAGTGAGCTGAGCTCTGGCGAGGGGAGCTGGACTATAACACCCCTAAAGTTACTCCTAGCGAAACAACTCCTCCAGCAAGGCTCCACCTCCCAAACTGTCACCAGCTGGGAACTGATTGTTCAAAACACAAGCGTTTATGGGGGACATCAATCCAAACCACCACCACGAGTATCTTTATGGTATGCTCACTTAAGCGTCCTTTGGGAATATTCTCAGGAATGGTATAGCTGGAGCATACAGGAAATCTGTTTGTCCTCAGAATCATTTTCCTAATGGATTCACTAGTTTATATTCCCACCTTTGCTATATTTAAATAACAGCAAATCCTGCATTTTAAAAATGATGAACTCTATATTCCAGAGGAGCCCCTTTTATCTTTCCTGTCCATGTCTGTGATATTGCATATTCTCAGAATAAACTCCTGTCATTACCCTATCTCATCTCTCCACCCATCCTTCAGCATGCTCGCACCAGCATCTCTTGAATCTCTGCTGCTGATCAAGATGAGTATGTGGGTTACATAAGCTAGTGGTACCTCATAGCCAGTTGAAGGCATTGTTAGGCCACAGAACCTCACTGACTCACTGTGTGTTCTCCTCAACCATGGCATTGGCTCAGGTCCTCTGAGTGTGTGCAACAGAAAGAGACCACATTTCACTTGAGCATCCCTGCTGGGGATGCTGGGGAAACTCAGAGTTGAAGGGGAGCTGAAGAAGCCGACCTCAGAGGAGGTGGGTGCAAGGCAGCCCCAGAGGAAGTCTTTGCGTGTGCTGTTGTGATCTTAGTCTTTAACAGGACTCAGCCCACGATCGCTTCCTGAAAGTTTCAAATATCTGGGAATGATCACTTGAAGGACCCAGGCTATTAGGACTAATCTCTGAATCAATGGACTATGGTTGGCTTCGTTTAGAAGATGGGTCTGGGCCATAGACTATTGGGGTCACTTCTATGAGTTGGCATTACCCCAAAAAGCAGAACCATTGAGACCCCAGTCTACAAGCTGATCTCCTACAGCCATCTTTCTAATGTTTTAAAATACTTAGTCCCTCAAATAAAATTGGATAGTGGGAAGGTTAGATAATAGCTCCAAAGCAATGTTTAAAGTCCAACAAATAGTCACTGAATAGTGTTTGCTCTGGGCAAAGCACAATATCTGATACTGGGTGGGGAGAAGAGTGAATGTGAGACCTGAAAATCAGCACGAGCTGACAATTGTCCAAGGATAAGGACTGGCATACAAATCATGACAACACAAGGCAAGACAAAGGAAGCTATGCTTCTAGAAGGAGTGCGAGGTGCTATGAGGGTTTACAGCATAAAAAGACTGAGCCAGCCTGCATAATAGGAGGAAAAATGACATCAAGATAGAAGAGAGACTAGTTGGAAAGAATTCAATGGAGGGGGGATTTGGAAGTGGATAAGGGAGGGTCATGGGAGGGGATTATGATCATGGTATATTGTTTTATGGAAGTTGTCAATAAACGAGTTGTAATAATAATAATAATAATAATAATAATAATAATAATATTATTATTATTATTAGAAAAAGACTGGGCTACATGTGGCAGAGCATACTGTGACCCAGCATTTGGAAAGCAGGGACAGGAGAGTCATAAGTCTGAGGTCTGCCTGGGTATCCTAGTGAATTCCAGGACAAACTGAGTTACATTTTAAAGATTTTTGTTTTACTTTGTTGAGTTTTTAAAGATTCTCTAAGGCCAGCCATGGTGGGACACACCTTTAATAATCCCAGGAGGGTGAGGTAAGAGGCTCTCTGTGAATTAGAGGCCAGCCTGGGACTGGGGAGTGAGTTCTAGGTCAACCCGGGCTAGAATGAGACTCTACTTCCAAAAAAAAAAAAAAAAGAAAAGAAAAAGAAAAAAGTTTCTCTAAAGTTTATATTATATACAGAGAAAAACTAAGAAGCTAGGGACCAGATTTTTCTTCTTATTGCAACTTCATCATATACTGGAAAAAATATATGTGCTTCCATGTGGAAAGGAACATAGCGTTCTCACGTCCACCTACTGCATGCTTCCCAGCTGCCAGTTCAAACATCTGTCATGCCTTAAATGTGCAATTAAGGAAGCATCAGGACTTGGGGCGCATGTGCCACTGCTAAGTCCCCACTTGGATGGATTGTATAAACATGGTCTCTGGGGAGAAAAAGGAGGAATTACCAGAGGACCCTTACAGATGCTCCTCTGAAGATTTCAAATGTTCCATCCAGCAGAGACTTCGGAAAGTCTGGGAGCCCAGCAAGGAGGACGTAAGTACTGCAGGATTCCTGGCGGAGGGGTGAAAGCTAGCGTTCTTGGCTGATAACATTGCTATACAAGGAGAGCTTGCTGCAACATTTCATAACCCGAGTGCAGGCCCGAGGCCATGCTGTTGCAACACGTTTGGATCCATCTCACATTGTGGTGATGAGAGTGGGAAGAATTTAAACATTCTTAGTTTCGTTTGGATTATCAAAACAATCTGGCTTTGTTGAGAGCCCCAAGGTGCATCTCATAACCTCTCAAGGTCAGAGATCAGATTAGGATCTGACCTGAGGGGTGGGGTGGGGGGGTAAATGCAATGGGCTAGCTAGTTTACTACCTGTTGGTTTCCAGAAGCATGAGAGAAGGCAGGGGCCAAAGGATTTGGCCAAAAAAGGAAATTAAGGAGGGCTGGGCTGGGATGTAGCTGCCTTGGTACAGTGGCTTGCCTAGCATGTAAGAGGTCCTGGGTTCCAATCCCCAGCGCCACATAAAATTGGGTATAATGTCGTGCCTGCAACCCCAGTACTTGGGAGATGGAGACAGGAGGATTGTAACTTCAAGGAAATCCTCAGCTACACAGTGCGCTTGAGGCCAGTCTGGGCTACATGAGACCCTGCCAAAGAAGGAAGGAAGGAAGGGAAGGAGGGAGGGAGGGAGGGAGGGAGGGAGGAAGGAAGGAAGGAAGGAAGGAAGGAAGAGAGGGAGAGAGGGAGGGAGGGAGAGAGGAAGGAAGGAAGGAAGGGAGGGAGGGAGGGAGGGAGGGAGGGAGGGAAGGAGACAGGGAGGGAGGAAGGAGGAAAGAAGAGAGGGATGGAGGGAAGAAAGGAGAAAGGAAAGGAGGGAGGGAGGAAGGGAGAGAGCGAGGAAGGGAGGAAGGAAGAGAGAAGAAGGGAGGAAAGAGGGAAGAGGGGAGGGAAGGGGAGAGTAAGAGGTGGGAGGGAGCAGATGGCAGGTGAATCTGGGGGAGGGAAAGTGGAGGAAGCTCTGCAGGTGCTCACGTGCCCTTGGCGGGGGTTCAGCACTGTTTTCACTGTTGACGTGGGGGGCATGAGCGCAGCTGAACAGATCCATCTCACCACCTGCAGGATGGCAAAGATGATCCCATGATCCATTGAGCAAGGGAGGAAATGAGCCCACCACGCTTCAGGCTTCTTTCACTTGTGAAGTTAGGGGCAGCAAAGCTCGCAGCATTTGGGCTTACTTGCAAGGACTCATAAAGGTATGCCAGGCATCTTACCCTTCATACATACAGAGGCTTCTGCTGCTGCTGCTTCTTCTTTTTTTTTTTTTTTCTTGTTCTTTTTTTAAGAATTAAGCTTTCTTTTAGTCCAGTGTTAGTCTCCACTGCTGGGTCAGAGGACAGAACCCTCACTTAGGTGGGCAGAAGCCTCACTTAGGGGAGAGTTCACACACACGGATGGCCTTGCTCCTGAGGCCATCTTCAGCGTTGGTATTGAGAGTCAGGGTGGGCAGGGCTGCACTTAGTCACCAAGCAGAGATCCTCAAGCACAGACTTCGGATGTTCATCTCTAAGTCAGGTTGCATTTGATTAAAGAAGTATTGATTTTTTTTTTTTCTGAGGTAGGGTCTCGCTCTAGCCCAGGCTGACCTGGAATTCACTATGTAGTCTCAGGGTGGCCTCTAACTCACCGCGATCCTCCTGCCTCTGCCTCCCTAGTGCTGGGATTAAAGGCGTGCGCCACCACGCCCAGCTCTGTTGATTCTTCTTACTCTTTATTAGATTATTTGTGTGTGTGCACATGTACGTGTCCTTGTGGCATATCTCGTGAGGGTGAGGGAACATTTGCCCATGGTGGCTACAGCAGAACACTGGGTGTCCTGCTCCATCACTCCTCCGCCCATTCGTGCTGGAGCCAGAGTGGGGCTTGCTGCTTCTCTGGACTCTGGACGTTCCCTTGGGCTCTTCTCCCCTTTGTGGGGTTGGGGTTACAGTTGTGCCTAGCCATGTAGCTGTTTAGGTAGGCTCCAGAGATTTGAACTCAGTCATTTCCAGGGCCCTCAGACCCTCATGCAGGACATACAGTTAACTGCTGAGCCATCTATCCAGCCCTAGAGAACTGTTGCTTTTCTATTTTAAAAAGGATGAACATCAACAATTTCATGTGACTCAATACATAAAGTTGTTGTAAATGATGTGTTTTAGGAATGTTAATTTGTTAAATGAAATTATATTTATAAACCTGCTTAGTCACCTTGACTATTATTATATTATATTATTATATTATGTTATATTGGGCTCCTTTAAAAAAAGAAGTGTCTCACTTAGACCCTTCCTGACTGACTCTAGTCAGAGCCAGGTTCTGCCTGGGCCTTGGGGTCTTCATGGAATGCAGGCGTCACTGTCACCGCCTGTTCAAGACCTACCTTTTGAAGGGCTTCTCTTGTTTAAGTCTGAGTGTTTCTCCTAAATGTTGTACCTCACTTTAATCTCCCATAACTGTGTGGATGAGCATGGATGCTCCCGCTACATACTTCCGTGTCACCCACACACATCCTTCCGTGGGCTCCCCAAACTCCTGCTTTTCAAACCATGCTTGCCTTTCAAAAAGAGTGTGACATTAATTCTCTATTTAGTCACCTAATTGTCCAAGCTAACGTAAACCCGTTTAGTGCGACTGCTATGGGCTCTCATGTGACTGACCGAACATAGATGCTGTGGTGGCAATGGAAGGCTTGTATGGGTCCTGACTGCTGTTTCTTCTCCACATCACAGCTGTCCTCAAAGAGCAAACAAACAGCAAAACTGTGTCTTCCTGCAGCGGTGTCCCGTGCTATCCATGAGCTCACTTCTCAACACATATTGAGACCCAGTTGTGCATGAACTAGATTCACTCTTGTCATGGAGCCCACAATCTAATGGGTGACAAAAGACAGGAGGGGCTGATGGCATAGTGCTCTGAGTGCTGTGATAGGAAAGATTAGAGGCTTCCTGGGATTGTGGGTGCAAAGCCATTCCTTACCCCAGGGCTCTGTGTGCTTACTTGTGCCAAGAGAAGGGATGATAAATGCATAAGCTAGGAAGCCTTTTTGAAAAGGCAGCGTTTGAGCAGGGTACTGAATGGCAAGCAGAAGGCTCACCAACAGGACAAGGTGGTGGTGGTGGAGGGGGCGTAGTCAGATGTAGCAGCTACCTTCTTGCTGCTGGGACAAAACACCCAACCAGAAGCAGCTTATGGAAGAAGGTTTATTTCCAGCTTACAGTTTTGAGGTAACATTTCATCATGATGGGAATAGATAGCCAGTTGTCACATCTCCACAGCAGCAGGAGGAAGTAGAGAGTGGGCTAGCTAGCACTGACAAGCAGGCTGGACTACCAAATCCAAGGCCCACCCCCAGTGACACGCCTCCTCCAGCAAGGCTCCACCTCCCAAAGGTTTTACCAGCTGGAGGTTAAGTATGAGGCTTAACCACAAACCCGTGAGGCTATGGGAGACCCTTTGTGTTCAAACCACCACATCACCACATCGGGGAAGGGTCTGGTATCCTGAACTGAAAGTAAGGTCGAGAGCATCTTCCAAATGGTGGCAATGCCTGAACTATGATCTGAAGGCTGGGGAGGAGTTGGCCCAGGTGCAGAAGGCTCCAGATACTACAAACAGGACATGCAAAAGCCCCAAAGAGAAGAAACAGGAGAGTTTGGGTGGAAAAGATGGAGAAGTAATAAATGATCACTAGCTCCCCTTTTGCCTGAAAACATTTTAATTATGTAAGAGCCTGTGTGTGTGTGTGTGTGTGTGTCCATCCCTTCTTTTAGAAACCTTATGATAGATGCCCATCTAAAATATCCAGGCGATTTCCTCACAGACCATGTCCAGGGAATTCCTGCCATCTGGTGGACAGAGAGGACATGCAAAGCTTCAGGCTCACAGCAGCCAGGATTACAGAGCTTCCACTCAATGGTTTAAAAATCCTGTTGTGGGCCTGGTGTGGTGGCTCACACCTCTCATCCCAGCACTGGGGAGGCTGAGGCAGGTAAATCACTGTGAGTTCATAGCCAGTCTGGTCTACATAGTGTGTTCAGGACAACCTAGGCTACAGAGTGAGATTCTGACGCAGCTGGGTGTGGTGATCCACACCTACAGTCCCAGCATTCAGGAGGCTGCTGATCTGGAGTTTAAGGCCAGCCTTGGCTATATAGCAAGTTCGAGGTCAGCCAGGGATACAGGACACTCTGTCTCAAAATCCAACAAGGCGAGCACAGCGGCGCATAGCCTTTAATCCCAGCACTCAGGAGGCAGAGGTAGGAGGATCACCATGAGATTGAGGCCAGCCTGAAACTCCATAGTGAATTCCAGATCAGCCTGGGCTAGAGTGAGACCCTACCTCGAAAAACCAAAAAAAAAAAAAAAAAGCCCCAATGCATTTAAAAGACAGTTAACAAGAAAGTATGTAAGAGTATTATCAGGTAATGCTCCCCTGGGTGAGAAATGGTGCGGAGCTATGGGAGAAAGGAAGATGGGAATCATTATGTACTTGTGTTAACACTATACTTAGGGACTACACTCTCGCTCATCCAAATAGGAGTCACATGAACTGCCCTTTGCAGCTGAGACTCATTTCAGGGAAGGGCCTTGGTCGATTCTTTTACGTCATAATGCCTCCGGGCAGGGTGCACTTTTTAGTCAACAAAGGGTGAGTAAAAAGGCATTCAAATGTTTCCCAGTTGTAGCATTTATACTTTTAATGTGAGACCTCCATGAAAATATTTAAGGCTCCATTTGGTGTTCAAAAGACATTGGAAGGATGTCAGTAATCCGTAGTCATCGGTCTCCCAGAGCAGATGGGCTCAGATGCCACATATGCTATAACAGATACATTTTCAAAGCTAAAAAGTTGGAAGGGATCTCTAACAATTTCATACTCCTCGTTGAAGGAGACAGTCATATAAATGCGATGTGAACACGGAAATGTTGGAATTCTCAGAACATATCAATGCGTTTTTGGAATCGTGTTGACATTTTTGGAATTGAAGCTATTCTAGAAAAATCCAGGGTAAACGGAGTCCCACGTGTAGGAATTGTATCAGCAAAGCATAATCAAGGGTGAACATTATGTTTTTCCATGGCACTGAATAAATACTTGCAAGTCCTTAAATATTTTGTTGTTGTTAGGGCATTTGGCACATAAGTAGCAGTTAAAAATGTGACTGTACTAGAGAATTATGAAATTTTTACTCACTGTTCTCTTTGACAAGGATCTGAAAGGTCATTACAGATAAAATGTCCAGCAGCTGTTCTCTCTCTATTCAGGCCAATGAGAGAACTGAGAACATTGCACCAGCAAACTGGAGAGGAGAAAAATTAGTATTGAGATGGATGGGAACATGGAGGAGGCCGGGAAGCCTGAAGACAGATCACCACAGGAAAACAGTGTAATCCGGTAGATGCTTAAGAATTACAGGGGCTATCTTTAGGCTGTGATTATTCTGATAAGGCTTGGAAATACCCTGTGTCAGGTTCCCACTTAACTTCAAAGTTTTAAAATATTTTATTTGGAGGGAGAGAGGTAGGTAGAATGGGCATGCCAGGGTCCCCTGCTGCTGCAAAGGAACTCCAGCCGCATGTGCCACCTTGTGCATCTGGCTTACTGGGTCCTGGGGAATCGAACATGGGTCCTTAGCCTTCACAGACAAGCACCTTAACCACTAAGCTATCACTCCAGCCCAACTCCAAAGTTTTGACTGAGTACTTGAGTCTCTTAATGTACTGCTGGGAAACATGAGGGAATGTAAAATATAGTCTCCACCTACAAAAAAAAAAAAAAAAGAAAGAAAGAAAGAAAAAAGAAAAGAAAAGAAGAGAAAAGAAAGAAAGAAAGGAAGGAAGAAAGAAAGAAAGAGGAAAGAAAAGGCCGGGAGTGGTGGTGCACACCTTTAATCCCAGAACTCAGCACTCGGGAGGCAGAGGTAGATCACCATGAGTTCGAGGCCACCCTGAGACTACAGAGTGAATTACAGGTCAGCCTGACCTAGCGTGACACCCTACCTCGAAAATTAAAAAAAAAAAAAAATTAAGAAGAAGAAAGGGCTGGAGAGGTGGCTTAGCTGTTAAGGCACTTGCCTATGAAGCCTAACAGCCTCTATCCAATCCTCCACATCCCACATGAGCCAGGTGCACGTGGTGATGCAAGCACACAAAGTCGCACAAGGTGGTACAAGTGTCTGGGGTTCAATTGCAGTAGCTAGAGGCCCTGGTGTGCCAATTCTCTCTCATTAAAAAAAAAAGTCAAGAAAATGACCATATGGACTGGGCATGACCAGGGTTGGCTTTGTAAAAGGAGTGAACTTCTGATGGATGGATGTGAATATGTACACCGGAGATCTCAGATTGAAGGGAAAGACATCCCAGGTAATGGCAACTATGGAATCTAAGTCTCCTTTGCTTTATTCTGAATCTTAAGCATTACATCAGAATCTTGCCTTCATTTAAATTCATGGGGAAGAGAGCTACTAGAAATAAATTATATAAGAATGAGAAATTTCACTTTTATTACCCTTTACTGCCATTCCCAATCAAATCAATGGTACCAAACTTAAAAATAGAGACATTTGGGACTACAGAGATTACTCAGTGGATTTTAAATGCACTTGCTTGCAAAGCCTGACGGACCAGGTTCAATTCCACAATACCTATGTAAAGCCAAATGCACAAAGTGGCACATGCATCTGGAGTTCATTTGCAGTGGCAGGAGGCCCTAGTGTGCCCATACTCTCTCTCTCTTTCTGTCTCACATAAATAAATTATATATACATGTTTTTAAAATTATGTGGGAGAGAGGGAGCACACAAAATCCTAGCACTCAGGAGACAGAGGTAGGATTGCTGTGAGTTTGAGGCCAGCCTGGGACTACAGAGTTCATTGCAGGTCTGGGCTAAAGTGGGACCCTTCCTCAAAACAAAGGAAAAAAAAAAAAAGATATAGGTGTTTTTGAGCTGGGCATGATAGCACATGCCTGAAATCCCAGCACTTGGAAGATGGAGGCAGGAAGATCAGGAGTTCAAGGTCATCCTCAGCTATATAACAAATTGAAGGCCAGCCTAGGGTACGTGAAACTGTCTCAAACAAAACTAAACAAGAAAGATATATAGGCACTCTTGTTAAAAGAAGTTTCTGGCTTAACATTTTGCCAAGAGCAAATTAAATGTCACAAGTGCATTGATTCAAGTCGTATTTACCAATGACCCAACTCCATGTGCCACACTTGTAATGAGTGAATGAGAGGCTTTCTCATAAAAGAGAAAAAGATGTAAGGTGGATTTAATTTTAACATAAAAGTGATGTTTTCTTTTTATGAGGAAATATTTGACATGGTTTTACCTGTAGAGTTTTAAAATAAATCAAGATGAAGGAAAAGTATTAACAGAACACCCGGCATTCATTTTGCTGACCCTCAGAAACAAGGTATTTTAAGGAAACACTGGTAATACTTACTCATACACCTCCAGTGTCACTGGTTTGGTTTTCAATCAGAGAATTATAGTGTAAGAAGATAGTACTCAACAACATGCCAGGAGGAATAACGAAAATTTCTATTCAGTTAAAAAAAGTATTAAGCTGAGTGTCTAGAGAAATTTGGAGGTGGCTAGATTCCTTAGGCTGTGGCTCCCTTTTCTTGAAAGACAGAGCTAAACCAACAATATGAGACTACAGAGCCAGGGATATGTTTCTAATTCACTTTCTTGGTCTTGTCCTGATTGGATCCATTTCTAGATCATATGCTAGTGTTCAGAAAAGTTATGGACACGATTGATACACAGAGGGCAGATACGTAATTAAACACAACATCATGAACTTAATGTAGGTAGGGAATACACGTATGGCCTTTGGTTAGAAAGAAATATACGCTGAGTCTGTCTTCAGGTTTCTACTCCTCATCCTGCAGCTGATAGTACCGAGTTTTTCCTCTTCTGACTTCAGGGTGTCATGAGGGATTCATTCCTGTCTTTTTAATTAGGATTAAAATTTCTAGTGTGGGCCTGGAGAGATGGCTTAGCAGTTGAGGTGCTTGCCTGCAAAGCCTAAGGACCCATGTTCGACTCTCCAGGTCCCACATAAGCTAGATGCACAAGGTGACTGGAGCACGTGTCTGGAGTTTGTATGCAGTGGCTAGTGGCCCTGGCACACCAATCCTCTCTCTTTATAAAAAAAAAAATTCTAGTGTGAAACTTGTTACTTTTCTTTCATTTTAAAAAATATTTATTTGCAGAGAGAGAGAGAGAATATGGGCATGCCAGGGCCTCCTGCCACTGCCAATGAACTTTAGCCACAGTGTGTGCCACTTTATACATCTGGCTTCATATGGGTACTGGGAAATCGAACCCAGGCTGTCAGGCTTTGCAAGCAAGCAAGCACCATTAACCGCTGGGCCATCTCTCTAACCCGGTATTTTTCTTAAAAGAAGTGCATTGTTGGGGTTCCAGATGGAACCTGCTTAATGTCTGCCATAATGGTTATATTTAAAAGGGGACCCAGCACCTGGGCACACTTTAGAAACTCAAAATACTTCACTTAGTCATCTTTCTGGCCTTATAAAAGTCATACACACACTCTTCAAACAGGTTTGTAATGTTACTCACCCTTTTGAAATCTTTCCCATCCACTGTTATTTTTTTTTTTTTCAAGCACTGAACATAGAGGTCAAGAACAATTTTATCCTTTGGTTGACTTTCTTCCACAGAGAAAAAGATTAGATGATCACAAGCTCTTTAATGCTTCAGTATCTCCTTTCCTATACTTGGGCTTTTATAATATTCTCACCCAATATGCAATTGTTTCCCAAAGATCATGCTTTTTTCACCTAATAAATCTAAAACTCCATTATTGATGACATCCTCGCCTTAGCAGAGGCTCTTACGATTACTTTACCGAAAACCCTATTATGTAATTTGGCACAGTAGTGTCCACTTGTGACTACTTATCTAGAACGTGGCTGGGAACATTTACCTTTAAGAGAAGACAGTTAAGACACGTAATTAGACAAAATTAAGAAAATAGTGGTATCAATTCTAAGAATATACGGGTAAAAACTCGAGCGCTGACATTACTCTCTGGTGTTAAGATCTCAGACAACATGCACAAAAAGAGGCGGAAACAGCACATCTGCAGACCCTGGCAGACAGCATCACTGGCCAAGTGTGGCCAATTTTTTTTTTTTTTTGAGATAAATAACTTCTCAGTGATGTGTAGGGCTGAAATTACATAAACAACAGAAATTACTGAGACTTAAGTGTACAAGTTTTGTGGGTTTCAAGATTTTATGCAATCAATACACTGACATCTGTAGCACAAACCTGTTCCTCAAATGCTAGTGCCTGAATCAAAGACATTAACATCACTTGATGACTTATGTTCAGATTTTGAAATAAACTAAGTTTAATTCTCTGGAATAACAATTCTTGAGCCACATTTTTATTTAGGTCATTAAGGCAACCACAGCCATGTCCTTAAAAGGGAAAGTTGCATTAAAAATACTAGAGCTAGAGCCTCCTGCTAAACCAAGTCTTGTAGTTTATTATATTATTTATATACTTATTATATTAATAGTTCTAAATACCTATGGACTTATTAAGTGAAAACACCCTAAACAATTCGAAGTCTGAGCAGTAAGAATTATTAAAAGCTGACCATGAAAACTAGCAGAATATTCCAGGAAATTTCATAAGAGCAAATAATATTAACATTTTTTTTTTGAGACAGGGTCTTGCTTATGTAGCCCAGGCTGTCCTTGAACTCACAATGCATGTTACTATGTCCAATACAAACTTCTTGATCTTTCTCTAGAAATGACTATTTTGCTTAATAAAATATTCTAGGGAACTATCTACCTTTACAAAATAGTGTTAAAAGCCACAAAAACCTCAAAAAAAAAAAAACTTTACTAATTTTGATCCATCACAGTGAGAATTGTTTACCCAAAAATTGATTCAATATTCTACAATGGGACTGAAATTCCCTGGGAACTAACTTGTAATATTGGCTATCATTTTAAGTCCATCCTTGCCTATCAGCCAAGTTCTGTCCTAGTGGAAAGTTAAAATAACAGCTGTGAATCCAAAACTTTAACTTTTGTGCTTTTAAAAAAACTGTGCTTTTGGTAAAAAATTTTTCCCCTCTTAATTTTCTGAGAATATGCTAACTTGATCGAGAGTCAAAAATTTTAGTCAAGACCTTTGGTTACTGAGATGGTGCTTTACTACTTGGAAAATATCTGATAAACTAAGACAATGGCCACCTTTTCCTATAAGAAAAGAAACTCCCTATTTTTCATGTTACTTTAACCAGATTTTATGAATCTATTAGCCACTATTTGCTGGAGGGAGGCAAACCATTAATTTTAAAAGGGAAATCAGTCTTAAAGGTATCCCCCCCCCAATACATTTTAATTTTTCTCCTTGGCTCAAATAATCTGTGGGGAATATAGGCACCTACCATGTGTACCTGGCTTAAGCTATCGTTTTTTTTTTTTTTTTTTTTTAGGTTTTCTTTTTGGTTTTTCAAGGTAGAGTCTCACTGTAGTTCATGCTGACCTGGAATTTACTGTGTTGTCTCAGGGTGGCCTTGAACTCAGTGATCCTCCTACCTCTGCCTCCCAGGTGCTGGGATTAAAGGCATGCCCCACCACCCCTGGCCAAACTATCATTTTGTAAATGAGTAGTCTGACATAAAAATCCAAAAGGATGACTTTTTTTATTAAACATACAAATTCAAAACCATTCAAGTTTAAAAAAAATGATTACAGCACCAGATAAATCAATGCCATGCACGAATGTGTGTATACGTATATACCTATGATGAGGTAGCTATACTGACTTATACTTATACTGACTTATCAAGTTCCAGATAACCAAGTGAAGAGCTTAGCTCCCCAAGCTGCTGCTGCGGTTTATGATAACATGTACGAGGAGCTTCTCAGTAGGTCAACTCTCCACACTTATTTCCCATAGGAAGGCTGATAGCTGTCATAGACACCATGACTGAGAGAAAACACCCAGAGAGGAAAAGGAGCACCTGGAGGATTAGCACTCCCCATGGCTTGAAGCTTCAGCTTGTGGACACTCTTAAGTTCCCAACTATAAACACAAGAACATTTAACAAAGCACCCAAAAACCTTGTGTTAGACACCAATTTCCAAGAAAAATGAATGTGTCAGGTAGCAGCAGAGGAAAAAAATAAAATCCATGACCATCTACACAGATACCTTCATGAAATATTGTTTTAGAAAACTGAATATTTAAATTCAATTTTAAATGACATTTTGTTCCATGACAAACATTTCCTCAGTCACCGTGTTAGTGTTCACAAAAGGCATAATACACACCTCTCGACAAGGAAATGATCTTCCTCTGTAACTGCCAAGAACACCAGCACAAACGTCCGGAAAGCACACCTCGAGCTCATGCTGTAACAAGTCTGGAAGCTCATCGAACCCTACCACACTCATAATTTTAAGTCTTGTACCCTGAAACCCTGTGCCAGGCTGCAATTGCTCCTGTGGCAGTGAGAAGTAATTAGGGAAAATAAAGATCTGATTTTTACTTGGGTGGTTTCAACTCAAGACCAGGTTTAGTACCAGGAACTCTCCCAGGCATTCACAAACGTCTCCATCGGTATTTTACAGTCTGCCCCCATGGCAAATATTATAATTTTAAATAAATTATTCATCCCGTACTAGATGCTAAACAAGATCTTGGGGTTATTACAAAGAACTTTTAATGCCTAACACACAGCAGTCACATGAAATGAAGATCTGTTATCAGGAGCCCATCTCTTTGAAGAATGGGTGCAACAAGGCTGCTTCTGCCGTTATTCTTGAAGCTGGATTTAGATCCAGCAGTTTATCGAGCAGGTCATAAGCTTCATCAGGTACCTGGTCCCAGCCTCTGAAGTTGGTAGTATGCGCATCAAAATGGCCCCTGAGGCCATTACTGTTCCCTGTCTGCAGCGAAGTCCCTGTGAGCTGAGCTTGAGATGTTTGAGGGAGGCAGGCATTATGGTCAGTGTTCTCTGACAAAGGAGGGTCACAAGAAGCATGTCCTTGTGTGTCACTGGGTGACTTGTCAGTTTGAGGCTCCAGACCCCTGAGTTGCTCACAGAGCTTCCTCAAGTCTTGCGCAGGGACTTCTTTGCTACATAATATTGATTTGCCTAAAAGGAAAACAAATGTTTCATTACATTATTTGAAAATATCAGAAGCATCTAATGAGAAACACATTAAGTCCAGTATATGCCTTACGGATACTTTTCTGTATCTACACTGAGTATGAGACAGAGTACCATATTTTATCACATGAGTTATTAGTATTAGTGAATACTAACAAAGTAGCATTTATTGCTAACAGAATAATACTTGTGAGTGGAAGCCCTCACAAATGCAAAGCCCACCACTTGTCCAGGGGATCATGATTGGGGCTACATTGGACCCCCACAATCATCATGGGGGTGATGCCTCTCAGCTCCCATGTCTTCAAATTTATCTTCATTGAACTTCGTGAAGCCCTACTTCTTTGAGATGGGGAACTTCTGATGACCAGGAAACCTGAACGTGGCCCTACACAGGGCCTCAATCACATGTTCTTCACTCTGCAGCTTGGTGTGGATGAACATGATGACCCAACCAGCGTGAACTTTGGCTGCTGTGCCTGGGGCTTTCCAAAGGCATACCTGTCTGGAGCCTAGACTGGAGCATGACATCAGAAACATGGATACCCACCCAAAAACTGTCTCCAAGGTCCCTTAGGGCATCTATACAGGCAACAGGCTGCATGCACTACCATGGAGGCTGCTATTTGCAGCCATTGCATATCAGGCCCCCATGAGGAAAGGACCCTGGTTAGCTTAATTGGCTGCAGCCCACATGCTATTTTTAAAATATTTTATTTATATATTTATTTACTTAACAGAGAGAAAGAGGGGAGAGAGAAGAATGGGCGCGCCAGGGCTCCAGCCTCCGCAAACGAACTCCAGACGTGTGCGCCCCCTTGTGCATCTGGCTAGGGTCCTGGGGAATTGAACCTAGGTCCTTTGGCTTTGCAGACAAACGCCTTAACTGCTAAGCCATCCCTCCAGGCCATGTGCTATTTTTAAATTGTACTAGAACTACATAGTTGAGGGCCAGACCATAATATAGGAGGCAGCAAGCAGAAAGCAGTGAGTTACTAAGCTATGCCAGGTGCTGTCAACTCTGCCAGCTTCCTCAGCTTTCTCTGTCATTTGTTAATATTTACGTGGCTAAAGCTCCCACCCTCCGAGCCCTTTCCAAGTCTCTATGCCTTTGACTACAATGGCTCTGTCCTTCCCTAGGATGTCCCCTGTCTGTTCAGCACACCTTCAAGAACCACCCCCATAATACCAGACACTCAAGCCGATCACTTTCAGCTTCTGTTACAACCTGTAAGAAGTCCACAAACAACCAAAACATCTGTTAATCTCACCTACTCAACTATTTTTCTTTGAATCTCTCAAACCTATATACTTTATGGTACATACTAGGTACTCAGTTAAAATGTCTGCTGGACTGGATGAAATGACTGATATTTGGGCAAAGGTCACATTCTTAGAGATGTTCTTGACCAACCTATCCTAAGTAGTTGAGCCCTCTTCATCCCCCTCTCCTTTTGCCTTTCTCAATACTAGTCATCCCTCATAGGAAGAGCTCTGCTTCCTCATTACAACTGAAGCTCTAGGAATGCCAACTCACAACCACATCTGGCACATATAAAGCACCAGGAATGGTCATGAATCAACAAACCATATTGCAGTTTTTTTAACAAATGTCTTTAAAATAACTTTTCATAAGCTTATTATCAAACATGGGCAAAATTAAGGACACAGGGCAATCGTGTATTAATTTTGCCTTGTATTTCCTTACTAAACAGAAATACGGCTGTAACCAATGAGGTGCACTTGATGGAATACGGAGTCTGCCAATATTCCCATATTCTGATAAAACTACTGGATAGGAAAAAGGAGGTAGTGGGCAGGAAGGGAGAAAGCAAAGGAAACAGACCAAGTTTGGAGAAGACCAATCCTAGCTTTTTGAAAAAGCTTTTCAAACTATCACCTCTATTTTCTCTAGGAGATTCAAGGTAAAGACAATCATATAGTTTTATTCCTTTTTTAAATTTTTACTAGTTTTCTCTGAAGTCATTACTTAACAATATATGTCAGCTTGTCCCAAGCTATAAAAGGTACATCAATTATAATAACACATGACCAAAGACAACACAATTAAAATATTTAGAAAAATAATCTAGTTGACATATTCAGCCAAAATGTATTGTTTTAGCTCAAAGTTTCATCTGAATTTATTCAATACAATTGAGTATTAATGACTAAGTACATGGGGCAGGTCTAGAGACTACTGACAGTGGGGCAGGTTACTAGAAGAGAAATGCACTGCTTATCTGTTTTATGAAAGGAATGTGTATGTGAAATTTTAAGTTTTCTCTACTCAGCTCAAAGTAGTAAGATCTGACTGAAATGAAAGGAGTTATACTAGAGAAAAGAACACATGTTTCTGTCCAGCATTAAAAACAAAAAAAAGACTAGAGAGATGGCTTAATGGTCCTAAGGTGCTTGCCTGAGAAGCCTAAGGACCCAGGTTCGATCCCCCAGTACCCAAGTAAAGCAGATGTGTAAGGTGACACATGCATCTGTAGTTCATTTGCAGTAGATGGAGGCCCTGGTGGGCCCATTCTCTCTCTCTCAAAGTAAGTAAGTAAATAAATAAATAAAACAAATATTAAAAAAAATTGCCAAGCAATGTAATGGTTAAGTTTCCAAGAGTGTCTGCCTGCCTGCTGTATCAGGTCACTTGTCCTGGAGTGTCTGTGTGCTGCCTGTCACACTCCCATTTATGGTCTTCACTGTAACTCTGACTACCAATGAGGGCAATTCAAGCTTGTCAACAAGTGTTTTGGTGCTGGCTGAAGAACTTCATATTCTCAGAGTTAAAACTTATTTAACAGTATAGAAAGCTTTCCTAGCTAGTTGAGAATATATGACTTCCAAGACAATGTTGGTTCCCTATTTCTGTCTTTTTCCTTATTCATGTGCTGCTTCATCCTGTTAATAAAATGTTAAGTAGGAGACACATACAAATCGTACTGACTGTTATAGATATATACTCTTTTGGTAATAAATTTTTTTTGAGACTTTACTAATCACCACGGCTATGGTTTTCTTATGCATTAGGCCACGGCTCTGGCACCCAAGCAAGGTACTTTTGCTGTGGTTAAAATCACCTGTCTTCAAGCTAGCAAACCGGGAGACTTCTAAGTATCCTAACTTTCTGAATCATATTTTCCAGGGATGGACAGGTATGTATGTTTGTTTGTAAGGTAATTCTGGTGTGTATTCTTGGAAAAGATCTAGTGATCCTGGGATGGGGCACATGCTCTTGAGGTAGGTGGACTGAAACTTGAAGGTAACTTGAGCACACACATTCGCTGGAAGGTATAGACATTATACATGGAGAATACACACAAGGTGGGCCATTTGAGTTCAGGCTCTTAGAGGAAGGTTACAATTCTTAGGGGCCCTATAAACTGCATTATCTCAGTCTTAATCTGTGTTGCTTTTCCTTTGTCCAATGCATGCTTCTGATATTCCATCAGAAAAGGTGGCCTCATTTCACTTCTCTGCTCTCCTGTCCCTAAGGAACCCAGTGACTTGCTCTTCCCCACTGTAGTCCTTACAACAAGCAGAGCTCACTTGTACTTACCAGTCCTTACCTCAGTACCAAGGAAAGGATTTGATACTTAATATACAACAAAAGCTTAAAATTTATTATTAAAAATATTGATGTAATAAAAGTCAAAATATAATTAGAGGGAGTTAAGTTTTATTCATTATTCATTAAAATTCTTTTAGGACTTAAAGTTGATATCTTCCAGTAGCTGGTCAACAAAGAAAAAAACTATCCAGTTGTGAGAGCTTTAAACACTGGGGTCCTTTACTGCTCTGGACTTGATAATATTAAATGATTACATGTTTTGAGGAAAATAATTACTTTCTAACATGGATATAACTTATGTTTAAGTGATTAAAAGTTCTGAAGATCAGACAACTTTTGAGTATGAAATATGTTTACTTCTACAGAGGATTTTATAATTTACTAAGTGAATTACAGGAGACGATCAAAAGCATCTGTTCTGCTCTGGAACATGAAACTGCTTACCCAAAGTTTTGGCAGCTTGGATGGTTTCCCTGGATCCCCGAATTGTCATAATTTGAGCCAAAGCAGTTAAGTCATCACTGGCTTTATAAAATGGGTATCGTCCACTAAGCAGAGAAAGGAAGATGACACCTGCAGACCACATGTCAATTGCTGTAAGAGAAAACAAAGTTTAAGCAGAATCCCAAATCGATCATATTATCATCTAAGCAATAGTTCCCGATCTGCACTGTGCACTAGCATCACTGCGGAGCTGAACAAACGAGGGCGTCCGGGGGTGGAGCATTCTGAAGCAGCTGGTTTAAAAAGTCTCCTAGGTGATTTTAATGTACAGCCACATCCCTGAGTCAACATCCTTACTACGAAATACAGTTTCCTTTCTTGAACAACACATTGGAGATCTAAGAGTCTATTTCCTTAGTAGCAAACAAAATAAATGTGCTATATTAAGATCAAGAATGCCGGCACAGTAGTGAAAGTACTGATTAAGACTAGCTCAGCTTTATGTTAAAATGCCCATTTTCTTTTTTTCTTTTAGGGACATCCTTTCTCCTTATTGTCCCACTATGAACACGTGACTGCTGTTCCTTTGGCTCTCATCCTGGCCTTTCTCAACTCCGTCTGTGCCCCTGCCCACTGCTTCCATGTTTTCCCCAAGCCTTCAGTGCCAATCCTCCTCAGAGTTCCAATCCCCCCCAACCACTCCATCCACTTTACAGCCATAACCACCATTTACACAGACATGAAGTTCAACTCTTTCCTATTCAGCTCCTTCCCTGAGATTCAGACTTTAATTAGTTATGCCTTAACCCAGCTTTACTCATCTATGAACAAGTTACCTCTGCTTTATTTTCCGCCTTGTTTCTGGTAGATACCCAAGTACCTCAAGCTAGTCAACGTCCTAGATGTCTTTTGCCCTCCCCCCAACCTATGCCCTAACCTCCGCATTTCCAATTCCTCACCTGTTTTCATTCCTTGCTCAAGTTTTCATCAATTCTCACCTGGACTGCTGTAGGATACCCACAATCTATTCTCTCTGCACACCTGCCAGAATGACCCATCTAGAACACAAGATTACCATCTCTTCATCCCTTCTCCTTAAGTAGTTTTCTACAGTGTATAGTCAATATTATTTAACAAGTGTGATCTGGCCTTTTATATCTCTTTCCATTTCTAGTTCTATTCCCTGACTCCCATCTTATACTCTAGTAACATTACACTCTTAAAGTTTCCTGTATAGCTAGATCATGCTGTTTCTTGAGTTCCTCAGTTCATGTACAATACCAGCCCTGTCCTAGTTTATAGTCTCTTCTTAGAGGTGTTCTCCTCAATGAGCTTCCTTTCATAATCTCTTTGGGTAAGGACAGATAATAGCCGGTATTGTTCTATCACCATACTCCACAGGTCATCTTGCAATTATCTGAGTGTGTGTGCTAACTAGAAGGGGAAGCAGATGGTCTCATTCATTTCTGTGTAACTAGCAAGCAGAGAAGAGATACACAATGAATGAATGAATGCATTTCTTCAAAGCCCATAATCCAAGTGAATAGGAGGCAGTCCTATTCATTCAACAGGGCAGCTCCTGGGTTCCAGATCCATGGCAACTTTTTCCTTTTTCAAAATGTTAACTCCCACCATCATGTTTCCATAATAACAAAAAGTAATTTTGATCAGCTGTACTTGTATCTTCTCCACAAAAAACTGAGGTATTGGGCTGGAGAGATGGCTTAGCAGTTAAGCGCTTGCCTGCAAAGCCTAAGGATCCCGGTTCAAGGCTTGATTCCCCAGGTCCCATGTAAGCCAGATGCACAAGGGAACGCATGTTTCTGGAGGTTGTTTGCAGTGGCTAGAGGCCCTGGTGCGCCCATTCTCTATCTATCTGCCTCTTTCTCTGTCTGTCTGTTGCTCTCAAATAAATAAAAATAAACAAAATTTTAGAAAATTGAAAAAAAAAAAAACAGGTATTGAGGAAACAGATGAAGTGCTGCCATTCTAAAGCTGACAAAAACTCCTAAATACATAATACACATATATTATACTTCCCTCCACAAAAAAACAATGATAACAATTTCTGGTAAAATTATCTTTTAAATACAATAAGCAAAAAACACTCTAGAGAAAGAAAAAAAAAAACATTAACATTAAAAAACAAAAAGAACACTGGGCTCAGAAACTTTCATGAACAAAGAACAGCATTGCCTTAGAAATGGAATGCCATACTGCTAGAACTACTGAGGGACTCTGAAACAGGACAGTTGAAGTAGCAGTCATAAACACAGGTAACAGAATATATCTGGGACAACTGGGTATGGTACTTCTAGTGCACCTTACCTGTGGTCTGATTGGGGCACTTTGTTAAGACTTCTGGTGCTCTGAATCCCGGTGTGCCTGCCCTGGGAGCAACCTGCTGACGCCTTATTGTGAAGAAATAAGAGTTCTTTATCATCTTTAGCCCTTAAACTTAACAGTTAAATCCAAAAACTAATAGTTATCAACTTAATTTATATATTTTACAGAAAATTTTGTCTTGGTTTGGGTATAAATAAAAAGTAACCAACAATCTAATAAATATCCTAGATTTTGCTTGTACGTATTCCTAGTCTCAATCCGTAAGTTCCCCTAGCCTTACAGAAAAACCTTAATAGAAAAAGACAGCACAAAAGGAATTGAAACACACACACACATATATTTTTTTAACCAGGTGTGGTGGCACAGGCCTTTAATCGTAGCACTCAGGAGGCTGAGGGAGAAGGATGTCTGTGAGTGTTCAAGGCCAGCCCAAGACTACATAGTGGATTCCAAGTCAGTCTGTGCTAGAGCAAGACCCTAGCTCAAAAAAATCAGTCAATAAATAAATAAAAGCCGGGCATGGTAGCACACAGCCTTTATTCCCAGCACTTGGGAGGCAGAGGTAGGAGGATTACTGTGAGTTCGAGGACACCCTGAGACTACATAATGAATTCCAGGTCAGCCTGGGCTAGAGTGAGACCCTATCTCAAAAAATAAAATAAAGTAAAATAAAATAAAGCTGGGCGTGGTGGTGCACACCTTTAATCCCAGCACGAGAGGCAGAGGTAGGAGGATTGCCTTGAGTTTGAGGCCACCCTGAGACTATATAGTGAATTCCAGGTCAGCCTGGGCTAGAGTGAGACCCTACCTCAAAACATCAATAAATAAATAAATAATTAAAAAAAATAAATTGTTTGGGGATTATTTATTGACATACTTATTTGCTTATAGAATTGAGTTAATCAGGAAAGATGGAATGAAAGCCAAATCTTAAAGGAAAGAGAGAAAATGGAAAGAGAAAATGTAGGCAAGAAAACAGAAAAGATTACATCAGCAAACAACATGTACAACTGTAAGCTTCTCAAAGAGCTATTCTCTGGCCCCCATATTACGTGAATACAAGAGTGTAAGTGCTTTCCAAAGAGAATATGCATGTTAAATGAACCTCTTGGAGGTAGTGCTATGCATCAGGGCCTGTGTGGCTCATAGATCTCCCCTTTACTAAACCAGTATCCCACGGAAATCAATTCCATCAAACACCTTACCTCAAAAGGCAAATACTGCACACTTTATCTGTTGCGTAGCAGTCACAAGTCAGACTGGCTGGACAAGAGCTGGCGGTTTTCTTGATCACACCACTATTCAGAACTTTTGTAGAAATGGTCTTCTTTTTTGTTGCTAACTTTCTTGATATTACATCCACGGTTTTTGACTGCTTTACTAGCTATAAAAGAAAAGTCACAGCTTCTATTTTCATGACATTTAACATGATGCCTTCATGTGCTAGCATGGTGGAAGCAATAGCAGAACATTAACTTTTAAAACTGCTGAATGTGCTGTTGGGATTGTAAACAACTGTCTGTTAAAACTGCTTATGGCCACTGGGTATAGTGGTACATGCCAACTGCTGGGAGGCTGGGGCACGAGGATTATAAATTTAAGGCCAGCCTGGACTAAATACTGAGACCCTCTCTTAAAAAGAAAGTTTTAGGACTTTTGAGGGGGTTTCTATCAGGTAAGATTAAAGTTTAGTAATCAGGCACACTACTTAACACTTTTTGAGAATTTTTTCTAACATATTACAAATGTGTAAGTTATAATCACTATGGTCTAGTGTCTAACTCCATTTCAGAACTATAACTGCACAATTACCCTAGTTACAGTGAGTTTTTATTTATTGTTCAAACTGTCTAGCTGTCACAGGACACCGTAAGTCAGGGGTCTCTAACCTTCTGACACTGTGATGTTACAGTTATCTATAAGTGTGTTGGGCTTGGTTTCCAGTTATCCTGAGGCACATGCAGACATGTCAGTTTAAAATTATCTAACACTGAAGACAGTTTTGTTGACTTCACAAACATCTCTATGCTATTATGTGTCAGAACTCTGTAAGGTGCTAGGAGCTCACCTGTCAAGGATGAATTCTAGTCTTGTTCCAACAGGGGAAAAAATGGCAAAAACTAACCACAAAAAAAAAAAAAAAAAAAAACTACCAAAAAACTTTAGGGGAAAAACTGAAGAAAATAAAAGTTTTGAGTAAATACTCAAAGTAGTGTGACAAAGCCCAGCTTGCAGTAGAGTTAGCTAACTGAGTGATTGCCTCGCTTCCCTTCAGTGTGCGACTGCCTGCCTACTGCACTATGAAGCTGCATTACTTACTTTCACTGCAGAGCTCTCATGGGAAATGGAGCTGTGTGTATTGAAATTTCTTTCTCCAAAAACAGAGCGCTGGGCAGAAAGGCCTACAGATCCCTCCTATAATACCAACAAAGACAAGGAAAAGAAGGGTTATATCTGTGACACTTTCTGCCAGCTGTTCTCTGCCATTGTTTTGAAAGAGTTAAATGACATTAAACAAACACAGCTGTATCCAAGACATCCTCAGGCACAAGACACTTCTCTGAAAGGAGAAAATAGTCACCTGGAGCTCTCCACACCCAACACCATCATCACCAGCCCCAAGCAGAAGTGACTAAAGAAATTCAGACACCACCTGCATGAATGTTACACTTTGCTGTGCAGCTAAGATGAAGATAAATGTACTGCAAATCTGTTCCCCTACAACTAGTGGTTTCTTTTAAAAACCTAAACTTTATAACATGCATGAAAATTTATTACTTTCCGTTTTATCATATAATGTAATGACAAAGATTATAAAATGACAAAGTAAAAAAACCAATTTGTATTAGTTCAAATCTCAGTGGAAATCTAATCAATTAAATACATATAATAAAGATTAAGAAAGCTTTTTGATCACAAGCACTATCCTAATATTTAGCTTTGTTGGCTAAAGGAGTACATTTCTAAAAATGTTAGCACTTAAAATATATACAATGGGCTAGAGAGATGCTTAGTGGTTAAGGCACTTGCCTGAGAAGCCTAAGAACCCAGGTTCAATTCCCCAAGACCCTCTTAAGCCAGATGTACAAAGTGGCGCATGTGTCTGGAGTTCATTTGCAATGGCTGGAGGCCCTGGCACACCCATTTTCTCTTTCTCTGTCTGCCTCTTCCTCTCTTTTCCTCTCTCTCAAATAATAACTAAATAAAATATTATATTTACACACACACACACATATACATACACAAGATTCAAATGGGGATGGGGTAGGGGATGGAGGTGAGGAGGCACAAGGGCTAACCAAAACTAAAGATGGATGAAAAAGCCATATGGAAACTTACTTCTCTGTAAACTAATTAAAAATATAATTTATAAAGAGTTTGAAGGAAAGTACCTTGATGGGTAGACAATGCTGTTCCCAAAGCCATAGGTTGTAACAGAAAAATCCCAGTGCTGGGGAAAGGATACCTACCAATGAGTTGTTGGTCAAGGAAATCCCTGAGCAATACAGGCTACTGCCAGTGCTCTTGGCTACCTACCAAAACTAGATTGTAAGACACTACTTGTTTCAGCTACAGGACACTGAGTAATCAAACTGGTACTGGGCTGAAAGCTTCCTCCCTACTAGCTAGCTGCCATAGTGCTAGAAGGTGTTATGAAGGTTTCTGGGGGAGAAAAGTCATTAATAATCTTACCTAGAAACAAACTCTGTGAGCTACACAACCAGATCAGCCAGGGAGGATGCACCCAATGATGCAATAGTGGCATGACTGTTATGGGGATAACCGACTATCTGAATGGGTATGAGCTCTGCTCCATGAGAAGGAATTAATCCTGGTACTGAAAACCTAGTCAAAAGCCTGTGTGCTATAAGAGGGAAGCTACAACTATGGGTTGGCTAAATGAATATGCTGTGAACCCATTAAGATGTCAAAAGATGTATGTCTATGCCCACAGATTAGTACTGTTCTCACCTTAGGTTAGAGAAGCTTCTCTCTGCAGATGGTAGTGACTACTGGGGGGATTCAAAATGCAACAAAGTGCTGTAAGTGACGCTGGAGTGCTCAACTCTAACTGAGACTTCTATAGGCCCCTCTCTAAGGTTCAGGAAACAATGAAGGAGAGGACAGAAGGAATCTATGAGCCAGAGGATGGAGAGGATTCTGTGGCCACTGTCACTCAGGCATGGCATGGCTGCTGCACTCATGACCTCACGGTGACTGTTGTAACTTGTACAAGACCCACCCAAGACTGGGCCCATCAACTTTCTGTCATGGATGGAGGATGGCATATAGCCATCATCAGTCCATGAGGCAGTATAGGCAGTTCACGGTCGCTGGGGGCAGGGAAAGGAGACATTTATGCAATGGCACATTCACTGATAGGACCCACGTGTTCTGGTAAATAATCTCTCACCTGTGCCCACACAGGTAGCTGAAATTAAACTCAGAGCAACACACCCACACACAAGAAAGAGGCAGCAAAGTAAAGGAGGGATTAGTTGTAGAGATGGGTCAGCAGAAGGAGGATACAAAGGAGGAACCAAGAGAAGTTAATGAGAGGGGACTATGATCTAAATACATTATAGACATGAATAAAAATTGTCAACAGATTTAGAAAAATAGTGATATATGCATAAGGTAGAACCTTTCCATCTTTTCCTTGTTTAACTTGAATATGTGTGCTTGTGTAGGGTCTTTTGACAGAAGGTTTTGTGGTAGACTGCTGGTCCAGTCCCCTAGGTGTCGAGCCACTCAACAAACTCTTGCTTCCAGTGATTCTGTGAGACTTGTTTTGTGAGCCACCTTCCTGCTGAGCTTTAGACTGAACAAATTTAAGAAGCTCTATTTTCGTATCATGGGTTCCTTGGGCCAAACCAAAGTCTACCAAGGCATACCTAAGAAGCAAAATTAAGTATCATTACTTTCTCTTAACAGTAACAACTGTAATACAAACCACATTCATAGCAACTCTAATTCTTTTTGGTAACAATCAGGAAAAGACTTAATAGCTAAGACTAAAACTTAAGGAAAGATGTGTCCTTCACCAATCATTCAGTCATTTGCTCTTACTTTTCTCATGGCCTGTGCTGACAGGTCAGAGGAGAATGCATAACATAAGCACACTCCTTGGTTCTTTGCTAGTGGGAAAGAGGTATTACAGAAAAATCAAGAGCATAACAGCCCAAGAAAGAATTATAGTTTTAATCTTATCATATCCAGTATGATCCACCTGTACAAATGACATAAATATTTTCAGCTGATAATATCTCATGTATATAATCATTATAAAATAAAAATATGCATGAAACAACCTTGGTGTTGAGACAGAAAATCCATTATTATGTTGTCCAAGTCCCTCCTTTCCTAGGAAAAAGTGAAACCCAGGGGGCTGAAGGGATGGCTTAGCAGTTAAGGCATTTGCCTGCAAAGGCAAAGGACCCAGGTTCGAGTCCCCAGAATCCACGTTAGCCAGATGCACAAGGGGGCACATGCATCTGGAGTTCGTTTGCAGTGGCTGGAGGCCCTGGCGCTCCCATTCTCTCTCTCCACCCCCCTCTTTCTCTGTCAAATACATAAATAAAAATTTTTTTTTAAAAAGTGAAATCCAGAAATAGGACACACATGTAGGTCAAAAGGGATCGATTCTAAGTCTTAGCTAAGTGCTACTTCTGTTGGACATGTTGATCTTATCACATACACTGCTTTACTAATACAATTTTATTCTCTTTATTGGATTCCATTCTTCACAATAAAAAATTTAAACCAGTCATTTATGTTGCTGTATGGACTCCACAGAAAATATACAACTAAGTGTACTTTCTGTGACTGTTCACACTTACTTTTTCAGGCGTCTATTATATAAAAAATTGCTGGGCTTTACATCACGATGGACAATACCAAATTGATGAATGCGTTTCAAAGCTTTGAACAGATTAAACATATATTCTCGTACTTCTTGAAAAGAAAGTGAGTTCAAAATGTCCTAAAATCAAGTTATGAACAAAGTTATAAATATGTTTTAATTAAACACTTAGCAATTAAAATTCAAGAAATATTAAGACATACCAGAAAGGACTCATGTTCCAGATACGGCATAGCAATGACCACATGGTCATTTTTCCTAAAGCAGTATTTCACTCCCATGACATTGTCTTGCCCCCTAGTGGAAAAACGTACAATGAACTTTACAGGGAAGGTTAAAAGAACTAAAATATTATGCCTTGAAAAAAAAATGTTATTTCAGTAATGTATATATTGCTAGAAAATTCACTTAAATCATATTAGATAGTATAAATATTTGATTTGTATAAAATTTTCTTTAAAAAAGCACCAATTATGAAGCTACTATAATAATTCTAACATGAGGTAATTGGTTTTAAGTAGAAAAATGGCAGAATGAGAGGGAAAAAAATGAACAAGAGTGAATTAACGAGACTCAGCAGGGAAGAACAGCAGTAAATTGTTTAATAGATGACATTTTTAGTTTTTTTTTAATTTACTTTTATTTATTTATTTGACAGAGAAAAGGAGAGAGAGAAAATGGGTGCACCAGGGCCTCCAGCCACTGCAAATGAACTCTAGATGCATGTGCCCTCTTGTGCATCTGGCTAACATGGGTCTTGGGGAATTAAACCTGAGTCCTTTGGCTTTGCAGGCAAATGCCTTAACTGCTAAGCTATCCCTCCAGCCCATAGGTGACATTTATTGACTGTCTAATATATGAGCCCTGGTGTAAACATTTTACAAGCCCAATCTTTAAAGCAACCCTATGGGAAGGTGCTCTCCTCTTTTTACACAGGAGGAAATGGAGGCAAGGACAGGTAAAGGACCTTCGCTAGTGTAGTAAATCCTGGAGTCAGGATTCAAAATTACATCTATTCTCTCAATAACTATGCTACATTTCTTTGTAAAAAGATGAGAACAGGTAAACTTGATTACTATAGTGTGAACCCAAGTGAGTAGAACAATGTGGCTATCAACAAAGTAGAAAAACCAGATGCTTTAAAAAGCACTAAAATGAAAACCTTGTTTTGACACATGGGACTAAATCTTAAGTGGGAATTCAAGTAAGAAGCTGGGGAGAGTACATGTAGACAGGGAAGTAATCCTTTTGTGTTGTTTGTTCGTTTTGTTGTTTTAGTTTTTGATATAGGGTTTCTAAGTACACCAGGTTGGCCTTGAACTCATTAAGCATCACTGGCTGGCTTCAAACTGATACCAATCCTCGGGCCACAATCTCCTAAATGATGGGATTATGGGTGTGAACTAGCACGCTGAGCTTGGGTGTAAGTTTTTATATATATTTTGGAGGCAGAATGACTGAAATTTGGTAATGGGTGTGGCTTAGGAGAGAAAGAAACTGATGATAATGCCCGTAAATCTGGCTTGAGTAACTGAGTAGAAATGGCACCTTTACAGAGATAGGTGAGACTATTTGTTGTTGGGGCAGGGGTTCCTCTGGCCAGAGAAACTAAGTGAAAATTTAGCCTTTATAATATAAAGTTTGGGATATTTATCAGTGACTCAAGTGGAAAGGTCAAAGTAAAGGGGAGATGTGTCAACGGTAAGAATGCTTATTGAATTTGATTCTTGGCACTCGCATCAACAGCTGGGTGTGAAAGTGTATGCCTGTAGTCCCAGCACTGAGTAGGGCAAGACATGATGATCACTGGGGCAGCGACACTGAGTGAAAACCAGTGAGTGCCAGGTTTGGTGAGAGACCCTGTCTCAAGGAAATAAGGCAGGAAAACAACAGAAGAGCCTCCTCTGCACGTGCGTACACACGTGATTCAACAATCCTACCACTGGGTAGATATCCAAGGTTAATGAAATCTGTGTATCAAAGAGGTACTTGCACTCCCATGTTTACGGTAGCTCTATTCACAACACACAAGATGTGGGATTAACCAATGTGTTCATCCACAAATGAAATGAATAAAGGAAATGTGGTGTATGTATAAAATTGAATATTATTCATATATATATATATGGCACTTGGATGCAAAACCAAAGGACCTAGGTTCAATTCCCCAGGACCCACGTAAGCCAAATGCACAAAGTGGCATAAGTGTCTGGAGTTCATTTACGGTGGCGAGAAGCCCTGGCGTGTGCATTCTCTCTCCTTCTCTCTTTGCCTCTTTCTCTCTCCCAAGTAAATAAATAAAAAAATGAAAATACTGTAAAAAGAAGAAAGAAAGAAATCCTCCTGATTGGGGAACATGGATGGAACTGTAGGACATTAAATAAGAATATAAAACAGAAAATAAGCCAGAAACAGACAGACAAATAGCACATGATCTTACTCACACATGACAGTTAATAAGGTTGATCACACAGAAAGAGAAGGTAGAATTTTAGAATGGCCAGAGGACTCTTAATGTTGAACGATGAGGAACAGGAGGTTGGATAATGGCATCAAAATACAGCTACCTAGACAGGAAGAACAAGGTCTAGTGTTCTACAGCACAGTAAAGTGACAATGTTTTAAAGCAATTTGTTATACAGTGTTTAAGGAACTGGACCATTTGAAGGTTCCCAACACACACACAAAAATGACAAATGTTTAAGGAGCTAAAAATACTAATTATCCTTACTTGATGGTTTACATTATACACACCATAAATATGGACAATAATTTTGTGTCAATTTTAAAAAGTCAATTATGTTAAATGACATCTGCAGTCATGGCTGACTCTGACTAACGCAATTTTAGGTAACAAAGACTAAATGACTGTATCAAAGGGAAGAGCAGAAGTGAACACGGTACGTGTAAATAAGTTTTGAGAAGTCTGGCTGTGAAGGGGAGCAAAGAAATGACAGAATGACTTTTAAAAGAGGGATGACAATCCAGGAATAAGACTACATAATGTCCATGTTCATACGAATGGTCTAGCAGAGAGACACCAAGGAGAAAGGCATGCCATGTGATTCTCTCCTAAATAAAATGAGACAAGACTGTCGCTAGTGGTAGAGATATGAATTAAGAATTCTTCATGATAAAAAAAAAAAAAGATTTATGATGTCAGGAAGCATACAAAAGGTAGAAATGAAAGTCAAGCTGGGCCACAATGAATACTAGGAATATAAATAGAGACAAAATACTAGCAAATTGCAAACATGTGAAGGAAAAACGTTTAAGTCATATATAATCTCATTCATGTTACATATCTACTTTAAAATAAAGGCCAGGTGTGGTGGTGCACGCCTTTAATCCCAGGACTATGGAGGCAGCGGTAGGAGGATCACAGTGACTTCAAGGCCACCCTGAGACTACAGAGAGAATTACAGGCCAGCCTGGGCTAGAGAGCCCCTATCTTGAAAAACAAAACAAAACAAAAAAAGAAAACTATAAATTAGGGGCTAGGGAAATATCTCAGTGGTTAAAGGCACTTGCTTACAAAGCCTGCTGCCCTGGGTTCAATTCTCCAGCCCCATGTAAAGCCAGAGGGCATTGGTTTACAGCAGCAAGAGATCCTGGTACATCAACACACAAAAAAATAATATAAGTTGCATACAGCCAGTTCAATCAAAATCTTTACATTGCCTACCCAGCCACTGTTAGACACTGCAGTTCAGCTGCAATTCTTACAGGGTGGCTTGTTGGAATCAGGTGTTTTAGAGCAATTTTCTCTTCAGGTCCTACTTGTAACTGTGCAGTGGCCAAATAAACAGAGCTGAAGGTACCTACGAAACAATTTATTAGATTTTTTAACATGTGGCTTCAAAAAATGTTAATGAAAACAATGTTATAACAGATCAACAAACTATTTTAATGGTATTTTAGAATAAAATATGACCATTTATTTTATCATAAATATTATTTATACTTTCATTCTTTCTAGAGGGTTTAAAGAAAAGCCACTATCCTAAATACTAAACAATATTATAGTCTAAATAGATTAAAAAATGGTAATTTTTTAAGAAATAAAAATTAAGAATATACAAGGAATATAGAAAAGAAAAAAAACCAACCATATAAAGATAATAAGGTAGGTATGTCCTCAAATTACCTTCTCCAATTTTGTCCGTAATTTTAAACAAATTGCTGAGCTGTGGTACAGCTTCATAAAGTTTCTCAATATCTTTTTTAACACCTATCAAGGAAACAAGAATTTACAGTTACAATCAAGAAAAGATATAGTTTCCTTCCGCTGTTCACATTGTTTTAAGACAGGGTCTGACTTGAACTGTGATCCTCCTGCTGCTTCAAAGTGCTGGGATTACAGTTCACCACCATGCCTAGTTATAAATTATACAATTAAAAAAATTCTCACCAGGCACGTTGGCACACAATTTTAATCCCAGCACTTGGGAGGCATAGGCAGGAGAATTGTCGTGAGTTTGAGGCCATCCTAAGACTATACATAGTGAATTCCAGGTCAGCCTGGACTAGAGCGACCGCAACCCCCCGCAAAAAAAAAAAAAAAAAAAAAAAAAAAAAAAAAAAAAAACTCAATTAAATTTTAAAATACAACTAATTGGCTGGGGACATGACTCAGCAGTTAAAGAAACTTGCAAAGCTTGGGTTTAATACCCCAACATCCATGTAAAGCCAGACGCATGAAGTGGCACATGTATCTAGAGTTCATTTGCAATGGCAAAAGGCCCTGGTGTATCCATTATTTCTCCTTGCAAATAAGTATTTTAAATATATAAATAAAAATAAACACTAGGGCTGAAGAGATGGCTTAGTGGTTAAGGCGCTGCCTGTGAATCCTAAGGACCCAGGTTCGACTCCTCAGTACCCATGTAAGTCAGATGCAGAGGGGTAGCACATGCATCTGGAGTTCATTTGCAGTGGCTGGAGGCCTAGGCATGCCCATTCTCTCTTTCTCAAATAAATAAATAAATAAATAAATAAATTTAAAAAAATAAGTTCTAAACCGGGCGTGGTGGCACATGCCTTTAATCCCAGCACTTGGGAGGCAGAGGTAGGAGGATTGCTGTGAATTCGAGGCCACCCTGAAAATACAGTGAATTCCAGGTCAGCCTCGGCTAGAGTGAGACCCTACCTCGAAAAACCAAAAAAAAAAAGTTCCAAAAAAAAAAAGCAATTAAAAATAAGAATTTAAATCCTATCAAGCTGCTATCACTCACATATACCTATTTTAATTTTTATTTACTTATTTATTTGTAAGCAGAGAGAGACAAAGCCAGGGCCTCCTGCCACTGCTAATGAACTCCAGATGTATGTGCCACTCTGCATCTGGCTTTATGTGGGTACTGGGGAATTGCAAGTGGGCCTTTAGGCTTTACAAGCAAGCACCTTTAACCACTGAGCCATCGCACCAACCAACCCACACATGTTTATTTTTAACTAACTACCAGAAGAAAAAGACAGTTCTAGAATTGTACATTCCATGTTGGAACTATAAACTGTATTTCTATATACTACATTGGAACTATAGTATAATAATAGGTATATAGTTACTACACATTTGGCCTTTAAAATGAAGACACTAAGTCTGAACAAGTAACTAAAGGTGGGCAAGATGGTGCATGCCAGTAGTCCCCATCACGCAAAAGCCTAAGTCAGGAAAACCATGTAAGCCCAAGAGTTTGAAGCCAGCCTGGGCAACACAGCAAAGAAAACAAGTACATAAGACAACAAAAGCTACACATGATGGTGCATGCTTGTAACCCCTGGGAGGTAGAGGCAGGAGGTTCACATGTTTGATGACAGCCTCAGCTAGACAGCAAGTTTGAGGTCACCGAGGGCAAAATGAGACCCTGGCTCAAAGAACCAAAGCTACTATTTAAAAAAAAAAAAAAAATCCCAAAAGTGTAAAAATAAAAAAATGAACATTTTTACACTGTGATCACTAGATGGCATAACAAGGACACATTATACAATTCTTGAAAATTAATTCCTTCACCAAAGATGCACAATTTCATAGTTGTGGAAAAGTTTTGTGTGTTGAGTACTCACAGTATATCCCCAGAGAAGGTCTACTAAAGCTCACTAGCTCATGAAAACCTATCTTTAAAAATGTGTCCCAAATGCTAGAAGTATCCTGTATCAGACACCAGGAAAAACTGGTGCTTTTACATAAATATAAGCACACTATGAAAAACACACGGTTAAAATAAGCGGGAGCAAGAACACAAATACCTGATAACTGCTGACTACAAAAAAGAACCACAGAGAATCTTCAAGGTGACAGTAGCACACAGGCCAGGCATCAGCTACTTTGTTTAATAACACTTTGCATAGTTTAACACATGTTGTTTTGTTTTTAGATATATTTATTTATTTGCAAGCAAGAGAAACAGACAGACAGACACACACACAGAGAGAGAGAGAGAGAGAGAGAGAATGGGCCTCCAGCCACTGCAAAGGAACTCCACATGCACATGCCACTTTGTGCCTCTGGCTTTATGTGGATACTGGGGAATGGAACCAGGTTGTTTGGCTTTGTAGGCATGTGCCTTAATAGCTGAGCCATCTCTCCAGCCCGTTTTTTGCAGTAGGATCTTGCTCTAGTCCAGGATGACCTGGAATTCACTATGAAGTGTCAGGCTGGCCTTGAACTCACAGTGATTCTCCTTCCTCTGCCTCCCAAGTTCTGGTATTAAAGGCGAATGCCACTACGCCCAGCAGTTTTAAGACATTTTCAAAGCATTATTTTTTCATGTCCTTTTTCCCTCTACAGTACTGTGGTTATAACCCAGGGTCTTACACACACTAGGCAACTGTTCTACCACGTAGGCAATTGTTCTACCACACAGTGACCTGCCATAGCTCTTGGGTTTTTAAGACAGGCTTTTGTTAAGTCACTCAGGTTGGCATGTATCCCTATACTTAGCCCTTAAATCTTCATTACAGTACTGTGAAGTTGACAGAATGAAAATTAAAATCTTGATTATTTTTTCAGATATGTGACAAGAGGTATAAACTGAACCTGCCACAGACAAACCAAGAAGGTACCTGAAACTGTTTTAGAAGCATGGGCTATTATGGGTATCAAATCTTTCTAGTGTTTAACAGTATAGTGGAGAACGTATATTTCACTGAACAGGTCTTTTTCATTAAACTTGGCACAAATAGCTTTGAGAAACACAAGCATGGGGCTGAGGAGATCACTAAAGTGGGTACTTGGCACACAAGCATGAGGACCTGAGTTCAGATCCCCAGCACCCACCTAAAAGCAGAGTATGGTGGTACATGCCTGTAATCCCAGCAATGGGGACACAGAGACAGGAAGATCCATCCCTAGGACTCATTAACTGATAATCAGTGAGCTCTAGGTTCAACAAGAGACCTTGTCTTTAAAAAATCAGGTGGAGAGAAATTTAAGATACGTGTCGTTGATCTCCATACTCATATATACACATGCATCTGTATATACCTGTGTACCCAGACATATGAACATGCATGCATGCGTGCACAAACACACACAGCTGCTGAGGGCTAGAGAGATGGCTTAGTGGTTAAGGCATTTGCCTGCAAAGCCTAAGGACCCAGGCTTAATTCCCCAGTACCCATGTAAACCAGATGCACAGGGTGGTACATGCATCTGGAGTTCATTTGCATTGGCTGGAGGCCTTGGCGTGCCAATCCTATCTCTCTCTCTGTGTGTCTGCCTCTTTCCCTCTCTCGCTCTCTCAAATAAATAAAGTTTTAAAAATTAATGATGGGGCTGGAGAGATGGCTTAGCGGTTAAGCACTTGCCTGTGAAGCCTAAGGACCCCCAGTTCGAGGCTCAACTCCCCAGGACCCACGTTAGCCAGATGCACAAGGGGGCACATGCGTCTGGAGTTTGTTTGCAGTGGCTGGAGGCCCTGGCGCCCATTCTCTCTGTGTCTCTCTCTCTGCCTCTTTCTCGGTCTGTCGCTCTCAAATAAATAAATAAATGAACAAAAGAAATTAAAAAGTTAATTATGACAAATTAAGCAATGGAATTTAAATCAAGTTGGAGAATAGTTAAGTACATACGAAATGCACAAGCTAACTGCTAGGTATAAACCAGATCTGAGGTGCTGAAAGGATTGGTCAGTGGTAGAGTATTGCCTAACATGTATGAGACACTGAGTCTGATCTCCAATGCACATACACACACAAAAGTGATTAGGGCTGGAGAGATTGCTCAGTGGCTAGAGGTGCTTGCTTGCAAAGCCTGACAACTCAGGTTCCATTCCCCAGTACCCACAAAATGGCATATGCATCTGGAGTTCGTTTGCAGTGGCTAGAGGCCCTGGTAGACCTATACTCACTCTTTCTGTGTCTGTCTCTTTCTCGCTCTCAAATAAATATTTTTAAAAAGTTACGATCCCAAATTAGTTTTTAAAATATATATGTCTAAGAGTAAAGAAGAGAACAAAGTATTAACATTGACAATATTTGAATACTGGAATATTTTCTTATATTGGCTTTCTAATTTTTCTTCAATAAATGTGTATAATTTTTACTATAAAACAAAAATGCAACAAAAATCTATAACAAAGGGCCTTGCCACTCACTATAACATGCACTAAGTCTTTCATTCAAATATTTTCAAGCACCTACTATATGCTGCGTATCCAAACATGTACAAAAAGTCCCACTGTCCAATCTAAAGTGTAACTTCGGTAAAGAATGAAGTTGATGTGGTTCTGGTTTGTAACTGTTTCATAACCTAATCTATTTTCCCAATTAGATCAAAATAGTTCTATGTCTGGACCTCATTAGCTTCCCTCTCTTACTGAAATTATGCTTATGATAATAGTTTTAGCTTTTACTACTGGTCATATAAAAAAAGAGCCACATGGATAAAATTTTAGTGTGTTTTATAAACTATGTTATTTATAACATTTATAATGCCATCCAGTGTTACAAAACTTTTGAAATAGGGATTAAAACTCACTCTGTTATTTGTATTTTTAATTTTTAAAAATTTATTTATTTGAGAAAGCAAGAGAGAGAGATGGGGGGGGGGGGAGAAAATGGGTGTGGCAGGGCTTCCAACCACTGCAAATAAACTCCAGAGGCATGCGCCACCTTGCGCATCTGGCTTATGTGGTATTAAAATCTTTTGTGGTAACATTATAAAATGTTATTATGAATGAAAGGTCAAAATAACTATCTTTTTAGAAAAGCTGAAATTGGCTTAGACAAAGACAAGGAAAGATTTAGCTACCTTTAACGAAGACAACAATCACTCTTCTATTTAAAAAAAGTTATATATATATATATGAATGTATATATATAGTGGGCTGGAGAGATGGCTTAATGGTTAAGGAGCTTGCATGCTTAGCCTAAGGACCCAGGTTTAATTCCCCAGTAGCCACATAAGCCAGATGCACAAGATGGCACATGCATCTGGAGTTCATTTGCAATGGCTAGAAGCCATGGTGCACCCATTCTCAATCTCTCTCATAAATAAATAAAAAATATTTAAAACCCACTACATGAAAAAAAATATATATATTAAATGCACATTACCTCCCAAGCACTGTGCCAAAGCAGGTATTAGACCTTTTTTTGGGAGGGGGAGGGGTGTTCAAGGTCTCAGGTAACCAAAGTTGGCCTTGAAATGATCTTCCTGCCACTTTCTTCTAAGTGCTAGGATTGCAGATGTCACCAGACCTGACTGAAGGATCACATTTTGGTATACAATACGTTATTTTTAAATTTTTTTTTTAAATTTTTATTTATTTGAGAGAGATAAAGAGACAGAAAGAGAATGGGCACTCCAGCCACTGCAAATGACTCCAGACACATGTGCCACTTTGTGCATCTGGCTTACATGGGGTTCTGGGGAAGCAAACCTGGGTCCTTTGGCTTTGCAGGCAAGTGCCTTAACCACTTAGCCATCTCTCCAGCCCACTATCTGATATTTCTGATCATCTTTCTAAACCAGAAGTCTGGGTTCTACAGTCAAACAGTTCATGAAGTACATGAGATGTGGTGCTTGCTCATTGCAACTAACATTTCATTCATTTTTTTTTCAATGAATTTTGCTTCTAAATACTTAAGTGAAGTTTCCTGCACTGTCAACTTGCAAACCCAAGCTTTAATACAGTACTGTGAGGACAGGTAATAGGTCTAGAGGAGTCTCCTCCTCAACAAACTTTTTTTTTTTTTTTACCAAGTCAGTAATATTATTAGACCTTTCCAACTTCATTTGTAAAATGCCGAAGTTGGACTCCAACGCTCTTAAAATGCAATCGAATCCTGTATCTAGATCTTATGAATCTTTATGTACTTGTTAAAAATCCTATGCATTAGAAAATTCAGTGTCCGCCTGGACATCTTTGGTACTGCTCAACTCTGGTATTCAACACATACCTGCAAGTTTAAAATTCTGCTCATGTTTTTTTAAAGAGTCATCAGTCGGAAACCGGTCACGCGGGGCAGATAAAACCATTGGTTCCTCCATCTGAATCCCCAAAGACGCCTCCATCACCAACTGAGATGCAAAATGCCAACTAAAGGGGTGAGGGGAGGGGGGGTTAGAAGCAGCTGTGAAGATCAGAATACTGAAGTGAAATCACTCACTGAACCAAACACTAAACAAGGCCGCGGTTAACGCCGCACCAGATGTCCAAATCCCCAAAGTAAAGGAAAACAGGGGGCATTTCTTGGCAATTACATATGCTTTACTACTTTCACCGACCGGAATAGCAGCAGGGAGGGGGCAGAAAGGGGGTGGGAATCTGACAGCCTCGGGCTGCTGGAAAGGAGTTGCGGACAGTGGGCAGCTGAGGGAGAAAGCCTGGAGACCAGCCTGGAGGAGGGGGAGCGGGTGGGGGAGGGGACGGGCGGCTTGAGCTAAGGAAAAAGGACCAGTGAGGAAAGACTGTCCGCTAAAGAGTCGCCAGGAGCCTCATCCAAGGCCCCACTCAAACTGGTGGACACTAACACAGGCCAGGCCGGGGCGCTGGCCGCGAGCTCGGCGCGAACAAGACCGGCTTCCTCCCGGCAAGGCCCGGCCCAACGGGATGCTTAGTGCGCAGGCGCAGGCCTCTCGGCGCCGGGGTTCCACCGGAACGGGGCCGATGGAGGGAGGAACTGCACCGCGACGAAGCCGAAGCGACGGTCCTGAGTCCGTTCCTAATCCCTCTCCATCCCGCGCCACGGCACACGCCGTCAAAAAACTCACAGTTCCCGAGAGTAAGAGGCCTCGCTTGGCACTCCCCAGACGCCCGGGTCGCTGCTTCCGAGAGCAACCCAACGCGCCTGCGCAGCGCTTCCCGCCTCGCCGCTTTGAATCGCTCTTGCGCACTGCAAAGCCCCGCCCACCGCGCCCCGGCGCCTGCGCAAGAGGGCGCGGCCGCCTCCAGCTCCTCCCGGACAAGTGAAGGGAGGCTTACAGAAGTAGGTGTGGTGGCACGCACCTTTAATCCCAGCACTGGGGAGGCCGAGGTAGGAGGATCACCGAGTTCAAAGGCCAGCCTGAGACTACAGAGTGAATTCCAGTTCAGCCTGGGCTAGAGTGAGACTGTACCTCGAAAAAACAACAACAAAAGAAATCTGTGGGGTTTGGGGTGGTCACTTATGAGAGAACATATGTGGGTAGTTTGGGAATGAACCCCCAATCAGCAAACTTTGTACGTGCCTTCAACTGCTGAGCCATCTTCCCAGGCCCCAAGTGCTGCTTTTCTTTTCTCTACTTTTTTTTTTTTTTTCCCTGAGGCAAGCCCAATAGACTGGCCTTTTATTTATTTTTTTTTTTATGTGAGAGAATGAGAGTGAGAGAGAAGATTGGTGTGCCAGGGCCTCCAGCCACTGCAGTTGAACTACAGATGCATGCACCACCTCGTGTGCATGTGCGACCTTGTGCACTTGCATCACTGTGCAGCTGGCTTACGTAGGACCTGGAGAGTTGACCTGAGTCCTTAGGCTTCACAGGCAAGCGTTTCCATACATCCAAGCAGAAAGGAACAATCAAACAGCCAGCAAACACCAAAAAAACAAGCACAAATGGACAGCAAGCAGGGGCCCCAGAGCTCCAGCCTCCCCACACACCTTGGGGCTGGACCCCAGATTCCATCCCCAGTGACACCTCCTCCAGCCAGGCGGCTGGAGATCCAAGTTACAAGTTGAACGCCTGAGTCTATGGGGGACATACATTCCACGTGCCACATCTGGTGAATTAATAATGAAGTGAGTTTTGCTGGCTAAAGAATATACTTTTTACAGATGGCAGTAGATCCCAGGGAGTCCCAAGACCCATTACAATGATTAGAAAAGAAAGCCGACTGCCTAGCATGAGATGAGTCATCTCTATCACAACTGCCAGAGCCCAGAAGACACTACAGAGGAAGTGGTAGATTAAATACCAGTGCTGCCCTCACTGCTACCTTGGGACCTCCTCCAGGGAGATGGCTGTAGACAATGAGGAGACTCAAAACTCATCAAAGCAGAAAATCAGAGGTTTCCTGAGAGCTCAACACTAAAGGAGACTTAAAACACACACTCCAAGGCTCAGGGAACATTGCAGAAGAGGGAATGAAAAGAATGTAAGAGCCACAGGGTAAGAAGGTGTACTCTGAGGCACTGCCCCCCACCAGACACTGACTGGTGGGTGCATTCATGATCCCACAGTGATTACTGATAACCCCAGTGAGGAAGGCCCTCAGTGGAATGGGATGGGGGAGAGGAGACATAAGAGTATGTAACTCAATGAGAATGCAACCACTTTACAACACGTTCATATATTAAAAATCTCAGTAAAGAAAAGAAAGAAATGGTTGGTTTCACGAATGTCTGCAGGAAGCAGATTGGAGTTGAATTAATTGCTGCATTAATACTTGTGTCTTACCCTCATAATATGAGAAAAAGACGATGACATCAAAATAAAAGACTAACGGAGAGAGGGAGGGGATATGACGGAGAGTGGAGAGTGGAGTTGTGAAGGGGAAAGTGGGGGAGAGGAGGGAATTATCATGGTTTATTGTCTGTAAGTATAGAAGTTGTCAATAAAAAATTTAAAATAATAATAATTGTGTCTTAGGGATGCTGGTAACTATACACACAAAGTGTTCCTCAGGGTCAGACAGTGCCTGTCATTTCCTGTCACAGCATGCTCATTCTACCTCCACGTTGTCATGTGTGGCTCTTGCTTTTTTTTTTTTTTCTTCTATCCCTGCATTTCCCTAAATAAGTGATGGTTTCATTTCACTAGATAGCTTAACCCAGAATCTGTCACTTCCTTAACTCATGGTTGATATCTTTATAGACTGACTGCAAGTCATTTTATCATATATATGTGTGTGTGTGTGTATATATATATATATATACATATTTTTTTTTGGTTTTTCAAGGTAGGGTTGCACTCTAGCCCAGGCTGACCTGGAATTCACTACGGAGTCTCAGGATGGCCTCAAACTCACAGTGATCCTCCTACCTCTGCCTCCAGAGTGCTGGGATTAAAGGTGTGCGTCACCACACCCAGCTTTGATGTTTCTAATTAACTGTGTCAAACAGTTTGATTCATTATTGATTATCACATTCTCAGAACTACACTGTTCTAGGCAGTTCTTGATCCAACTAAACTGTAAATAAGAAGGGTCTTGTCTTTTTTAAAAAAATATATTTTTATCTATTTATTTGCAAGCAGTGTGTGTGTGTGAGAGAGAGAGAGAGAGAGCAGGCCAGGGCTTCCTGTCACTGCAAATGATTCCAGATGCATGCACCACTGCATCTGGTTTTACATAGGTACTGGGGATTTGAACATGGGCCACCAGGCTTTGCGAGCAAATCCTTTAACAGCTGAGTCATCTCTTCAGCCCAGGGTGCTTTAAGGATTTCTTTTACTTATTTTTCCTTAAACTTAGCTCATTGTTAGCCACAGAATAAGTGTTTTATTAGTACTTGTCATCTTTTTGTATTCATGAACATGCGTTGAGGATTTTTTTTTTAAGACAAGCTCTTGTTGTGTAGTCCTGGTTGTCTTCCAACTCAATATCCTCTTGTCTCTACCTTGAGAGTGTTGGGCTCACAGCACAGGCACACACTACCACATCTGTCCTGTTACATTGAGTTTTTACTACTATGTAGTTGAACTCAGTTCTTCTTTATCATTTCTTCCCTCCCTTCCTTCCATCCTTCCTTATTTCCTTCTTCTTTCTTTCTTACTATTTTTCCTTCTAGTGTTCCTGAAGATTAAGCCCAGGGCTTCACATATGATAGGCAAACCATTTACCACTGAGCTAATCTACAGTCTTCACCTCAGTTTAGGGAAGGAAAAAAGGAGATGCTGGGGGAAATAGGAGGTCTTTAAATGAGGACAGAGTTGGTAGGCCTTGTCTGCTGAAAGTGGAAGTGGGGACTTGGGTGGACAATGACCAGGCAGTGCATACGGGAAGATCCCCATCCCTTGTGGCTCAGGTGGGCTGAACAACAGGTACTTTATCAGTAACAAGTGGCCCACCTGCTTCTTTGGCACTAGTGAGATACTTCCCCAACCTTTCCTTGATCCTGGAAAAGTTGGAGGGGCTGCCAAAAATTCATTTCCAACCATTGCAGTAGAATAGTAGCTTAGAGGTAAGTTAAAATAATTCAGATAAATGAAGAAATATATCATCGTGGGGAAAATTGAAATTGCCTGACAAATTCCCACAGTAAGTGAGAAGAGACTTTTAATTCTCCAATAGATGGTTTGTTGGTTGCAGTTCTGGGGCTCGAACCCAGGTTTCATGCATTCTGGTCAAGTGTTCTATCGCAGTGCTGCATCTCTCGTCCTTAATGTTGATGTCCCAAAGCCTGTGCATTCTCTATTTAAGGAGGGAGTGCAATAGAGCAACAAGTAGCTGTCCTTCATCTTGGGCATGGGCCCAGTACCATACAGCACCAAGCCCACAGGTATTTACCCAGTTGTTTAAATTGGTACCTTGTCCTGAAGTGGCTGTCAGTTACCTCTATTGGGGGAGGGGAAAAGCCTGTCTTATGGATGCCTTCTGAAGCTAGGCTGCATAGGGAACCTGGGCAAGTTACTTAACCCCTCTGGGATTCAGTGTCCTCATTTACACAATGGTGACAGTAAGAGTGTGTACATCATAGGGTTGTTTAGGTCAATGAGTTGTTGAATGTGCATTTTTTGGGAAGACTGTCTGGCATGCGCTAAACTCTGTACTAGCCACGCTGACAGTGAGGATGAAATTTCCTGGCACGGTGGTTGACATGTTAAGTGATCAGTTGATATTTGTCATCGTGTTCAATTTGTTGAATAAATGAATGTGTCTATTGAAATAAGTGACCAGAGAAAGGAGCAATTAACTCTGGGTCAGTGAATGTTTTCTGGGGAGATAGAAGTTCAAACAGGATTTTTGCAAACTTAAAAGGAGATCATGATGCAAATAGAAGGAAGAAGCAATATTCTAACAGACATGTTCAGGGAATGATGAGTTTCAAAACTAGTTCTGCACAATAGTGACAGAAAGAATGGTAGGAGCTGACCCAGAGAATGAGAAGGGACCTACCTCCATGACTTACATTTCTCCACTAATGACTGGTGTTAATAAACACTCTTTTCATGTGTTCATTGGCCATTTGTATAGCTTTTGGGGAGAAATGTCTACTCAGATCCATTGCTAGTTTTTTTTTTTAATACTTTATTTATTTATTTATTTGAGAGAAAGAGAGAAAATGGGCATGCCAGGGCCTCTAGCCACTCCACATGAATTCCAGGCACATGCAACAGTTTGTGCATCTGGACTACATGGGTACTGGGAAATTGAACCTGGATCCTTAGGCTTTGCGGGCAAGTGCCTTAACTACAGAGCCATCTCTCCAATCCTGCTAGTTTTTTTTTTTCTTTTTTTTAAATTGAGTCAAGTCGTTGGGTTTTAAGCGTTCTCCATGTATTCTGAGTATCAATCTCTTGTCAGATATGTAATTTGCCAATATTTTTTCTCAATGGGTGGGTTGCCATTTTGCTTTGTTAGTAATTATTTTTGCATTGTTAAGGATAGAATCTAGGACCTTGCATGCTAGTTAGGTGCTGTACCACTGAGTCATATCCCTACTCCTCTTTTTACTTTTTCAAAATTTTGAGACAGAACCTCACTAAGTTGCCCAAGCTGACCTTGTTTACTCTGTAGCCCTATTGTTTTATAACATAGTTTAAAGAGATGCAAATCTCTTAGGATTAAGTTTAAAATAACATTTAATGAGGAAGTCAGCTTATTATAACAACTATCTATTTATCTTGTCTGTTTATTCATTCTTTTTTGTGGTATCTGTGGATAGTTGTGACCCAGTTTCAAAAACTAAAAACATGGGTATGGAATTCTATAAAATCTAGAGATCTAGCAAAGCAGGAAAAAAAAAAATGAAATGCTGTGCTCAAAGGTGATTGAAGCTCACAAAGAAAATAAGTAACACATTTTCTCCTAGAACATACATATTTCAAACACTAGAAAAGAATTCTGTTGCATTACTAAAAGTCAGATAGACATAGGATCAAATTCATATCTTAAACAATTAGGGGCTGGGGGCATTGCTCAGTGGTTAAAGGCACTTGACCAAACTGGGTTCAATTCCCCAAAGCTAGATGCAAAGTTGCACATGCATCTGTGATCCCAACGCACCATGACAGTGGGAGGTTGGTCGAGGAGAACTCAGAGCTCATAGGCCGGCCAGTCTGGCAGCTTGTTTCAAGTGATAAGAGACCCTGTTTCAAAGGAGATGGAGCACAGATACCTCAAAGTTGTCCTCTGACATCCACAGTGCTCGCTGTCATATGTACCCATACACACTCACATACATAAGCAAATAAATAAATAAATAGCCAGGTGTGGTGGTGCACAGCTTTAATTCTAGCACTTGAGCAGCTGAGGTGGGAGGACTGCCATGAGTTCAAGGCCACCCTGAAACTACAGAGTGAATTCCAGATCAGCCTGAGCTAGAGTGAGACCTTAGCCTCAAAAAAAACTAAAATAAATAAATCAATCAATAAATAACTTTTTACAAAATGAAACCTTACAATGGTTGAGGCTTCCATATATCTGTGGACTCCAGAATACAGTAAAAGTCTACTAGGACTGAGGGGTCAAGGAGCAAGTGCTGTACTATGTCAAGTTTCATTTCCAGGAAAGTTTCAGTTCGGCCGTTAGTGGGGAAAATGCCCACTCCAAATGAAGTCATAATGGTTTGCCTTCCAAGTGTTCATTATCTTTAAAGAAGACAACTTAAAGGTCTAGGAAAAAAAATCCCTAAAAATTCCAAGTTTAAGGCCTTTGTGCTGATGCCCTTTGGCCTAAAAAGAAATGTTTGGCCAGGCATGGTGGCATATGCCTTTAATCCCAGTACTAGTAATGAAGGATTTGGGGGTGTAGGAGGGATGCCCAGAATTTATGAACCCAAAGTTTTGGGTTCTGTCCTTCCTTTAATGAAGAATTAATAAAGACTGACTCAAGAAGAATAAGTCATGAATTATTATCTTTATTTAGGGGGAAATAAAAACTTGCGACATTTATTTAAGGGAGATTGGGGTCTAGGAAGGGAGGCTGGAGCAGTCAGAAAGGCGTGGGAAGTAGGAAACACGCTCTCATGTGGAAAACATTGCATAGTTTTTAAGATTTCTTTTAAGAAAAACTGAGGTTTTTAGAGAAAGACGGGAGCAGAGCTGCAAGCATATGGAGGCAAGTTCATAAAACTCTTTTCAGAGAAACTGAGGCTTTTAAAGAGAGATTGAAGTAAAGCTGCAAGCATGTGGGAAGTAGAGTCCAAGAGCTTGCGCAGGGAGACTTAGGAGGAAGCCACGTGGCAGCTACCACGTGATTTCACGTGGAAGGAAGTTAAGAGGGAAAATGGTGAGGCTCAAGGAAAAATGAGAAGGCAGATATCAAAGCAGAGACCAGGAGATTCAGAAGAAAAAGGAATAATGAAGAGAGTTACACTCAGGGTTACCCCAAGTTCAAAGAAATTACACAGGTAGCAAGCCTAGAGCTGGTGAGAGCACCCAGCTGGTAGATCTGGAGTGTGAGGGAAGTACACACATGGTAGATTTGGAGACCAGAGGAAAATCATACAACTAATCAAAGTGAGAGATTACTCCAAACTATAAAACAGAGGCAAGCAGAAAAGTTCAGATCAAGAAACAAATAGTGCTAGGCTCTCCCAGCCCCACCCAGCCAGCCAGGCTGGGGTTAGAGGCCAGACTCATGTGTGCCCAAATAGTACAGGGTGAAGCCTGGGAGATGGCCCATGCACCAAGTGTCACGCCAAGAGAGAGGGAGGGACGGGAAGGCCGTAGACTTTATAGCAACAGATTTAGACATGCAAGGGGAAGACCTGATTGATTTGTAGATTTGAAGGGTAGACCCCAGGGTCAGCCCACCTGACCTGGGCTATTTAGGTAGCTTGCTAGACTGGGAACATCAGGGAGCACTGTAGGTCAGTCTTAATCAGACATGAGTTTCATTTCCACCCTTCTGCCAGGACAAAGTGGCATCTCCTGATTCTCTTTGGGCCTCAATCTCTAACTGAAACTGCCTAAAAGAAACTATCTTTTCAGCTGGAGAGATGGCTTAGCAGTTAAGGCACTTGCCTGTGAAGCCTAAGGACCCAGGTTCATTTGCCCAGGACCCTACATAAGCCAGATGCACATGGGAGTGCATGCATCTGGAGTTTGTTTGAAGTGGCTGGAGGCTATAAATCCCTGCCTCCAAAACACTAAGGTCAGATACGAAATGAATATAAAATGTTGTGTTTTGAATGTCAATGCATGTCCCCCATAGCCTCAGGGATTTTTGATTCAGGTTAAGCGTCCTACTTAAGTCTCCAGCAGCCTGGTGGAGGAGGTACCACAGAGGCTGGATCTTTTAGCCCAGCCCTAAGGTGTGTTAAGAACAGATTGAGCTGTGGCTATTTGATGGTGTTATGCATCTGTGGGAGTGAGGCAGTGTCTTCTGCCATTGGTGGAACCTCCCCTGCACTATGTGTGCCTGAAATAAACCCTTTCCTCCTGTAAGCTGCTTCTGGGCAGATGTTTGTCCAGCAATGAGAAAGTAACTGAAACACATATAATTTACTATGAAGCTTTAAACACAGTGATAACTTTAACTCTCTTTCAGTTTGATCTTGGAGTACTACAGGACTAAGAATGAAAGACCAAGCTCCCCACAAGCCAATTCCAGTCTGCCCCTGTTGTTGAGCACATTGCAAAATAAGAATGGATTTTACATTTTTTAACTTTAAAATTTATTTATTTATTTTACTAGGGAGAGAGAGAGAATAGGCATGCCAGGGCCTGTAGCCACGGCAAACAAACTCCAGACACCTGTACCATCATGTGCATCTGGCTTATATGGGTTCTGTCTGGGAAGTCAAACCTGGGTCCTTAGGCTTCGTAGGTGAGCGCCTTAACTGCTAAGATATCTCTCTAGCCCTGGATTTATTTTTCAATTATAAAAGTTTTAGAAAGAACATTTTGTGATGCATTAAATTTACTTGAGGAATCAACATTTAGTGTTCATAAATAAAGTTGTATTGGAGCGCAGCTGTGCTCATGTGTGGTACATGTCACCTGTGTGCGCTTTCACCCTTCAACAGCAGAGGTGGTAGGGAGCTGTTACAGAGTGTGTGGTCTGTGAAATAAAATACTTACTCTCTGGCCTTTTGTGAAAAAATATTGCTAACTCCTAAAACATTGCAATTGTAGGTTTTGTGCTGCAATTTCTGTGTATATTTGTGTGTGTATATATACAAATTAAAAGAATATCACTGAAGTCGGGTGTGGTGGTGCACATCTTTAATCCTAGCACTTGGGAGGCAGAGGTAGGAGGATCGCTGTGAGTTCGAGGCCACCCTGAGACTCCATAGCGAATTCCAGGTCAGCCTGGGCTAGTGTGAGACCCTACCTCGAAAAACCAAAAAAAGAAAAAGAGAGAAAAAAAAAAAAAAGAATATCACTGAGAGGATAAATTGTTACCATATATTAAATCAGTTATTTAATATGGAGAAAGGGCACAACTATTTACCATACTACTTAAAAATTATAATAATAAAATAATTCAATTGTGACTTGTGCTTTCTTATAGTTCTCTCTCTCTCTCTCTCTCTCTCTCTCTCTTTTTTCTTTTTGGTTTTTCAAGGTAGGGTTTCACTCTAGCCCAGGCTGGCCTGGAATCTACTATGCAGCCTTATGGTGGTCTCAAACTCATGGCAATCCTCCTATCTCTGTCTCCCGAGTTCAGGGATTAAAGGTGTGCGCCACCATGCCCCGCTTCTTTCTTTTTCTTGACAAGAAAGCTCCAACTTATCCCTTCCCTATGAAAAATATATCCATGGTCTTCCAGAGGTAGAGATAAAATATGGCAAGGATTTCTATGCCGATGCCTTTGTTAATAGCATGACTGGATAGTTAGTGACACTGGTGTTTAATTTTGATTTTAAGAAGGGAAATACTAGAGAATAGTGGCACATGTCTGTAATCCTAGTGCTTGGGAGCCTGAAGCAGGAAGATTCTTGTAAATCTGAAGACCACCTAACTACATAGGTAGAACATGTCTCTGAAAGAAAGTAAGAGAGAGAGAGAGAGAGAGAGAGGCTGGCTGGAGTGTAGCTCAGAGGTATTATATTATAAGATTTTGAGAGTGGTGGGGCCTGTCTTAGCCCAAATGGGCTAGACTCAAGTGGCTAAGGCTCTCAAGTTCATGTCACATGCAAAGAAGAGTTCAGGAATATTCAAAGATGTTGAGCTTTATACACTTTTAAGACTACAGAGCCACCATTCCCACAGCTGTCACGTAGCGAAGAAAGTGGCTGAGTGTGGGAACCGAAGAACAGAGACCCAGAAATGAGTGTCTTCTCACACATGAAGTCTGAAGCATAGCCTCTTAAATACACAAGGTCTTTAAAGTTAGCAACCAAAAGGCATTGTTTTTATATATTAGAGACTATGATTTTCTAAACACTCATCTTCTAGGGGGCAGAACCCCCATCTCTGAGATGTGTGTTAGGTTCCCATATTCTAATATTTCTAGTCATGTGAAGCACATCTGGAACTTGTCAAAGCAAGTTAACTTTACAAGATCGCTCCTTGTAGCAACACCCCTGGCCAGTACATTTCTTCCACCACGTTTCCACTGAGTTTACCCTTGAATAATCCCCATGAATATTAAAAATGAAGGCTAAGTTTCCTTAAACTTTGCATTTTGCTTGATCAAAGTGCGAAAAATGATAAAGTCATAAAAATGAGCCTGACAATTATCATTCCCAATATTTATGTTTTTTTTTGTTTTGTTTTTCTTTTTAAAAAGTAAACCTCGAGCAGGCAGTTATGGAAAAGATGTGTTTGTTTAATGCGCCTTCTTCTCGCTTCCATCCCATTTTGTGCTTATCATTTTATATTTGCTTTTTTTGTAATATGAGATTAGGAAGTCCCATGAAAGAAATTAATAGAAGGACTAATCAGTGTTAAAACTCCTAAAAGAAAACATGAGCATTCTGCAATTCGATAGAATCGCTGACTATTTGCACAAGACATCTTAGTCCCAGCATGGATGCAGTGATATTCTGTTATGAACTGGTGTGCTTTATTTCACAACTTTTTTTTTTTTTTTAGCATAGATAATCCAGTCATCCTGTTAGGCAGATTTTCTTTTATTTTTTAAGAAAAGTATTTACAAATTTGCAGTTAAGAAAGGTTATATGTTGCCTAAGCTCATATACTATCAAATACAGTATCAGAATCTTTTTTTAAAATTTTTGTTTATTTTTATTTATTTATTTGAGAGTGACAGAAAGAGTAAGAGGGAGAGAGAGAGAGAGAGAGAGAGAGAGAGACAGAACGTGTGGGCCAGGGCTTCCAGCCACTGCAAATGAACGCCAGACGCGTGCGCCCCCTTGTGCATCTGGCTAACGTGGGTCCTGGGGAATCAAACCTCGAACCGGGGTCCTTAGGCTTCACAGGCAAGCGCTTAACAGCTAAGCCATCTCTTTAGCCCCAAACTGGGGTCCTTTGGCTTTGCAGGCAAGTGCCTTAACTGCTATGCCATCTCTCCAGTCCCTATTCTGATTATTTTTTGTTTGTTTGTTTTGTTTTGTTTTGTTTTTCGAGGTTAGGCTTTCACTCTAGTCCAGGCTGACCTGGAATTCACTACGTAGCCTCAGGGTGGTCTCAAACTCACAGCGATCCTCCTACCTCTTCCTCCTGAGGGCTGGGATTAAAGGAGTGCCGCACCACGCCTGGCCTCCTATTCAGATTTAAAAAAAATTTTTTTTTGGTTTATTTTTATTTATTTATTTGAAAGCGACAGACAGAGAAAGAGAGAGAGAGGGAATGGGCGCGCCAGAGCCTCCAACCACTGCAAACAAACTCCAGACGCATGCGCCCCCTTGTGCATCTGGCTAACGTGGGTCCTGGGGAATCAAACCTCAAACCAGGGTCCTTAGGCTTCACAGGCAAGCGCTTAACCGCTAAGCCATCTCTCCAGCCCAATATCAGAATCTTTATAATTTTTTTATTTTAGAGAGAGACACAGAGAGATAATTGGCATGACAGGGCCTCAGCCACTGCAATCAAATGCCAGACACTTGCACCACCTAGTGGACATGTGCAATCTTGCTCTTGCCTTACCTTTGTGTGTCTGGCTTACATGGGATCTGGACAGTAAAACATGGGACCTTTGGCTTCACAGGCAATGGCCTTAACTGCTAAGCCATCTCTCCAGCCCATAATTTTAATATTTTTATTTACTTATTTGCAAGGAGAGAGAAGGAAAGAGAAAAAAAATGTGCAAACCAGGACCTCTTGCCTCTGCAAACTCCAGACACATGTGCCACTTTGTGTATCTGGCTTTATATGGGTACTGGGGAATCAAACCCAGCTGTCAAGCTTTGCAAGCAAGCACCTTAACCACTGAGCCATCCCTCCAGTTCCCAGTGTCAGAATTTTTAAAGACTCAGTGCCTCAGGTACATAGGACTTAACTAACGATTTTGTCACTGTTATCCTTAGACCATACATAAGACAATCATTTGCATAGACAGGTCAGGACCTGGAGACACCTACCACCCATGCAGTTCAATAAACCACCTCACAAAGTGACAGGAGAAAAAGGTATAACCACGGACCCTCACCTGTTGTAGCTAAAATTTATTCAATAGTAACAGTGGCCCTCAGGGTTGTGTGGATCTAAATTTGTTGAAGAGGCCCCTGAGGCGAAGAGGTGAGAAAATCCTCATTCTATCATGAATACCTAATACCAGCAATCAAATGTTGGTAAGAGTGAAAGAGCTGGGGAATAGAAAGTACTAGACTTGATGCTCCCAAAGTTATGAACTTTATTCCCTGGTCTATGCTGTAATCATCATTTCGTGTTACACCTTCAATCAGCTTCTTAAGATCTCCCAGTTACTCCAGTCATCAAAACGAGAAGTTTGACTTGGTCAGTGACGAACAAAGCAAGCTTGACAAAGTGACTCACCATTGACATCTGTATTTCCAGGACCTTCCCTCCCACTCTATGCAGTTTAGTTTCATTTTTACAATTGCTCTTACTTTCTATAAGGGCGCATGTAAGTTCCAGGGCTTCGAGATTTGCCTTCTTGTCAAGATGCGCCTGTCTGTGTGTAGATGCACACATGGTGACATCTGGTCTTGGCTTCTCATCTACACAGGCTGACATCCACGGAGAGGTCCAGCCTTCCATCCTACCCTTGGCCAGCAGCCCGGGCAGGACACTATGTGTCATTCTTCGTTTCTTTCTATAGGGTCTCTGTAGGTCAAGTGATGCTTGGTTCCCACATCGATGTGACTTTGGGACATGAAGAAAATATCCAGGCTCCTCTAACACCCTGACTACAGGGACGCTCATCAAGTGTCCCAGGGTCTGTTGTTCAGATCCTACATTGCTACTTATACTCCTCCCCATGTCCCCAGAGGGTGCATCTTGGGGAAGGAGGCCATGAGCCATACCTTGCATCTGGGTCCTGAACCTACTTGCATCGGATTTCTCTTGCTCCCTCCCACCTACCTTCCTGTTTCTTGGCCTTGGGGAGGGACTGCAGAGCCCCTTTCTCAGTCTTAACTTGCATTTAGAATTCTTTTCACTTCTGAGTTTTCTTCTTCCCCCTGACCCCAGTGTAACCTTTCTCCTTACTCGTCCATCGTAAATCTCTTAATTTATGCAACACAGCAATACAGTTTAACGGACAAGCACCCAGGCTCGGGAACCATACTGGAATGACCTATATCTGGCCTCTGCTTACTTAATTAGCTATCTAATCTTAAGACATTGACACAGTCACTATGGCTCAGTGTTATTCTGTATAAAGTGAGGTTAGTAATATTACCCACCTGTTGTCATGATAACACAGTGGTCTAAACAACTTAAATCTGTGATTCTCCAGCGTGAATTGATAGCACTGTGCTCTTTTTGGTGGTGGTGGGGGGTCGTTCTAGGTGAGAATTGTTTTGCCTTTTCCATATTCTAGAGACCATCTGCATTCCTGGGCTTGGGACTCTTTCTCCATGCACAAAGGCAATAAATAGCACAGTGTCTTCAAGTTGAGCCCTATGCACTTCATTTCCATCTTTAGTTATCACATCTGTTTCTCTCACTTGATTCTTGGCCTTACATTAAACCTATCCTGGAAAATCTAGGCTAATTTCCCCATATCCAGCTCCTTAACTTAATCTTATCTGCCAAATTTATTTTTTATATATTTTATTTTATTATTTATTTAAGAGAGAGAGAGAATGGGTGTGCCAGGACCTCCAACTACTGCAAATGAACTCCAGATGCACGCACCACCTTGTGTATCTGGCTTACATGGGTACTGGGAAATTGAGCCTGGGTCTTCAGGCTTCACAGGCAAGTGCCTTAACCACTAAGCCATTCTCCAGCCCAAGTTTATTTTTGATATGTAAGGTAACATATCTACCATAGATTTGAGGGATTTGAGGGACATCTTGGGGAATGAGCAATACTCTGTCTCTCATACCAACTAATAGAATTATTATAAGTAATTAAGTAAATGAATGCATATACAATGCTAATTTGATACAATACTATTATTAAGCCTAAACCTAGACTTTTGAAATTCATAAGCTGAGAATTATTTTCTTCAGTTTATGTTAATTTTTGTCTTCAGTGTAAGGCATACTGTACAGTCTAAGAAGAAGGGTTGTATGGTGTATGAAGAAATATGGAGTAAAAACTGTCCATTAAATTGCAAAGATCCAAGGCCAGACATGGTGGCGCATGCCTGTAATCCCAGCATTTAGGAGGTGAAGGAGAGAGGATTAGGAGTCAGCTACATAGTAAGTTGGGACCAGTTTGAGCTATGTGAGACTCTGAAAAAAAAAAAAAAAAAAACCAACAACAAAATGTTTTTAAAGATCCCATCCTGCTACATCTGTAAGTCTTTTCATTTTCCTGAATTGGTTTGCAGATAAGAAAGTTTCCTTACCGGTAACTCAATGACCTCCAAAGTCCATTCCAACTGTAACACGGTTCTTTATCACTAACACCTTAAAATCTATACTCTCCTTTCTTCCTTCCTTCCTTCCTTCCTTCCTTCCTTCCTTCCTTCCTTCCTTCCTCCCTTCCTTCCTTTTCTCTCTCTCCCTCTTTCTTTATGAGAGAGAGAGAGAGAGAGAGAGAGAGAGAGAGAGAATTGGTGCGCCAGGGCCCCCAGTCACTGCAATCGAACTTGAGATGATGCATGCACCACCTTGTGTGCATGCATGACCTTGCATGCTTGTATCACCTCTTGCCTCTGGCTTACGTGGGACCTGGAGAGTCAAACATGGGTCCTTAGGCTTCACAGGCAAGTGCCTTAACCACTAAACCACCTCTCCAGCCCTATACCCCCCCCCCTTTTATTTTTGGTTTTTCGAGGTAGGGTCTCACTCTGGCTCAGGCTGACCTGGAATTCACTATGGTGTCTCAGGTGGCCTCAAACTCTCGGTGATCCTCCTACCTCTGCCTCCCGAGTGCTGGGATTAAATGCATGCGCCACCATGCCCAGCCTATACCCTCTTTTTTAAGTGGGTGTTTGTCTGGGATCCCCTCCTGGCTTTTCTTTCTACTCTGCTTCCTCTCTTCCTCTTCCTTCTCACCAAAATCCCTGAAGAGTCCTGTAAATGCCAAGAGGGACAGTATAACAAGGTCTGGGCACAGTTGGGACTGACACCCTGGGAAGAGGAGTTCCCACCCGGCAGAGGGAAGCAAATATTTTCTGGTATGACATTAGCATCAGAGAGCTTGGGAGCTTCCAGGTGACAGCTGAGAGAGGCTGGAACTTGAGGGAGTCTTACTTGGTTCATCTTAGTGGAACCATCTGGTCTTCCCCAGCCCTCATTAGCAGGGCTAGTTTGCCTGATCTGAGACAAGACTGCAAACTGTCAACTTTCCAAATGACAAGAGGCAGGCAGTACTGATATCCCTAAGGCTAGGAAGAAAATTCTTTTCAAACTCTGGGAAAAATGTGAGAATGTATTCCCTCAAGTAGGGTCAGGAAGTCCCCTGAGGAAGGCTGTGTCTTGTTTCACAAACGATCTTTACAAGTGTGGACCTTGTGGGGACCAAGGGATTACACTAAGGATTGGGATGATCGCTGAAAAAGAAAGCAATGATTGTAGAGGGAGACAAGTAAGCATGGATTTAAAGTTGTGAGCAGCTGTGGTGTAGCTAGTGCTGACTTCTAGTTAGGGGATGCCAGTAATCCTGGTGCTGACCACTGATCAATGTGTACAAGGATCACCCATTATTGAGTTTCCTGTATGTTCAGTATCTAATGTGTGGAACTTACTATTTTGTTTTCTTTGGTTGTTTTTTGTTTGCTTGTTTTTCCAAAATAGGGTCTCCCTCTAGCCCAGGCTCACCTGGAATTCGCTATATGGTCTCAGGCAGGCCTTGAACTCACAGTGATCCTCCTACCTCAGCTTCCCAAGGGCCAGTGTTAAAGCTGTGTGCTGCCACACCCAGTGGTTGTTTCCTTTCTCTCTCTCTCTCTCTCTCTCTCTCTCTCTCTCTCTCTCTTCTTTCTTTCTTTTTGAGGGGATGGGCAGGGTCTTGCTAGGTATCCCAGGCTGAGTTTGAATTCATGATGATTTTCCTGTGTCAGCCTGCTGAGTGTTGGAGTTACAGGCATGTACCATCACACTAGCTTTATTTTATCTTAAATTCACAAAATGCTCTGCAATATATCTGTTCTCGATTTGTTTTATCCTACATCCCTTAGCTTAGCTGAAGTTTTCTTTGTCTTTGTTTTTAAAATCTTTTATTTATTTATTTATTTGAGAGAGAGAGAGAGAGCATGGGTACTCCAGCCTCTAGGCATTGCAAATGAACTCCAGAGGCATGCACCCACCACCTTTGTGCATCTGGAGAATAGAACATGAGACCTTAGGCTTCATAGGCAAGTGCCTTAAGTGCCACTAAGTAATCTCTCTAGCCCACTTTGTCTTCATATAAAAATAGTTTTTTTTAATTAATTTATTTTATTTATTTGTGTGAGAGAGAGAAAGAGGCAGATGGACAGAAAGAAAGGGAGCACCAGGACCTTTAGCCACTGCAAACGAACTCCAGACACATGTGCCTTATGATATTGCTGGAAGGACTGAACTTAAAAGTACTTGGTATTCAGCAGATGCCCAATTTATATGTGTGAGAGCATTGTAGAATTAGGTACAGAGCATAAGGCCCCAAGCAAACAGAATTAAAATATAGTGCTGTCCCCAGAGGAAGGAACACAGGAATCGAAAGAGGGAGAGAGAGAAGGAAGGAAAGAAAGAAAAGAAAGCTGGATATGTGGCACACATTTGTAATCCCAGCACTGAGCTGGAGGGGTGTGGCTGAGGCAGGAGAATTGCAAGCTCAAGACTAGCCTGGAAGCCGGGTGTGGTGGCGCACACCTTTAATCCCAGCACTCAGGAGGCAGAGGTAGGTGGATCACCATGAGTTTGAGGCCACCCTGAGCATACAGAGTGAATTCCAGGTCAGCTTGGGCTAGAGTGAGACTCTACTTCGAACAAACATAAAGCAAAACAAAACAAAAATGACTAGTCTGGATTGTATAGCAAATTCCAGGCCGGCCTGAGATACAGGAAGACCCTGTTTCAAAAACCATGAGAAGAAAGGGATCTGATCCGTTCATGTGGCGTTGGAAACAATGGGGAAATCCACCTGTAACTGGTCAGTTAGGCAGGAGCTGACTCCTTTTAATGCCTTTCTAAGATTAAATTTTATGTTAAAAGTGAAGAGAACCCATTGAAAGGCTTTAAGGATGTTTTTGTCAGGATTGGTGGTGCATGTCTTTAATCCCAGTGCTTGGGATGCTGAGAGAGGAGGATCTCTGTGAGTTCGAGGCCAACCTGAGACTGCATAGTGAATTCCAGGTCAGCCTGGGTTAGAGCAAGACCCTACCTCAAGTAAAAGAGATGGCTTAGCATTTAAGGCACTTGCCAGCAAAGCCAAAGGACCCAGGTTTGATTGCCCAGGACCCACGTAGGCCAGATGCACAAGGTGGCGCATGTGTCTGGAGTTTGTTTGCAGTGTCTGAAGGCGCTGGTGTGCCCATTCTCTCTCTATCTGCCTCTCTCTCTCAAATAAATAACTAAAATTTAAAAAATATTTTAAAAATCTTATTTTAAAAGAATGGTGTTTGTTGTTCATATTTATAGTTTTAAAAGACTATTTAGTTGATAGCCCTGGGAGGAGGGTAACAGTACCCAACAGAGGGAGAGTAAGGAAATACAATCATGGTTTCATGTATGTGCTGGCCTCTAAAGGCCCAGGTGTGAGGCCTAGTGGAACTTCCTGAGCCTAGCTAAAGTTTGGTGATCTGCCTCTGGCCAGACGTGACTCAGCAAGACGCCTAATGGCTTTTTACCTGTTACCTCCACATGGGAGTTAGAATTATCATTTCAATAGTCACAGTTTACTATTGGCCCTTACCTTTCCCCACCATCCTACAATCCCCGCCTTCACCCCCAACATTATATAGGCAACTGTTCATAGCAATAAATCGAGTTCCTGCTTCTACAAGACTCCCGACTCAGTGTGGTTTTTCTCCGGTGGCCAGGAGAGGTCTGAGTCGTCGGACGCTCATCTCCTCCTCAGCCCCTCGGGAGGAACCAGCGGGCCTGGTCCTTCCCTCGGCACTACCTGCCCCCGCCGGCGGAGCCCGGCATGTATGGACTTTGGAGACAGACAGCTAGGCTCAGATTTTCTTGTTCCACCATCTCCTGACAATGCCAACAGACAACGTATTTAACCTCTTTGCCTCTCGGTTTTCTTAAACTGTGGAATCAGAGGGTACCAACACATGATGTATCCATATGAAATATGTTGTTAATAATAATAATAATAATAACTTTAAAAATTTAAATGAGAAAAAAAGATGTGGTACATCTCATAGGTCCCGTGTGAAGGGACAATGAACAGAGTCCATAGGCTACAGTAAACAGTACAATGCCTGCCACATAATGAGACAAAGTACATGTTATATAGAGATGAGTGCCAAAGAGAAGTGAGGAGGGCTTGGGTTAAGGCGGTGGTCATGAGGTGGGAAAGAAGGGGAGAGCGTGACATGAGTGGAATTGAAAGGACTTGGTAAATTAAGGTAACTTTATAAGGAATGAAGAGTCAGGCCGGGTGGTGCATGTCTGTAGTCTCACTATTAGGGAGACTGAAGCAGGAGGATCAGAGGTTCAAGGCCTGACTAGGCTATAAATGGAGTTCAAGGACAGCTCAAGCAACTTTGTAAGACTATTTTGAAATAAAAAGTAAATTTAAAAAAATGTGAAAAGTGGGCTCAGGGTTCAAGTCAGTGGCAGAGCATTTGCCTAGCATGCTCAAGGTTCCGTTTTTGATCCTTTGATCCTTAATAGTCCCTACCAAGAAAGAAGGAAGGAAGGGAAGAAGGAAGGAAGAGAGGGGGAAAAATGGAGGAGGGAGGGAAGAAGGAAGGGAGAGACGGAAGGAGGAAGAAAGGAAGGAAGGGAGGGAAGAAGGGAAGAAGGAAGGTTAGCTCAGATGAGCTATTTCAATTCACTGGATGAATGTGGGAACCTGGATATAAAGCTGTCCTGGTTTATACTCTTCTCCATAGCTATTTTTTTCAGTAGGTCACACACTGACTCTGTTGTCTTGCTTGTCTTTTTCTGTGTGTACTTTACCATCTCATTCACAAACGGATGTGCACAAAATATGAAATTCTTGGATTTTTGTTCTTTAGCCTATCTTATACTCCTAAAATTTTTTTTATTTATTTTTAATTTATTTGAGAGTGATAGAGAGATAAAGAGGGAGGGAGGGAGGAAAAGAGAGAGAGAGAGAATGGGTGCGCCAGGGCCTTCAGCCACTGCAAACAATCTCCAGACGCATGCACCCCTTGTTCAAATCTGGCTTACGTGGGTCCTGGGGAATCGAGCCTCGAACTGGGGTCCTTAGGCTTCACAGTCAAGAGCTTAACTGCTAAGCCATCTCTCCAGCCCCTTAAGTTCTTTTGTGAGAATTCCTTTTGGGGGAAGAAGCATAATTTCAATTACCTTGGAATTGTCCTTCCTTTTTCCCATGGCTGCACATACTAAGAATGCCAGGGTATACATTTGGAGCTGCACATTAGTTCCTTAGTATTATTTAGCCAAGCCGACATCCATGGGCTCCCATCTCTTGCAGTCTTATTGTTAAGCCCCTTCAGATTCAGTTTTATATGCAGACATTCAGCAATCAATTATTCCACTACTCAGCCAGGTACTTCCGTGATGTGCTGAGTAGTGGAAACTCTAGGGATGTTAGGACCTGTTTTGGTCCATTTTCTATTGTTGTGACAAAGTCCCTAAAGCTAGGTGCTTTTTTAATTTTTAATTTTTTATAATTAACAAATTCCATAATTGTAAACAATATCCCATGGTAATTCCCTCCCTCCCCCCACTTTCCCCTTTGAAACTTCACTCTCCATCATATCCCCTCCCCCTCTCAATCAGTCTCTTATTTTGATGACATGATCTTTTCTTCCTATTATGATGGTCTTATGTAGGTAGTGTCAGGTGCTGTGAGGTCATGGATATCCAGGCCATTTGGTGTCTGGAGGTGCACGTTGTAAGGAGTCCTACCCTTCCTTTGGCTCTTACATTCTTTCTGCCACCTCTTCTGCAATGGATGCTGAGCCTTGGAAGGTGTGATAGAGATATTGTAGTGCTGAGCACTCCTCTGTCACTTCTTCTCAGCACCAAGGTCACTGCCATCTGAAAAGAGAAAGTTCTCTAACAAAAAAGTGAGAGTAGCATTACTGTATGGGTATGAACATTAAGAGAAGTGCTTAATGGGCATTTTGATGAGCATAGTATATACATTTAGCCAGACAGCAGCAGATGTTACACCCCTAGGACTCATGACTACCCTTGTTGTAGGTTTTTAGTATCAGGGATATATTCCCTCCCATGGAGTGGGCTTCCAGTCCAATTAGAGGGCAGTTGGTTTCCACCATGACAGACGTACCACTATTGCACCCGTTGGCTCATTTGGCCTGGTTGGCCAAATATAAGGCTTGCAGTGTCCACTGTTGAGTATCTTTACTGGTGATTTCTCTCTCTCCCATTGAGCTGCATGCAGTGTGGCTTTTTCCAGCTTTCTGTCAGCTGGTCTACATGGAGGAGGTTATCAGCTCAGTTCCAGCAGGATTTCTCAGTGACCTTGCAGCCCAAGTGTGTGGAATCTTCAGCAATAGGGTCCTGCCATCTATTCCTGGTGGGAAACCAAGGGCCTCGGCAATGGCCTATAATGTTTTGGGGGCATCAGGTGTTTTTTTTTTTTAAAGCAAATTTATTTAGCTTACAGTTTTGGATGATGAAAATCCAGGACTGGACAGATATACTGCTCATCTTATGATATGGGTCCCCTTTGACTGCATGACAACATGTCTGAGAAGTGGAAAGGAAATGGGTTACATTAAGAAGAGGCCAAGTGTGCTGGGAGGATAGCTCAGTCGGAAAAGTGTCTGCCTAGCAAGCATAAGGACCTGAGTTTGAACGAGGTGTGGTGATTTGTGCTTGAAATCCCCGCACTAGCGACGTAGAGACAAATGGACCCTTGGGGCTTGCTGGCCAGCTAGTCCAGGCTACATGGGGAGTGGGCCAAGGAAATTTCCTGTTCGAAAAAAGTACATGACACCAGAGGAACAACACTCAAGATTGTCCTCTGGCCTCCGCATGCATGTCCACACACATAAACATGCACGCATGTACACCCTCACACATGTACACATCCACATATCCATACACACATGATGAGTGCAAGCATGTGGGTGGCCTGTTTGAAGTGCTCACTCTTGGGCTGCAAAAATGGCTTAGCGGTTAAGGCATTTGCTTGCAAAACCAAAGAACGTAGGTTCGATTCCCCAGGAACCACGTAAGCCAGATGCACAAGGTGGCACATGTGTCTAGAGTTCATTTGTAGGGGCCGAAGGCCCTGGCATGCCCATTCTCTCTTTCTCTCTCTTCCTCCCCCCTCCCTCTTTCTCCCCCTCTGTCAAATAAATAAATAAATAAAAACAAAATAAAATGCCAACTCTTCACCATGGTCTTTCTACTATCTGGACATTATCTTTTTGTTCCCCTTGGGTGGTCTTCTTTCTCCTCTTCCTCATTTTGTTTGTTTGTTTATTTGTTTTTGAGGCAGAGTCTCAAGTAGTCCAGGCTGGCCTTGAACTCCAGATCCTCCTGCCTCAACTTTCTAGGTACTGGCACCACCACATCCAGAGTTTCTGTAGACTTCTTCAGGTCTCAATTCCATCTGAGGGTTGGGATAAGCACCCTTTCTCAAGGACCTTTGACATCTAAGCTTCTCATTTCTTCCCCTTAACACTCTCTCTATTTCTCTCTCTCACTCTCGCTCTCTTCACTTTCCAAGCCTAATACCTGGGACATTCCTGTTTCTTTCTTCACTTATTTTCAATTTTTAAATTGCCTCAAGTTTGTTCGGTCTCCCTCGGGGCCTATAGTTTGAAACTCAACAGCTAGAAAGAAGCTCTCTTAAATCTGTTTTCTTCTGTAATACCCCTTCCCTGAGGCCATGATGGAGGTGAAGTTGTAAAAACTGGAAAAGTGTCAAAGAAAAATAATCCATGAATACTTCATAGCCATTATCCCACTATACTGCAAGCAGAGTTATCAGATGGTAACTCATCATCTCTTTTGTCTTTAATCTTTAAAAATCTTTTATCTTGTCCCTAGTTGGCAGATATGATATATGTAATTTTAGTAGTTATTTGACTTATTGATGCTGGACATGACCAGGGCAGAATGTGACTGGTAGAGAAATCCCTCAAAGACAAGAAAAGGGCAGCCTCTTTGAACTGGGGGGGAAAGTAGAAGAGGAATTAATGATGAATTTGTCCTCTATACTGGCTTAGTGCCATGGGGTGGCTCAGGGCTGAAACTAGGAAATGACTGGAAAGCTGAGATGGGAGGGAAGGAATCTGCCTTTAGTGCGCAGGAGCACTCACACTGGTTTGCCTAAGACAGCGCTTTGTTTATGTCTGTTGTTTTCCTCACACGCTATCTGATTAGTGCCCCTTGCTCTTGTAAAACAATCGTGGATTCGATAGTCAATTGTGTGGTCACTCTATTTCTAATTTATAAAACCTTTCCAAATGTCCTCATTTAAATCTGCACTGGAGACATAAAAAAATTAATTACCAAGATTTTTCTTTATATAATGAGGTCAATGAAATCACCCAAAAGTCTGAGATGAAGCAGAATCTTTATTTTTAACTCTAAGACTATGTCATCATCATTTAAGTATAAATAAATAAGCAACATTTCTCCTTTATTTCATTATTCACTTTTTTTTGTTATCACTTCATACACCTTTGTTACTCATTCAATTTATAGGACAAAGAGAATCTCAAATAATCTACTGTTCTATGTTTCACCCTTGAGTTCTTATTAACTGTGTAAAATAGAAATACATGTTTCCTTCATGCAAATTCTCCCTTTCCACCATTGATGTGATATTCCCCTATGAGAGTTTCCGGCAAAATGACCACTTTTGTTTATTTATGTCAGCCGTTTGGGGGGGGGTGGTCTCTGTGTCTAGTGAGAGCTCAGTCTCCCTGCTTCCAAAATGGTACCTCATTGCTGCATTCTTAGGAGGAGATGAATGTTGGATGACGCTCACATGGTAGAAGGAATGGAAAGGTGAATGTTTCTTTGAGAAATGTCTTAATTCCCCTTCAGGAAGGAGGAACCCTCATGGCTTCTAAGTGTCCCACTTCTTAATCCTTTTAAAGCCAAGATTTAATTTCAACATGAATTTTGGAGGATTCCATTGGCTGTCCTCATTGGGAAGCTTTAGTTTTGTAAAGAAATATATTTTTCAGCTATATAATTAGGACACATAGTTTTTGAAATCTTTTTGTTCTTTTCTGGAATTAAGCAATTGCATTATGAGCAGGAGCAGAGAGATGAGGTGGGGGTGAGGAAATAGACTCAGGCCTGTTCCTTTTATAGTAAGCCACCCCAAGACTACCAAAATCATCACATAACAACTATCTACCCCTCTGTACTGTGACCTGAAGGCCCCACCCTTGAGAGGCTCTATCACCCCTCAGCAGTGCCATCCTGGAAACCAAGTCTTTAGTCACAGTGGACCTTGAGGGACACAAATTGCATGCTAATAGCTCTATGAGTCATAAGGAGGAAACCTGGTCTTTTGGTTGAGTGTTTATGGTGAGGTAAATGTGGGCAGAGAAAAAGTAAAATGTTATCAAAAGTTCTTGGGGAGTAGACTGTGGATAACCAGGGCATTTGATTAACCCTTCTTTGAAACTTGAGACACTAGTCTTTGCCTCCAAAACCGTATATGCTCACATCCCTCTTCAGATTTTTTTGTTGTTGTTATTGTTGTTCAGTTGTTACAACAGCATCAACAGGCTGACCTTGAACTTGTTATAACAAGGCTACCCTTGAACTCCTAATCCTCCATCTCCATCTCCCAAGTGTGGGCATGCACCAAATCTGGCTATGATCTTTCCTTTTTCCCTTCTCCAGAACCTCTCTTTTCCTGTTAGCCTATTTATTGTTCAGACACTATCCACTTTGCATCTTTCTTTACATTCTTTTTTTTTTTACTTTAAAGAGAGAGAGAGAGAGAGAGAGAGAGAGAGAGAGACAGAGAATTGGTGTGCCAGGACCTTAGCCACTGAAATTGAATTCCAGATGCTTGTGCTACCTAGTAGGCATGTGTGACCTTGCACTTGCCTCACCTTTGTGCATCTGACTTAAGTGGGATCTGGAGAGTTGAACATGGGTCCTTAGGCATTGTAGGCAAGTGCCTTAACCGCTAAGCCATCTCTCCAGCCCTACATTCTTTTTATACTATCTACCTGTTTGTATTCTAAATAAAGATTCATTTAACAAATATTTGTTCAGCTTTGGTTATATACTATAAACTGTGCTAAGCAATGTAAATACAAACCTATCAGAGAATATAAAGTCTAGTGTGGAAATTATACTCATCACTAATTATAACACAGTATGCTAGGAACTGTGAAAGGGCAGGTCTAGGGTTGGATGGGGGCAATAAAATTCAGATTATAAAAGTTAAAAACTATAAGAAACAAGCAAGCCTGGAAACTGAGGGAATGTTAGAGAAGGAGCCCTTAAGCCAAACCTTCAAAGAAAAGTTAGTATAAGATAGGAAAGGTTGGGATAGAATGAAGGCAGAGTAATCTAAAGAAAACCACATTATTTATTTATTTATTTATTTATTTGAGAGCAACAGAGAGAAAGAGGCAGATAGAGAGAGAGAGAGAATGGGCATGCCAGGGCCTCCAGCCACTGCAGATGAACTCCAGACGTGTGCACCTCCTTGTGCATCTGGCTAACATGGGTCCTGGGAAATCGAACCTCGAACTGGGGTCCTCAGGCTTCACAGGCAAGCGCTTAACTGCTAAGCCATCTCTCCAGCCTGAAAACCACATTTACTAAGTCCCACAGTCTTGAAGCTGTATTACCTTTCACAGAAATTGTAAGTAGTTCAGTAAACTAAAGGTATGTTGGAAGAAATACCAGAGAAGGAATGTGGTAGAAATACCAGGGAGGGCTGGGGAGATGGCTCAGGATTAAAGATGCCTGCTTACAAAGCCTGCTTGTCTGGGTTTGATTCCTTAGTATTCAAATAAAGCCAGATGCGCAATATGGAGCATGTGTTGGGAGTTGATTTGCAATGGCAAAAAGCCCTGGCATGCCCATTCCCTCCTTCCCCTCTGTTTCTCTCATAAGTAAATAAAAATACTTTTTTTAAAAAGAAAAGAAGTGCCAGGGAATGTAGAAGCTCCAGGGAATGGTATAGGCTATCCAGAAGCCACAAACCAAAATGCTGACAGTGGTCACGCAGGTAAGACACAGTGACGCAGTCTGAGTAGGTTACAACCGAGAGCAAGACTGTGACAACCCAAAGAGCAAATCTGCTATCCCAAATGGGCAACCACCCCTCATCCCAGCTTCATCCTGCCACTGAGAATGCGGACCCGAACATCGCCAGATATTTTCTGTTGTTTTTCAAGAGAAGTCTAAACTGCAGATTTTATATGAGAATTTCTCCATAATTAAAACAGCATGGAGCCAGACAGAATACATCTGCTTGCAACATCTGGGCCAAATCACGATGACCTTTGTATATTAAGATAAAGAGATTGTACTTCTTCCTAAACACAGTCAGCAGCATTGAATATTTTATTCTATTTAATTTTTTTATGTTTTTTTTTTTTTTTTTGTAGTTCTCAAGCAGAGAGGGGAGAGAGAAAGGATGGGAATTCCAGGGCCTCTTGTCACTACAAATGAACTCGAGATGCTTAGCCACTTTGTGCAATTATGTCGATACTAGGGAATTGCACCCTGGTACCAAGCTTTACAAACAGGCGCCTTTAACTACTGAGATATCTCCCTAGCCCCCCACTGAATATTTTAAAGTGAGGATTGACATGATTGCACTTAAGTTTTGCATTAACAGAAATACAGAAGATAGATTGGAGAGGGACAAGATTGGAAAATGAGTGACCGTCTAGAAATTTCTGGTTAAAATGTCAATGTAAGGATGAGAGGAGAGGCCAGGTTGCTGGGGGAAAGTGGGCAGATACAGGGTCAATTTAGACTCTGCAGAGCTTGCTGACTGACTGAGTAGGAAACATAAAGACATAACCAGGATCATTCTTTTGCTCTGTACACATATGAACTGTTTTCTAAATGTCCAGAAACAGTTTTCCTTTTGAAAAAAAAAAATCTATAGCTGAGACAGGAAGTAGCAAAATAGCCCAGAAAGTTGAGTCAAGGTTTATATGAAGACAAAACAAAAACCAACTAGGGTATTTTTTTTAATTATTTACTTAGCTTCAGAGAGAGAGAGAGAGAGAATTGGCATGCCGTGGCCTCCAGCCACTGTAATCGAACTCCAGATGCATGCACATGTGACTTTGTGCATGTGTCACCTTGTGTGTCTGGCTTACATGGGATCTGGGAAGTCGAACATGGGTCCTTAGGCTTTGCAGGCAAGCGCCTTAATCTCTAAGCCATCTAGAACTTGGGTCCTCATGCCATCTCCACTCCAACCCCACACCAATTCTCTTTTCAAAAAGTTTTTTCTTTGTTTATTTTATTTTTTTTTAATTTGAGAGTGACAGGGAAAGAAAGAGGGAGAGAGAGAGAAAGAATAGGTGCGCCAGGGCCTCCAGCCACTGCAAACAAACTCCAGACGTATGTGCCACTTTGTGCATCTGGCTTACATGGGTCCTGGGAAATCAAGCCTCAAACCGGAGTCCTCAGGTTTCATAGGCAAGCACTTAACTGCTAAGCCATCTCTCCAGCCCCCAATGTCTCTTTCTTACAATAACCAATTTAGTTCACATTCTCAGTCACAGTTATTGTAATGGTTACCTCATTCATCCCCTGATCTTTGGCCTCCCTTCTCTAAGTGGTCTTCAATATGCAACCTCTTTTCAACCACATCAAGATTAAACTCCTTTTCCTGCCTCCAAAGCCCAACACCAACACTTCTTGTGAAATGCTTTCCTAGCTATGGCCTGATTTGAACCCTGTGCTCTTTGTAAGCCATGTCCTTAGAGCTTGTTTTTGTCTTCAAGACCTGGTACTTTATTTTTTTAATTTTTTAAAATTTTTATTTATTTATTTGAAAGTGACAGAGAGAGAGAGAGAATGGGCACACCAGGGCCTCCAGCCACTGTAAACGAACTCCAGACACATGTGCCCCCTTGTGCATCTGGCTAACGTGGGTCCTGGGGAATCGAGCCTCGTACCGGGGTCCTTAGGCTTCACAGGCAAGCGCTTAACCGCTAAGCCATCTCTCCAGCCCTATTTTTTAATTTTTTTTTGAGGTAAGGTTTTGCTCTAGCCCAGGCTGACCTGGAATTTACTATATAATCTCAGGATAGCCTCAAACTCATGGAGATCCTTCTACCTCTGCCTCCTAAGTGCTGGGATTAAAGGAGGACACCACCATGCCTGGCCTAAGACCTGACAATTTAGAGTTCCCTTCCTGTTCTCCTCTTGCATTCAGTGTGCTCCTTCCACCTAGAAGTCCTCTATTATCTTGCCTCTCATTCTTTCTGTAGCTCCCAAAGCAGTCTTTAGCTTCTGCTTAGATGAGCCACAAAAGGAATCTTTATGGGAAGCAACCAGTTCCTTTCTGTACACTCCGCAATAACTCTGGCAGGATGTGAATCTAGTGAACCCAACTCAGTGTCGAGGCTGTATCAGGATGGACCAGATAGGACTTGCATGTTCCAGAAGCAACTGTATTGGGGTTGGGTTATCTCAGGGGTGACTTGTCACAAGCCTGACCCTATTGTGCCCAGTCCTCTCTGGGAAAGGATGAAATGTTAGGGGAGCAGCCACATGCATTCAGGTTATCAAGAGAATCACTGCACTCTTGATTCTCTGTGGAGCCACGACACTGACCAGTGCAGGAGGAACCATAGAGCCTGGTGTCCTGGATGGCTGCAGAGGCAACTCTCTTTCCTGCCCCCAGATGCCACCATAGCTCTACTAATAACCACATCACTGCAGTGTCCTACATTACATCAAGAAGTTGTAAAGTCATTGCTTCATGGACTCCAGGCATCTTCCCAGGAAGACTTAGAGATATTTCAAGTGGATAGCACATGGGGAACTCCAGGCAAGATCAATTGGCTGCCTTTCAAAAGGCTCCACAAGATGGATTAGCTTGATGAATTTACCACAGCCCATGCCGTGGCTCTCAGCCTAGAGATTTAGCAACTGGATTTTATCAACACAACACAGATCTAGTTGTCATTACTGGCTCACATTAATCAACCCACAAAGACTGATCAAAAAACCAGAGCATCTATATATTAGTAGCTGTCCCAAAGATGGGAATACTTGCTCAGAATATCCCATCTGACTAAAGATTACAGAGTGTGTGTCTACATGCACGAGAGGGAGGTGGGTGGAGTTAGTGCTGGGAACTGTACATGACCCACAGCAGATGTTACTGCTGGGGAAATTGTAGCCAACTACCATCTCTGATAGGTGTTTGTTCCAGTAGTGATCGTCTTGCTTTCACTTGGTGTTTGGCCATGGCTCAACTGTAATGGAGGTTTATCCATCCCAGGGCCCAGGTTCTTTCACCTGTCACAATGGGCATGCTCGCTCTCTCTCTCTCTCTCTCTCTCTATTGGATGATGACAAAAATAAATCATATCTAAGAAGCTGACTAATTGATTGTGGTGGGAAATGAGGTAGAAGTAAGAATCAAGGATTGCTTCACTCTGTTTCTTCGTGACTCAAACACATGGTTGTATAATAGAGCCATATTACTATTGTCTAGAGATAACAAACATGAGGTCATGAGTTCCATTTTGAACAAGCTGAGTGATTTAGGGATGCCTTTGCAATATCTAAATTGGAATGTCTTGTGGGCAGTTCCATGTGCAGATCTGTCGCCCAGAAGTGTGAGATCTGTGCCAGAGATATAAATTTGGCATTTGCCAGTAACTGAAGATAACTGAAGTCATAGGAGTGGATGATGTTTTCCTCAGGGCAAAATATAGAGAACAGAGAGTAGGACAGTCAGGGGTAGAATTTCGAGGTTCACCAATGTTTGGTTGTTGGTTGGGGAGTGAGACATGGTCCTCGGCCATACCACCCTGAACACACCAGTCTTCTCTGATCTCGGAAGCTAATCTGGGTTGGGCCCAGTTAGTGTTTGAATGGCAGGTGATCACAAGAAACTAAAAGAGGATAGCCTAGGGTGGCTAGGTTGCTCAATGGTTAGAGGTTGTTGCTGATAGAGCCTGATGACTGGGGTTCAGTCCCCCAGCTACCCATGTAGAGCCAGATGGGCATCTGTTTGCAGTAGTAAGAGACCTTGACATGTACACACACACATATACATGCATAAATTTTGTTTGAAGTAGCCCAAAAAATAGAGTGAAAATCAGAGGTATGTTGACATGGAATTCAACAAGGTCAGAGATTTATATATATATATATATATATGTATGTATAAACTGTAGGCACTTCTTGAATGGAATGCAAGTTCTGGGTGTAAAATGACATTGCACAGCACAGAATCAAGTATTTTGGAATTAGCAGACCAGACACTGATCCTGGTCACAGGCAGTGCTGTGCCCTGTTCGTAACTTCAAGGAGCCTGGGGAAAATCCCAAGATGCATCATGTTGCAACTGCCCTCCATGATGCGACAAGTCATCTGGTCCAGATTTATGTATTATTTGCTATTTAAGAGGATGAGAGGCTTAATAGGGCTAAAACCAGAAGAACAGAGAGATGGCTTAGCAGTTAAGGCACTTGCATGTGAAACCTAAGGACAAAGGTTTGACTCCCCAGAACCCACGTAAGCGAGATGCACATGGAGGTTCATGCATCTGGAGTTTGTTTGCAGTGGCTAGAGGCCCTGGTGTACCCATTCTCTCTTAAAATAAATAAGTAAAACTATTAATAAAAAGGACAAAAAGGAGATCCTGGCCTTTAGTAACCTTGCAAGAACCTCTATTAACAGCAGCAGGGCAGTGGGAGTGGGATGAGAGTGGGTTGAGTAGCCAAAGGCTTGTGTGTGTGTGTGTGTGTGTGTGACAGAGAGAGAGAGAGAGAGAGAGAGAGAGACAACTAAGTACTGTAAAATTGTAAAACACTTTTCAGCTGGGCGTGGTGGTGCACACCTTTAATCCCAGCACTTGGGAGGCAGAGGTAAGAGGAGCACTGTGAGTTCAAGGCCACCCTGAGACCACAGTGTGAATTCCAGGTCAGCCTGAGGTAGAGTGAGACCCTACCTCAAAAAAAAAAAAAAAAAAAAAAAACCACTTTTCTTTTCCTTAGATGAGTCTTGCCCAAGGTGAGCTGGAGCTCACTACGCGTATGATGCTGGCCTCTACCTCACAATCCTCCTGTTTCTTGAATGCTGGGTTTACAGATGTGCGTCACTTATGCCTGACTCAAAGTACCTTCTAAAATCCTATTTTGTATTCAGACATGAAAATTTCACTTTAGTGTTGTTGCAGTCAGGTTCGCGTTGCTGGTAGAAATCACCCAACCAAAAGCAGCTTGTGGGAAAAAGAGATTTATTTTGGCTTACAGCCTCGAGGGGAAGCTCCATGACGGCAGGGAAAACGACGCCATGAGCAGAGGGTGGACATCACCTCCTCGCCAAAATCAGGTGAACAGCAGGAACAGGCAAGTATGCCAAACCCTGGCAAGGGGACACTGGCTATAACACCCATAAGCCCACCCCCAGCAACAACACAGCCTCCAGGAGGCGTTAATTCCCAAATCTCCATCAGCCTGGGAACCTAGCATTCAGAACACCTAAGTTTATGGGGGACACCTGAATCAAAACACCACAAGTGTGTTAGTAAATCTATTTGTCTTGGTTGTAAAAAAAAAAAAAAAAATCAAGTCTAAAAACACTGTCTAGATTGATTCTGGGAACATTTGATGCTGAGGAAGGAATATGACTGGAAATGCTGGCACCAGAAAAATGCTGAGCTTTTTGTTTAAAAGTGAGTTGCTGCATCTGGCCTGTCCAGATTACATTAAGGTCAGAATTTGAAACTGGGAAATATTAAACACACACTTAGGATGACACTTGACAACCTCGATCTGCAGGCTAGAATTCTAATAAGATTAAGGGCCATGTGCTGAACTCAGACACACACCCCACTCCAAAGTGCTGTACAGAAGCATCTTTCTTAGCTTAAGTGAGGCAAAAAAAAAAAAAAAAAAAAAAAAAAAAAAGCTCTATAAGCATGCCATTTCTTACTACTCCCTTTGGGAACAAATTAAATTTGAAAACATCCCAGGAAGGAACAAGTAAAGAGAAATACCCAGCTTTCTGTATGAGCAGCAAGGTAGTAGATATTTTCTCTTCTTGGGGTGGAGAGGGTTGTGAAGAGAGGAGAGGTTCTCCATAAATGGTTATCCCAACACCTACACACTCATTACGACTTAAAAATAACTGCAGACTTCAGATTCTCTTTCATCTAAACCTCATAATTAAGCACATCTTTTTTAAAAAATATTTTATTTTTATTTATTTAACAGAGAAAGAGGGAGAGAGAGACAGAGAGAGAGAATGGGTGCACCAGGGCCTCTAGGCACTGCAAACAAACTCCAGATGCATGTGCCCACTTGTGCATCTGGCTAACGTGAGTCCTGGGGAATTGAACCTGGGTCCTTTGGCTTTGCAGGCAAATGCCTTAACCACTAAGCCATCCCTCCAGCACACAGCTGTTTTAAATACACTGTTGTCTGATTGTTGGAATCACAGATTTCATAAGTGAAGTGAACATTGGAAATAATGGACAGCTTCTTCCAAAACTTAAAGGATCCTTAAAGACAATTTGACTGTGATTTCTGAAAGGATAAGAATTGAGAGGACCTTTTTAAGACAGTCCCTCACCACTTCAAAACCAGCCTGGGATAACTTCACCCAAAGCCACAGTATCAGTTTTAGAAACTTTGGTTGGTAAAACATGTCTCTCCCATCCCAGGCCTACATTGCATACAGGATGGGTATAGAACTGAATACAATAATTTAAAGATCAATATGCTGTGGTGTAAGACACTTTAAATCTAGAAGTAAATAAGCTTGAAAATCATATGTGTAATATAAATGCTGAAAATTCTTAAAACCAACATTTATGAAATACAATTTTTATTTTTTGAGATGAGAAGAAAGGAGAAAAACAGTATTGTGTAGGTGACATAGAATAAGGTTAATAAATTCTACCAAATACTTATTTTCATTAATTAATTATAAAATTAATTGACCTGGGAGCTGGAGAGATGGCTCAGTGGTTAAGGCACTTGCCTACAAAGCCTAATAACCAGGGTTTGATTCCTCAGTACCCATGTAAATCCAGATGCACAAAAATGGTGAATGCATCTGGAATTCGTTTGCAGTGGCTCCAGGCCCTGGCATGCCCATTCTCTTTTACTCTTGCTCTCTCTTTCTCCCTCCCTTCTTCTTTCTATCTCTCTGCTTGCAAATAAATAAATAGGTTTTTTTGGGGGGGGGTTGAGGTAAGGTCTCACTCTGGCCCAGACTGACCTGGAATTCACTATGTAGTCTCAGGCTGGCCTCGAACTCACGGTGATCCTTCTACCTCTACCTCCCGAGTGCTGGGATTAAAGGCTTGCGCCACCACACCCAGCTTCGTAAATAGATAATTTTTAAAATAGTAATTGATCTATCTCTAATTGCATTTAATGCGGCTAGTTGTCATTAACTAGAAAAGTGTTATTCACATACTTGCTATTTTCACTTACTCATTTAACAAATATTAATTATAATAGTCAAAGGGCCTAGGGAAATGCCTCAGTTGATAAAGTGCTTGTCTCACAAGTACGAAGACCTGAGATTGATCTCAACTCCCCATGTTAGAACATCAGGCAGACACATGGCACATGCCTATAAACCCATTACTGGGGAGGAAGAGACAGGAGGATCCGTGGACATTTGCTGGACTCAGCCAATGACTCAGTGTAGCCTAACTGGTGATCTCCAGGCCAGTGAGAATCCCACTCTCAAAGAAGATGAACAGCATTCCTGAGAATGACACCCAGGGTTGACTTCTGATACACACATGGACACACACAGACACACATATGAACACACATGCCCATATCATATACACATGCACAAAAAAGAATTAAAAAGTTGTGAAGCTTGTTTCTTGTGATTAGCTAAAATACTCTAATAATTTCTTTCACAAGAGTGCCTCGACATACTGACAAAACAATTTGTGAGTAGAGAATTATTTTATATTTGCAATTCACTATGACCTTCTATAAAAGGCAGATATTAGAGAATTAATGTCAAAATACTTTGTATCTGTGACACAAAATAATGTGAGAGCAGACTCTAAGGAATTTGACTGGAAGTAGATATGCTCTTAGCACACAAAACATGTTTTATCTTGTCTTGCTTGCCTAAGGAAGAGAAAGAAAAAAGCAACAGGACTGTCCAGAGGACAAAAGATCCTAGAGGCAAAAAATTACAGATGGCTTCACAATTCGGCTCAAGTTCTGGCATCTTGTAAAGGCTGGGTTAGGAATGCAGTAAACTTTTGTTTTTCTTGGAATTTAAACTAGCACATGCTAAATAACTAGAATGTTTTTCCTTCCTATTCTCCACTCTATTTTTAGGAAAGGAACCAAACAGAAATGCAATGTTACTAGCATTTTAGTTTAAAAACCAAAACCAGAATATGCCATGGGGTCAGAACAGGGTTGGTTTTATTTCTCACACGTTCACCATAGTGTATCATCCAATGCCAAATCAATCAGTTTTACTCAGACCAAAATGTACTGTGTTAAGGCTGGAGAGAGGGCTCAGCAGTTAAGGCACTTGCCTGCAAAGCCTAATGACCTGCAGTAAGTGCGGGAGATCCTGAGGCTGGGACTATGGCTAGGGCCGCTGCTTGGGGGGGGGGATTGGGGAACTGGTGGGCTACGGGAGAGCGAGGGCAACAGCCGATTCCCTTTTTTCCCCTCTGCGCCCTCCCACTGGCAATCTATTAGAGATTTCTCTCCCCTAAAAGAGCTAGTGAACCCTTAATGCCTTGCCTTTCCTTCCCGGGAGGTGCGGTGAGGTTAGGCAGTCGCCATCTTGACCGGAAGTCCCCATACTGTGTTACTCTTACCAACTACAGGTATATGTTGAGCCACTACCAGACAGATATACAATAGGCCCACAGTACTTTTCTTTTTTTTTTCTAACAAATGGATTAGATTTTTCACATAAGGAAATAGGGACAGGAAGGATCAGAAAGTAGTTTGGAGTCTGACTCTGAGAGGCCTTGAACATTAAGCTAGAGCACTCTACAAGAAATTTTGCAATGGCATGGTTGGAGGAGTGTCACCTTGAAATCACTTAGACAGAGTGTGCTGCTAGTGTTCTGTGCCACCCCAGATGCAGGACCATTGCCAACTCACAAAGAAGAGAGAGGAACTTGTGGTTACAACATGACTCTTCACCTGAGATGGTCAGTGGAATTGACTAGGCCAAGAGAAGTAAACTGAGTCACAAACCATACCAGAGGGTTGAAGTTTGATGTACCATGTGAGCAGTCAAGGGGCACCTAATTAGGAAGAGACCAGGGGCACAAATAGAAGTTTGGGTACGAAGCACTAATTTAAACTTCAGGAGGCAAAACTGAATGAAAGAAGTCAGAGGTGGAAGAGGAAGGAGGAGGGAGGGGTTGGGAGGAAGAGAAAGGGTAGGCTGACCTGGCTTGAAGGGCCAGGAGCTGCGGGCAATGGAAAGGGAAAGAACGGAGGCATAGGTGAGATGCCATGTAGGAGGCTCTGTGCAGTGTGCCTGTTTCTGAAAACTAAGGGTGGACTCCAAGTTGCAGTATTTGTATTACAGAAGCCTGTGCCCTGTCCATAGATAGTTGGACGAGGTGGGCATCTGACCTAAACTTGGCCTTGTGTGAGTCTATGGGATGTGTTTTTATTTTATTAATTTATTTGACAGAGAAAGAGAGAAAGGGAGAGAGAGAGAGAGAGAATGGGCTGGTCAGGGCCTCTGACCACATCAAATGAACTCTAGACACCTGTGCCACCTTGCGCATCTGGCTTACATGGGTACTGGGGAATTGAACTTGGGTCCTTATGCTTTGCAGGCAAGTGCTGTAACTGCTAGGCCATCTCTCCAGCCCCATTTTTTTAATTTTTAAAAATATTTTTATTTATTTGAGAAAGAGAGAGAGAGAGAGAGAAAATATGAGAATGCGAATGCCAGGGCCTCTCACTACTGCAAACAAACTCCAGATGCATGCACCAGTTTGTGTAGCTGGCTTAATATGGGTACTGAGAAATCAAACCTGGACAGGCAGGCTTTAAGTACTGACCCATCTCCCCAGCCCAAGAATTTGGAATTTGGATCTGCTCATGAATGAAGAGAGTACTAATCTGGAAAATATGTTGCCTATGTAGAGGTAAAAACAGGAAGTGCAGCTTTGGAACAAAGATAGAGATGGGACGTGCGGGGAGGTTAGACCTGCGTTCTAGTGGCTTTTTGGTCCCTGCTCCCAGTTTGCCCTGGATTCCTACCTAACTGATTTTACTGAAGCAAAATCTCGAATGTGCCTGTTACTTGCTTCATAATCAGTACAGTCTGATAGCCTAAATGTCCTCTACCATCAGACACTGCTCAGCCAAGGGGGAAGGTGATGATTTGGGTACTTTTATTTTTGTTGAGATTCTAAAAATCATATCTTGAGAATGCTAAAATTGGTGTTAGAAAAACTGACAAAATTAGGATCACTAATCTATGCATTGGGGTGAGAGGTATGGAACTAAGGTATGGAAGAGAAATAAAGAAGTATGGAAAGCAGAAAGTGGGCAAGATGTTTGGTAAAAATTTTAAAGGGGGGCTGGAGAGATGGCTTAGCAGTTAAGCACTTGCCTGTGAAGCCTAAGGACCCTGGTTCGAGGTTCTATTCCCCAGTACCCACGTAAGCCAGATGCACAAGGGGGCGCACGCATCTGGAGTTCGTTTGCAGTGGCTGGAGGTCCTGGTGCACTCATTCTCTCCTTTTCTCTCCCTCTTTCTGTCTGTTGCTCTCAAATAAGTAATAATAAATAAAAATAAACAACAAATTTAAAAAACAGTCAATAAATAAAAGACAATGTCCATAAAAAATGATTCATCTTAAAAAATTTTAAAGGGCCTTCAGATTGAACTTCAAATGATAGTTGTGCTAGTTTATATGAGGTTTCTAGGACATCCTATAGAACTCAGAGCTGAGTAAGTACCTGATTAGATGAAAAGGTCGGGAGATACTGCCAGCTTCTCAGGTGCCTTCTGAATAGTATATGCACTCCACGGTAAGTGTTGTAAATGATGAATAACTAAAACGGATGAGTTGGATGTGATGGCACGTGTCTGCAATCTCAGTCCTTGGTGGATCAGGAATTCAAGGTTGTCCTTGGCTACATAGCAAGTTCAAGATTAGTCTGGGCTACATGATATTCTGTCTAAAAAAAAAAATCAAACAAATAACAAGCAAAAATAAAAACCTTGGGCTGGAGAGATGGCTTAGTGGTTAAGCGCTTGCCTGTGAAGCCTAAGGACCCCAGTTCGAGGCTCGATTCTCCAGGACCCACGTTAGCCAGATGCACAAGGGGCGCACGTGTCTGGAGTTCATTTGCAGTGGCTGGAGGCCCTAGCGCGCCCATTCTCTCTCTCTCTCTCTCTCTCTCCCTCCCCCCTTTCTCTCTCTGTCGCTCTCAAATAAATAAATAAATAAATAAATGAACAAAAATTTAAAAAAATAAAAACCTTGCTATCATTGATAAAATTGTGTGTGTGTGTGTGTGTGTGTGTTGAAACAGGGTCTCATTTATCCCAGGCTGGCCTCAAGTTTGCCATATAGCTGAAGATAACTTTGAACTTCATCTTCCTGCCTATACCTCCTGAGTGCTGGGATTGCCAGAGTGTGCCACATGGTTGATTTGATGTAGTACTCAGGATCAAACCCAGGGCCCCATGCATGATAGGCAAGCACTCTACAGCTAAACTACATCTCCAGCCCTTGCTGAAATTATTTTATTGTGCTCTAATTTAGTGACCATAAGAATTTATTAAGAATCTATTATGCCTAGTCATTGTGTCTAATACATTAACCATATTTAACATGGATAAGGAGATATCACCTAATAACTCTATATGACAATTGCTGTATGCCTATCTTATATACCTGTGGTTGATAGAATAGTTGAGCATATCTCAATCATCTTCTGAATGCAACTAGGGCAGCCTTAGCTGTCTTTTCTTTCTTTCTGTACTTTTGGTGTGTGTGCATGTGGTGTGTGTGTGTGTGTGTGTGTGTGTGCGCGCACACGCAGATGCATGAGCCCAATGCATGTGAGTGGAGACCAGAGGAGGACAGCATGTCTCCCCTGTCACTTTTCCACGTTATTTCCCTGAGACAGAATCTCAATGAACGTGGAACCCACTATTTTCCACTTAGACTAGTTTAGCAGTGAACCCTAGCAATCCTCCTGTCTACACTCCTTAGCAACGATGTCACCAGCATGTTTGGCCAGCCCAGCTTTATATGTAGGTGTTCTTGGGTCCTCATGCTTGTGCATCAAGCAGATAAGAACCTGCTGAGCCATCTCCTCAGCCCAACTATCTTTGTTTTGTTTGTTTGTTTGTTTTTGGATTTTCGAGGTAGGGTCTCACTCAAGCCCAGACTGACCTGGAATTCACTATGTAGTCTCCGGGCGGCCTCGAACTCACAGCGATCCTCCTACCTCTGCCTCCCGAGTGCTGGGATTAAAGGCGTGCGACACCATGCTTGGCTTCAACTATCTTCTTTTTATAAAGTTATTCACAGGAATATATAACAAGGGGCTGGAGGGATTGCTTAGTGGTTAAGGCACTTGCCTTCAAAGCCTAAGGACCCAAGTTTGATTCTCCAGGTTCCATGTAAGCCAGATGTACAGGGTGGTGCATGTGTCTGGAGATTGCTTGCAGTGGCTAGAGGCCCTAGTGCACCCATTCCCTCTCTCTCTTTCTCTAATAAAAAAAGTTTTTTCAAAAGAATATATAATAAAATGGATGGTTTATAGAAATGTGCACATTATATACATACGGCTCCACTTTTCTGGGTCCAATAAAGAGAAAGGTCATAGAAAACACCTAAGGGGAGTCTGTCCTAGTTGTGCTTATAATATGAATGCAGGGACAGTGCAAGCTCCTAGGCAAGAGAACTTAAATACCTGGATTTAGAAAAAATACTTAGTAATTTGTGTGTGTGAAGGAGAGAGAGAGAATGGACATGCCAGAGCCTAGTGCCACTGCAAATGAACTCCAGAGGCATGCAACACTTTGTGAATTTGGTTTTATGTGGGTACTGGGGAATCAAACCTAGGTCATCAGGCTTTGTAAGCAAGCACCTTTAACTGCTGAGCCATCTCTCCAGCCTTACCTGCTTTTTAAAGCAGGACTTGTCTTCAGTTTAGCTATGCATATGGGGCTTGTATCTGACATATCCCATCACTAATTTTTCCCTATCTGCGTCATCTCTAAATAAACAGCATGAGTTCTCATAGCACCAGGTATTTGAATTCCAGGAGGACGTTCAGAGCTTGTTTTCCTTGTTCATCCTATAGCTGAGGTAGTAATGAACAGGGAAATCACCTACTGGCAAGAAGCACTTGAGGTAATTGTGGTTGGAGGTCTGAGAATTTGCCACAGAATTAGAATTAGTGCTCAGACGCTGAGTAAGAGCAGGTTCTATGAATAGAAAGGGAAACAAAATGACACAATATGGAAAAGTTTTAACACCTTCTGGAGCTGGGGAGATGGCTCAGTGGTTAAAGACACTTGGTTGCAAAGCCCGTCAGCCTGGGTTCAATTCAAATTCAAAAAAGCCAAATGTAAAAGAGGTCCATGCATTTGGCGTTAATTTGCAGCAGCAAGAGACCCTGCGCATGCACACACACACAACACAATTAAATTAAATATTTTTTAAAGGTTTTAATGCCTTCTGAACAAAAAATTTGGGGTGAAAATAAAGTAATCTTGCTTTTCTTTTTTTGGGGGGGGGGTTGAGGTAGGGTTTCACTCTAGCTCAGGCTGACCTGGAATTCACTATGTAGTCTCAGGGTGGCCTCGAACTCATGGCAATCCTCCTACCTCTGCCTCTCCAGTGCTGGGATTAAAGGTGTGTGCCACCACACCTGGCTTAATCTTGCTTTTTTGTTCATGAGACCTCCTCATTTTTTTCCTAAAGACCCTTAAATGACAATAGTAATAATAGCATATACAATGTATAGAAAAATATAAAATGGAGGTGCTAATTAAAATGTGTTAGCAGAAAGATATCAGTAAAATTCACTTGAAGCTTGTTTGCTACAATGGACATAGTTCAAATCCATACATTTATTTAAACTTTTTTTTAACTTTTAGGAGAATAAATGCTGGAATTACCAATATTAATTTTTAATGTTATTTATTTATAAGCAGAGACAGATATAAGAAAGAGAAAGAGCACGGTAGGGCTCCTAACCACTGCAAACTCCAGACACCTGCACCACTTTGTGCATCTGGCTTATGTGGGTACTGGAGAATTGAACCTGGGTCCTTAGGCTTCACAGGCAAAACGCCTTAACCACTAAGCCATCTCTCCAGCCCTATTAAATTGTTTTTATGGGCTGGAGAGATGGCTTAGTGGTTAACGCATTTGCCTGCGAAGCCTAAGGTCCCATGTTCGACTCTCCAGATGCTACATGAGCCAGACACAGAAGGTGATGCAAGCACACAGGTCACACATGCATCCAGGACGGCACACACGTCTGGAGTTCGATTGCAGTGGCTGGTGGTCCTGGCATGCCAATTCTCTCTCTCTCTCTCTCTTTCTCTCGTATAAGAGTTAAATTGTTTTTATTTCTTTTTGACTGCATTGAGTAAAGAGGTCTATCCATCACTGTGGATAGTTAAATTTTCTGTGGGTTACACATGACACTGAAGGAGAGGGCGTGTTTCTAATGAATCATTTATCCTTTGACAAGAACAGTCATACCTTAGCTTCAAACAGTATTAGGTAAAAAATACATTATTATTCCCAATGTAGAGAAAGGGAAAACTCTACTGTAAATGCAGAAGGTTAACACACACACACACACACACACACACACACAAGGAAAAAAAAAAAAAAAAAAAACCTTTTTTTTGAGTTAATGCCAGGCTACGTAGCCCAGGCTGGTCTAGAACTCTCTATGTGGTCTAGGCTGCCTGCAAACTTGCAGTCTTCCTACCTCACATAGCCTTCCAAGCGCTGGGATTACAGGTGTGCCTTGCCATGCCTGGCCTAGAAAAAAATTAAGTAATAATTTATTCATATGTGTGGCATATACATGCCACAATACATATGTGGAGGTCAGAGGAAGTTATCCTCACTGTTCCACCTCATATGAGGTGGGGTTTCTCTGGATCTTGGTCTGATATTGTTGTTCTTTTTAATGAGCTCGCCAAGAGCTTCTGGGAATTTCTGTCTCTGCCTCCCACCTCTCCATCAGTGTGTTAGGCTTACAGAAGAAGCCCAGCATGACTTCTGGCTTCTTACATTGGATCTGAGGATACCACTGAGGCACTTGGATTTGAGCAGCAAGCATTTTATATACAGAGCTTTCTCCATAGGCCTAAAGAATTATTTTTATACTCAAGAATCTGAGTCAGGTCTGGTGTAATCCCCAGTTATCCAGGAAGCTGATGCAGGAGGATTGTGAATTCAAGGCTAGCCTGGGCTAGTGAATGAGTTATGAACTGGCCTGAGTAAGTTAGTGAGATCCTGTCACAATAAAAGGGTGAGTACCTGGGACTGTAGCTCAGTGGTAGAGTTCTTCCCTAGCATACTTATGTTCAATCTCTAGCACCATACACATACACATATATGCAAAATTTGCTTGATATGGTAGGTAGAGTATGATAGTGTCTTTAATCAAGCCAAACGCTAGAACATGCAGGTTGCTTCTTAATAACTAAGTTTTAATCTAACAGATTTTTTTAATTTAAAGTATTTTCTCATATCAACAGAAAAATCTAATTCCAAATAATCAAGATTTATTAATTGATGCTGTAACTCTGTGCTGGGGATAGAAATATAACCACTTGGGCTAGAGAGATGGCTTAGTGGTTAAGTGCTTGCCTGTGAAGCCTTAGGACCCCAGTTCGAGGCTCAATTCCGCAGGACCCCCGTTAGCCAGATGCACAAGGGGGAGCATGGATCTGGAGTTCGTTTGCAGTGGCTAGAGGCCCTGGTGCGCCCATTCTCTATCTGCCTTTTTCTCTCTCTGTCTGTCTCTCTCAAATAAATAAATTAATAAACAACAACAACAAGAAGAAGAAATATAACCACTTGTCTAGGAGTTTGAAATCATCAGGGAATAAACATGTAGCTCTCTTATTTTTCTTCAGTAGTATCTCTCTCAGTAGAATCTTTGGCAGATACATAAGTTTCCAGTTATCTTTAGTTATCACACAATTGGTCCAAAAATCTTAACATTCTAATATCATCTAATTTATAAAACCCTGGCCTGAATGTGGCTTAAGAGACAAGTGCAGGGGAACAAACAGTTGCTTCTGTCTGTCTTTCTTTCTTCCTTCCTTCCTTCCTTCCTTCCTTCCTTCCTTCCTTCCTTCCTTCCTTCTCTCTCTCTCTTTCTTTCTTTCTTTCTTTCTTAACTTCTGTCTCCTCCCTCTTCCTCTTCAAACTCTCTTGGGCTTGAGAACACAGCGAAGACATCAAGTGGAAAAGGCATTCATGTTTACTTAGTTGAGCTCATTACTGAAACTGCTGTGTACCAAGGCTTCCTTGGTAGATGTTGCCTGGGCACTTGGACCCTCTCTGTGGCAGGTACCTAATTGTTGGCTTACTGGAGGCACCCGAGGGTTCCTTCAGAGTCTTCACTTCCTTGACACTTCATGGGAGGGGTCATCCAATGCCTCTGGAGTCGCTTCGACCAGCAGTCCCATGGCTACAGTCCTACTCTCTCACACTTGGCCCATAGGAAACGCCTTCTTGCTACACAATCATGTCTCTCCACTCCCCTCCAATTGCCTCATAGTGTCGCAGAGCGGCTCAGTGAGCCTAGGAGGGTGCTCACCTAAAGGGTGAGATTCAGGTCTACCTGTGTTGTGAGTGTCTCAGTCTCTCTAAGTTTGTTCCTTGATGCTCAGTCATGGCCTGGGGGTGGGGTGTAGCTGGTGAGTGTTTCTGTGTTCCAGCACAGGAAGAGGAAATTCAGAGTCTGGAAGAATCTCTGAGATGGAAGCTGAGAGCCCAACGAGGCTAAGAGAGTTGAAGTGTATTTGAAAGAGTTTCAGAGAAAGAAAGAGAGAGGGAGGAAGAAAGAGAATCTGCAAATATACTGATAAACACAGTCATATAAAGAATGATGTGATTTGTGATTTTTGTCAGGAGAAAAACCCACCCAGATGGATCAGAAGGATCAGGGCCAGAATTAAAGCCTGTTTCTCACCAGCCAGACAGGAAAACCTCAAGGTTTATGAGGTACTGAGTAGAGTATATAAAAACTTCTAGCCTGAATTATGAGCATTAATTAGCTCTAGGCTGGGCACTGCCCTCCTTCCACCTGGCAACATTATAAGCTAGACACAGAAGGCTCAAATTGTTTCTAAGTAACTTAACTATATTCCCGAATAAATCCAAATAATGTTTACAGAAATGCAAAAATACCTAACACCAAGCAAGTTAAAAAGTTTAGGATGTCTGGCACCCAATTTAAAAAAAATGACCAGATGGGCAAAGCCTAACAGCCCAAGTTCAATTCCCTAGTACCCACGTCAAGCCAGATGCACGGAGTGGCTAATGCATCTGGAGTTTGTGTCCAGTGGCTAGACGATGTGCCCATTCTCTCTGTCTCTCTGCCAGGCATGGTCGTGCATGTCTTTAATGAAAGGATCACTATGAGTTCAAGGCCAGCCTGAGACTACATAGTGAATTCCAGGTCAGCAGCCTGGACTAGAATGAGACCCTACCTCAAAAAAACAAACAAACAAAGCCAGCGTGGTGGCGCAGGCCTTTAATCCTAGCACGGGGGCCGGGGAGGGGGGGCAGAGGTGGCAGAAGGGTTGCCATGAGTTCGAGGCTACCCTGAGAATACAGAGTGAATTTCTGGTCAGTCTGGGGTAGAATGAGACCCTACCTGGAAAATCAAAATAACAAAACAAAACAAAAAAAACCTGAAAAGCAGGAAAATAAGACCTATAATGGGGAGAAAAAGTAATCAAGTAACTAACCCTGAACTAATATAGAAGCAAAGGACACTAAGACCATTGCTATGACTATATTCTATATTGTCAAAAGTGAAATAGATCCATTGAAGAATTAAAAAACCCAACTCTTGGCTCCTGTGGCTGCGGGCGGCTCCCTGCATGGCAGCCTGGTGCCCCCGCCACCTGTATGGTTAGGCCACGATCTTCAATGAGTAGACGGATGGCCTCAGTCCTGTGGTGTGCTTGGTCACATATTGATGGAGTTTCTGAAGGGCAGTGGAGACTACTGCCAGGCACAGCGCGACCTCTGTGCAGACGAGTGGACTGTAGAGATCCATTACTACTCCTCCAAGAAGCCCCCATGAGAGTGGCTAGTCCGGACACAGCAGCGTTGAAGGAGAGCCACCATGGAAGGAGAGCTCGGCCGGATGGGGTGAGCTCGGTGCCCGTCTTTGCGCTACTCAGCGTTACTGGATTGAAGAGCTGCTGCGGCTTGTTAAGGGAGGTCTGTTCATTTGCCGTTTCTCCCAGCTCCACGCTCAAAAGCACTGAGAAGTTCAAGCGGAGTGCATTGAGGTAGACTTCAGGTTTGTTGTTGTCTTTTCTTTTTTCTTATTTTTTGCTTCATTTCTGTCAATTAAAAAAAATTCTTTTTTTTTTAAATTTTTTGTTCATTTTTATTTATTTGAGAGTGACACAGAAAGAGAAAGAGGCAGATAGAGAGACAGAGAGAGAATGGGCGCGCCAGGGCTTCCAGCCACTGCAAATGAACTCCAGATGCGTGCGCCCCCTTGTGCATCTGGCTAACGTGGGTCCTGGGGAATCGAGCCTGGAACCGGGGTCCTTAGGCTTCACAGGCAAGCGCTTAACCGCTACGCCATCTCTCCAGCCCCTAAAAAAAAAAAAATTCTTTCATAACCCGTGTGTGTGTGTGTGTGTGTGTGTGTGTGTGTGTGTGTGTGTGTGTTCTTTTCTAACTAAATGAACACGGCTCATGAACCTCCCTGCTCCTGTGGAAGTCACATACAAGAACATGAGATTCCTTATTACTCACACTCCAACTAATGCGACCTAAAGTAAATTTATAGAGGAGCTTAGGAAGTGTGGAGAGCCCACAATAGTAAGAGTATGTGAAGCGACTTAGGGGCACTGCTCTTTTGGAGAAAGAAGGCATTCGTGCTCTTGATTGGCCTTTTGATGACGGTGCACCAACTTCCAACCAGATTGTTGATGACTGGCTAAGTCTGGTAAAGATCAAGCTTCGGTGAAGAACCTGGTTGCTCTATGGCGTGCATGGTGTTGCAGGGCTTGGGAGAGCCGCAGTGCCTGTTGCCCTGGCACTCATTGAAGGAGGGATGAAATATGAAGATGCAGTACGATTCGTAAGACAAAAGCGGCGTGGCGCTTTCCACAGCAAGCAACTTTTGTATTTGGAGAAATACCATCCAAAAGTGTGGTTGTGCTTCAAAGACTCCAGCGGTCATAGAAACAGTGTTGTATCAAATAAAACTGGGCTGCCTGATGCTATTGCCTTGGATGTGGGACTTGAGACAAGACCTGCTTTGTCATGCATAATTAGCCAGCATTTTGGCTTGGTGACTAATTCTTTTTTTTTTTTTTTTTTTTTTTTTTTTTGGTTTTTCGAGGTAGGGTCTCACTCTAGCTCAGGCTGACCTGGAATTCACTCTGTAGTCTCAGGGTGGCCTCGAACTCATGGCGATCCTCCTACCTCTGTCTCCCGAGTGCTGGGATTAAAGGCGTGCGCCACCACGCCTGGCCATTGGTGACTAATTCTAATGAAGCATCCATAGGAGTGTTAAAACAATTTTCCCAGGCCACAAGCTTGACAGAATTGCAACCTCTTAGTTTGGGTTATGATCAACTTATTTGGGCACTTAGCAAAAGATTATTGCTGGTCAGCAATTAAAATGTGATTATTATTTGGACCAATTGACCTTTCCTAAAATCATGTGGACATGAGTTGTCTTTAAATGTTCCCTGCCCCAAAATCTTGTCAGGACATAAAACATTCAGGACAACTAGGTGCCAAAACATCCAGCACAGCACTGGTACATTTTTACACAGACCCAACATTGTAGGAGCTGAGGACACTAGACCCTGGGTGGTTTATTCCTTCAGTCAGTTCAAATGTAGGGCCTATATATGTACTTTTCTGCTCACTTTATGTTTACATCTGATTTTTGTTTCATTTTTGCCAAGTCTTTTTTTGGTGATTATTTATTGTATTTCTATGTCTTCTTTTGTGCTGTTATGAGAAAACCTCCGTTTTGAAAATCTGCATTGTTAAAGAAGCACATCTCTAATGTCTCCAGACAAACAAAAAGCCTTATAGTTAATTTAATATTTGCACTCTGAGGAGCACATGAACAGGGTGGGCCTGAAGAAAGAATGGGAGAGGCTGTTCACTATTTCAGTCAGATGTTGCCTTTGTCTTGTAGAACATAGAGAATGGGCCATTTAATTTAGTAAATGTTTCTAAAGGTAGAAATGCTTTGCTGTAAATAATTCTTATTTAAAATTTCTGAAATAAGTATTTTTTCCCCATACTTAACAGAAGTTCTTTACCAGCTTATTTTTTGTTTGAATTATGATTTTCCCCCTCTTTCCAAACTTCCAAAAAGAGTGGGGTTCTGGGCTAGAGGGATGGCTTAGCGGTTAAGGCATTTGCCTGCAAAGCCAAAGGACCCAGGTTCAATTCCCCAGGACCCACATTAGCCAGATGCACAAGGGGGCACACACATCTGGACTTTGTTTGCAATGGCTGGAGGCCCTGGCGCGCCCATTCTCTCTCTCTCCCTCCTTCTCTGTCAAATAAATAAATAAATAAAAATAAAAATAAATTTTAAATGGGGTTCTGATAACAAACTGAGCAGACATCTAATGCTTTTTGAGCTATGTAACTTAATAATTGGATACTTGATCATTTGTTTTATTATGTAATTGATAAAATGGTGACGTTTTTAATGTAAGTTCAACCATATTTTTATACTATCTAGGAATGTGTGGTTGTAGTCTGAGAAATAATTTGTCAGTGTTCACTAGCTTGTAAAAACTGAGTGTGAGAGCTTAAACATCTAAATAAATAATGAAATGCATTTATCCCTAAAAAAACCCAAAACTAAATTTTAGAGAAAAATACAATTTTTGACATAAAAATACACTGGATAGAATTGACAGCACATTAAATACTGCAGAAGCAAAAGGTAATGAACTTGAAGGTAATAAAATAAGTCTAAAATAAGACAATGAGAATTTTTTTTTTAAAGAGAGCCAATCAGTGTAATAACTGAAGTCTAAAAATGCCAAGGAAAAGGCTGGAGATGTAGCTCAGTGGTACAGCTTTCGCCTAGCACCTGAGAAGCCCTAGGTTCAATCTCTAGTATTGGAAGAAAAAGGAGGAGGGGAGGAAAAGAAAAACATATTCAGGCTGGAGAGATGGCTTAGCAGTTAAGTGCTTGCCTGCAAAGCCTAAGGACTTGGGTTTGTGCCCCTGTACCCACATACAGCAAGATGAACAAGGTGGCACATGCATCTGGAGTTCGTTTGCAGTGGCTAGAGGCCCTAGTGCACTCATCCTCCCTCTCTATCTCATATATGTACATATATATATATATATATATACACATATATATATATTTGCCTTGATCTCTACCACAAATAAATAAATAAAATATTAAGACATTTGCATAAATAATAGCCAAAATATTTTAAATTGGATAAAAATATAAACCTCCCTCATCCCAAGGTTATGGTTTTAGTGCATGTCAATATATAATAAATGGTTTTTATTTCAAATCTGTTTCTTCATTTCATTAGAAAATAACAGTGTTTATATCACATGTAGAAAGAATTTAGTGTACATAAGTATAAAGGGACATACCTTTATAAACATCCTAAAACATGCTTTTATTTTTATCTCATGACACTTCAAATATTGGATAATAATGAAAAAGTAGCAATGTTCACTGGAAAGTCCTTACAGTGTAAGTTATTGTGCCAGGCTCTGAATGTGTAACCTCATTTCTTCATCAATATCTTTGGAGGTAGGTATTGCTTTTATTTCATTTATAAAGAAATTGGGGTGCAGAGATAGTGAAATCCAGGTGTGCCAAACTCCAACACAGGACTTCCAGCACCCACACTCTCAGGCACACCATGCTTTTCCCTATCACTGTTCCACTAATAACATATTCAGTACTAACAGAGTTACAAGATTAGATGTTCATGAGGCTGGAAAGATGGCTTAGTGGTTAAGGCACTTGCTGACCTGGGTTTGATTTCCCAGTACCCACGTAAAGTGGCAAATGCATCTGCAGTTCTTTTGTGTTGGCTAGAGGCCTTGGCACACCCATTCTCTCCTGTCTCTCTCTCTCTCCTTGCAAATAAACAAATAAATATATAAAATAAAAATGAATAAATAAGATCAAATGTTCAGTAAGCATAATTATTCCAAGTAATGAGAGTTTCAAGAATAACTGTAATATAGAAATAACTTTTTGCAGGTAGAAGAAAGAACTTCATAGTCTCAAAGGAAGTTAGCATAATTTGTTACAAAGTATTGTGTGAAAATCTTGGAAAACATCTTCTTAACTTGTCCTTTTCAAGAAATCAAAATCTATGAATTTTTCAGTTCCAAAGATTATGCACTTCAAAAGATCTATTGCACTGTTTGGGTCAAAAGTAAACTATAATAAGATTTCCACTTGTTTCTCATTCACTTGCACACACAAAAAAGCTGAGGATTTATAACAAAATTATTTTAAACCCTATGATAAAACAAAGAAGCACAGTAAGAGAGAAAAAAAAAAAAACCAACCTAAATCCAGAGCTCGACAGAAGTATACATAAATCTCAGCAGGCCAATATGAAATGTTTCTGTCATACCCTGCTGACTATATCCTGAAACTCTAAGACATAATGCAACCCCTCAAAGCAGGAATCATCTAGAGAGAGAGCAGAATAGTCCATCTATCACTTAAGGCATTGGGCTTAAAATATTAAAGATGAGGCAATGCTTTAGAAAGGACTCTGTGGCTTTTGTTAAAATAGAACTTGCTCGGGGACTGTGGTTTAGTACGCCAAAGTAGCTGGTTCCCTGAAGCTGTTTTAGTCTATCCCACTCTTCTCTTTTTCTAGAAACACTATGATTAAAGGGCTGCAGAATCACAGGAAACTTGGGTCCTGTTTGATTCCTCTTCACCCTTCAAGTTCTGTTTCCAGTGAGTGTCATAGTACACTATGGCCAGGCCAAGAAAAGAGAAGAAAATTCCCTGCCACTAAAGATCACATCATGGTGGTATTGAGACTTGTTTCATATAGCCTAGGCTAACCAGAAACTCCTGATCCTCTTTGCCTCCGTGTTTCAAGTGCTGGGATTACAGATGTGTGCTGCCACACTTGCCAATTTGGTGGGTTTTAAAAAATATTTTATGTACTTATTTGCAAGAGGGGGTCAGGATATGGGCATGACAAGGCCTCTTGCCATTGCAAATGAACTACAGATGCATGCAACACTTGGTGCATCTGGCCTTACTTGGGTACTGGGGTATTGAACCCTAGGCTGTCAGGCTTTGTAAGCAAGTGCCCTTAACCACTGAGTTATCTCTCCAGCCTCTGGTGTTCCTTTTTTAATTTCAACTTAAATCAAATAGACAAGTAGTATCATACAATTCTTAATTTTGCTAAATAGTGATGGTAATTTATCAACTTATCATTATGAAACTTGTAGTTGATTGGTACTCTCTAGCATGCTTTCTTTGTCATTATTTGGAAAATACTCTCATTTTCCCCTCATGAAAATCTTTCATATTAATTTTGGATTACAAAAATTATAAAGAAGGCATGCATACATTACAGATTGAATTGTTATATATAAGGAATGAGTAGCTGTATTTTAGAAAATCACTGTATTCTTCACTCTGTGACTAGCAATAAATCTTGTCACTTAATTATACTGGCTCTGGGTCTGCCCAGAAGCAACAGACTGTTCATAGCTCAGAGTTCATTTCTATCCTCAAAATTGTCCTTAGCCCAAGACATCATTGACACTCAATCTGAACAGTGTCTGATTTTAGCTCTCTGGAGATTATCAATCAAAGTAGCTTAGTAAAAGACAAACATCTTTGTACCTTGAGCTAAGAGTGGAGAGAATGTCCAGGATTTGTTTGTTTGTTTGTTTGTTTGTTTCCTCTTCAAAAACCAGTACTAGGGCTGGAGATATGGCTTAGCAGTTAAAGTGCTTGCCTGTGAAGCTAAAGGACCCATGATCGGTTTTGCTTCAGATCCCACGTAAGCCAGACACACAAAGGTGAGGCAAATTTAAGGTTGTACATGCCCACTATGTGGTGCAAACATCATCTGGAGTTCAATTGCACTGGCTGAGGCTCCAGGACCCACATAAGCCAGGTATACAAACTAGCTCATGTGTCTGGAGCTCATTTGCAGTGGCTAGAGGCCCTGGTGTGCCCATTCTCTCTTTCTAGCTCTCTCTCAAATAAGTAAATAAATAAATAAAATCTTTTAAAAAACAAACCAAAAGTACTTAAAAATTTAAATCCTTACCAATATTTTGTTTTTATTATTGAACAGTGTTTCTCCTGTGGGCAGGAGATAGGAATTCCTTTATCTGATTTCCGAAAGGGGAATTACTTGATGCCCAACTGTCAATCCACCTACCAGAGGAAAAATAGCACCTAATTTAAACTGTTTGTGGTGGTTTGATTCAGGTGTTCCTGATAAACTTAGGTGTTCTGGAGGTTAGGTTCCCCAGCTGATGGAAATTTTGGAATTAATGCCTCCTGGAGTCAGTGTATTGTTGGGGGTGGGCTTATGGGTATTATAGCCAGTTTTCCCTTGCCAGTGTTTGGCACACTCTCCTGTTGCTATGGTTCACCTTATGTGGGCCAGGGGTTGATGTCCACCCTCTGCTCATGCCATCGTTTTCCCCTGCCATCGTGGAGCTTCCCCTCTAGGCTGTAAGCCAAAATAAACCTCTTTCTCCCACAAGCTGCTCTTGGTTGTGTGATTTCTACCAGCAATGCAAATCTGACTGCAACCCTGTTATTCCCCAAAATCAAGAGTTCAAAATATTGCTTAAACATTATTATTCTACAAATACATTTGCTATCCAGGCAAACAGATAGGAATGCTATCACTGACCAGAGCCTCAAGCTGTTAACAGTAGAATATGATGAATAGATGGGTCTTCATGGAATCTACAATATTCCAAGGAATACATCTAAATAATCCCTTTGCATAACATTCAAAGAAATTTAACTCTGCAGAGCATGGGAAGAGAGACACAGAAAATGCAGAGTCAGAGAGGCATCTGGTTTCCCAACATCTGGTTCTGGCCTTGCTTTAGGAAGAACTATTTTGTGTACTGTTTGCTTGGTGCTTTCATACAATATATACTTTGTTTCTTCTAGAATTGGGGGATTTTTCTTACTCCCTTATTTTATTCATTGGTATATGGGCCTGTGTGGTGTATGCACTTGGATAGAGAAATCAAATTAACAATTTAAAGAAGATAGAGATTTCTTTCTTCATATGTAATAAGTTGGTAATAGTGGTCCAAGGTGCTTCACTCCATGCAGCATGGACTAGGAACCTAGATTTCTTCTATCTTGTTGCCACAAGGTACTTCTGAAGCATATATTGCTCCAAATTATTCAGCACCACTATGACATTCCAGTTAGCACCAAGGGGGAGGTAAAGCCAGCATGGATCATGGTGCTTTAAACACCATAAGCCACCAGTCAGGCATGTGCTTATATATATGTAAAGGAGACTAGCAAATGGAACTTAACACTTAAAAAAATAATTTCTTTATTTAAGAGAGAGAGAGAGAAAGAGAAAGAGGCAGAGAGAGAATGAATGGGCATGCCAGAACCTCTAGCCACTCTAGCAAATGAACTCCAGATGCATATGCCACTTTGTGCTTCTGGCTTATGTGGGTACTGGAGACTCGAGTCTGGGTCCTTAGGCTTTGTAGGCAAACACCTTAGCCACTGAGCAGTCTCCCCAGCACCCAGCAAATGGAACTTTGAATCTGAAAAATGAGCATTCAAAGGTTTCATTACTAAAGGAAGAGAGGAGAATGGCTCCTGGGCAACAAATAGCAACCTTAGCTACATAGCTGAGGTAAATTTTATGTTTCGAGAAATAGCCAAAATATTTCTATTTTATATTGATGAAGTTCTTTGGTTACTTTCTAAAGCTTTTCATTTTATGATGAATATACATTAGATTTCATGTGGACCCATTATCTATCTCCTTCCCTCTCTCTCTCCTTGCAAATAAATAAATATAGCTATATTTGTAACACTTTAGATACTGGGTTTCTAATTTATACTCTTCTACATTCGATAAGAAAATAGGATCAGATGCCTCACCTTTCAGGGAAGGCAAGGCAATATATTTGGGGTTCTTTGGGGGATTTAGGGGTTTGCAGATCCTAGTAGACCTCCAGTGGGAGGATGCAGAGGAGCAAAGTAGGGAATCTACTGATTCCCATGCACTCAGGTAGCCCACCAGTCCCCCAGTCCCCTCAAGCAGCGGTCCCAGCCACCATTTACTCCTGCACTACACCACCCCAGCCACAACTGCCTTGTGCAGACCAGGTCCTCCTGCATGGCCCGCAGGCTAAGCAGACCCAGAGATAGAAAAAGAAAATGATCTCAAAATTCATATGGAACAGCAGAAGGCCTCAGATATCCAAGCACATCCTTAGCAAAAGAAACACCTATGGAGGCATCACCATACTGACCTAAAGCTATATTACAAAGCTCTAGTAACAAAAACGACATGGTACTGGCATTAAAATAGGATTATACACCAATGGAACAGAATAGAGGACCCAGACTTTGGATCAGGTAACTACAGCTACTTGATATTCAACAAAGGCCCTAACAATATAGACTGGAAAAAAGACAGAATCTTCAACAAATGGTGCTGAACAAACTGGATAACCATATGCAGGAAAATGAAACTAGATCCATATATCTCGCCATGCACAAAAACTAAGTCCAAATGGATCAAAGACCTCAATATAAGACCAGAAACTCTTCTACTACTGGAAGAAAAAATAGGAGGAACATGACACAATATAGGAGTGGGAAATGACTTCCTAAACAAAAGCCCAGTAGCTCAGGAAATTAAACCATCACTTAGCCATTGGGATCTCATGAAGCTGAAAAGTTTTTTTCACAGACAAACACAATTAGCAGAGCCAATAGATTACCCACAGAATGGGAGAAAATTTTTGCTGGCTATACAACTGACAGAGACCTAATTTCTAGAATCTACAAATCTAGACTCTAGAATCTACTCAAAAACTTAAACAATAAAAAGTCAAACAACCCACTCGCAAAATGGATCAGAGAACTGAACAGGGAGTCTCAGAGGAAGAAATACAAATGGCAAACACACACTTAAGAAAATCCTTTAGATAGTCCCACTAGAAGGGTACCCCAGTGGCCATACCCAATGGCCCCACACATCTGGAAGAAGCCAGACTGGTCATTGCTCCAACTCCCTAACTGAAGTTAGGATTACCTCTTCAGAAGGGGGAATGAGATACAAATTGGCTAGGCAGTTGAGGGTAACAACCCCCATCCAAGTGAACAATTTTTTTTTCTCTTCTCCTGGCTAAATCAGGAAATGTCCATGAGTTTGTAAGGGAGAGCCTGGCTTTTCCTTATCTTTTTTCCCTAAGAGAATTCTTCTTTTCTGGAAACCTGAACATTGCTCCTTCCCTAGAAACCGGTGAGTCTGCTTTGTCCTTGTGTGTCCCTCCCCAGAGGAGTTTCCTTTCTGTTAGCCTCATCCCATTGTAGTTACCAGGCATTCCCCCCATTTCTGGAGACCCACCCCTGCTTTACAGGAGCTCTGCCTTCCTTCCTTCCCTTAAGTTCTTAACAAAATCTTTCTAAACTTGAAAAGAAAGAAGGACTAGTTGGAAAGAAAAAGGAGTTCTGCAGAAACGGAATGGAGAGGAGGGGAAAAGAAAATAATAGGATGGGATTATGATCAAAACACATTATGGATATGTACAAATATTGTCAATAAAAATTTTAAAAAACTAAATAAGTGACTACAACATTGGTGACTTCAAACAACTGAAATTTAGTCTCGTAGTCTGAAACCAGAAGTACAAAGTCAAGGTGCTGGCTGGGCTGTTCCTGCACGTTTCTTATAAGAATATTTGTCATTAAATTTAGGGCTCGCTTGGGTGATCCAGGATGATCTCATCTTAAAATTCTTAATTCCATGTGCAAAAACTTAGTTTTTCCAAATAAAGTGCTTCTATAAAGCTCCTTGGACTTAGAAGTGGACATATCTCTTGGGGAGGAGACATCATTGGACTAATTACACAAGCCATGTGTTCTCCATCAAGTGATTCATTCCTTCCGTCACAGCATGGGAGTAGCCATAGAAAATACATAAATGAACGAGGGTGAGCATGCCTCACTAAAGCTTTCTGGACTGGCTTTTGCTCATGAGCTTGTTGACTCCTGATAGTGATGTGGGAATTGAGTGCAATGGAGTCTTTCTTGGCTCTTGGTTGGGCTTTGACCCAGGAGTTAGGGTGCCAGACTATCACGGTCACACAAAATTTCCTGAGTCAGTGACCTCTAGGTTCTTGTCTTATGAATTCAAAGAATGAAATCCAGCCTGGCATGGTGGCGCACGCTTTTAATCCCACCCCTCGGGAAGCAGAGGTAGGAGGATCGCCATGAGTTCAAGGCCACCCTGAGACTCCATAGTGAATTCCAGGTCAGCCTGAGCTAGAGTGAGACTCTACCTCGAAAAACCAAAAAATAAAAATAAAAATAAAAAAAATCCATAGACAATAGAGGACAAAATCTAGAATGATTTTATAATAGAAATTACAGAGATTTGAGCCAGGTGCAGTAGTACATGCCTTTAATCCCAGTGTGTATGTATGTGTATGGTGTGTGTGTTCACGGGCACATGTGTGCCATGGTGCACATGTGGGTGTCAGAGGACAACCTCAGAGCCATTCTCCTCTCTTTCCAATTGGTTTGAAACAAGGTCTTTCTTATTGCTTGCCACTGTGAATGTCAGTTTAGCTACTCCATGAGGCTTGGGATTCTCTTGATTCTGCCCCCCCATTGCCACAGGTACATTGGAATCACAGATTTTTGTGCTACTTATTTCCAGCATTATGTGGATTCTGGGAATTGAACTCTGGTAATCAGGCTTGCACAGCAAGTGTTTTTAACTATTGAGCCATCTCCCTAGCCCCAAAATGTAATTTTTCTCAAGGTAAATTTATGTAAGCCACACAGACAAGTACTGAAAAAAACAAAAAGCTTCAAAAACATGAAGACATTTTGCTATACAGCCAGAGCTACAGTATATGGGACATTTTGAAGTCAGAGAAGAAAATAATCAGCTGGTTCATTTCTGAGAAGGAGAACCAAGACATTGCTAGGAGGATTATTTTCTTATTTGAAACCACAGTGTATATAAATAGCCCTTTCCATCATGCAAAGGTTTGGGTGGTTGAACATGTTAATTATAACTATTTTTTATTTATCCTTTACAGTTTATAAAGTTGTGACAAGATACATCATGACATTTGAGCCACCCAACATCTCTGGGGTAGAGAGGGCAGATATTCTACCTGAGGTGAAGAGAAATGACATTTTCAAGGTCACCCAGACAGCAGCCATCTGTTACAGATGCACATTCTGGAGTCCTGGTTCTAATTCATAGACTATTTTCTCCTTAGCCTCTCTGAAGTTGGATCAGAAAGCTGTGACCATGTGTGGCCCTTGTAGTCAGGGTGGTCAGCTTGACCAGGAAGATAAAAATGAGATTAATGAGGTTCTTAACTAGGCAGCCAGGGTGGCCTTCCAGCTGTCCTTGGGAGGCAGGTGGCCAGAGGGAAAATGTAGACTTTAGAGCAAAAGCAGAACATTACATGGGAACAGACGAGAAGGAAAACTTGGACCCAGAGCAACATTGCAGAAATTATGGAGTACAGTGATAGAGTAGCAATGTCATGAATGTACAGAGCAGTGGGTGCCAAAGTTGCCAGGGCATTAGGGACTTTGCAGAGCCTGATTGCAACAAAACTTATCCAGCTCCAATTTTGAGACTTAGGCTTAAAACTAAGTCTTCTGATACAGCCAAGCTGAGCTGGGGACATAAGGACCCCATCCTCTCCCCAGGTTAAGACATCTGAGAATGTCCATCAAATAATCCAGAGAGCAGAAACAGCAGAAAATAACTATAGATATTTTGGTTGTTAGGGAAATGTTGGCAATATGACAAATTATATTTTTAAAGAACAGCAAAGGGAGCCAGGCATGGTGGCTCACTCCTTTAATGCCAGCATCCAGAAAAATGAGGTAAGAGGTTTGCCATGAGTTCAAAGCCAGGCTAGGCTGCCAGTGAATTCCAGGTCAGCCTGGCTTAGAATAAAACTCTAACACATTATATTGATATTAAATAATTACATATCCTATTGTAACTAATAGCATTATACATTAGTATAAATGTAAATGTTAAAAAGTAGAATCCAGACTATGCAAGCATGAGTACCTGAGTTAGATCCCCAGAATCCTTGTAAAATGCTGGGCATGGCAGCATTTGCCTATAATCCCAGAGCTGGGAAGGCGGAGACAGGTGGATCCCTAAAGTTCACTGGCCAGCCAATCTAGCCTATTTGGTTAGTTCCAGGCCAATGAGACACACTATCTCAAAAAGATATGGATGGGGCTAGAGAGATGGCTTAGCAGTTAAGGTACTTGCCTTCAAAGCCTAAGGACCCAGGTTCAATTCCCCAGGACCCACAGAAGCCAGATGCGCAAAGTGGTGCATGCATCTGGAGTTTATTTACAATGGCGAGAGGCCCTGGTGTGCCCAGTCCTTTTCTCTCTCTTAAATAAATAAATATTTATTTACAAAAGATGTGCATGGTATGCCTGAGGATGACACCAAAGGTTGTCCTCTAACCTCTATATGCATGTGCACACATGTGTACCCACATACAGGCAAACATGTAAACACACACATATATGACAAAAAAGAAATACACACAAGGTGTCAAAAGAAGGGCCAAGAGTGAAGGAGGGCTATAACAAAGTGGTACACTGCTTGGTTAGTGTGTAGAAGACCCTAGGCTTGATCCCCAGGATGGCCCCTCCCCCCCAAAGTAAAACTTTATCAATAACCGAAGATAGATAACAGGAGAGCCCAAAGTAGCCTGGAAGATCATGCAAGGATTCTCTGAGGAAATGGCATAGAATTTCAGATATGAAGGATAAACTGGATTCACAAAGAAAAAGGGGAAGAAAGACCAAAGACAGCATCCCAGCATAACACTACTTCAAAAAATAATTATTGAGAACCTAATATGTGTCAAATATCCTGGGATCTAAGATAGTGTAGTAAACTAAACATATGCAATGTCTGCCTTCAAGTTCATATCCCAAAAGAGACTAAGAAAATTTGAAAACAAGGAGCTGGGGAGGTGGCTCAGTGGTTAAAGACATTTCTTTTTTAAAAAAATTTTTTGTCTATTTTTATTTATTTATTTGAGAGTGACAGACAGAGAGAGAAAGAGGCAGATAGATATAGAGAGAATGGGCACGCCAGGGCCTCCAGCCACTGCACACGAACTCCAGATGCATGGTCCACCTTGTGCATCTGGCTTATGTGGGTCCTGGGGAATCGAGCCTCAAACCGGGATCCTTAGGCTTCACAGGCAAGTACTTAACTGCTAAACCATCTCTCCAACCCTAAATACATTTCTGACAAAGCCTGCAGGCCTGGGTTCAGTTCTCCAGAATCCACATAAAGCCAGACATACAAAATAGCACATGCATCTGGAGTTCGTGTGCAGTGGCAAAAGGCTGCCATACCCACTCTTTCTTTCTCTTTCTCTCTCTCTCAAATAAAATAAATAAATAAAAATCAATGAGTAGGAAATCATGTGATAGTAATGATATTGTAATAGTAATGATATTGTAATAGATAGTAATGATATTTCAGTTCTCTTCAACTCAATCTATTGACATGCTAATCCATAATCCAGGAGGATTTCTTTGGTGTGGTATGTATATATCATGTATGTAGATGTGTGTGTAGATATTCTTGCACTGCGTACATACATGCGAGCCTCGAAGACAATGTTGGGTGTCTTCTTCTGTCCCTTTTCTGCATTGTCTCCTTGAGATCAAGTCTCTCACTGAAGCTGGAGCTGCCTCTTCCCATCAGACTGGCCGACCATTGAGCCTCAGCAATTCCCCTGTCTCTGCCTGCCACAGAACTAGGGTTATGGTCTAAATTCTAAGCCATATTCTGCCAGGGTGCTTCACACAGAGTAGTATTGGCATAAGCTGCATTAACATAACAGATGGAAATTACATAACTGCATAATGAAACAGAATGGACTTCATAAGGAAACCTACCTTTGGCATATGAAGAAGTTGTCACTGTAATGTAGCAAGAGAAAGGATGATGGTTCCTTGTGCTCGTTTTTTGTTCTGTTTTTCTTTTTTTAAATTTTTTTTGGTTTACTTTTATTTATTTATTTGAGAGCGACAGACAGAGAGAGAAAGAGGCAGAGAGAGAGAGAGAGAGAGAGAGAGAGAATGGGCGCGCCAGGGCCTCTAGCCACTGCAAATGAACTCCAGATGCGTGCGCCTCCTTGTGCATCTGGCTAACATGGGTCCTGGGGACTCGAGCCTCGAACCGGAGTCCTTAGGCTTCACAGGCAAGCGCTTAACCACTAAGCCATCTCTCTAGGCCTGTTTTGGTTTCCGAGGTAGGGTCTCACTCTAGCCCAGGCTGACCTGGAATTCACTATGTAGTCTCAGGGTGGCCTTGAACTCACGGCGATCCTCCTACCTCTGCCTCCCGAGTGCTGGGATTAAAGGCGTGTGCCACCATGCTCGGCTTTTTGTTTGTTTGTTTATTTGTTTTCTGGAGTCTCTCTGTAGCCCTAGCTTTAGCTGTACCTATAGCGGAGGCAGGAGAATCTCAAATACCAGATCCTCCTGCCTCTGCTTTCCAGGTGCTGGGATTACAACCATGTGTTGCATCACCCAAGAAAGATGCTTTCAACAAATACTGTCAGGTCAATTGAATATTCGTATGGAAATCAATGCATAAAAGATAGTTCTTATGCAAACTAAAGCAATAATACTCTAGAAAATTACATGGGAGAATTTTATCTGCACTTGAGGTGGAGCAAGATTTCCTAAATTGGAACACTGACCACAAAGAGAATGACAATAGTCAGTGGTCATGGAGTTTATGCACTTGTTAGTACTCTGTAGTTGGTTTTCGTTTGCTTGTTTGTTTGTTTGTTTGAGGAAGGGTCTCATGCTAGCCCAGGCTGACCTGGAATTCATTCTATAGTTCCAGTCTGACCTCAAACTCATGGTGATCTTTCTACCTCTGCCTCCCAAATGCTAGGATTAAAGGCATGCGCCAGGCTGGAGAAGATGGCTTAGCAGTTAATAAGGCATTTGCCTGCAAAGCCAAAGGACCCTGGTTTGATTCCCCAGGACCCACGTAAGCCAGATGCACAAGGAGGCGTACACATCTGGAGTTCGTTTGCAGTGGCTGGAGGCCCTGGCGTGCCCTCTCTCTTTTCTTCTTTCTCTTCTTTCTCTCTCTCTCTCTCTCTCTCTCTCTTTCCCTACCTCTTTCTCTCTCTCAAATAAATAAATAAATAAAATATATTAAAAGCATGCACCACCAAGCCCAGCTGTGTAGTTGTGATTTTTGCATATAACCTATGTGTATCCTCCAATATACTGTTGATCATCTCTAGATTACTTAAAATAACTAACATAGAAGGTTTGGAAGAGAGGAAGGGGTGAGAGGAGGGTTAATGAAAATTAAAGATGTTATGAATAAGCCATATGGAAACCTTCTTCTTGACTAGATAAATAACATATATGTTTAAAAAAAAAACAGAGAGTTTGGGAAGAAGTACACTGTAGGCATAGATAATGCTGAGCTAAGAAGCCATAGAGAGTAATTATAAAATTTCAGTGCCAGGAGTCGGATACTTTCCAGCAAATTGTTGGTCAGGGAGGCCTCTGATTTTCCCAAAACATTGTGGGCTATTGCTGAGGCATTTGGTTGCCTGCCAGGACTAGATGGGAAGACCTAGTGCTGAAGACTCCACATACTTGGGCTGTAGGACACTGAGAAATCAATCTGGAGCTAGGCTGGAAAGCTCCACCCTGTTGACTCTCAGGATGCTAGAAGTTGCTGTGCAGCCTGTTGGGGAAGAAAAGTCATGAACAGTCTTACTTAGCAGTGCACCCTGCAAGCTTCATGGCTAGTCAGCCACACCAAATGTGTCAACTGGTGCAATGGTGGCATGTCTGCTATGGGGGACACCATAGGACTTGAGACCTGCTCCATGGGAGGAAATTCTTGCCTGCTACTGAAAATCTGATGAAAAACCTTTGGCTTGGGAGATCATAAGCCTTAGAGGGGAAACTACTATTGTTTTTCTGGCTAAATAGATATATTATGTCCACCAAACTGCCCTCTAAATACTTCTGGTTATGCCCAAATATTAATGCTACTGTCACTTTTGGTTAGAGAAGCTTCTCTTTTCAGATGGCAGTGACCACTGAGCTGACTCAAAATTCACCAAAGTTCTGAGAAGAGACAGTAGTATGTTCAGCACCAAGTGAGACATCTCTACCACATCCTCCAATGCTCAGGGACCATTGCGGAAGAAAGAATGTCACAGCACAAAGAAGGGGAGGGGACTATTGCTTTCCAATAGTCTTCCAGACACAAAGTGGCTTCAGTATTCATGATCTCACAGGGGCTGACGCTTCCTACACCAGACCTACAAAATAGGAGGGAAAACATGATGACATCAAAATAGAAGAGAGACTAGTTGGAAAGAAGAAGAGACTCAGTGAAACGCCAATTCTAAAAGGGGAAAGGGGGGTTGGGGAAGGATTATGATCACGATATATTGTCTATATGTATAGAAGCTGTCCATGAAAAGTTAAAAAATAACTAATGCAATGAAGATATTTGTGATCAGTAGTATCACTGTGTTGTACATGACAAATAGCTTGCACGTGCTCAATATGGGAACAATTTTTAAAAGGTATTATCTAGCTGAGATTGAATCTATAATTGTAGAAACTACAAAGTCAGCAGTACTAATAAGTGAAACCTCACTAAGATTTCAAACTTCTGCTTCTTCAGAGATAACATTGCTTAAAGCTTTTAAACATATTTATTTCATTTAACTGTGTGTGTGTCTTATGGGTGTATGTGTATGTATGGGTGCATGTGGAAGTCATGAGGTTTGTCTACGCTCTCTCTTCTTTGAGGCAGGGTCTCTTGCCACTGCAAAGGAGTCCAGCCCATAAGTGGCTTTATGTGGGTGCTGGGTAATACAACTCACGCTAGCAAGCTTTGCAAGCAAGAGCCTTTAACCACTGAGATATTGCCCCAACCCTTAGAGATACCATTTAAAAAGATGAGAGGGGGCTGGAGAGATGGCTTAGCAATTAAGGCACTTGTCTATGAAGCCTCAGGATTCATGTTCCACTCTCCAGGACCCACGTAAGCCAGACACACAGATGCAAGCATGCAAGTTCGCACATGTACACAAGATGGCACACATGTCTGCAGTTTGATTGCAGTGGCTGGAGGCCCTAGTGGTGGCTCACACCAGCACTCATGAGGTTGAGGCAGGAGGACTGAGTTTGAGTTCAAGTTAAGTAGAATGAGTTTAAGGCAGTCTGGGCTATGTAGTGAGTTCTGGGCTCTAGCCAGGACAGTGTGATTATACAGTAAAACCTTGTTCTCAAAAAAATTCTCCACCAAAAGAATTTGTAAATTATTTTCTATGACTTAGCTATATAATTACCTTGACTCTAAAGTCACAGAGGACAGTCAGTATTTATAATTACTACAGAATGAGACCCTGTTTAAAAAAAGAAGTTTACAATTTGGCTGGGAGTGGTGGATCACATCTATAATCCCATCACATGGGAGGCTGCCATGAGTTTGAGACTAGTCCAAGCTATGTAAGTGGCAGAACAGCCTGAAGTACAGAAAAAGACCCTGTCACAAAAGACCAAAAAATATATATAATTTAACTTTCATTATGACTCAGTTGGATGATATTGAGATATAACTGAAGAAAATTTATTTGGCACATTGACTAATGAAAGCAAAGCTACAATGTGGTAACAATACTTTCATCCCTAGGCCCACAGGAGCCCTAGTCCTAAATCTCAATTGCTTAAAGCATCAAAAGTTTGTTTCTGGGCTGGAGAGATGGCTTAGCGGTTAAGCGCTTGCCTGTGAAGCCTAAGGAGCCCGGTTCGAGGCTCGACTCCCCAGGACCCACGTTAGCCAGATGCACAAGGGGGCGCACGCGTCTGGAGTTTGTTTGCAGAGGCTGGAGGGCCTGGCGCACCCATTCTCTCTCTGTCGCTCTATCTGCCTCTCTCTCTCTGTCATTCGCAAATAAATAAATAGAAATGAACAAAAAAAGTTTGTTTCTAACACTTACCTAATTAAATGCTTGGCAGGTGACTTTTCACGACAGGTCTGGGCCCCTGGATCTTTCTAATTGCTTTCCTTACCTGTAGGCCTTTGAGTTCCTCCGGGTCTTACCCACAGAATAGAGAAGGTACCCTTTCTTTTACCTGCCTTGACTGTAAGGTGACACATCTATTCTACTCAAACAATAAAAATGTGTCTCTTGGTCCTGTTAAATATAAGGAAACTGGGAAGTGTTGTAAGCTTTGTGCTGAGGATAGCAAACATGCTTCCTGAGACCGCAGGCATTTCTGATACCTGAGGAACCCAAGACCAGCCACAAGGTGAACATAGACATTCTTAGCAAAGAGCTGCCAAGAAATAGAATTCTAACAGATTTACACAATGGCACCTTACTCAGGAATCCTGCTGCATTCAAATATATGAAAAGAAACACCCTTGAGGCAGGGTAGTGAGGGAAGGGGGAACATGACCATAGTACAATGATATATGTATATGAAAATATCATAGATGAAACCGATTACCTTGTAAGCTTGCTTAAAAAAGAAGTTTTTAGGCCGGGCATAGTGGCATACACATTTAATCCTAGCACTTGGGAGGTAGAGGAAAGAGGATCACTGTGAGTTCCAGATCACCCTGAGACTACAGAGTGAATTCCAGGTCAGCCTGAGCTAGAGTGAGACCCTACCTCGAAAAACTGAAAAAAAAAAAAAAATAGGTGAAGAAAGCATCCTTGAATGAGAGATTTTCAGACTGGGGAGATGGCTCAGGGGGTAAACTGCTTGCCATGCAAGCATCAGGACACAAGTTCCACCCCCAGTACCTTCATAAAAGCTGGGCATGGAAACATGCAACTATAATCCCAGCACTGGGAAGGCAGAGACAGAAGCATCTCGAGTACTTGCTGGCTAGCTAGTCTAGCCAACTTGGTGAGCTCTAGGTTCGGTATGAGAGCCTGCCTCAGAAAATAAAGTGGAAGTGACCGAGGAAGACACCCAATACGGACCTCTGGCATGAGCACCTACACAGACACGTGCACCCACACACATTCATGCATGCACACCACACACACAACAAAAATAATCAGAGTTTTGCAAGAGCGATCAATAAGAAAAACTGAGATTGAAAACATATCACCATTAGATATTTGAAGCAGGCCAGGGGAAGTTGGTGAGTCAGGAGATACTGGACAGGTCAGTGAGACCCCAAGGAGAGACAGAGAAAGCAGAGAGCTCGAGGAGGTATTTTCTGTTCTTTTGCCCTCAGCCTTACGAGTAAAGTGGGGCAAGCACACAGTACGTATATCCCCAAAAAGCATTTCATTCTCACAGGAAAGGCTGATGTCTATAGCGACCTCTGAGACAATGAAAAATGAACCTAACACTATTAATATTATAATGTGGGAAAACATGTTAGGAAACAGTAATTACTTAAAGGAACTGCCTGCAATTATTCAAAATGGCCATGATTTTACTTTAGGAGCATTTGGAAGAAGGCGACGGTGTCTTTGCCAGAATCCCTCACCACAGCCCCCTCACCCCCGAAATAAAACCATGAGGTCAGGAGGTAAAGAATGTGAGTTATTTTAAGATGCTTAATTTTAGTCTTCTCATTTAAGAGAGCTTCTTGGAATAATGCACACCTGCAATTTTTTATGTGGACTTTGCTTCAAGTCACTGCAGATAATAACATATTTACATTGTCCTACTGTCTGGCCTGGAAGGAATCTCATACTTGAAATGGCAGGTTTTGTTCTTCTGGTCCCTGGTGCACAGGACATGGGCAGAGCAGTGGTCGAATGTGTTGCCTAGCCTGTTCTCTCAGGCCCCTACTATATCAAAAGCTGCTGAAACCCACGGTGTGTTGGTTATATAAAGTTAGCCTGCTGAAACTAAGACCCACCATTCGTTCAGGATTCATAAGAAGGTAATGGTCTATTCCTGTTTGATGTAATAGTCTGCTCTTAGTGTTACAGGTTGGATGAAAGCCCTTCAGCCTGTAAGAATGTGAAGACCCATGTTCTGTCCATAGTGTGGCATTGCCATCTGCATAGCCAAATTGGGGTAACTGTGAGTTCTAGCTGGTAGAGAGTGTATTTCACCATCTGAGTCACATGAGGAACACTTTATTTTCATCTACAGTGAAAGACAGCAAAATGCAGAACAAAAAAGATATGAAAAATGTTGTTTGATACAGAAAGAAATGTGAACAAGTTCAAAGTCCTGGACATAAATAAACTACAGCCACGTGATTACCACCATTAAATTATTATCACCGTTAAAAGTAAGCCAAGCCAGGCATGGTGGCGCACACCTTAAATCGCAGTAAGTTCAAGGCCACTCTGAAAATACGTAGTGAATTCCAGGTCAGCCTGAGCTAGAGTGAGACCAAGCCTCAAAAAAAAAAAAAAAAAAAAAAAAAAAGTAAGCCAAGTTCTCTACCAGGGGACAGATGAAAGATGCCCCGAGGAAAAGATCCAACCACTGAAGGCTCAAGATAGCAAGAATGCAAATTCTTTTGAAAGGAGAAGGCCTGAAGGGAGCTTGTTTCCCAGCTAGCAGCAGAGCTTGGCATCAACATCCACATGGTACTGGTTTTGGAATCATGAAAAATATAAGGTCATGGAGTATTTAACCAGGGTGCCACAGAGCCACTGAGACTAAGTAATGTGAGGCAGGCTTGGATTTCCTATACAGAGGCCACTGCATGAAGCCATAAATGTAAATCCTAAATTACAGTGGAGACCCCAGAGTGTTAAAGATGCCAGGATCAGGGGACATCTGCCAAAAATGTGGCGACTCGGAGAGGATCCAGCCCACAAAAGAGGTTGTAAATGCTACAGATAGCTGAGCTGGAAGAGTGGGGCCACCCAAGCCTTTTGGGACCTGGCAGGGTTTTGGTGTTTGTCTTGCTGGGTTTTGGCTTTGTATCGATCCCATCTCTCCTCACTATGCCCCTATTCCTCCCTCTTGGAATGCGAATGTTTATTCTTTGCCATTGTATATTGGAAGTATGTAATTTGTGCTTTGATTTTACAGGGCTCACAATTAAAAAACTGTCTTGATGGGCTGGAGAGATGGCTTAGTAGTTAAGGTGCATGCCTGGGAAGCCTAAGGACCCAGGTTTGATTCTCTAGGTCCCATGTAAGCCAGATGCACATAGTGGCACATGTCTGGAGTTCATTTGCAGTGGCTAGAAGCCCTGGTGTGCCCATTCTCACTCTCTCTCCCTCTGACTGTAATAAGTAAACAAAAATAAAATCTTTTAAAAAAACTGTCTTGAGTCTGAAATGAAACTTTGGACTTTTAAAAAGTGAGAACTTTTAATATTGGACTGAGTACATTTTGCATCCTGAGATGTGTGTGGAGCCTATAGGGGTCGGGGTAGAATGTGCGCATTTGAATGTAAAAGGTCCTTCATAGGCTCATGTGTTTGAATACTTAATCCCTAGCTGCTGGCACTGTTTTAGAAGGTTGTGGAAACTTTCAGAGGTATACCTTGCTGGAGGAAGTGTGTCACTGGGGGCAGGCTTTAAGGTAATGGAGTTTGGCTCCAAGTCCTTCTTTGCTTTCTTACTCTGGTAAGATGTGATATGGGCTTTCTGCTCCAGGTTGCCATGCCTTCACTGACATGAAGAAACTTCTCCAAACGGTAAGACACATTGAACCCTTTCCTTCCATAAGCTGCTTCTGGTCATATGTTTTGTTTCAGTAACTAGAAAGTAACTCATACAGTATCTATTCAAGCCCTACTACTCATCAATAGTACTGAACTCTATGGAACAATATTCAGCAAAAGGTAAAAGTACTGATGCCCAAAACAACAGAGATGCATCTGAAAATCATTCAGTCAAGTGAAAGAAACCAGACATATAATATGACATATGATATCATTTATATAAAAGGCAAACTATACCATAGTGATAAAAAGCAGATCAGTGGTTTCCTACGACCAAGAGCAGACACAGCAATGACTAAATTAAAGAAGGAATCTTGGGGACCCAGGGAATGCTCTGTAGTATTTTTTTTATCAAAGTGGTGATTTCATGGATATATACTACAATAATTCACTGAGTTTTATATATATATATATATATATATATATATATATATATATACACACACACACACACACACACACACACACACACACACATATATATATATATATTTGTTTGTTTGTTTGTTTTCCTTTTTCAAGGTAGGGTCTCACTCTAGCCCAGGCTGACCTGGAATTCACTATGAAGTCTCAGGGTGGCCTTGAACTCATGGCAATCCTCCTGCCTCTGCCTCCCAAGTGCTGGGATAAAAGGCGTGCACCACCACGCCTGGCTGAGTTGTATATTTTAAATGGTTGCTACTCACAGTACCTAAATTGTTCATCAATGAATTTTATAATAAAAAATTGGAAGGTATTTCTCATATCACTCTTCATAGGTGAAATCTATATCTCACTTGGTAACAACTTTAACTCAGATTCTGGTTCTGCCTTCTGAAACTATGCCCATAAAAGCACAGACAACAAGCTGAAGAGGTCACTCAGCACTTAAAGGCGCTTGTTTGCAAAACCTGATGGCCTAGGGTTGATTGCCCAGTACCTATGTAAAGCCAGATGCACAAAGTGGCACACGTGTCTGGAGTTTGTTTGCAATGGCAGGAGGCCCTAGCATGCCTATTCACTCTCTCTCTCTCCTTCCAAATAAACAACCAATAAAATATATTTTTAAAAGCACAAAGAATATTTTTATTGCTACTAGGGTCCCCAAACAGTTTAAGAGAGCCAGCTATTGCCTCTGAATAGTTTTTTTTCTATATTATATTCTTTATAGTCTTCCAATCTTCAGCCTCCCTGTTTTTTTTTTTTTTTCTTCTTCTTCTTTTTAGATATTCTTAAGTCTTCTGCTCTTTAACCTTCCTGTTTCACCATCTTTGGACAAAGTTTCTTAACAGTCCTTTCAAAATGAATCATCTGGGGAGTGAGGGAATGGGTTAGTGGATTAAGCACTTGCCGTGCAAGCTTGAATACCAGGCTTGGAACCTTAACATCCATGGCACCTCGGGCAGGTTTTTATAATCCAGCCATGTCTATAGGTGAAAAGGGAGGTGGAAGTGGGAGAATCCACCAGAATCCTGGGGGTCAGCTAGCCTGGCTAAAAAGCAGTGGTGAACAATGTAAGACCATGCCTCAAATGACACCCGAAAGTTGTCCCCTGATCTCCACAAGCATGCATGGGGCACCTGAAAACACATAATACACACACACACACACACACACACACACACACACAATAAATAAAAGAATCATCCAAAATTGAAAGCAACTCTGTTGTGTTAGACTCTTAAGTGTTGTTCAGGAGGCAGTAAGAGCAGGGGATCAGGTATAGGGCAATTTGACGTCTCTACATCTGCCAGTAACTTACTTTATTTTTTAAATATTTTATTTATTTATTTATTTGAGAGAGAGAGAAACAAGGAAAGAGAGAATGGGTGTGCCAGAGACTCCAGCCACTGCAAATGAACTCCAGATGCATGCACCACCTTGTGCATCTGGCTTACATGGGTCCTGGAATCAACCTAGGTCCTTTGGCTTTGCAGGCAAATGCCTTAACCACCAAGCCATCTCACCAGCCCCAACTGTTTTATTTTAATTCCAAGCAAATCAGTTATTTTCAATTTCTTGGTATAATGAAGAAGTTGGAGTTATTTGGCTTAAGGTTTTACTCATTTTTGGAACCCAGAACTGAAAGTGTGGATTAGAAACTTTGGAGAAATTTTCTCAGTTGGGAAATATAAATCAGTTGAAATATGCTTTTTATAAGGGAAGCTTAAAATGGTTCTTGCATCTTGAGAAGAATTGTTCAGCTTTGTATGTACCAGATTTGTACTTAGAGAAGTACACATTTTTCCATTTGCATATGCATCAAACCTCTTAACTTTTGACGCTGGAGATTTTCCCAGTCGAAGCTCATAAGAACAGATGCTACACTTAATCTTGGCTAAAAGACCAAGGTGCAGTCCTGTCACGTGCTTTAGACCATGACCTGCTATGCAGTCTCTGTGAGTTAGAAAAATTCAAAACATATGGCAGCTCCAATGTTAGGTTAGGGAAAATAAAATATTTAAAAATTTCAGAGCTTAGAGGATGCTATGCTGTATGCATTTTTTACGTGATTTGTTTTTATGAATTGTACATGTTGGGAAAGATGCCACTTGAGAGTGAAGTCAAAAAAAAATCATTTTTTACACTTTAAGTCCACCCCAGGTAACAGTAAATATTTCAAATAGGCATGGCGACAGCTCATTTGCTCGCTTTGCCTCTACTGAGGCAGCAGGTGTCTCCTATGCAAGGCTCCTGGCTTTGGAAGACTCAGTGAAGAGAAGCTTCTCGCTCATTGTTAGGGCCTCTCACCTCGCTTTCCAAGTCTGCTGCTTCCAGGACAGGCAAGCACCTTCCTTATGGCTTAGTACCTCAGCACTGAGCTGCCGTTATTCCCGACATGGCTGCTGCGGTGGAACAAAACTCTCAACCAAAAGCAGCTGATGGGAGAAAAGGATTCATTTTGGCTTACAGGCTCAAGGAGACGCTTCATCGTGGCAGGGGAAGGACGGGACAGGCTGGGCGTCACATCCAGCCACAGCAGCCATCAGAAAGCAGTGAGCTGCTGAGCACTGGCAAACTGGCTCGTAAGCCTCAAGGTCTGCCCCCCATTGACACACCCCACGCAGCAAGGTTCTGCCTCCCAAGTTGCCACCAGCTGGGGTGGCCATTTAATTCAGACCACCTCAGTGACCGTCTTTCCTGGAGAAAGTTATCTCACATCCTCAGCACTGGTGGGAGCCATGACCAGACAGAATTTCCAGAGAAAGTCTTCTAGTTTATTCCCTTCCTTTCTCTGGTGATTACTGATGCTGGCAGCTGTTGTGAGAAAGCCTATGTGTGTCTATTTCCCTTGTGCTGGTTTTAGACTCTGGGCAGATAAGGATAAAGCACTTCCAACTTTGCTCCAAGGATCACCCAAAATGTTAAAATCTCTGCTGTGACATACACTGTGCTTTCTCAACTCTGTGACAAAATTGAACATGAGATAACCCACGCTTAAGTGCATCCTAACTCAACATGCATCACAAATGAATAACTAGATGCCAGTCACAATAGTGTCACTCACTGCACGCTCCCTGTTCCTGGGAAGGATTGTAGGGAAATGTATTACCACTGCTCTTCTCAGCATTTCTTACTTGGTTATTCTATCCACGCCCCAATCTGATCTTGTTTCTAAGCAACATATACACAATATTAATTCATGATCTCATTACTGTAAGGTCCTGCCAAGTATTTTTTTATCTTGAGATAAAAGATGAAAGAAACAAAAATGTTTGTCTTTAAAGTCTGCTTTATTCTTTGATTCCTGACATTTCAATTTTTTTGAGGCAGCCTTCACACTAGCCCCCAGACTCATGGGGATCCTCCTACCTCAGCCTTCCAAATGTGGAGATTAGTGGCATGAGCCACCATGCCCAGTCCAAGAAGGGCACTGGATTTTTTTAAAATTTAATTTAATTTAACTGATACCGAAAGAAAAAGAGGCAGATGGAGAGAGATAGAGTGTATGAGAGTACCAGGGCCTTCAGCCACTGCAAATGAACTCTAGACACATGCACCATTTTATGCATCTGGTTTATGTGGGTTTTGGAGAATCAGACCTGGGTCCTTTGCCTTTGCAGGCAAGTGCCTTAACACTAAGCGATCTCTCCAGCCCTCTTTGGATTTTTTTTTGAGGCAGGTTCTGACTGTATCCCAGGCTGACCTAGAACTCACTCTAGAGCCCAGGTTACCCTTGAACTCATGGAGATCCTCCTACCTCACCCTTCCAATGGGTAATATTATAGGCATGAGCCACTGTGTCCAACATTTAAATATATATATAGTTCTCTCTGCCACTGTTTGGCTAAATGGATATATTATGCCACCAAATTGCCATATAACTACTCATGTTTATGCCCACATATTGATGCTACTTTCACTTTGGGTAGAGAAGCTTCTCTTTCAGATGGTGGTGACTACTGGGGAGACTCAAAACTCACCAAAGGGGTGAAGAGAGTGGCAATAGAGTGTTCCACACTAAGTGAGATATGTCTACCTCACCCTCCAAGCTCAGGGACCACTGCATAAGAGGTAGTGGAAAGAATGGAAGAGTCAAAGGGTGGGGATGAGTGCTTTGGAATGCTGCCCTAGACACAAAGTGGCCATTACATTCATAACCTCACAGTGGTTGATGCTACCTACCCAGGACCTGCATAATATGAAGGCAAAAAAAAAAATGATTACATCAAAATACAAGAGAGACGAATGGGAAAGAAGAAAGGGTTCAGCAGAGGGAGGACAAAGGAGGATGGTGGGATGGGATTATAATTAGGGTACATAGTATATATGTATAGAGGTTGTCAAAAAGTTTATGGGCTGGAGAGATGGCTTAGCGGTTAAGACATTTGCCTGCAAAGCCAAAAGATCCCGGTTTGACTCTCCAGGAGCCATGTAAGCCAGATGCACAAGGGGGCACATGCGTCTGGAGTTCGTTGCAGTGGCTGAAGGCCCTGGTGTGCCCATTCTCTCTCCCCCCCTCTCTCTCTCTCTCTCACAAACACACACTCTGAAATAAATAAAGTAAAAATAAAGTTAGAAAAAGTTTTAAAAATATTGCTTGATGACTTTTAAAAGTTCTTTCAGATCTTTTTACAGCTATGTGCTGTTTCATTAAGACAAAATAATATAAAATATTCTGTATGCTAGTCTTGATTATGCAGACTAGTAAGTTCTCCACCATTCAGGTATTAGCCATCTAAAGGAATCTGTTAATTCCTATTTAATTAGACTTTATGATAATGGCAAAAAAACCACTTCATTGTGCTTTTAAATAATTATTTCTGAAATTTCAGAACTATTGATCTCATGGATGTAATTGTAATATTTTAAGAAATAATGCACTTTACTTTTTGGGTAATAATAAAATGGTTGGCCTAGAGCTGAAGCTTTGTTAAGGTCTATGAGAAAGGAAGGTTGGAGTATTTTGGATGGTCCTGTTTGTGGCGACAGAAAAGCACCCTAGAAGTTTAGAAGTGGTGGCCAAGTCTTAACATCCAAGAGTAAGAGCTTTATTTAATGAGAAGTGATACATTACTCAAAACCGAAGATGCATTTTTGGATGGGGAAATAAGGAGGTCTGAAAATGGAGCATTCCAGGACCTGGCGATCCATCGCTTGGCACTCCACTAAGCTAGGCTGGGGGTGGTGAGTCAGTGTTCAGCCTCAGGGCTGCTGGCCTGATGTGTGAGGCGTCATCTGTGGGGAGAGGGCACACAGTGGAAGTCACGTGAGGTGTGAGGCGTCATCTGTGGGGAGAGGGCACACAGTGGAAGTCACGTGAGGTGTGAGGCGTCATCTGTGGGGAGAGGGCACACAGTGGAAGTCACGTGAGGTGTGAGGCGTCATCTGTGGGGAGAGGGCACACAGTGGAAGTCACGTGAGGTGTGAGGCGTCATCTGGGTGGAAGGACATGTAGCAGAAGTCACATGGGGTGTGAGGCGTCCTCTGTGGGGAGAGGGCACACAGCGGAAGTCACGTGAGGCGTTATCTGGGGGAAGGGCACGTAGCGGAGGTCACCGTGAGGGTGAGGCGTCATCTGGAGGGGAGGGCCCGCAGCAGAGGTCACGTGAGGGTGAGGCGTCATATGGGGGAGGGCACGCAGCAGAGGTCACGTGAGGATGAGGTGTCATATGGGGGAGGGCACGCAGCAGAGGTCACGTGAGGGTGAGGCGTCATCTGGGGGGCAGGGCATGCAGCAGAGGTCACGTGAGGATGAGGTGTCATATGGGGGAGGGCACGCAGCAGAGGTCACGTGAGGGTGAGGCGTCATCTGGGGGGCAGGGCATGCAGCAGAGGTCACGTGAGGGTGAGGCGTCATATGGGGGAGGGCACGCAGCAGAGGTCACGTGAGGGTGAGGTGTCATCTGGGGGAGGGCCCGCAGCAGAGATCACGTGAGGGTGAGGTGTCATCTGGGGGGCAGGGCACGGAGCAGAGGTCACGTGAGGGTGAGGCGTCATCTGGGGGGCACGCAGCAGAGTCACGTGAGGGTGAGGTGTCCTATGGGGGAGGGCTCACAGCAGAGGTCAGTGAGGGTGAGGTGTCATCTGGGGGGAGGGCAGCCTGCAGAAGAGGTCATGTGAGGGTGAGGGTGTCATATGGGGGGAGGCCGCAGCAGAGGTCACGTGAGGGTGAGGTGTCATCTGGGGGGAGGGCCCGCAGCAGAGGTCACTGTGAGGGTGAGGTTTGTCATATGGGGGGAGGCACGCAGCAGAGGTCACGTGAGGTGAGGTGTCATATGGGGGGAGGGCACACAGCAGAGGTCATGTGGAGGTTGAGGTGTCATATGGGGGGAGGGCAAGCAGCAGAGGTCATGTGAGGGTGAGGTGTCATCTGGGGGGAGGGCCCGACAGCAGAGGTCAAGTGAGGGTGAGGTTGTCATATGGGGGGAGGGCATGCAGCGAGGTCATGGTGAGGGGAGGTGTCATATGGGGGGAGGGCCCGCAGCAGAGGTCATGTGAGGGTGAGGTGTCTATGGGGGAGGGCATGCAGCAGAGGTATCGTGAGGGTGAGGTGTCATATGGGGGGAGGGCACTCAGCAGAGGTCACTGTGAGGGTTGAGGTGTCATATGGGGGAGGGCACTGCAGCAGAGGTCACTGTGAGGGTGAGGTGTCATCTGGGGGGAGGGCACCGCAGCAGAGGTCATGTGAGGGTGAGGTGTCATATGGGGGAGGGCACGCAGCAGAGTTCATGTGAGGGTGAGGTGTCATATGGGGGGAGAGCATGCAGCAGAGGTCATGTGAGGGTGAGGTGTCATCTGGGGGGGAGGGCACGCAGCAGAGATCATGTGAGGGTGAGGTGTCATTTGGGGGGAGGGCACACAGCAGAGGTCATGTGAGGGTGAGGTGTCATATGGGGGGAGGGCACGCAGCACAGGTCATGTGAGGGTGAGGCGTCATATGGGGGGGAGGGCACGCAGCAAGGTCACGGGAGGGTGAGGTGTCATGGGGGAGGGCATGCAGCAGAGGTCATGTGAAGGTGAGGTGTCATATGGGGGGAGGGCACTCAGCAGAGGTCATGTGAGGGTGAGGTGTCATATGGGGGAGGGCATGCAGCAGAGGTCACGTGAGGGTGAGGTATCATTTGGGGGGGAGGGCCCGCAGCAGAGGTCACGTGAGGATGAGGTGTCATATGGGGGAGGGCACGCAGCAGAGGTCATGTGAGGGTGAGGTGTCATATGGGGGGAGGGCACGCAGCAGAGGTCATGTGAGGGTGAGGTGTCATATGGGTGGAGGGCATGCAGCAGAGGTCATGTGAGGGTGAGGTGTCATCTGGGGGGGAGGGCACGCAGCCGAGGTCACGTGAGGGTGAGGTGTCATATGGGGGGAGGGCACGCAGCAAGGTCACGGGAGGGTGAGGTGTCATATGGGGGGAGGGCACGCAGCAAGGTCACGGGAGGGTGAGGTGTCATCTGCAGGGCAGGGCACGCAGCAAGGTCACGGGAGGGTGAGGTGTCATCTGCAGGGGAGGGCACGCAGCAAGGTCACGTGAGGGTGAGGCATCATCTGCGGGGCAGGGCACGCAGCGAGGTCACGTGACGTGAGGCACGCAGCGGACGTCACGTGACGTGAGGCGCAGTTGGCTAGGTGCACAGAGGGCGGCGCGGGTAGCAGGGCCTGCAGGCCAGGCGGCCCTCGGCACGTCAGGGCGCTGGCTCCTTTCAGAACCCCAAGACCTGAGGTGCTTCTCGCTCGGCTCCCGCCCGTTGCGCGTGCCCACGGCTGTGGCGTGTGGTCGCGAGGCTTGTGGGTCTGCGGTGAAGTGTGAGTGGCGTCTCGCTTCGGAGCCACCCTGGTGTCGGGGTGGAGGGCAGGCCACCCGGTTCCACCCGCCTTCAGGCCTCGTGCGCGCCGCCGGGATGGCGCACGTGGTCCTGTGCGTGGCCTTGCAAACTTGATCTCGTCCTGAGTGATGGTTGGTTATCCCAACCGGTGTTGGTCATGGCCTCGCTGACTGAACACGGCCAGCAAGTCTATCATATTTGGGTCTTCGGGGCTTTGGTTTGCTATTTTGAGACGGTGCCTCACATTTTAGTCCAGGCTGGCCTCCAACTCATGGAGATGGTCCTGCCTCAATTTCCCAAGTTTGGCTTAAGCCAGCACTTCACACCCGTGTTTGAGAGAGCGCCATAGACCTTAGTTCAGAAAAACAAGTTGAAAATGTTTGTTTAGGAATTTTTCTTTTGTATAGTAATTTTACATTAAAAAATAGCTTTAGGGCTGGAGCGATGGCTCCACAGTAACGACCTGAATTCTATTGCCCACATAAAGCTAGGTGCACAAAGTGGTGCATGTATCTGGAGTGTACCGTGGCTAGAGATACACCCATTCTCTCTCTCTCTCTCTGTCTCTCTCTTCTCTCTCTCCCCCCCCCCTCTCTCCTCTTCCACTCTCTCTTCCCCCTCTCCTTACAAATAAGTAAATAAAATATTTTAAAAAATAGTTCCAATTTGTTTTGTTGTACTATTTCCAAATTTTAGGATAAAAAAATCAGCCATATAAATGTTAGCCTTAAGATTTTCTACTAAAATTCTAAAGAGGCAAATCCATATAAATGTAATCTGGGGAATGCTTTAATTTATTGAAAGTTTTTTTAATGAAAAAGTACAGTACCATGAAGACAGGAGTATTTTTGTTACTTTTTGTAAAATAAGCATTTTCATTTATGGTTTTTCAAATAACTTTTCAAGTTTGAACATTGTTTGCATAAAATTCTTAAAAAACTCTGTTAGCATATTCTGAATGACTGCCTTCTGTCTCACCTTATTTGCCCTGTTATTCAAGGCTTCTATTTTCATATAGTCCTGTTGTTTTAGATATTCATAAAACCACACTTACTTGAGTAAAAGGACCACACAAAAATGGCAGTTCTATCCAAGCAGGGTGGTGGGGCGACCCTAATGAGTAAAACAATGAAAAAACACACAGCATTCTAGATCAGCAAGAAAAGTCAGTCCTAAGGTATTTTCAGGTTTACCCTCACTAGTACCATTTTCTCAAGGAGTGCACATGGCCAAAGAAGTGTCTACCCAATATCATTCTCACTTATATTTATCTCTTTATTAGCAAAGTTTCAACATCAGAACAAACTGTCTTGCTACGGAATTTGTTCATGTGGCTTTTTCCATTTTAATTTCTAAGGACAAATTTGCAGTGCATTGACTGTCATGGAAGAATTAGAAATATAATTTATATTTTATGATTTGTGGATCTGCTTTTATGTTTTGATTGATAAAATCCTTTCATGTTTCATAATTTAGAAAAAATTGGTATGTAGTGTTGAGATGCAGAAAGAAATAATTGAAATGAAAAAGGAGCAATGCATGCTTGTAGAAATGGTGACCTGTGCATTGAAGAATGTGTAAGAATTTGCCAGGTGCAGAGTGGAAGAAAAATACATTTAAAGTATTGGGATAGTGTGAAGAGAGTAATACACATGTGAAGAAACAAGAATGACCAGAGAATAATATAGTCATTATTGAGGCACTTCATTTATTTTTTGATATGGCCATACTCAACTGTTTGCCTGAGTTCTGGAGATTCAAATTGAGGTTGTTTCAGGTCCCCATGTGTGTACAGGAAGTTTATTTATCCACTGAGCCTACCTCCAGCCCAGTAACCTGTGTGTATTTTTTAAGGTTATACTCTTATATCCCCTTTACCCCACTCCCATTCCATTGAGGGCCCTCCTCACTGGGGTTATTGATATTCACTGTGGGATCATGAAGGCCTCAGTCAGTCCCTGTGGGTAGGGGGAATCTGTGCAATCTAGGCACTTTCAAGGAAGTCACAGGAGGAAAAGGTCAAAGAATTGTCTGTGGTTTTATGTTCCGGGATATTGTGGAAAATTAATTATTCCAGTTTACTTATTTAGAAATAGTCTTCTAGGACTGGAGAGATGGCTCAGCAGTTAAGGCACCTGCCTGCAAAGCCTAAGGATCAAGGTTTGATCCCCAGTGCCAGTGTAAAGTAAGATGCACAAGGTGGTGGTGCATGTGTCTTGAGTTTGCAGTGGCTAGAGGCCTTAGTTTGCCCATTCTCTCTCTCTGTGTCTCTCTTTTGCTCTATCTGCCTCTTCCTCTCTCTTCAATAAATAATAAAATATTTTTTAAAAGAAAAAAGCCATCTCTACCTTTGTAAATAAACTACTCTTTTTATAACTGAACAGATTTATGACAGCACCCAGTTTTCAACAATGCTGAAATCAAATGATTCTTTGTTTTCTGTGGATAATTGGTTCCTTAAAAATCCAGATGAAGCTGAAAAGTAAGTCTGCTTCCCAAAATGATTGTATATGTATGATGGTCGTTTTATGGCAACTGAGCAAAAATAAAGGGCCAGTAGGTTGATGTTTCAGTTAAATGTTTAGAAAACATGAAATTCAGATCTTTGTAGTTTAAAATAGTCTCTCTTATTTTTACTTGCCTCTCATTTCTGATTTCTCAAATTATTGTTGGCCAAAGTAAAAACTGAAGTAATGTTCAATAAATAGCTCAGGACAAGAAGTGATGATAATTCTTGGAAACAGAATGGCTTTGTGCCAATGGTCAAAGAAAAAAAAATTCAGTAAGGCCTGATATATGCCTGTTTATCTTCAGTAGAGAAGATTATGCTATGATTTGGGCTTTAGCAGCAAGAAGAATGATAGTACCTCTAGAAAAAAAGTGGAAATCCTGAGGGAGAGGTGAGTTTTGTGAGGAGGTGCAATAGTAGATCCAGATGTGTACCTGTAACTTATTATCTTCTTTCTTAGATTTTGTGACAGTTCCTGGGCAGAAAGAGTTAATATAGCAGGCCTGCCCTACTATCCTTAAAAAGACCTGCTTGAAGATTTGTCTGTGGCCAGAGTCTGAGAACTTAGATTTCAGGAAGTTCCCCTCCATTAACTGATAATAGTGGCTTACTGTGCATAAACTGTTTATACCAACAGTATGGCTTATGCTGAAAACCTGCTTTTCTTCTGGGATTCTGGAATTTATGTGTCAGACATTAGTCCCCCATTTAAAAACCCTAGGCATTGAATCCATAGGAGCTTCCTTCATTGTGACAACATATTTCACATATGTTGTCAGAGTTCATTACTTCGAGAATTACATGTGTCCTGTGGTCTCCAGTGGGAGAGGACCTTTGGGTACTTGTGTATGGTTTTTTAAAAACTTCGTCCCTTACAAGGAGTAGGACTATATGCTGAGTTCGATGAGTCATACTAGGGTATGATCTTGGAGACCTTGTGATACAGACCTAAATCTCAAATGTTCTCGTCTATTGTTAGGCAGTCTGTCAATTAAGTCAGATAATATGTTGTAGGTTTTAGGTTGGACAACATGGCCATATAAGCTATAGGCTATGTGTTGTGATAAGTAGAAAAATAAGCCTCAATAACTTGAGAAATTAATATCCTAAATGTAGAGAAAAAAATTACGGGGGGGGGGGTCGGTTGGATAGCTGGCTCAGCAGTTAAGATGCTTACCTGCAAAGCCTAACAACCCAGGTTTGATTCCCCAGTACCCATGTAAAGCCAGATGCACAAGGTGGTGCATGTGTTTCAAATTCATTTGCAGCAGCTAGAGGCCCTGACATGCCCGTTCTCTGTTTGTCTTCTATCTCTGCTTGCAAATAAACAAACTATATTTTAAAAAGAAATGAAATCACTGGGGTTGGGTATAGGTATATGTGGTACTATCTTCTCAATTGGATTTCCTGTTACCTAACTCCTCTTTGTCCTAATGAAGGATAAGTCAATTTTGATTGGAAAATAAATACTAAAGCATCAGTTACCAGAATCATAGTTGAAACATAAGAAGTGATAAAAATGCTAATGGGGGTGAAAACCACATGAATGACTGTAGGCCAATAAATGGACTGTCGGTTTAAATTGTATTTTTAGATTTTTCTATGGTTTGTAGATGGTTCTGGACTAAAAATATTTTTAAGGAATTAATTTTTACTAATGCTATAGGACTAATCCAAAATACACTAGAATACTAGTAACAGTGTCTAAAGGTGCCATTTATACATTAGTAATCCATGATTATAAGTGAAGTATGTCTTAAGTCATTTGTTAAATATAATAGTTCAAGTGCTAAAGTTTGATAATGATGGACTACTTAAAAATATTCAATTAGGTTTGAAATTTCTGTTACTGTCATTTGAACTGGAGAAATGAGTTGGAATTATAGCTATCACTTAGGTAATGTATCTCACACAGCAGGATCATTAACCCTATGACATGGGGAATGGGGAAAGTGTTGAGAGCACTGTGTATGAGAATAACGCAAAACAGTGAAAAAAGTAGTGAATGAAATGTTTATCCAAGAATCTGGATTTGAATAATGTTCAGTAAATGCAGTTTCTGATGTTGCATCCTTATTAACACACATCACATTTTTATGTTTTACATAGCTTTCTAAATGATGAAAAATCATTGGATTGGTTTCTTCCTCCAGCTCCACTGATTTCAGAAATTCCAGGTACTCAAGAGTTAGAAGAGGAAATAGAAAGCCATAAACTGTTAGGTAAATTATCACATGTTGTTTAAAGCCAAGCTCATGTAGTTCATACCATTATAAACAGTCTGTTAACACATTAAACTGTTAATTCCTTTATCTTAACAAAATTAGGTGAAAGTCAAAAGACTTTTCTTACTCAACATAGTGTCCAGAGGGCTGGAGAAATGGCTCAGCAGTTAAAGGTGTTTGCTTGTAAAATAGTGCCCATCAAATCTTATGATCCAGAACATTGACCTTGTCCATAGGTACATACGTGGTACATATACAAAATACACAGAACCTTATCATACACTTGTTTGGACTGATCTGTGAGGATATTTTTCCCTTACTGCTAAAACTCTGGTTTCTTCTATTCAGTTTTGTCTTGCTCTTTACTAAAGGGAACCAGATCCTGAAGTATATTCAGTGAAAAATCAAGATGCAGAAGATTATATGTCATTTGAGAACATTTTCTAAAACTCAAGCATGCTCAGCTAGGGATGGTAACCAAGAGCATGGATGAGGGCCTGAGTATGATCCCTAGAGCTATGAAAAAAATCTCCCCTAAAACAAGCATGCTCACACAATATACATTATCTAACAGCATAGCATTGGGAACATTACTTTAAATCTTAATAAAGCTTTTGATATGTGTGAGACCAGATTGGCCTTGAATTTGTGGCAGTCCTCCTACCTTAGCCTCCAGAGTTCTGGGATTACAGGCTTAATGAGGCTTTTTAAAGTCTCCCCAACCTACAGATTCTTAAAAAGTCTCTGTCCCTTTAAAATTCTGTCACATTGAGGAAAGCATTCTTTATCTTGGTTTTAAGATAAGGATTACAAAGTTAAAAGCCTTGTATCATATGTTTTAGTATTGGATGATATTTGGTCATCTTTTATATGATTGTCTTTGTATTTTGGTATATAAATTATAGAAACCTTATGTCTTCACAGTTACTTCTATAATTATATGATTTTATGGCTAAAATAGTCAAATATAATTACAGTTATTTTGTGGGACATGAACTAAAGCTATTTTATGTGGGAGGTAGGTTCTCTATAAATTTCAAATCTAAATCATTCTGAGTTCCCTTCAGAAACAACCACTTTATTTCAAAACCATAATATGGTATTCTAGATTATGTTGTTATACTAATGGTATTCTTTTGGTTTTCATGTTTAACTAGTAAAATTTTAATTAAAATTTTCTATTTTTATTTTGAAAATATGTCTTCATGAGGAATACGTAACAATTAATATAATCTCTTTAGGTCAGGGAAAGAGGCAAAACACGTCAATGTCAAGTTTGAAGATTATTAATGAAGACACAAACTATATTTCACCAACACAAAATTTCCAAATTCATTCTAATGTATATAAACAAGGTTATATAAATTTAGGAGGATCAAGTAACAATGACTTACCACGTGTTGCTGGCAAGCTGACATATGGTTCCTCTCAGAAATATAAAAATCATGTGGACACAGAGATCTTGCCTACAAAAAATGTTTCTGATGATATAAAATTAGTTGATGTTGTGGAAGGCAAAGGAGAGAGCACATCAACCTTCCAAAAAAGGTAATTAAATGCAGTAAATAATTTTTAATGAGTGAAGCTGAATATTTATGTATATACTAAAAATATCAAACATGATAGGATCTGAATGAGAGAAATGGTAACAACGAATACTCTATTAGGTGCTTAACATTGATAAGCCTGGGATTCAGCCATAGGTTATTGTCTTCAGGGAGCTTGCCATTTAATGGGAAGGCATAGATAGTACATAGCTAAAAATAACAGCTTAAATGTTTATGATACAGCAATTATTTTACCTATGTATATAATTAGAACAGAGTTCCCAAGCTTTGTGCCATCAGCACCTGCTCACACATAAAAATCATTGAGGATTCCCAGAGCTTTTGTTGAGGTGTGTTGTACAGTAATGTTTAACCATATTCAATATTAAAACTGAAAATAATTTATTAATTATAAAATAATGTTAAACCTACTTCCAAGTAACTTAAGTAATACAAATTTTGCTTAAAAAAACAACCTTTCATCTGTCAGTGGATTAAAAATCATGTGGTCAGCCAGGTGTGGTGGCGCATGCCTTTAATCCCAGCACTTGGGAGGCAGAGGTAGGAGGATCACTATGAGTTCCAGGCCATCCTGAGACTACATAGTGAATTCCAGGTCAGCCTAGCCTAGAGTGAGACCCTATCTTGAAAGAAAAACCAAAAAAAACCATGTGTATCAGCTAGGGAAACAAGTTAGTCAGGAAAGCACTTGCTGTACAAGTATGAATCTTAGTTTGATCCCCAGAACCTGTGTGTGAAAGCTGGGCGTGGTGGTAGGTGCTTATAATCCCAGTGCCAGGAAGGTGGAGATGGTGGATTCTTGAGGCTCTCTGGCCAGCCATTGTAGCCTACTTGGTGAGCTCTAGGCCAGTGAGAGACTGTCTCAGAAAAAGTAGGCAGCACCTGAAGAATGACACATGAGGTTGCCCTCTGACCTCCATGCACGCGTGCCATGCACGCACAATAATGTGGTATAGATAGATGATCCTTAAATGACAATGTTTTGACTTACAAGGTTTTTTTTATTCTCTAATGATATGAAGGTGATATACTCTGGGTGTGGCAGCACATGCCTTTAATCCCAGGACTTAGGAGACTGAGGTAGGAGGATAACTGAATTTGAGGCCAGCCTGACACTGCATAGTAAATTTCAGGTTAGCCTGGGCTAGAGTGAGACCCTACCTGGAAAAACAAAATCAAAAACAAAAAATGTGATATACAGTCAGCAGCAAGCATATTTCAAATTTAGGCTTTTGATCTCATCTCATTCTAGTTATGTTGGGTAGTAACTCACCTCAGCTCCTTCTCAGCCCCACAACTATAAGGGGTAACAATAGGAGTTTCACAGTGTATTACATTGCTAACCTCTGATGCTCACTCTGCTAGGTGTATTAAATGTATTTTCTTTTTTACTTTTTCCTTTTTTTTCTGTTAAGAGAGAGTGTCTGTAGCTTAGGCTATCTTAGAGCTCAATTGTGTATCCTAGGCTAGTCCCAAACTCAGAGTAATCTTCTTGCCTCCCAAGGATTATAGAGTATCACACCTGCTCCTTTGAGCCCGGCATGGTGGCACTCTCCTTTAATCTCAGTACTTCCACCCCTGAGACTAAAGTAAAAAGATCACTGTGAGTTCCAGGTCAGCATGGGCTAGAATGGGGCTCTGCCTTGGAAAACAAGCAAGCACCCAACCAAAGAAACTAAACAAACTCTTGAGGCAGTTCACAGGTTTACTGTCTAGTTGCCTGCTTCCTGACTTCTAATTTAGAAAATCTAAGCCAATCTTCCTCTTCTCTCTAAGTCCCTCCTTCCTCCTCACAGCTATGGAGATTCAGTGTTTGCCTGCAGTGTTGATTTCTTTCCATGGCTCCAATAAATTGCCATGTTCCCTTCTGAATTCATTTTTTAAAAATATTTTTAAGGCAAAGAAACCTTTATTTTATTTTATTTTATTTTAAGTTCTTATTTATTTATTTGAGAGTGACAGACAGAGAAAGAGGCAGACAGATGGAGAGAGAATGGGTGCACCAAGGCCTCCAGTCACTGCAAATGAACTCCAGATGCATGTGCCACCTTGTGCATCTGGCTTGCATGGATCCTGGGGAATCGAGCCTCAAACTGGGGTCCTTAGGCTTTACAGGCAAGCACTTAAGTGCTAAGCCATATATCCAGCCCTGTTTTATTTTATTTTTGAGAGAGAGAGACTGAGAGAAGGGGAGGGAGGAGAGAGAGAGAGAGAGAGAGAGAGAGAATGGGTGCGCCAGGGCCTTTCAGCTGCTATGAATGAACTCTAGATGCATGCACCCCCTTGGGGTATGCGTCTGGCTATATGTGGGACCTGGAGCTTTGAACAAACATTCTTAGGCTTCACAGGAAAGTGCCTTAACCACTAAGCCATCTTTCCAGCCCCTGAGTTCATTTTTGAAAAATATTTTATTTTTATTCATGGGGACAGGTAGGGAGGAAGAGAATGGGAATGCCAGGGTCTCCACCATGGCAAACCATCTCCAGACACATATGCCACCTTGTGCATCTGACTTTTGTGGGTCCTGGGGAATTGAACCTAGGTTCTTTGGCTTTGTAGGTAAAATGCCTTAACTATTAAGCCATCTCTATAGCCCCTGCGTTTATTTTTTTGGTTTTGGTTTTTCGAGGTAGGGTCTCACTCTAGCCCAGGCTGACCTGGAATTCACTATGGAGTCTCAGGGTGGCCTCGAACTCAAGGCGATCCTCCTACCTCTGCTTCCCGAGTGCTGGGATTAAAGGTGTGCACCACCACGCCCAGCTTCCTGAGTTTGTTTTTAAATCATTTTTATCTAGAAGGACAGGAACCTGAAAATGTACTCTGTGTCCTTCAGTGACAGAAGTAGGTGAATTGTGGTGATTATATTTAGTGGCCTTCCTCCCTTTCTAGCATCTAACTGTTTAATAAGTTTAATTAGTAATCTGTTGTTATGTGTAAATTATTCTAAAATAGTGGCTTAAGGGCTGGAGAGATGGTTTAACAGTTAAGGTGCTTGCCTGTGAAGCCTAAGAGCTCCTGTTGGAATCTCCAGGTCCTACATAAGCCAGATGCAGTGATGCAATGTTGCACATGCACACAAGGGGCACATGCAACTGGAGTTCATTCACCATGGCTGAAGGCCCTGACGTGCCTATTTTCTCTCTCTCTTTCCCTCCTTTCTCTCCCCCCTCCCCTCAAAATAAGTAAGTTAAAAAAATTAAAACAGTGGTTTAGTGAACATGATTTTTCGTGGGATAGGAGCAACTTAATAGTTTGGGCTTAGAGATTCATGTGATAAAGCACAAGATATTGGTGGCTTCTCACAAAGCTACAATCAAAATGTTATATAGTCTGTGGTTATCTGTCACTTGACAGGAGCTTGAGGACCATGTTTGTCAACCATTTATTTTGGCTGCCAGTTGGTACTGATTGTTGATAGGAGTCCTCAGCACTTCTTCATAGGGTATTTTTTTTATTTGTTTGTTTGTTTTTGTTTTTGTTTTTTCAAGGTAGGGTCTCGCTCTAGCCCAGGCTGACCTGGAATTTATTACGTACTTTCAGGTTGGCCTCAAGCTCATGGAGAACCTCCTACCTCTGCCTCCTGAGTGCTGGGATTAGAGGTGTGTGCCACCATGCCCCGCTCTTTGTAGGGTTTTTATGTGGTGATTATTTCCCCACAATGAGTCGGCTAAAAGTTCCTGTAGTCAGGAGGGTGTCTCTTACACCTAGTTTTGAAAGTCACCCTGAACTTCCACAGTACTGTACCAGATATAGAGGCTAGTCTCCATGTAGTGATTTAGCTTGCAGAGGACTTACAAGAATATGACCAGAGGAGACCAGAATAATATTGGACATCTTGGCAACTGACTATCACAGGAGAATTTATCTGACTTTTAGGAAAATGAAGAGGCAGAAATCAGTGGTAAATTTCATATTTTTGCACAGTGATTAGTTTTTCTGTTGAATAAACAAGCATCTTCAAATATTTTAAAGGGAATTATTTTGTGTGAATTTTTCACATTCTGAGTGTTACAACTGGAAAAGTGAAAAACATGTTACATGTGGTGGTTTTTTTTTCCAGATTATTTAAAAAATGTGATAATACATATGGAAGTGCTTTTGTTAATGAAAGTATAAACTTGGACTCTCACATTGGCTTAGTGAAAATTGCCCAAACAGAAATTAACAAAGAGAAGTCATGGAACTGTAGCAATAATCGGCAGAAACCTCAGTATTCTAGAAAGAAGGTTATAGCCAGTGATGCCTTTGTGGCTTCTGAAAAAGGAGAAGACATATTCAAGGTGCCATCTTTTTCCATTGCACCCCAGCCTCATGATGTTGAAGGTAATTTCTTGCTTTCTATATTATTTCTATAAAAATTCAAACTAATGTTCATGTCTTTGCCTAGGGAAGAATACAAAATGTAGGATATTTGAAGGAGTTCTCTCTGTATGTGTAGTTTCCACATTTCTTCATTATATTGCATTATTTTTCAGTCATGTCTTAATATTTTTAACTGTGCTCTCAGTAGAAGGTTAAATCAATTTTGTTGAAGCAGTTTTAGTAGACATTGTTCAAAAGTATCCATATAAGTATGCAGTGTTTTTTCCCCTTAGGAGTAACCAAAAATGGCTTAAGTTCCTTGAAGGCTGTCACAGAAATTCGTATCCTTTAAATTATTTTAAACATTTGCTTTAGGTTGATGGCATCATATTTTTTTAAATATTTTGTTACATTGTATTCCTGTGTGTTTCTTTTGGTTGACAAAGAAAAAGAGACAAATAGAAATCTTTTGGGTCATGTAGCACATAATAGTGCTATTCCAAGGGTGGTCTGCAGGCTGCTGCAGTTATGAACTTCGTGCAGTCTTTGACAAGATAGATCCAGAAATCATATTACTGGCAGAATATTTGATTAGTTTACCTGTAGACAGATACACATTTCCTCTAGGGAAGTAAGCTGAGTTCAGTGTGATAGGAGAAACTGAAGGGAATGGGGTAGCTAGTAGGTTTGAGGACATTTTGACAAAAATAATGTTTTAGAAAGAACTTCACTTAAAATTTGTCAATAGGTACATGTAGGGGTATTCAAATCATAAAGTATTTGAGTGTATTCTGTCTCTTGTGGAAGTAACAAAATTTTGCTGCTTTAATTAATACCTTGTGCAAGCCTGTATCAATATACTTATTCTAATTTACTAGCTGTTTTGAAATTTGTTTTTCTAAGTACCTAAGAGCTTCTTGGAGGCAAAAACTGTCTTACCTATCTGCCTATCTCCAAATACATTGAAAGGCAGAGCAGTGGTTGAGGGAATATGTTTGAAAAGAACAAGAATTCCAGTTTGGCTGAAATAAAAGCTATGTAGTAGGAGTAATTCTGGATAGGTATCTTAGGGTCAGATCACTTGATACCATGAATCCCAAGGTCAAATAAAGACTTCTGTCATGTTTTAGCAGACTGCAGTGGTTCTGCTGCTCAGGAGTTCTTGTTAGGTAAGACTACTGCCCAAACTCATGTGCTTTCAAGTTCTAAGTGTGGATTCAAAGCAGAAGAGTAAAGGGTATTCATGATAATTTGAGAGTTTGTGGATTACTTGCATATGATATATTTGCTGACTCTTTTTCGGTATTTTACTGTTTGTATCTCAGAACAGTAGAAGGTTACTCAGATGGCTTTTGATGCAGTACTGTTAATTTAAGTTTGTTGAACAAAAGAAAAAAATTGATTTCGAAGGTTCAGAATGTTGATACATAATATTAATGGTTGAGGTTTAGCGTGTGCTGGGAAACTCATTCTGAATCTACTCTGAATCAAAGATTTATTTTGTGAATATAAATTAATGTAGAACTATCTAATGAGAGGGAAATCAGCATGGTAGTTCACTTACAGGCTTGTTACAAATAAATATTTTATATAAAAAAAAAACATACCGAGAGAAAATGAGATTCTTTCAAAAGCTGATGGACTGACAAACTCAAACCTTGTATTTGATTTGGCACAGTATTATGACATGCTAAAAGTAAAATTAAGATTTATAAATTAATCATATGATTTAATAAATGAGAACCTATATTAATGGATGCTTGCTATCTGCCAGCTATTGCACTGGGTATTTGGAATATGTCAGTTAAAAACAGACAATGAACCCATGCCCTTGAGTTAATATCTTTGGAATAAAGGTAGAAGATCTGAAACAAGCATAGCTATGTATAAATAAATCATAAAGTATTTTAGAAGGTGATGTGTACTTTGGGAAATGAAAATGTAGAGCAGACTAAAGGAGAATTGAGTTGGGCCTGCTGAAATTGAGGGCTCAGGATATAGAATTTAATAGGGTAATTAATTAAGGTAATCCTTCTTGAGAAGGTGAGCTTGGTCAGCAGGAAGGTGCCAGAGCCAAGGAACTTTGGAGAAACAACTAAATAATGTAAGCAAAGCAGGTACATGATTGATGCATTTGAATAGCAGAGTCCAGTATAAGTAGAGAAGATGAGTGAGGAGGTTGGAATGGCTCGAGTTATAAGACCTGAAGTTAGAGAGGTGCAGAAGTTGGAAGGTAGCCAGGAGAGACCATGGGGAAACAAGGTCATGTAGGTCTGTGTAGCCACATTCTTGAGGAGCAAGGGGGAAATTTGAACAAAGAAGTGTTATCACCTGATTTCAAAGTTATAAAATCACAACAATCAGAGTTCTTGCATAGCTTTCTAAGCTTTTTAATATAGTATAGAATAACTGTGTTTTCAGATATATTCTAATTCTAAAAGCCTCAAATGTAAGAACTTAATCTTTTTGTAGTTTCTAAATCTAGCAATGTATTTCACATATAGTGTATTTCATTTAATAACTGTAGCTGACTAACTACAATTCCAACTAAGAAACATGCTGAAAACAAATGCCTCTCGAGCTGTGACAGACTCTCAATTTGGCGAAGAGCCAATTTACTCTTTCCAGCTATTAGTATTGCCTAAACTTTCTTACAGAGGAAGAATGATTCGAATTATTCCTGTTGGGCAAGTATGCTGACAATTACAAACAAATCCAACAGTTAACACAATTAAATTATCAAAAGTAATGGGTTTAGGGGATGGAGAGGTGGCTTAGCAGTCAAGGCACTTGCCTGCAAAGCCAAAGGACCCAGGTTCGATTCCCTAGGACCCACATAAGCCAGATGCATAATAGGGCACAAGTGTTCGTTTGCAGTGGCCAGAGGCCCTGGCATGCCCATTCTCTCTCTCTCTCCCTCTCTCGGTCTTTTTCTCTCTCTCAAATAAATAAATAAAACTAAAAAAATTAAAATAAATAAATAAATAAAGGGTTTAAAGATTAATGGACCAGAAATACAAATCAACTAATGAAACAATAGAAAATCAGTGTTTAACAATTGAAATCTGGAATAGTAAAGAAGATAAAAAAAATATAAGAGGACTTGTCAAAAAGGATAAGAAGCACTGCTCTGTAAAACAAACAAAGAATATTTCTGATAGGCATGCCTCCACAGTACTTGGGTCTCTTCTCTCATATTTAGCTCTCAAGTTATCACGCTTATATGATCTTTTCTTACCTCATAGGGACTTTATAAGTTCTTTTTAGAATATGCAATGGGAGTAGAGACTAAGAATTTCCATTAATTCTTAATATACAAAAATAGCAAATGTTAAATAAAACTTCATTGGTAAATACTGTGAGGGTCAATGTAGGTGAATTTTTAAATTAACAGTTTTTTTTAATCCTGAGATATGATTCCTTAATGTTATTCTAAGCGGCAAAATTTAGAAGCATATTCAAAGAATTCCCTTATTTCAACTATATCCAGTCCAAAGCCTTTGATGATGTAAGTGTGTCATTATCATTCTTCACTTACTTTTCTCACGAGGTTGTGTACTCTCTCAGGGCGGGGCAGGTCATTTCCACATTTAGCCACTACCACATTTGAGGGGCTTAGAAAATGCTTGCATGTGATTCACATAGGAAGATTAGTTTGCATTTATCAAATTTATAAGAATTTTTCTGAAATTCAAAGGAATAATTTTCTTCTAGATCTACCATATTATATTGAATAAAATAGTATGCAGTGTTGTGTTGCTTTTAGAGGTTGAAGGGTCTAGAGCAGGATTACAATTTTAATAATTGTAGAGGTGAACATGGTTGAATCATTACTTCTGATTCTTTCTCAAGCCTGTTTTTTGTAAGTTAGGAATGTGTATAAAATTTTTATATATTACATAATTAATTGAATTTTATTTGTTAGCTTCTTTACACAGATAGGAATTTTGTGATTTGTGCTCCAACTGGCTCTGGGAAAACTGTAATGTTTGAACTAGCTATAACAAGATTGTTAATGGAAGTATCATTGCCATGGTCAAACATTAAAATTGTTTATAGTAAGTATATATTGGGAAACTGTTGATTGATTATAATAAGAAAGTTACTGAATCAGAAATGAAGTTAATTCAGTATAGGACATAGGCATTGTTATTTGGTACCTCATACATTTATTTATTTACTTATTTATATATAATAGTGTTAGGATTTAACCTATGGTCTTGTACATAGTAGCATTCTGCCACTGAGCTCTCTTGTTTTCTCTATTGGTGTGCAGTGCTAGGAATTGAACTCAAGATCTTGTCACATGCTAGGCATGAGCTCTACCACTAAGCTATAACCTAGTCCTTTGTACATTTTAATAAAGACATACCACAACTGGTTTTGTCCATTACATTAAATTCAAAACCTATTTTTTTCAGAGTTATAAATAAAAATTATTTGAATTGAGAATTTCAACTTTACCCTGTTTTGTTAAAAAAAAATAAAGGCCAGTCAAAATGGACAAATCATGTGTTTTCTTTCCATTCTAAAATTGTACATAGGAACATCTATTCTCACGTATATATCTTTAAAAATTAACAGAGTAATATATGCATATGATTTAAAAGAAAGAAATGTCGCGAAGGGATGATAATGGCAGAACAGTATCTCTTTCTCTGTTCACTCTTATACTTCTTTGAGCAGTCACTTCTATTTTTAGTTCTTTTTGGTGATTATGTATTTAAGCAATATGTTTGTACTGCTTTTAATTTATTGACATTGTCAGTACCTAAATGTTGATTTGGAGGGGGGTGGTGTTTATTTGAGGGTAGGATCTCACTCTAGCTCAAGCTGACCTGGAACTCAATTCTATAGTTTCAGGCTGGCCTTGAATTCAAAAGACTCCTTCTGCTGGGATTAAAGGCATGTGCCACAACACTCAGCTAAATATGTATTTTTAATATAATAACTTTATTAAGTAAAGTTTATGAAAATAATTTTAAAATAGCACTCATGTCCAAAAATGAATATATTATTGTAGTGGCGCCAATAAAAGCCCTGTGTCGTCAGCGTTTTGATGACTGGAAAGAAAAGTTTGGACCAATAGGACTGAATTGTAAAGAACTCACTGGAGATACAGTAATGGATGATCTATTTGAGATTCAGCATGCCAATATTATTATGACAACTCCAGTAAGTATTTACTTATATTTTACTATTTCCTTAGAAAATGTGTTTCTCAGGGCTGGAGAGATGGCTTGGCAGTTAAGGAGCTTACTTGTGGAGCCTGAGGACCCAGGTTTGATTGCCCAGTTCACCATGCAAGCCAGATGCCCATGGTGGTGCATGGAGTTCGTTTGTAGTGGCTAGAGGCCCTGGCACACCCATTCTCTCCCTCCCTCCCTCCTTCCTTCTCTCTCTATTTCTCTCACTCTGCCTCTTTCTCAAATAAATAATTTAAAAATAATTTTTAAAACTTTTTTAAAAATTGTGTTTCCATCAAGAAGAAAACTTAAAAGAAAATATGAAGTATAAGTATGTATTGACAATGTAAACAAACATAAAAAGTGTGCCCATGCTCTTTCTCTCTCCCTCTCTCTCTCTCTCATCACAAATATTTTTTAATACTTGTATATTTGCAAGGAGAGACAAAGAGAGATATTCAGAGAGAATGGGTGTCCCAGTGCCTGTGCCTGTGGCCACTGCAAGCAAACTCCAGATGCATACACCTCTTTGTGCATCTGGCTTTATGTGGACACTAGGGAATCAAACTGGGGTCATTAGGCTTTGCAGGCAAGCACCTTAACTGCTAAGCCAACTCTTCAGCCCCCAACTTTTTTCAATTGAGGACCTAGTCTTTTAAATATTTATAAGACTATAAAGATCACTAGACTGTCAAGAACTAAAATATTGCCTGTCATTTGTAATATGTTTTATACAAATTTTTACTGTTTTAAATAATATTGTAATTTCTCATTTCATTGAAATGCTTGCATTCTACAGGAAAAATGGGACAGCATGACTAGGAAATGGAGAGACAACTCTTTGGTTCAACTGGTTCGACTCTTTCTCATTGATGAGGTAGTGAAAATATTATTGACTTTTGGAGGTAAACATAAAATGATGATTAGAATGGATAGAAGAAAAGGTGTTTGCAGGCTGGAGAGATGGCTTAGCAGTTAAAGTGCTTGCCTGCAAAGCCTAAGGACCTTGGTCTGATTCCCCGGTACCTACAAAAGCCAGATGCATAAGGTGGCACATGTGTCTGGAGTTTGATTGCAATGGCTGGATGCCCTGGTACACACATTCTCTCTCTCTCTCTCTCTCTCTCTCTTATCTGCCACTTTCTCTCTCCCCTCTTTCAAGTAAATAAAAATAAAAATTTTAAAGATGTTATCAATAAAACAATGTTTTAATCCCTTAAAATGGCAAATTTTTACTTTCTCAGGAAAAATATTAATATTATTGTACACTTTACTTAACTAAAGAGACTTTCAGTTTTATATATAATGATTCTTCCTGATTTCTTGCTTAGGTCCATGCTGTTAAAGATGAAAATCGTGGTCCAACTCTTGAAGTTGTAGTTAGCAGAATGAAAACTGTACAGTCTTTATTTCAGCCTTTGGGAAATTCCAGCACTATTATTCCAATGAGATTTGTAGCTGTATCTGCAACAATCCCAAATGCTGAGGATGTAAGTTAGAATTTTAGTCTATTGGAGTTCTTTATGATTTGTGGAATGTTGAGTCATTTTGATTTTAAAGAAAATAATTTTTTTCTGTCATTCACCTAGTAAATATAATAGGAAAGTATGTTATAGAAATAACATAGATATAATTATAGATCTGGCCAGGTTCACTCTTTAATAACAACCCACTCTCAGGAGACTCATTCACTCTACAAGCCCAGCACTAATTCTGTCCCCAGTGGACCTGACCACCTTGCACCAGGCCTTACCTCCTATAGATTCCACCCTAAAGTGTTACCACACTGGGGACTAGACTCCCAGTGTAGAATAGAAACCCTTACAAAACACACTTGAATTATATTCAAACCAAAGCAACATGCAACATGAAATCATTTCATATATATTATATATATTCTTTTGACCTACATTTTAATTTTACCTACAAACATTTTCATGTCATTAAATATTATTTAATATTATTTTGTGGTTTTATAACTTATTTATTCCCATGTTTATGTTATAAACAGTGCTGATATTAATAAATCTTTGAAAATGTTCATATTTATTTCCTTTGTGTGAATTTCTAGAGTAAAATAACTAAGCAAAAGGGTACGTAAAACTTTAAGGACACACTGCCTTCAGGAAATGTTAATTCATTTATTTAAGCTGACATTTCTCTATATCCTATGATCAGCCATTTCTCTGACTCCTAACAGTGGGATAACATAACATTGAACTTATTACCGTTATTTAAATACAAAATATTTGTGGATAAACATTTCCCAAATGTATTGTTTAGCATAGTATCTTATTTTTAATATTTTTACTTCATTGATTTTGACCAAATTAAATATTTTAACATATTTATCAATTATTTTAAGATTTTTTGTCAGGCCGTCTTTTACCCTTTTTTCACAGGGGTATGCTAATCTTTTTTTTTTTTTTTTTTTTTGAGGCAAGCCCAACAGACTGGCCTTGTTTTTTTTTTTTTTAATGAGGTGGGGGGAGGGGAACTGGTACACCAAGGCCTCAGCTACTGTAATCAAACTCCAGATGTGTGTGCCACCTTGTGTGCATGTGTGCCCTTGCAAACTTGCATCTCCTTGTACGTCTGGCTAATGTGTGACCTGGAGAGTCAAACATGGGTCCTTAGGCTTTGCAGGCAGACACTTTAACCACTAAGCCAGCTCTCCAGCCCACTAATCTTTATAATTGATTTATAAACCGATATTATATAAATATCCTCTAATTATGGAAACTTTCTTCCTTATAGAAGTCACTAGTTCTGTGAATGCTATTTCTTTCTTTCTTTGGGTCCTCTTCCTTACCAATCCTCTAAAATATAGGTCTTTATCCTTGACCATGTACTTCTCTCAGACTAATTTCTTGTGTGATCATGTCCTTACCCACATAACCTTGATAACATTTCCATTTTCTTGCCTGTTCCACAGGAAGCTTTTTCCTGATGAAGCAGTTGTCAGTTTCATAGCAGTCATGAAAGCTGCTTACTATCCAAGTTATGCAAAGACAGGGTAGCTTACCACAGAACCAGGAACAAATTAGTGACTATCATGTTGAGTAGGAAATGTGCTTAGGGCACTGCCATCCCTCAAGTGTTTAATATTTGATTAAAAGTCAGCAGCTCTTGGGCTGGAGAGATTGCTTAGTTGGTTAAGGAACTTGCCTCAAAGCCAAAGGACCCAGGTTCAATTCCACATTACCCATGTAAAGCCAGCTACACGAAGTGGTACATGCATCTGGAGTTCATTTGCAGTGGCTATAGGCCCTGGCATGCCCATTCTCTCTACTTGCCTCTTCTCTCTCTCTCTCTCAAATAAATAAAAAATTATCAGCTCTTGAGAATCTAAGGCATTTATTATTTTCCTACTACTTAGCTAATATTTAGGAAAACACAAAAGAAAATTTCAGTCGTTTTCAGGCATAGTTCTGAAAAATAGCAAGGAACTTAGAGAGATGTGAGAAGTTTGACTTCCATGGCAAAATCAATCAAATTTAATTTTGGTTTGGACCCTTATAATGGACAACAAAACAAAGCATTGGTAATTACTAGGAAGTTTATCATGGTGAAAAGTAGCAATAGTCTTGAAATGCTGATATTGGTAGTATTTGCTAATATATCAGTAGAGTAGTGTCAATGGAATATGCAATGCTGAAAAAGACTACTTGGGTAAATACTTTTAGACTCTGACTTTGGAGGGGTCCACAATTGTATTATTTTTAGCCATAGGATATTAGTAGAAAAAAATGATGTATATGTGTCTGGTTCTTTCTTTCTTTCTTTCTTTCTTCTTTCTTTCTTTCTTTCTTTCTTTTTTTAAGATTGCAGACTGGCTTTCAGATGGTGAAAGACCTGCTGCATGTCTGAAGATGGATGAGAGTCACAGACCTGTGAAACTTCAGAAAGTGGTCCTGGGATTTCCCTGCAGTAGTAACCAGACTGAATTTAAATTTGATCTAATTCTGAACTACAAAGTTTCCAGTGTCATACGAACATACTCTGATCAGAAGCCCACACTTGTGGTAGGGATCATTGATTGCTATTTTTCAGTGTAATGTTTGGTTTTTAACATGACTTACATAGAATTTGTGGATTTATTTTCAGTTTTGTGCAACAAGGAAAGGTGTACAACAGGCTGCTTCAGTGCTTTCGAAAGATGTCAAGTTTATTATGACTATGGAACAGAAACAAAAGTATGCTTTTTCATTTTTAAAGATTTTTTAAAAAAATATTTATATTTATTTATTTATTGGAGAGAGAGGGGGCAGGCAGACAGAGAGAAAATGAATGAAGGAATGGGCATGCTAGGGCCTTCAACTACTGTAAACAAACTACAGATTCATGTGCCACCTTGTGCATCTGGCTTAGGTGGGTACTGGGGAATTGAACCTGGGTCCTCAGGTTTCAGAGGCAAGTGCCTTAACTGCTACACCATCTCTTCAGCCCCAGATTTCTCATTTTTCTTCTTGGAAGTAGGACTTTTAGAGATCAGGTAGATAGTGAAATGGCTCATCCATGAACCTTGAGCATAATATCTTTGAGCTCACTTTTCCTCACTGTGAAGAGTAGTGAATTTGAAGAGTAATAAATATGAAACAAGGCAAAAACAAAAGTGTAGCTATAAGTTGTAAATAATTTGGAGCCCTCTAACTTGTAAATAGACACAGTGATTAAGTTGGGCCATGTCACTTTCAGTCAGAAAGAAGATGCAACTAACAAGAAAATATTCTGAAAGATCTATGGAATTCTTTATACAATGGTAGAGTAATTTACGTAGCTATAACTATGTTCCCTCCTGAGGTGGATGCTTTAATAATTAACGGTTTTAGCTGAACGTTTGTTTATGAATGTAGCAGACAGCCTCAGGTCACTGGCGTGAACTTTTAAATCAGGCACAGATAATGATATTTATTGAAGCTTAGAGATCTAGGGGAAGTGCCATAATAGTGGAAGAAGCTGGCCCACTTTCATAGGTCTAAGCAGAGAGAGAAAAACCCGAAGCCTCCATCAAAAAGCAAGCATGCTTAGGAACCCTGGCAGAGCTCAAGCATTCTGTTTATCTTCTAGATTGGAATTTTAGATTTACCCCCACACCTTAGGGGCAGACCCTAGGATCCACCCATAGTGACACCTCCTTTAGCCAGGTGGCTATAGATCTAAATTATAAACTGTAATAAAATTCTGAATATATTGGGGCCCATCCATTCAAACTGTCATAATGAGTAAGAGACTTAATATAGAGGCTTCCATTCCTTTTCTTCAGTTTGCTGTACACAGAGTAATTTCAGGTCATCATTTTCTTGAATAGAAGCATATGTAGCATTTTAATTTCTTTTCTTGTTTTCTACCTAGTTACTCAAGGATGGTTTCTTTAGTGCTTTTCTTTGTTCTTTGTGTCTTCCTCTTTTGTCTGTGCCCTTATGTAATTCTTGGTGTTTTTTTTTTTTCTTCTAGTAATTAAATGCTGGCATTAGAAGGAGCATGAATTTAGAGATACAGATTTAAATTATCACATTCCACTTTTACTAGCTATGTGCCACTGGGTATATTACTTCATACCTTCAATTTTCTTTCATTTACGCATTTCTTTCTTTCCTTTTTTTCTTTTTTATTTATTATGTTATCCATTGTAAAGATGGAACCTAGGACCTTCTTTGTTTATGACAGGCAAGAATACTGACACTGAGTTACATGCTCAGCTTATTCATTTATTTTATTTTTATTTTATTTATTTATTTATTTATTTATTTTACTTATTCATTTATTTTATTTTTGAAATAGGACCTATACAGCTCTGGCTGGCTTCAGACTTGTGATCCTCTTGCTTCAGTTTCCTGAGTGCTAGAATTAGAAGCAGGTATCACTAAACCTGATTTGTGCCCAGCTCAATTAATCAGCTCTCAATATATAAGAATCAGCTCTCTTCTATTCCTTTGATAAGTTAATAAGGCAGCATTTCTAAAGTACTTGAGTATAGCATAACTTATGTTAATATTGACATGTCTGATTTTCTTGCCTTCTCTTCATTTTATTGTGATCTTTAAAAATTGTAATTATTAGCTGGGCATGGTGGTGCACGCCTTTAATCCCAGCACTCAGGAGGCAGAGGTAGGAGGATTGATGTGAGTTCAAGGCCACCCTGAGACTACATAGTTAATTCTAGGTCAGCTTGGGCCAGAGTGAAACCCTACCTCGAAAAACAAAAATCAAAAAACAAAAAATGTAATTATTATAAAATTATGCCTGTGTCCTATTTATAGTAAGGAAATGGGAAAAATACCAATATGGGTGTTCTTAGATGCATTTATGTTACACTAAAGTTTTTGCGGGGGAGGGAGACATGAACACATCTATTTACAATTGTACCAAAAGCCATTCTGGTAAACAATGGGTTTATTGGCCTCACTAACAGAGCAGGGTAAGGGGTTGCTTATAGGAGCAGTAGATGACTCCAAGGCAGCTACATCACAGAAAAGCCCACCCCAGTGTAGGTGACAAAGCATGGAAGCTACATTTCTAGAGTTCACTACAACCTGTGGATAGCTCCTCTGATCACAGACTCTCTTCCCAAGCAGTTGTTTTCTCTTTATATATCTTTAGGGCTGGAGTCTTACAACTTTTTTCCTAGACTTGACCTGAGTCACCTGAGCTTCCATCTCCCTACTGGAGGAAATGTTTTAATTTGGAGGACATTGCTATACAATACCTTAAGAACCAAGCTTACAAATCTTCAAAGTACCAAGTATTTCTTTTCAAATGATTAAAAAGTCCTAACTTCCTTTACTCTTTTTGTTAATATTTTATTTTTATGAGAGAGAGACAGAGAGAGAGAGAGAAGAAAAATGAGAATGAATGGGTGCACCAGGACCTCCAGCAACTGCAAATGAATTCTAGACACATGTGTCACTGTGTACATCTAGCTTACATGGGTTCTGGGGAATTGAACCTGGGTCCTTAGGCTTTGTAGGCAAGTGCCTTAACTGCTAAGTCACCTCTCCAGCCCCTTTTACTCTTTTAGTTTAACCTACTTTTCATTCTGGATTTTATCTCAGTGTACAATAAAATTAACTTATACTTTCTGTCTAGTGATGGTACAGTTTTTAAGTCTTTAACACCAGGAATTGAACCTAGGCAAGTACTTCACCACTAGCTGTACCCCTAGGACCCTTTTTACTTTCTAATTTGAAGCCCAGGCAGGCCTTGAACTTTCGATCCTCTCTCTTGGCCTCCTGAGTAGCTGAGTTACAGACCTGTGCTATCTTGTTTAAAACTTATTTCTTACAAATATTTGCAGGTGGAATTGTGGGATAGCTTTCATATTCTGACCCCATGGGTAGGTGGTATTATTTTTAGTTTTTGGTTTTTTTGAATTTTCTAAACTCTTGGTTTAGAAGTGAGCTTTAATTTTATAGCTATATATTTTTTGCCCCTCCATCAAAATATATCCATTGCACATGGTACTTGGTCATATAAGGACATTTTCATATAAGAATATAGTGTACTTTACACATAATCCACTTTATACCCCTTGTTTCTCCCCTTTTAAGCCCTTCCCTCCCTCAGATATTCTCTGGTTTTTTGTTATTGTTTTTTATTGTACACATGCGTGTGTAGATGCACATGTGTGTTTGGATGAATGTGCAGACCATAGGACAACCAACCTCGAGTGTCATCCTTAGGAACCCTGTCCACCTTTTTTCATGAGACAAGATCTATCATTGGCCTGGAGTTCATCAGTTAGGCTCTACTGGCTGGCCAGTAAGCCCCAGAAATCCTCCTGTCTCTTCTTCCCCAGTACTGAGATTACAGGGGCATACCATCACACTCAGCATTTTAACCTGGGTACTAAGGGATCAAATTCAAGTTTTTGTGCTTCTGAGGTAAGCACTTTAGCTGACTAAGCTATCTTCCCCATCCATAGTCTCTGGTTGTTAATGGACAGATTTTAGATCATGCCATTGTGTGTGAACATCTTTTTGTGGGTTGGTGAGATGGCTCAGCAGTTAAAGGTACTTGCTTGCTAAATCTGCTGGCCAAGGTTCGATTCCCCAGTGCCCACATAAAACCAGGTATTTAAAGTGGTGCATACATGTGAAGTTTGTTTGTAATGGCAAGAGGCCCTGGCATGCCCATATTCACATTCTCTCTCTCTTCACAAATAAGTAAAATATGTTTAAAAATAAAATCTTTTGTATTTAAAGCTTCAAAATAATAAACTATTTGAGTTTTCTGAGGTTACTGGGAATAACTCATTAATTTTATGACATTAAATTCATGATTAATTTTAATAGGTTACAGAAGTGTGCATATTCCTTAAGGGATTCCAAACTCAGAGGTAGGTTTAAAGATTTTTTTTTCAGTTCTGGGGATTAAACCAAGAGGCTTTTGAATATGCAAGGCAAGCACTCTTGTCACTGAGCTATATCCATAGTTTAGAGATGACTTTTTAAAACTTTTGTTTATTTTAGTGTATGTGTATATGTGTGTCAACTTTGAGGTGTCTGCACTCCACTTTCTTTGATGGTCTCTTGCCAATGTAAATAAACTGCCAGACTGCAAGTGAATATCAGACTAGCGGGCCTGATTTGGATTCTCCTGACTCTACCTCCCATTGTCTTAGGTGCATGGGGACCACAGATGCACATGCTAATTTGCATCTGGTTTTACACGGGTGCTGGGGAGTTGAACCTGGGTCAGAGGGCTTGACAAGCAAGCACCTTTAGCTGCTAAGATACATCCCCAGTCTCTAGAGATAATTTTTGAATAGCATGTTTAAATATAGATAAAAAGGATCTGTCCAGGTGTGGTAGCACACACCTTTAGTCCCAACAGTTGGGAGGCAGAGGTAGGCAGATTGCTTGTGAGTTCCAGGTCAGCTGGGGACTAGAGAGTAAGTTCCAGGTTAGCCTGTGTTAGAGACCTCACCTTAAAAAAAAAAAAAGATCTGATTACTGTTGAAATAGTAATTTGACTTACAGGTGATATATTCCCATTTTAGAGACTTTAATATATGGAATTGGTTATCATCATGCTGGCATGGAGCTGTCAGATAGAAAAGTTGTTGAAGGATTATTTACTCTTGGAGATCTGCCAGTCCTTTGTAAGTAAAAAATATTTTTGTCAATATTAAAAATATTTTGGAAAATTATTTTTTTGGAAAATTATTTTTAAGAAGAAAAACTTTAAACATTTTGGCATGTTTCTGTGTGTTTTTTTTTCCAAGAGCTTAAAATTTTGTAACTGCCCTCACAGGTATATACTGCAGTAAATTTTTTGACAGTGTTTAATTCTTTTTCATGTTTTTGAACATAATAAAACTTGAAAATAATAGGTTTTTGTTTTAGGATATATTATTATTTTAGATTTTCGTGTCCTTTTTCTAATTTTTTGTAGAATTTTATTGCATTTATATCAATATGACTTTTATAAGAAAATGTTTTCCCAGAACAGTAAAACTGGTAAATCTTGAAATTATTATTCTTTAATCTGACACAGTTACTACAAGTACTTTAGCCATGGGAGTAAACTTGCCGGCTCACTTGGTAATCATAAAATCCACAATGCATTATACTGGAGGAATGTTTGAAGAGTACAGTGAAACAGATATCTTACAGATGATTGGTAGAGCTGGCCGACCTCAGGTGAGCAACAAGAGCTTTACAGTTTTGTAGCTTATTTTAAAGGAATAGCCAAAACAAAAAAAGATATTTTTGCATATTTCATGTATTTGAAATTTGCATTTAATAATTAGACAAAATTGACAGTAAAAATAACTAATGGAGGAGAAAAAATAAAATAAGACTCATTAATTATGATATATCCCATTTGTCACCCTATAGTTCTCGAAATTTCCATTGGTCAATGAATGGATGGGTTCAGGGTTTTTTTTAAATTCTTGTCTTATCTTTATTCTGAATGGAAATAATCTTGAAATTTTTATTTTTGTTTGGTTGGCTTTTTATATTTTATTTTTGTATGTATATGCATGTGCCTTATATGTATGTGCATGCATGTTTACATGTACAAATATGTGCATGTGTGCTTGTGTATATTTATATGCATTGTATGTGGAGGTTTGAAGTTGAAATTGGGTGTCTTTCTTTATTGCTCTCCACCTTGTTTATTGATTCAGGGTCTTTCACTTGAACCCAGAGCTTGCAGATTTAGCTAGTCTAGCTAGCCTTGCCCAGAGTCCCCTGTTTCTGCCTCCTCAGTGCTGATTTCAGGCAGGCAGTCATACTTGCCCAGCATTTATGTGTGTACTGGGCATCTAAACTCAGGTCCTCATGCTTATATAGTATGCACTTTACTGACTAAGCCATCTCCCCAGCCCTAATTGGTTGGTTTAAACCAGGGTCTCTAGCCCAAGCTGACCCCTCTACCTTGTTGTCTTCCTGCTTCTGATTTTTGCATCTGGTTTTACACTGGTGCTAGGGAGTTGAAGCTGGGTCGGAGGGCTTGACAAGTGCTAGGATTATAGGCCTATACCCCCACATCTGGCAGCTCTTAGCATTTTGGGTGGACAGATTTTTATTGTGTAGGACTGTCCTATGCATTACAGAATATGTAACACCCCAGGTCCTAGCACTAAGAGCCAGTAGTAGTCTATAGACCTTGTGATAGTTAAAATATACATTTTATCCATATACATTTCAAAATAAACCCTATTCAGATAAGTACATGAATAAAGAAGTAGTTAGTAAGAGAACATTCAGGAAGCATGTCTTCAAAATGTTATGTTGTTACACAAGTTCGTAATTTTGGAGGAGACATCAGATTATATGTAAACTACATCAAGTCTTACAACTTCAATCTACTTTCCAAGGTTTTCTTTGTCTTTAACATTGCCAAAATTACACTAGGTTAAAACTAAAGTGGTATCTGCAGCTCTGTTCTTGGGAGGTTTTTAAATTAAAATTTTCAGTCAATAGTTTTTAGGCCTTTCAAACTGTTATTTAAGGCAAGAGGGCTGTTTCGTACAAAATGTAGTTCTTGAAGAGGACTGGCACCACAGTATGCTCTAATCTCCACTAAGTTTTTCTATGTCTTTCATTGTTACAGTTTGACACTACAGCTACTGCAGTTATTATGACTAGACTCAGTACAAGAGAGAAGTACATTCAGATGTTAGCTTGTAGTGACACCGTGGAAAGCAGGTAATACTGAAAATTTTTGAAAAGATGGTAATGCTGATACAAATCTTAATATGTTGGAAAGAAATTTGGTTTGAGGACTTTATAAAGCCATTTTTGTGAAATGTCCTGACAATTTAATTAGAAAGCTTGTGCCATTTTAATGAGTTTAATGGCTATTTTTTAAAGGCAACAGTTTGATTTAGTAGTGTTTCTTAGCATTAGTACATATCTTTGTTACAAAAGACCTAAATGGTTTTAAAGCCTAATCAATATTACTATCATTATATTGTAATTTATAGGTAGTAAATGCATAAATTTCTAAGTGCTAATTTGTAATAATAAATATTTTCACACATTTAAAATTTGTTTGATAACAAGAGAACAAGAGGAGGGGATGAAAATCTGGGATTTTGTTTTCTCTTGTTTTTTTTTTTTTTTTTAAGGTAGAGTTTACTCTAGCTCAGGCTGACCTGGAATTCACTATGTCGTCTCAGGGTGGCCTTGAACTCACAGCGATCCTCCTACCTCTGCCTCCTGAGTGCTAGGATTAAAGGCATGCGCCACCATGCCTGGCTGGGATTGTTTTTAATACTTCATCAGTATTTGATGTATTTTCTTTTGGGGGAAATATGGTAAAATTTATACCCCACCCTTACCCCTAACCCTTTTAATGTAATAATCTGTATTATGGACCTATGAAATAAATAGAAATTTCATTTTTAAGAAATTGAATTGATTTTTAAACATTTTATCATATATTTGTAGGTTATCTTTTATAAATTGTTTAGGTAGCAATTAGTATATTATATAATAAAGTTTAAAGTATATGGTTTTGAAATGATTGTTAGTAATACAGGTTTTTTTTCCCATTAGTTTGCACCGACACCTTATTGAACATCTAAACGCAGAGATAGTATTGCACACCATCACAGATGTGAATATTGCTTTGGACTGGATACGATCAACCTTTCTTTATATCAGAGCCTTGAAAAACCCATCTCATTATGGTTTGTTACTTACTGGCCATTTTAATCCTATTTTTAAAAATATTTTATTTACTATTTATTTACAAGGAGAGAGAGGTGGATACACCAGGGCGTCTTGCCACAGCAAATGAACTCCAGATACATGTGCCTCTTTGTGCATCTGGCTTTATATGGGTACTGGGAAATTGAACCTGGTCCAACAGGCTTTTACATGCAAGAGCCTTTAGCTGCTGAGCTATCTCTCCAGACCCTAAATCTTGCTTTTTGACCTATTCAAGCCTTTTATTCATTTTTAAATTAGGGTGCTTGTATTTTTATTAGCATTATTAATTCTTTATTCTGGGTAAGAACCTTTTATCAAATATATATATTCAAATCTCCTCTCCCAGCCTGAGTTTGGTTTTTCACTTTCTTTTTTAAAAATATTTTATTTTTATTTATTTATTTATTTGACAGAGAAAGAGGGGGAGAGAGAATGGGTGCACCAGGGCTTCTAGCCACTACAAACGGACTCCAGATGCTTGCACCCCCTTGTGCATCTGGCTAATGTGGGTCCTGGGGAACTGAACCTGGGTCCTTTGGCTTTGCAGGCAAGCGCCTTAACTGCTAAGCCATCCCTTCAGCCCTGGTTTTTCACGTTCTTAAAAAAGTCTTTTGCTGAAAGAAAATTTCAGTTTTAAATAATGCTGCTTTTCTATACATTTTTTAAAAATATTTATTTATTTATTTAAGAGAGAGAGAGGCAGATAGAGGGAATGAGTACACCAGGGCCTCTAGCCACTGGAAATGAACTCCAGACACTTGTGCTACCTTGTGTATTTGTCTTATGTGGATCCTGGGAAATCAAACCTAGGTCCTTTAGCTTTGTAGGCAAGTGCCTTAACCAGTAAGCCATCTCTCCAGCCCCTGATGTGAATTTTTTACATATGTATATACATACATATATTCTGTGGGTATATTCCTAGAAGTGAAGTCATTATATTATTTAATCTGTATAGTTACAATTTTAGCAAATAGACAATTTTCCAAAATAGTCATATTACTATTTTTTTTAGGAACATTCATTTTATAATGATAGAAATTGGAAAATATTTGTCCATGTTTAAAGCACTTGAAATTTATTCCACATGGTTCTTGTTAAAATATAGTGTTTTGTGACACTATTAATTTAATAAAATAGCCAATCAATACTGAAAGGATTTCAAAACAATAGTTATGTTGTATAGATAGTTACCTTTTGAACTAATCAAGCTGTTTTTATCTACATGAAATTTAATTGGATAGTCATTTTAAGTGTGGTATAATCTGAACCTATAAAGATGAATTAATATATTCTGCTTTATTTGTTGTACTTTTCATAACATACAGGTTTTACATCTGGATTGAACAAAGATGGAATTGAAGCAAAATTGCAAGGTTAGATTATGTACTCCTAAAAATATACATAGGCTATAAAATCTGATGAATAATGCTAATTACTCTGAAAATAAGGATATTCTTTCATAAATCATTATTTAATTTTATTTATTTGACAGAGAGAAAGAGGGAGAGAGAGAGAGAATGGGCACACCAGGGCACCAGCCACTGCAGATGAACTCCAAACACATGTGCCCCCTTGTGCATCTGGCTTATGTGGGTCCTAGGGAATTGAACCTGGGTCTTTGGCTTTGTAGACAAATGTCTTAACTGCTAAGCCATATCTTCATCCCCATAAATCATTTTTAAAAGTAAGCTTGTCTGAGAGGTGGTTTAGTGGTTAAGACACTTGCCTGTGAAGCTTAAGGACTGTAGCAGACAGTTTCAGGTTTGCTGAGATAAACTTCCAGACCAGGCACAGTTATGGAGGAAGGGATATTTATTGAAGCTTACAGATCCAGGGGAAGTTCCATAAATGGCAGAAGAAGCTGACCTGCCTTCACAGGACCAACCACACAGAGAGAGAAGCACAAGCCAAAAAGCTAAAAAGCACACTTCAGGAACTCCAGTTAGGCACACCTTGCATATCTTTATGTTGAAATCTGAAACCCACCACCACACCTTAAGATCCACCCAGTGACACTGCCTCCAGCCAGGTGGCTGCAGATGCAAACTAAAAACTGAATATATTGGGGGCCATATATTCAAACCACCACAAGGACCCAGGTTAAATTTCCCAGAATCCATGATGAACAAGGTGGCACAGTGAATCTGTGGTTCATTTGCAGTGACTGGAGGCCCTGGTGCACCTATTCTTTCTCTGTCTGTCTTTCTCTCTGTCTCTCAAAAATAAGTAAATATAATATTTTAAAATGTTTTTTTAAAGTAAGCTTGTGTAGAGAAAGTATATTTGAATTTTTTCACAAATAAGTAAAGCTTGGAACGTCTACTTTTTCTGAATTTGTCTATTTATTAATTCTATCAGAATATCTGCCTTTATATAATACCACAGTTTGGTGTTTTTGATTTTCTTTTAAAATAACCTAGTTCTTTCGAAATGTTGCCCATGGATAGAAACTCATTCTTTTTCTTTTCTATTTTAATTTTGATTTAAAATGTAAACCTAGATTTATTATGGAGTTTTCATCCCAGTCTTTACCAGTGATACACTCCTATCAAACCCCTACTTTATTTTTAAATTATTCTTAGTATTTTATTATCTGTCTTTTAAAATATGACTAAGAATTGATTAGAATTAAACATTGCTATCTCATTGCTGTATTGAAACTTTAAGAATAAAAAAGCTTGAATCCAATAATTATATTTAATTTTAGTTTATCCTCTTTCAATGTTTAAATATGGGAAGTGAAATGTGAGAATAAGGATAAAATGTTATATTGTCTTACTTAAAGAATAAATATGGAGCTGGGCATGGTGGTGCATGTCTTTAATCCCAGCACTAGGAGGCAGAGGTAGGAGGATTGCTGTGAGTTCGAGGCCACCCTGAGACTCCATAGTGAATTCCAGATCAGCCTGGGCTAGAGTGAGACCCTACCATGAAAAACAAACAAAAAAAAAAAAAAACACGAATAAATATGGGGCTGGAGAGATGGCTTAATGGTTAAGGCACTTGCCTGTGAAGCCTAAGGACCCATGTTTGACTCTCTAGATCCCATGTATGCCAGGTGCACAAAGGTGAGGCAAGTACATGTTCACATATGCCCACTAGGTGGCACAAGCATCTGGAGTTTGATTACAGTGGCTGAGGCCCTGGGCCAATTCTCTCCCCTACTTCTCTCTAGAAAAAATAATAATAATTTTAAAAAGAATAAATATGTTGCTGGGTGTGATGGTCATGCCTGTAATCCCAGCACTTGGGAGGCAGAGGCAGGAGGATTGCCACATTTGTTCTACATAGTTAACTCCAGGCCATCCTAAATACATAGGTAAATAAGTAAATGGTTGGAACAAAGAGGTAGGCAATCATTTATATTCATATTGGTGCTGTTGAGCATAAAAATTTATAAAATACCTATCCTCTATTGATTAATTTTATAATTGAATTTTTAAAATTAAAGCACAAATACTGATGTAATGATAAAATACACATAAGAAATCAGGTAGCTCAAGGGATATCTTGCTATGTTCTGATAACTTTAATGTTTTATATTTTTGTTAAATTAGTACAATCACCATTCATATTTGCCTTATCTTCAGTTATTACATAGTTAGGTAAGTTTTACTGACATGGAAGAATAGCTAAGTTTGTTGTATAAGTAAATACAAAGTTTTGGTGTCATAGAGGAGGGAAAAGTATCATTTTTGTTACCAGTTTCAAGGTTCATGGTTGATACCCCATAACAGAAATAGAATAACAAGAGATAAGCAGCAAATTGTGTGTAATCAAAGTTTTACATATCATGGGAGCTTTTGGAAATGAAGAACCAAAGACCCAGGAAAAACTGTTGTTAATGAGTTTGATGGAACCAGAAGGATATGATTAATGTTAATTAATTGGAGGAACTTAGCATGGTCTGTTTATTCAGACTTTTCTTGGCCTCCCTAGGTAGCATTCTTTCCTCTCTGGAAAGAGGCCTTTATGGATGGCTTTCAGGCAGATTAGGTAGGTTAGAGGATGCTCTGTGATTATCCATACTGAAAGGCAGGAAAGGTCGGATATCCTTGCTTCTGAGGCCTTGTGTCACTCAGGTCATAGTATTTGGGGCTAGTATTTTCTGATACCTGGTTATTCTTGGTGGTCTGTGAAACCTGATTATGCCTTTTCAATCAATCAAGGTGATGCCTTTATTTTGAAATTAGAGTATCTACACCTTTATATCAGAAATTATATAGCTATATCAGAAGTAAATATAAACTCCAAGTTTATAGTTTAAAATTACTTTGGGGCTGGAGAGATAGTGTTGCAGTCAGGTTTGCATTGCTGGCAGAAATCACCCAACCAAGAGCAGCTTGTGGGGGAAAAAAGGTTTATTTTGGCTTGCAGACTCGAGGGGAAGCTCCATCATGGCAGGGGAAAATGATGGCATGAGCAGAGGGTGGACATCAACCTCCTGGCCAACAACAGGTGAACCACAACAACAGGAGAGTGTGCCAAACACTGACAAGGGGAAACTGGCTATAATACCCATAAGTCCACGCCTGTGGTGGTTTGATTCAGGTGTCCCCCATAAACTTGGGTGTTCTGACTGCTAGGTTCCCAGCTGATGGAGATTTGGGAATTAATGCCTCCTGGAGGAAGTGTATTGTTGGGGGCAGGCTTATGGTTGTTATAGCCAGTTTCCCCATCAGACTAAGGAAAGGGTGCAATGATCTCACTTGGATCCCATAGAGGGCACCTAACACTGCAGTGGCAATGGCCATACTGACCTGTCAACCGACTACCTGGTATGTGTATCAACAGACCAACAGACAGAGAACTACTTACTGTTCCAGCTTCAGCTCAGCTCAGTCTCCACTATTGACACAGCCTACTCCAATGCCATCTGCTAATTCGTCTGTCTGGACCTGCCACCCATCGATCCCTGAGCATTCAGACCTGGTTCTGCCCTCCGTTTCTATGGCTGCTATGGTCCCTTACCTCACTCACGCAGCTCAGCTCAACCCTGAGACCAACCCTGTGACTGACTATGGCCTGACTTTCATGACTTCATCTTCAGCAGTCCTCCCTCTGAAGAAACTCTCTTTGCAACCCCATCAGCTTCCCAGCTTCTACCTCTCTGCTGGGCTTTGTAATTCCTTGAACTCTGCTGTGGTCTCTTTAACCCTTTTGGACATCTTATAAACAACACCCCCCCACACACACACAGAGAATCTTACTGTGATATATTATGTGAGATCCCAGAGTTCATATTAGGAACAAAGATAGGAAGAAATGAGCCTCGGCCTGGCTATCAAGAAAATCAGGACTACATGGTAAATTGTTGCCAACAAAACTGATGTACCTTTTGAGTTTATTGATACTTAAACTCTGATACTGTGGAAAGGACAAACATGGGCACCAATGTTTCTGATACAACACTCATGACAAAAGTATGATAGCACAAAGTGATATCAACTGATAGTGGGGTTTGGAAGGCACCTCCAGAGGGGTACCATGTTCTTATGTCCCAGCACAAAGAATTGCATATAGATATACAGACAGTAGCAAGAAAAGTGAGATTAAGAAAGGATACACTTTCAAGAGAGGAAGTAGGGCAGAGCAAGGGGAAGATTTAGCAGAACAATGACTTGTCTTGTTTTCATAGTGGGAAACCTGTGCATGCTGTTACATGTAGTTCTACACACAACTTCATGTGCTGCATGTCTCATTAGCATCTTAAATCTCCACTCAAGTGTGCGTATTTTGGTATTATAATGAGCTGTAGATTACTTTTGCATGCTCTGGAGTTCCTCTGCGCCTGCACAGGTATAAAGGTTTTAGTTGGTTTCAATCAGAGGAAGGGGGGCACCTTCTTTGCCATGCTTTAAAGATTTATTGTTATTTATTTATTAGAGACAGAGAGAGTGAGAGAAGAGAGAGTGAGTGAGAATAAGTGCACTAGGCCAACTAGGCACTGAAAATGAACACGAGACCCACGCGCCACCATGTGCATCTGGCTTATGTGGGACCTGAAGAATTGAACCTGGCTCCTTAGGCTTTGCAAGGCAAGTGCCTTAACCACTGACCCATCTCTCCATCCCCCAATTTGCTTTTAAATTTTATTTTGGGCTGGGAAGATGGCTTAGTGGTTAGGGCACTTGTCTGCGAACCCAGGCTTGATTCCCCAGTGTGCCCATGTGGGCCAGATGCACAAGGTGGTGCATGCATCTGGAGTTCATTTGCAGTGGTTGGAGGATCTGGTGAACCCATTCTCTCTCCAAATAAATAAATATTTAATAAAATATTTTCTTTAATTTTTAGCTTTTATTCTTTTCTTGTTCATTTTTATTTATTTATTTGAGAGTGACAGACAGAGAGAGAAAGAGGCAGATAGAGAGAGGGAGAATGGGCGCACCAGGGCCTAGAGCCACTGCAAATGAACTCCAGATGCCTGTGCCTCCTTGTGCATCTGGCTAACTGTGGGTTCTGGGGAATCAAGCCTTGAACTGGTGTCCTTAGGCTTCACAGGCAAGCGCTTAACCGCTAAGCCATCTCTCCAGCCGAATAATAAAATATTTTTATTTACTTATTTCAGAGAGTGGGAGGGCACACTACTGCAAATGAACTCCAGACACATATCCCACTTTATGCATCCGTCTTTACATGGGTGCTGGGGAATTGAACAGGGGTCCTTAGGCTTTGCAGGCAAGTGCCTTAGCTGCTAAGCCATCTCTCCAGCCTAATTTGTTGGTTTTTTCTAATTGCTAATTTTATAAGGTTTTGCACCAGGCTTTTCACATCTCATTTCTACCCTATTCCTCCTGTTTCAAAAGTGTAAATAGTTTTATAAAAATTGTATCCACACTGGCACACTGTCCTATTGCTGTGGTCCATCTGTTGATGTCTACCCTCTGTTCATGCCATCATTTTCCCCTGCCATGATGGAGCTTCCCCTCAAGTCTGTAAGCAAAAATAAACCTTTTTTTTCCCCACAAGCTGCTCTTGGTCAGGTGATTTAGCCAGCAATGCAAACCTGACTGCAACAGTAATGTTGGTACCAGGAGTGGTGTCATTTGCTGCTAGACACCTGACTGTGTGGCTTTGGCCTTTGGAGCTGATTTTCAAGAGGAATGTGGATGAATTTGAAACCTTGGCCTAAGAGACACCTTGCAGTGCTGTAAGTACAGCTTGATGGACTATTCTGGTCAAGACCTGAATGCACTAAGAACTTTGGACTATGAGGTTTGGTTTATGAGGGTAAGAAAGAGCTTTGCTTGGACTGGGCTAGCAGTTTGTATGAGCAGCTGTTATGCCTGTGTCCTAAGAAGTTGTTCAGGGTTGATTTGCATACAAATGAACTGATGTAAGCAGAGGGGTGTGGCACAGAGAAAATGAAATCTTTGGCTGAAGTGCTCCCTGTTCAGCTGCAGTTGAGAAATTACAACCTTTGAGACTGGGCCAGCTGACCTGTACTGGGGCAACAGGAAGAATGTAGGCTCTTTGGAAGGGGCCCGAGTGGTCAAGGAATGTCCTGTTCTTCAAGGTCTGCTTTATTCCCCCCTGGATTAACAAATTGGCACCCTTCCTGGTATTGTGGAGTATAAGAAGTACAGGAAAGAGAGAGTCATTGAGTTTGCAACACGGTCTTGTGTTTTGGAAATGGCCATGGGCAGTGTGAAGCAGGTTTCCTGGATATTTGCATGGAGACCTGATGGAACCATGAGAATGGACTATGGGTTGCAGTGGAGACCCAGTGGAGCCGCTGGGACCACGAGACGGCTGCCAAGGAGAGCTGCCAGCCCCAGATGGAGTTTTCCAGGACTGTGAGTAGCCTGGCTGGAGGCGCAGAATGGAAACTCCAGAGACTTGTTGCTGGTTAGAATTATCAGATTTGGAGATTTGACACTGACTAGAGTTGTTGGACTTGGAGCTACAGAGTTTAACGTTTGCCCTTGTTTAAATCTTGTATTGGTTGAATATTTCTTTGCTGTTCCCATCTTTTGCTGTATGAGTGTTTATTCTGTGTCATTATGGGTTTGGAGGGAATTTTTTTGGTATTATGGCTCAGTTAAAAGACCTTGGACTATGGGGATGTTTGAACATCATTAGGATTGATAAAAACTATGGGGACTTTTAAAGTTGGACTGAATGCATTGTATATCATGTATGGATATCAGTTTATGGGGGTCAGGGGCAGAATGTGGTGGTTTGAGTCAGGTGTCCTCCATGAACTTAGGTGGTGGAAATGTTAGGATCACAGCTAATGTAGATTTGGGAATTAACACTTCCTGGAGGCAGTGTATTGGGGGTTGTTGCAGTCAGGTTTGCATTGCTGGTAGAAATCATCCAACCAAGAGCAGCTTGTGGGGAAAAGAAAAGTTTATTTTGGCTTACAGGTTCGACAGGGAAGCTCCATGATGGCAGGGAAAATAATGGCATGAGCAGAGAGTGGATATCACCCCCGGCCCACATAAGGTGGACAACAGGAACAGGAGAGTGTGCCAAACAGTGGCATGGGGAAACAGGCCATAACATCCATAAGCCCACCCCCAACAATACACTCCCTCCAGGAGGCATTAATTCCCAAATCTCCATCAGCTAGGAATCTAGCATTCAGAACACCTAAGTTTATGGGGACACCTGAATCAAACCACCACATTCTGCCCCTGGCCCTCATAAACTACATTTACAACATGGATAACCATCCATGATGTAAAATGCAATGCATTCATCCAACTTTAAAAGTTCCCATAGTTTTTATCAATTCCAATGATATTCATACATCCGCATAGTCCAAGATCTCCCTTTTGTGACCTTGGGTTACAGTGACTGGCTTGTAATTCATCATAGACTCTTTACTACCTAAGGGATCTAACTCCCAAATATGATTTTTAAACATCCAATGATATCCTAGCATTCCAGTTTACTTAGATTAATTTATAAGCCACACTTTTTACTCTTAAAAATAAATATTATTCTGTGCCCAGTGGGTAGAGCCAAATAGGGTTGCTTATGTATCCACCAAGTGTAGACTCCGTTCTCAAAATAAGTCAAATGTTGCTCACAAAATAGAATATCTCAGGGCAAGGTACAGTGTGAAAAATCACTATTTAGGGCTGGGCTCAGCAGTTAAAAGCACCTGCTTAAAAAAAACATTTGACACAATATGGTGCAATGTAAGTGAGAGCACAGCCATGATTGAAGTTTAAAGAAAAGAATACCATAGCATTGCTATGGAGACCAGATAGTAAAGCAATTTCTTGGTTACTTATTGTGGTTTTTTTGAGAATTAAATATGGTAATACATGTAGTGCTAAATGCCATTGAATATTCTAATTGGTTTTTATACTTTTGAGTTTTTCCTATTTAAGTAGTGATTCAGTTCTTCTAGAACAATTATGCTACAGGATACCACTTTAACATATTTAATAATAAATTCTATTTTATGTATTTTGACATTCTCCCTTATTTTGCTAATCTTTTAAATTATGTTTTCTATAATTGAACAGAATTATGTTTGAAGAATCTGAATGATTTATCATCACTAGACTTGATAAAGATGGATGATGTTTATTTCAAACCAACAGGTATTTTTCCTACAATGCTAAATATAGCAATTGTTTACCTAGGACTAAAAATTTGGGGCTGGAGAGATGGCTCTGTGGTTAAAAGCACTTGGTTGTAAAGCCTGATGGCCTGGATTCGATTCTCTAATTCCCATGTAAAGCAGATGCACAAAGTGGCACATGCACCTTGAGTCCATTTACAATAGCAAGAGGCCTCCCATTTACCCTCCCTCCCTCTGTGTCTGTCTCTTGTTGCTTGAAAATAAATAAATAAAAATATTAATAAAGACTAAAAATTTATTCTACTAAAGTTTAGATGATGGTAAAATTAAATTAATTGTCATCTTTATTTTCAATAGTATTAAGTCGTGTTACATTAGTCCTACATATGAAGTTATGCACACACAGAATTTGACACACAGTATTTGTCTTCGCTGATATTGGTGACTTTCAGCTGAGGACTTAAAATATTTGGATCTTTGAGCTGTTTTACACTTGTTACAGCTAGTAAAAATAACTTTTTCCATTTCTTAAATATCCAAACATTGATTACCCGAATGGTTACTTGGGCTCCTGTAGGGCAAAAAAGTAACTTTTTCTTTTACCCATCCTGGATTTCTTGCCTGAGACCCCTATGGGAAAAGTGTGCAGAATTACTTATGACATGGGAACCATCACAAGGAAAAAAGACCCCAAGAAGTTGTTGAACTTGAATGTTTTAATTTCACACTTGAAGAAGAGTGGAAATCCGTATGGCCAAGATGAGCAAAGAGTAATAAACTGGGAGAAGCAGCAGGCTTGTCCATTCAGACTCCTTTCTGCATCCTTTGTCTTTCAAGAGAGGATGCAGTGCAGTACAGGGAGGGCACCTGGCTCGTGAGAGCTTTATGACTTGCTTTATGGGACAGTAACAGAGACCTTCTTGCAAATTCCATTCCTTCAGTTTAAAATATTCAATATGCCAAGATGCTATACTTGTTTTCTTTCCTCTGTTCCTTCCTCCTTCTGTCCTTCTCCCATCCAACATTCTCTTTCTCAGCTTAGTTTTATTTAGAATATAAGTAGAAGAAGGAAAGAGGGAAGATGTTTCAAAGTTTTTAGCTTTTAGAATTAGAAGATTTTTGATGAAAATACTGACTTCATTATTCTACTTAATCATTGTAAGAAAAGGGTACTATATTACACATCCTATTGATCTTACTGGGGTGTAGTGATGTCTAATCAATTAGGAATATGAATGTAAAATGATTTAATGCAATAGGAGTTGTGGCTCATTTATCCAAGCCTGGGAAAAAATATTTTTACTTGCCAGTTATACTCATTAACATTTTTGTCAAGCCCAAGATAAAAATAGTTCATACCTTTGGATTCTTGTTCATGCCTTAGTCATTCTCCATCTAGGTGGCCATTAAACACCAAAAAGATGATCCAGTCTTAGAGCTGAAATATGCCATATCATATATTAGCATAATATTTCTTTTTGTTGTTCTTTTGGTTTGTTTGTTTTCCGAGATAGGGTCTCACTGTGGCCCAGGCTGACCTGGAACTCACTCTGTAGTCTCAGGGTGACCTCATACTTACAGTCATCCTCTTACCTCTGCCTCCTGAGCACTGGGGCTAAAGGTATATACCACACCTGGCTAGCATAATGTTTTCTTAAAGTGTGTATTAACTATTTTGGTCAAATCAACCTGGGATAATATTATATTTAAAATGTTACTAATTAATTACTTACTCATTGCTAGGACAAAATTCCAGACTAGAAACAACTTAAATAAGAAAAAAGGTTTATTGTTGCTTACAGTTTCAGGGGTACATTCCATCATGGCATGGAAGGTACGGCAGCAGCTACTGGCTCACTGCATCCATAGTCAGGAAGCAAAGGGCAAACCCTCTCCCCAACCTCTAAACCCCACCACCACCAACCCTCTTCCTCTAACAAGGCTCCACTTCTTTTTTGTTGTTGTTTATTTTTATTTATTTACTTGAGAGCGACAGACAGAGAGAGAAAGAGGCAGAGAGAGAGGGAGTGAGTGAGTGAGAATGGGCACCCCAGGGCCTCCAGCCACTGCAAAGGAACTCCAGACATGTGCGCCCCTTGTGTATCTGGCTAACGTGGGTCCTGGGGAATGGAGCCTAGAACCAGGGTCCTTAGGCTTCCCAGGCAAGAGTTTAACTGCTAAGCCATCTCTCCAGCCAAAGGTTCCACTTCTTAAAGGTTCCATAACCTTCCAGATTAGCACCACCAGCCAGGGATGAAGAGTTCAAACACATGAGCCTCTGGAGGATATTTCACACCCAAACCACAACACTAACCCTACCCAAACCTGAAAATTTGTTTTTATATGTGAAATCTAGGAGTTTTTGTTTTATTCTTTGGGTTTAAATTCTGCCACAGATAAATGATTTTGTTAGTTCTTTGGTGCTTTGTAGGAAATCCTTTATTTCTTTTAGCTGTTTTAGTTTAATTTAGCTGAATGTTGTTTAATAATGATTTTGCCTGGCATTAATGTAGGTGAACATTCCTAACATATTATATCCTATTTAATTGTTTGTGCCTTTTTTGTTTGCTTTGATTTTTTTAGACAAGATCTGACTTTATAGTAGAGGTTAGTCCAGAATTTACTATGTAGCCCAGGTTGGCCTTAAACTCAAAGCAATCCTCCTATCTTGGCCTCCAGAGTGCTGGGATTACAGGCATGCACCACTACACCCTGCTGTATTATTTATTTTTTTATAACTTCTTGTGCTTCATATTACTAATATTTTATCTTTTTAGTTTATTATTTTTGTATATAAATTCTGCCTATACAGTCTAATAATTGTAGTTCATATAGATTTTGCCTTTTAGTTCATGGTTATAATATAGTACTCAAACATTTAAAAAGTTTAAAATGTTTATTTGAGAGAGAAAAACAGAAAGAGGCAGAGAGAGAGAGAGAGAGAGAGAGAGAGAGAGTGAGTGAGTGAGTTTGGGTGTACCAGGGCCTCCTGCCACTACAGATGAATTCCAGACATGTGTGCCACTTAGTGAATCTGGCTTTATGTGGCTATTGGGGAACTGAACCTGAGTTGTCAGGTTTTACAAGCAAGTGCCTTTAGCCACTGAATCTCTCCAGTACCAAATGTTTAGATATTTTTATCTATTAGTTTATGTTCATACTAAAGATTTTCCTATCTTATAAAGGTTTAACCCTTTAAAAATAGTTGAGATCTGTAAGAAGCTGAGACAGGTATTAAACAGTGTTGTTTGAAGACGAGGAAAGGGAGAAAGGGAAGGATGCTGGAAGGAAGAATTTTAGCCTCCATTATAATTCTAAGTACATGTGGCAAACTGATTGTGAAGTCTTCAAGATAAAGTTGTCTATCAGGGGAGTCTCTTATGTGATATGTCTACCCTAGTAGACCCTACCTGCCATTTTCAGTGTCTGATTGGGAGGAGCTCATGAAAAGTGTGATTTTGGTGTGAGTTTCATGGTGATGAAGTCAGAGCACAGCAGTAGAGCCATCAGCCAGGGGTATTGCAGTAGAAGGTCTGAAAAGTGTGTTCTTATAGCTTCCATGCCTTACCTTCAAACTGTTTTGTAGCCTTTCAGTGAAATATTCTGAATGTGTTACTATGAAAATATCCATCACTTGATACTACATTGGTGGCAAGCTATCTTTGTATTCCTCTGTTTACTTGTAAATCTTTCTCACTTTATTTGCATCTTTTTAACTTTGACTTGTGTTCTTCATGCTTTCTAGATTACTTTTTTATTATCTTATAAAGCTTCATCCTTACTGAACCAAGTATAAAATCTTATTATAACTTACTTTTCTCAAAAAAAACCCTTATTTTCCTCTAACAGGGAGATAACTTGACCTTAATTTATAAATAGAAGATAAGCAGAGCCTGTTTAAACATACCCCAATAGCATATTATTGATATTTCCCATGCTTCTCTCAGAAGCTCCTTTTCTTAACCCACTGCATTACCTGCATTGTGGCTGAGCATACTCAGCAGGCTCCTTCTTGAGAAAGCACTTTGAAGGTAGCCCAGCTAGTCCTCTATCTCTGTTTGTTATCTGTCTCTGCTTTCTGTACAGTGTCTTTGCATGCCTGCAACTTTGTTGGAATGTCAACAATATTTCCTTCGTCAATAAAACTTGTGGTGCGCACGTAACCATTAGCCCTTGCTTTGAGATCCAATATGCCACTTCTCTTTTCCCAGCTGTTTTCTGTGTATGTTCATAAGGACTAGAATTCTCCAGAATGTTTTTAGATGGCTTATAATTGAATCCAGTAACCTCCGAAGTGAATTCCATCTCATCAGTTCCTCATCTCTGCTGTCCTCACCCTTCTCCCAACCAACCTGCTATTCTGTTTCCAAAACAGTTTATTGTGAAACTCCAGTTGAAGTAAAATATTGCTCAAGAATTTTCAGTGGTCCTCTGTTATTATACAAACCAAATCCAAACTCTAAAGTCCTTTAAATAACATTTGCAGATTCTTTGCAGTCGTCCCTAGTTTATATTCATTACTTCTTAATTTTAAAAAATGGGCAACATTTACTAAATATTAGCACCATGCTTAGGAATGTATTTTTTAAGCTGCTTTTTATCTGATTCACAACAAAGTTTTCAGCTGGGTACTTATCCCCACAATATGTTTAAAAAAAAATTGATAAGTAACTTGCACATGACCATCTCCCTAAGTAGAGAACCAAGGATTCTAACTGGGTCAGTTGACCTGAACTTATAATCATCATCAATCCACATCCCTAATAAAAGATTTCTAAAGATAGCCTTTTTAGTTTAACCAGTTTATAAGTAAGACTTCATTCTTCCCAAGATCCAAGTCCTACTAGTCATATTTATTTTTTTAATATTTATTTATTTGCAAGGAGAGAGAGAGAGTGATGTAGGGAGGGAGGGAGAAACAGACAGAAGGAGAAGTAATGAGCAAGCCAGGGTATTTTGTTGCTACAAACTTCAGATACATATACCACTTTTTACATCTGGCTTTACATAGTAACTGAGAAATTCAACCCAGTTTGGCAGGGCTTAAAAGCAAGTGCTTTGAATCAGTAATCAATCTCCCCTGCCCAATATATTTCAAGTCACTTTTAAAACCCTGCTCAAACCTGTTTTTCTTTACTTAAACTTTTTTTTAAATTTATTTTTATTTCTTTTAGAGAGAGCAAGAGCAAGCACTGGTATGCCAGGGCCTCAGCCACTGAAATCAAACTTCAGACGCTGTGCCATCTAGTGGGCATGTGCAACCTTGTGCTTGCTTCACTTTTGTGCACCTGGCTCATGTGGAATCTGGAGAGTCTAACATAGGTCCTTAGGCTTCACAGGCAAAGTGCCTTAACTGCTAAGCCATCTCTCCAGCCCTAAACATTTTATTGAGACTTTTCATACATGAACGTACATGTAATTTTTATCATAATCCTTTCTTATTATCTTGACACCCTTCGTGACACCCATTCCTTTCTTTGTTCCAACTAGTCTTTATTCTGTTGTATTGTCTCTTGCTGCCCTCCTCTGTCATCCATGTTAAAATGTTGGTGAGAGCTAGACAGATGGCTTAGCGGTTAAGCGCTTGCCTGTGAAGCCTAAGGACCCTGGTTTGAGGCTCAATTCCCCAGGACCCATGTTAGCCAGGTACACAAGGGGAAACACGTGTCTGGAGTTCGTTTGCAGAGGCTGGAGGCCCTGGCATGCCCATTCTTTCTCTCTCTCTCTCTCTCTCTCTCTCTCTCTGTCCCCCTCCCTCGCTCCCTCTTTCTCTCTCTGTCACTCTTAAGTAAATAAACAAATAAAATAAAATAAAAAAGTAAATGTTGATGAGCTCAATACTATGCAGGTCTTGTGGTAAAAAACCCATTATTTTTTGTC